>OZ010797.1:24811898-26011898 GCA_963932465.1 Maratus speciosus
TACTAATGACTGCCTTGTAATGAGGTTGAAAACGTTCTAGGTTTTTCTGATGTATTTTAAGATATTTTTAATTTGTATTTTAAATATCTTTATACAGTAGTAGATCTTTATAATGCAAACCTAAAAACGCAATGCTGTGCGTTATATAGAATTTTGCATTATATGGATCACAATTCATACATCATTAAATTTACCTTTTTTAATATGGCCAAATATGTCTGAAGCATATCAAACTACATTAGAATATCTTTTTACTACATTCCTTGTTGCCAGGAGTTATCCTGATTATAAGTTTTTGCATAATATAGATCCTTCCACACGTTGTTAAATTTATAAACACAGTTAAATATACTTGGACCAAACCATTCATTATATTACTCATTTTCAAAAATGTTCATTGCACTAATAGCATTTTTCATTAAAAAGGTCTTAAATTAGGAGATAAAAATTGAACTCATGTATCAAATTTAGTCTTCTAGAAAGTAGCAATTTTTTACAATGTGAATGCATGTGCTTCTTAACTGCAAAATGTATTGTTTATGTCTGATAAGGTGTGCGTTATATGGAGAATTGCATTATAAAGATCCTCTACTGTATTATATTTATGCATCTGAAAGTAATTTTTGTACAATTATTTGTATTTTAATTAAAATTTAAATTTTAAAAAGAAAAATAAGATAAAAACTAATTTCAACATTATCAGACTTACTGTCTTTCTTAATTAGATGACGCTTGCCCGTCAGGATCCTCCACCAATCCTCATAAGAAGAAAGTTGTTCATGACCTCAAGGAATTCTTCAAGAAAGAAGACTGTGACGTCATAATAAAAGTAGAAGGCCAAGAATTCCTGGCACACAGACTCATCTTGAAAGCCCGTTCTCCAGTTTTCGAGCCCACTCTTTGATCTGAAACTTCTCTGTGGGAGATCTTCCGACGGAAGATTGAAGACAGAGATCCTTCCTCTTTTTAAGACTCTCTGTGCTTCCTCTACTGCGGAGAAGTGTGAATGATTTCCCAAGAAAATGTCTTCAGCCTTTTCACAGCAAATCCGAGGGACGCGATCTCATGGGAAAGTGCTTGGAATTCATGAAAAAGAACCAGACCGTCGACACTTTTTGTGAAACCATCACCTTGACCTTGCGGCATTGTGAAACTGAGCTGATCAAGCTAAGTACCGATAACTTTATGAAGAATGCACCGAAAATTATTCTGACTGTCAAGTGGCAATTGTTTTTAGCTGAAAATTCAACAGAAAGTAATGAGTTGTTTGTCAAACTTTTGGTACGTAATAGCAGTTACAATAAGTGATTCTTTGTTTGCAGTTGAGATAAAGGCAAATACTGTAATGTGTACATATTGTTTTTAGGTGTGTTTAAACAGGCTATATTTTGAATGTATTTAAAACATTCTAATACTGAGCTGATCACACTAATTACGGATTATTTTACTATAAATGCATCAAAAATAATTGTAATTTTTAAGTGTCAGTTGTTTTTATCTGAATATTTTGAAAAATAAATTTTTAAAACTGCGGCATTTTTTACAATAAATTTAGAGTATATTCCGAATGCATGAGAGTGGACACTTGAGGGAGGGGGGGGTGGGGGTGGGGGGGGAATTTTCTAACTGTTTCCCAGTGATGATTTGGCTAAATACCAAAATTCGGACAAATTTTAGACAGAATACCAAAAACTTTTAAAAAGTATTGATTATAATTTTAAATGTTAGCTTGGAAATAAAGTAAAATAAAAAATGATCTTGTATTATTTGTATGTTTTTAATTACAACAGTTCTATATATTTTATAATATTTGAAACATACAGATGATAAATCAATATAACAAGAAAACTTTTACTAAATCTAAATTATTAATAGCATAAATTTATATGCAGACACATGTAATTCTTATATATTTCAGCTAAAATAGGAACTCAATCACAATTAAATGTACTTTTTAAATTTTTAAAAATTTCAATATAAAAATTATAATTTTATTTTATCCCTCTGTACTCAGAAATATCAAACTGTTTTTTTTTTTAAAGTTAGGATGGTGCATTATTTTCATTAAACTATAAATAATATTCTTTAATCAGGGTTCCAGCAAAACATGAATGGCAATTTCCATGACAAAATCTCCAAAAATTCCAAGACCAAATGGGCATACAACGGAATTTGGTATTTATTTTCACAATTCTTTGTTAAAATTAGCGACTTTTATTCTGGGATCGCTCTTCAAATATATATCATCATCAACAATCTTTTTCAATCCACTGCTGGATGTAGGTCTCCCCCAGATTTTTCCAATGTTTCCTGTCTAGTGCTTTAGTCATCCAATTTACACCGGAAACTTTTCTGATTTCATCACTCCATCTTACTTGAGGTTGTCTTCTTGGCCGTTTCACATCTCTGGTATACTACTGTAGGATGTTTGTGCTCCATACCTATTTCCACTTTAGCCGTTTAATTCTTTCAATGATGTCAAAAACTTTTGTCTGACTTCTTATCCAGGATATTCTTTATCTGTCTCTTCTAGTTATACCTAGCATACATCTTTCCATGCTTCTCTGTGTTTGTAATCTTTGTACCATCCGTTTTGTTAGCGTCCATGTTTCTGCTCCATAAGTTAGCACAGGCAAAACACATTGGTTAAATACCTTTCTTTACAAACAAACAGGCATGTTACTCTTCAGAATAATATTGTTCTTCCCAAAAGCCCTCCATCCATTTTTTATTCTTCTATTGATTTCTTTCATTCATGATACTATTCAAATATATTTTGCAATTGTTTAATGAATTTTGCGATTTGTTCTCCCCAAGACCATTTGATGAATTTTGTAGGGGTGATTTCTGAGTAAAAAAAAAAAATCTGAAATTCACAACAAATTTCATAATATAAAATTTCAATGTACAGTAGAACCTTCATTAACCGAATTTCGATTAATCGAGGTTTCTGTTAACTGAGCCGATAATAAGGTCAGATTTTTTTTTTTTTTTTTTTTGGTGTGTGTGTGTGTGTGTGTGTGTAACAGCCTTAAAAAAAAAAAGACCACATTGTTTAGTTCATTGTCCATGCTATATACAGGCTTTTCTGCCCCCAAAAGCACTTAACTTCCAAGAAATATTGCACCCTGAGAAGACAACAGTGCTTTGTTTCCAGTGACAGTTCGGTTCAAATTAGACACTGGTATTTCTCAGTATATTTTCCTGGTATGAAATGCTGAATACTTTAAAATACTTAGTTTCGTTATTATCTTCATGTAGTAATATATAAGTATCCCTAAACTTAATAATATTATAAATGTGAAAGTGTGAATATGTTTGGTTGAAATCAGAATCAAAATGGATTACTGAATTTTTTTGTATTCATTATCCATTAGATTATTTTTTTTCCCCCAATGGTGACTTACAATAGACATTTGGTTTTCATGACATTCTTCTGCTTGCCCTTTCTTTGGCCAATACCTTTTTGTTGTTAACCTTTTCTTTAACCGTTTAACCTTAATATTTGGAGCAAAGAACCGATGTTACACAGAAAGATCTTCTGTTGTTCAAATAATTGTCGTGATCGGGCAGTTGCTGACAGAAAATCTGGACCTTTTTGAAAAATAATGTAAATTTGAAAAATAATGTAAAATTAATATAATTAAATTTTAAAAAATATATTTTCTTGAGATTTGTTTTATTTTTGAAAATGCATCTTTCACTATTTAACTTAATGTAATTTTAAAAAAATTCAATTTGCTTTTTAAAATTTACTACTAGTAGTTGATTTCCTTTATAAATTTATTGAGCTGTGAAACAATTTTATATATGTTTATTTTTATCATTTAAAAAACATTCTATTGTTTTTTATTCTAAAAGATGTTAAATTCGCGAGCATGGCGAGATTTTATGCACTATTTCTATGAACCGAGATTTCTGATATCTGAGGTACTAGCAGACCTGCCAACCTTTGAAAATGAGAAATCTTAGCACACAAAATTTAAATTAATCTGGAGGTTGGTTGGTTGGTTTTTCATGTTACACAACCATCTTTGGACATTCTTAAAAGGAATAAGATTTCAGTCTTTCAACTCAATATAGTAAATTTTTTCCTTTGAAAATTTTTATACGGTTTTTAGATTTTCTGTTCGTTTCACAGTTTTTTTTTTACATTTGTAAGAGGAGCCTGGTTCCAATTTTTTAGCCCAGCGCAGTAAATTGACAAAATTCGGGATTTCTATCCTGCGATCATTTCAGGATATTCACAATTTTTCTGTAATCATAATTCACATTTTTCTATCAAGATTCTTTGTTGAAATCCACACTTTTTATCATGAACTTTTGATGAAATTCGCATTTTCTTACTGATCTTTTGACGAAATTCGCGTTTTCCTTCTGCGATATTTTGACAAAATTCACACCATTGAAAAAACAAAACCTCAAATCTTCCGAGGGTGGGGACAGCATTCCCCCACCGGGCCACCCCCTAAAATCAACACTGCGTTTTTACCACGACCCTTTGATGAAATTGATTTTTTTTTATGCGGGATAAAAATCGCATTTGTGTCTTTTGCAAAAAATCTTAGTTTATGACAGATTTTTGTAGCATCGTAGTTTATAGGTCCAAATCATAGTAACTACGATTTTTTCGTAGCAGTTGGCAGGTCTGTACTAGCGATCCCAATTAGCTCGGATAATCGAGGTTGCACTGTATTTATGTTTGGGTGGATTATAACCACCCAAAAAATTATCTCATTAGGATTATAATTTTAGGCGATGTTATTAAAAATATAGTTTAAAATTTGGAAGATCTAAATTTTGAATGTTTATAATTCAAAAACTTATCATCCAAATGACTTGAAATTTCATTCCTAGGCATAGTTTGAACCGAAGATTTAAAATATATTGTGAAAATTGGGTGTTGCTATTGAAAAAAAAAAAGTTTGGTTTTTTTTTTAATTTGTAGATGGCCCCCCTAAGCAAATTTTATATACATCATTTGAAAGTATACTTTTTTTTGCAAACGTTTGATACTAGTATCTTTCTTCTATTATAATTAGTTTCAGAGTTAGTAGGGGTGTTCCCTTTTTATTCCCACGACTGTACATGTTTCATGAAAACACTTGTCCTAACAGCAGTCTTAGAGATAGCATAAAAATGACACATTCTTAAAAGGTGTATAGATAAATCCAACTCAATTTTAAGTTTCTGCTCAGAGACATTATGGGTGAAAAATTAATTGAAACAACAAAATGATTGATTTTGAATCTGAAAATTTAAAGAATAAAGTAAAAGAATATAGTAAAACTAAAGTTTTACTAAAAGTATTTTTGTTATAAATTGTTATGTGTCTAATATACAAACTAATATTTTGTTTTAATACTCTCTCTGTAATTTCACTTTATATATTATAAAATATGCAGCATTAGTTAAATACTAAGAAATGTATTGAAAAAATAAAACAAAGCCCTAAATTAAGAAGGTTTAAATAAAAAAAAATTAAAAAAAGGATAAAACAGCTTTTAAATGAGATAAAAAAATTCTTGTTTTGTACAAGTAAACAGAAAATGTTATTGCAGGCTCTTCTTGCCCTGGTCAGTACTAAAACATGTGGATTTTGCATCTGAGCTCTTTCATATTTACTTTCGATACATATAGAGATAAAGAAACTGTTGTAATCATGTGTGTGAGCAAACATAACTTGTAAACAGTATTCTGATCAAGCTTAACCACTTCACACAGCACCAGAGATAGGCAAAATTGCTGTTACCCTCGACTCACCTCGGCACTGCAGTTGAAGTGGTCAACTAAGGCAAATATGTCATAAAAAAAAAATAATAATAATGTGTGAACTGTATAAATTTTCATAGAAATCAGCCAATGAATTAAGCATTTTATTCATTTTGAAACAAATTCTATGGGGGAAATGTGAAAGTGTATAAATGACAAGTATCGCAGTGATATAATCAAGCATTAGTAACGCAGAAGTAATGTCTCAAGTTTCATAACATCAGCATTTGAAAGCAACTGATTCCATTGTGCAAGAAATTTAGATTATAGCTTTCTGGACACATACAGCAGTGTTTGGGAAGTTGAATGGAGTCTCAGTCTCTCCAGGAGTGATTCTAAGTGAAATAAAAATTTCTGAAAAGTTACAGCAAAGAGGGTGTGTATGTGGGGGGGGGGGGGGGGGGGGAGGAGGAGAGATCCACTCCAGGCACTAAATATGAGCTTCTTTCACAGCCGCTTGATGAAATTCTCGTTTTTTCACAATCTTTTGACAAATTTTGCAGTTGTTTTCACGAGCTTTTGACAAAATTTGTGGATTTTTTGCAATCTTGACAAAATTTGTGGGTTTTTTCACGATCTTTTGACAAAATTTGTGGGTTTTTTCACGATCTTTTGACAAAATTTGTGGGTTTTTTCACGATCTTTTGACAAAATTTGTGGGTTTTTTCACGATCTTTTGACAAAATTTGTGGGTTTTTTCACGATCTTTTGACAAAATTTGTGGGTTTTTTCACGATCTTTTGACAAAATTTGTGGGTTTTTTCATGATTTTTTGGCAAAATTTGCATTTTCCCTGCAATTCTAGGACAAAATTTGCACTTTTCCCACATTTCTTGGACAAAATTTCGTGTTTTTTCCTGCGATCCATGGACGAAATTGGATTTTCCTGCAAATGATTGACAAAATTAAATTTTTTTCGATGACCATTTGTCGAAATTCACTGAGTTTTTTTTATGCCCGAATTTTCAGATTGCAGACTGATTTTTTAAATTTTCAGAACATAATCACGCCTAAGTCACTCCACATTTTTTAAGTTAGTAAATATGTCATTATTAATGACCCCCACCCCCCCCCCCCCCATGTGATTCCTCTTCATTAAATATCATTTTTACTGATATATTAGTACTAAAATACATATTGGAATTTAAACAATCATTAAAGCTATCTATCACTGTATATAAATATATTTAGTTGGATATTAATAAAATAAACTTAAGGGGCTCCAGAATTACAGGCCCAGTTGGCCATTGTTTTAGTTAGGCCCTGCTATTATTGGCTGAATACTTTTCATTTCTAAATTACAAAAAGTACTCACTGCTTCTAATTCACTATTTACTTACATTCATTTTTTATTTAGATTTTTTAAATTCCCCAATCTTAGTTTTAAAAAATATATGAAGTCAACTTTTAGTATTGCCTAGACTATTTTTAGGCGCTGAAAATGTTCAATACATGAAAATTCCCTATTTTTATGTAGCAGATTTCATTGCATTACAAAACTCAGAGGAAGATTGTCAATAATTAAAAAATAAATAAAGCCAGAAAATTTTAAATAATGAATATCTATATGGGAACCCAGGGCACAACAGGTACCGGTGGCGGAATGAAGTTTTACGCTTTTTGGTGTCAACGCGGTGCGGCAAATGAGCGGCAATAAACAGAAGTAAGAAAACCTGTTGTCGCTCAACTTTGGCAGCCATGTTGTGCAGTTTTCTGGAGCGTTAGTGCATGAATTTTTCGTTGTGTGATTTTTTTGCTCCTGTATTATAATTTCCGATGATTTTGTAACCAAGGTAAGGCATACATACTTGTTTACATTACAACTGCAGTTAGTTCATGCTTGAAGTGTGTTTAATTGTCTTTAGTTTTGTGTTGTTAAACATTTACTTATCTTTCTCGAGGGACCTTATTTCCCTAACCTAAATCATGTCCTTGGGGTGGGAAATGTTTTTAACTAACTTGTGTTGACTCTTGACTGTGAATGTTTATACTGCGGTGACTTTTACTCAAAATCAGTTGAAAGTTGGATTGCTTATTCCATATGGAAAAAATGGTCACACAATTCCTGTGTGGCAATAGATAGCGAAGATGATGAGATTGTCCTAGTGTATGAATTTTGTCAATAGGCTTGAGAAAAGGACACATCCAATGAAAACTGCAGTTAAAGTCACTTAAAATTAAATATAGAGCAACATTTTTTTTTTACCATTTCCACTACTTTTACATGTTTTTATAATTACTTGTCTTTACCACCCCATTCTGCCCCATACCCTTGGCAGACCACATAATGTTCTGTTTCTGAAAAGAAAAAAAAAAGAAAAAAAAAAAGTATATTTTTTTGTTTTCTTACAATAAATATTATTAAATTTTTGAGATTATTACATTATAATGTGTTCATAGAAAATTTTGCAGCTGTCTTAACTCTTTTGTATTTTTAAAACATATTTTCAACTTGGTACCCCGTTCTGCCACGTGTTCGCCTACATGAAACTTATTTTTTAAGATTTTACAAACATGTTGAAGTATTTTGAATATCTTATACAAATATCAATTTTTGATTTCTGATAAAACTATGATGTGACATGCACTTGCACTTAACAAATATAAGACCAACTTACTTGTACTTTCAGTAGATTTTGGTCCCCAAATGAGTTATGCTCTATAAGAATGTCTTGACTGACAGTTCAGACTTTGTTCCAGAAATTCCGCTCTTGATATACGTTTGACTGAAACACTTTTGTACAAAGTCTTTCATACTATTTCTGCTCATTCGGAAGTCAGGCCTAAAGAGAATCCAGACAGATGCCGACTAGGGAGGCATGTCTATGGAAAGACAAACAGTCGGAAGTCTAACATTCATTTAAAACAATCTACAAGTACCAAGATTCACCGTCGAAGGAGAAATCAGGACTCAGACGAATTGGTAATTTTCCTAAAAGAAAAAGTGAAGTCTTAATTTTGATAACAAGCTCTTTTCAAAATTTATCTTTATACATTTCTTCAATTATTTTATAGGGCAAAGATTGGTGCATAGGTAAAAGTCATGAAATTTCACAAGATGGAACTAGACAAGGGACAGTCAAAAAAGTTCATGGAATTTCGTTGCAACTCTTTACTACCACATTATAATTTGTTCACTACCACCAGAGTTGGGCGAATTTGTAATCTCAATTATCCGCAGCGTAATTACAGGTTAATTGCATGTAATTGATTATAGTTACACACATTCAAACACAGAAATCTTGTCAAATAATTGGATGGAGGCGATTTCAGTTACAGTGCTGCAAGAATTTTTTTGGCATGTAATTTTAACTATAATTAATTACATACAATTAAACTGAAATTACATTGCAAATAATTAGAATTACAAATTTGCCCAACTCTGACTACCACTATATTTTTTACTATCAGAATTCATAACAGGCAGTGTAGCTGACAGTAGGAGTGTGTGGTGATCAGTTGGTGCAATGTCGAAGTTCGAGAAAAGAGCAAAAATATAAAGATCATGCGCAGATTGAGGAAATCTGCACCAAAGACTTTGTTAGTCTTACAAAGAGTTTACGGTGACGATTAAAAAACAGCCGTTTAAGAGTGGTTTTCAAGATTTCAGGGTGGACAGTAACCGCTGGAAAATGAGAACTGCAATGGAAGACCTTCAAGTTCCAGAAACAGAGGAATGGTCGAGCAAGTGAAACTGTTAATCAGATCTGACCGTAGAATGACCATCGACGAGTTGGCACAAGAAGTGGGGATCTCTCATGCAGACATGTATAAAAACAAAAACTTTCCGCGCACATAAATATTAGGTCAAAATTTTCCGCAAATTAATGTTTAATAAAATTACGTGTTATATTATTTTGACGATATAAACTAAAAATCATAGTTTAAAATAATTGTTATTTAAATTAAAAAATAATATTAAAGAATAATTATTTTAATTTAAAAATAACAAAGCAAAAATCAATCATAGGAAGGTGAATTCTTTTCAATCGTTTTGTCAATGCATTTAGAAACAACCCAATCCTTAATAGTGTGATCTCTTTGCACAAAATGCCAGTCACTCTTATAACACTACGAAATTATTCGATTTAACAGCCGTTCCTAGGCTAAATTGTCACTGCAGCCGCCGACGGAAAACCGGTCGGCAACAAGTTTTAGTCTGCGGAAAATAGAAATAAAAGGGTCTGTGATGTCACAACAATGTTTTGAGTCTTTAAACTTTGAATTGTGGACAAACATACACACTCATACCTGCCAACATATCAATTTTGAAATCGTTACAATTTTTATGGCGTATTCTTACGTGCTTTTAAAAATGCATAACATATGCACATGCAATGAAAAAAGTAATATTTCATAACATTTTCTATGCTATATTCATGTATAGTTCCCCCCCCCCCCTTTCCAAAATAAAAACGCGACATTTCATAAGAAAAATTTTTTGCATGGGAAATTCTAAGTAAAAAAAAAAAAAAAAAAAAAGAAATTCACAGCAAATTTTCTGAAAGGTTACAGCCAAGGGATTGGGGAGGAAATCCCTGCTAGATCTAATTATAAGTTTTTTCGAGGCCCTTTGATGAAATTACTGTTTTTCTGCAATTTTTTGACGAAATTTGCATTTTCCCCGTGATCTTTTGACGAAATTTGCGTTTTTTCCGCGATCTTTTGACAAAATTTGCGTTTTTTTCGCTATCTTTTGACAAAATTTTCATTTTTCCCACGATCTTTTGATAAAATTCGCCGTTTTTTGAGATCTTTAGAGAAAATTAGCGTTTTTTCTGCGATCTTTGACGAAATACGCCTTTTTCTCGCAATCTTTTGACGAAATTCGCATTTTTCTCGTGATCTTTTGACGAAATTCGCATTTTTAAGCGATCATTGACAAATTTCGCAACGCGATCCTTGACAAATTCACATTTTTTTACGCGATCTTTGATGAAATTAGCTTTGTTTGAAAGATGATAAAATTTGTGTTTTTTCACGATCCTTTGGCGAAATTAGCGTTTTTATGCGTTTTCTGACGAAATTCGAGTTCTTTTCACGATTCTTTGCCGAAATTAGTGTTTCTCCTGCAATTTGTGACAAAACCGCGTTTCTTTCGCGATCCTTTGACAAAAGTGTTTTTTCCTGCGATCTTTGATGATATTCGCATTTTCCCCCACGAACTTTGATGAAATTTGCATTCATTTCACGATCCTTTGAACAAATTCGTGCTTTATCCCCATGATTTTTCACGAAATTTACGTACTTTTCACAATCCCTTGATGAAATTAGTTTTTTTCCCCCGCAACCTTAGACAAAATTCGCATTTCTTTTCAAAAATTAGGGCTTTTTTCGAGATTCTTTGACAAAATTAGCGTTTTTTCGCGATCCTTTTTCCGCACACGACGTTCACGCGTGCGTCTATATTATAAAACTCTGCTCTCATGTATCCATTCATGCAATCCTATCAGATGATTTGAAGATGAAACATGTCAGGGCAAAGTTTGTTCTGCGGCTGCTGAACACTGGTCGAATGGAAACTCTGAAGTTGACTGAGGTTGAATATTTTATAAAGAGCACAGAGCACCCGATGTTCTTTGAGACAATCAGTACTGGTGACGAGGCCTGGTTGTAACGCTTACAACCCAGAGACAAAGATGCAGTCACCAGAACGGCACACAATGTCCTCTCCTCGACCAAAGAAATCACATCATGTCAACTCCAAAATAAAAGAGATGCTCATTGAGTATTTCAACAACAAAGGTGCACCATGAATTTGTACCAGCTGGACAAACTGTTCATGGCTCATTTTATGTGCAAGTTTTGAGAAGAATGAGGAAGGCTTTCTGAAGAAAATGTCCTTCTAAATGGCAAGGAGAATGGTCACTGCATCATGACAATGCCCCATTCCACACATCGATTGTTGTGCAAACTTGGCTCACAGAAAAGAACATTCCACTTCTCCACCAGCCTCCCTACTCACTGAATTTAAGGGTGTATCCGAAAATATATATTTTTCCACCCTCAACAGCTCGAAATTTTCTGAGACGTTTTCAGACTCATTTTTAAAAGTAAAAAAATGAAACTTGCTGAGGTGATTTTTGGAAAAATGTATAAGAGGCCATGAGATTTCATTTTGCACTCAATTAGAATTTAATTTTTTAAACAATTATTTTATCAGTATGACGATTTTCTTTCATTCCCAGATCTCTGGCAGGAAGAGTCCCATATCCTGTGCCGCTTGGCAACATGAAAAATTTTCCAAGATGCCAGAAAAACATCATTTTTAAAACTTTATGTTATTTATTATAAATCAATGATTTTGCACTATTTTAAAAAATAGAAAATTATGTAAAAACATGGATTTATAAATAACAAACATTTAAAAACAAAGTTTTAGCACAATTTTGGAAAATTTCTTCCGACGCAATTACACAAATTTTAGCAGCATTCAAAATAAATCTAAACAAATGTGCTTTTTGAGATGAATACTTTTTATTCAACACCTCGTTCCTAAAACATTATTTCAAAAACTATTGTAATTTTAATGCAGGTAAAATCTCACTCACAATTGCCAAAAAAAGTTTATTAAATATAAAAAAAGGATAAATATAAATAAATACAAATAAATAAATGAATTCAGAAAAATGATGAAACATTTCAGAAAAAAGGGAAGTTTCATACAAAAAAAAAAAAAAAAAAAAAAAAAAAAATATATATATATATATATATATATATATATATATACACACACACATATATATATATATATATATATATATATATATATATATATATATATATATATATATATATATATATATATATATATATATATATAATTAAAAATATTTTAGATTTATTTAGAATGCTACTAAAATTTGTGTAATTGCATCTGAAGGAATTTTCCAAGATGGCGCAAAAACTTCATTTTTAAATCTTTGTTATTTATAAATCCATGTTTTTACATCATTTTCTATTTTTTTTAAATGGTGCAAAATCATTGATTTATAAATAACAAAGATTTAAAAATGTTTTTCTGCAATCTTGGAAAAATTAACGAGACTTGCCTTAGAATCAAAATACATTCACAGCGCAGACTCATCCAAATCTGGGATGTTCCCTATCTAATGGAATTCAAAATTTAGCTGAGTAACGGTGTTTGTGATACTACTGAACCAATAAGCTTCAAGATGTCCCGTCATCGAGTTCCCTCGTCTTCAAAAAGCATTTCAGAAAGAGAAAAAAAAAAAAAAAAACAAAAAAAAAAACAACCCTAAAGCCGTTCAAAATTCGACGATTAAATGTAAACCAATAGAAACATTTATCCCCAAAAAAGCATGCCAAATCTCCAGGACAGGATATGGTACCTTTCCAGCTTCGGAAAATTCCATTCAAAATGACAATTTTGACAATATTTTCTGCATTTATCAAAAAATCGAGAGGTGGGGCACATTTTGTAGTTTCTAAATAAGAGAATTTCCCAGTTTGATGCATTTGAGAGCAAAATTGAATTTAAAAATGAATCAGAAAATAAGCCATTTGGATTGGAATACACCCTTAATACCATTGGGTGTCTGGCTCTTCCCAAGATTAAAATAGGCCTCAAAAGGTACCATAGAAGACATTAAAAAAAAACCCAACGTGATGGCTGAAATTGGGAAAATATCAAAACAACCGTTGTTTCAAATAATGGCAGGAGCGATGGAGGAAGTGCGCAAGTTCTGATGGAGCCTAGTTGAAGGGAATTAAGTAAATGTGTCATTTTGTGGTAATAAATAGTTACAATGACATTCTAAGAACTTTTTGATTGCCTCTCATGATACAGTACAGCACTGTTTATATGTTTCTCATTTATAATTCTTTAACATTTATTCATCATTCCAGTATGGTCATGATTCATCCCTATGTATTTTAATGTTGTAATGTTTTGTTTATATGATGCATAACACCATTTCTTTCATGCCATAACAGATTTTATCAGAAATTACTGTTTTTTTTTTTTTTTTTTTTTTTTTTTTTTTTTTTTTTTCCTTTTCTGCCAGCAATATTTGGGGTCAAGATGAAAGACAAAGAACATGTGTGGCTGTTGCTACAAGGGTTATTTCAAGCTCTTGGAAGCTACGGAGGGGATGGGATGAAAAGAATGGATAGTGGGTAGACATAACCTTTGTTTCTCACAATACTAGTGAGAAAAATTTTCAGGAACTTAACTCCATACATAACGCTTTGCTTAGGTCTGAAAATAAATAGGCATGCCAAACGATCATTACAGATTAGTTTAATTAAAATCTGTTTGCTTGATAATGGAATAAAAAAAAAGTAATTCAAAGTGTGTAACTGATATAAGGCTTGATAGTTCTCCCTTTTATTTTTTAAATGATTAAGAAATAATACTTTTAAACATTTTAGCTTTTATATATACTTATATATATATATATATTATATATATGTAATAAATTTTTTTTTTGCATTTTACCTTAAATTAACCTATTCTCGGGGGCTGTGACAGCATGTGTCCAGAAAGAAAAGGATCTTCTGAGGGGCTCGTGACACTTTCTCTTGGAACAGGGGTAGAGAAAACAAATGTGGAGGAGGGCGGAGATTAGTGTCGTAAAAGTGTCAAATCCGTAAGTAATGACTTCACGCGCTCAGTACAGAATGACCAGATATTCTCCTTTCAATCACACGCCAGTTGAGGTAATAGTTCTCTTTTATGCGTATGTTATTTTTTTGTTAGTGCCTTGCTTTCGACATATTTTTAAGTTTTATTTGGATTACCAAATGTCGAAAAGAGGATTTTTTATTTATTCATTTATTCATTTTTTATTTATTTATTCATTTTATTCATTTATTAGATCATATAATTTTATATACAGTGAAACTCGTTTAACATACGAATCAAGGGACCGAGAGCATTTCGTATCTTAAGCGGGATCGTATCTCATCCGGATTTCATAGATTCTCGAGGAATAATGCATATAAAGCCAGTGCACATTGTTATTAACGTATTTTAGCCATTTATAACTCTCATCTTACCCATTTCTAACGATTTTTAGATATTCTAAGAAATTTGAGTTTTATATTTTGAAATGAAGAATGGCTTTCTTTTTCTCCAAAACTTTATTGAATCACTGTTTGTACAATAACAAAATTTAAATGCCTTTATGCAATACTCTCTGCCAAATCAAAAAAAGACAATAAAACGAAATTTTTGTTAATCTTTAGAAAACAGAAACTAAAATATACTACATACTTAAAGAGGAAAAATAATAGATTTTCATAATTTATTTTTAGAAAGACAAACTAAATCTACGCCAGGAACAATAATTATTTGATACATTATCAAAATTAAAGTATGTGAAGTAGTTTTAGTTTGTTGAAAAAAAAGTCGTTTGCCTTGGTTTGGTGCAACGTAGAGCGAGATTTTATCATGAAGTTTTCTGCCTTGTTGATGTGGTAGGAAAAAAATCTTCGATGGAGGGACCAGCATCCATCGAAGAGGCGTACCATAAAGTAAGCTGAACGAGCTCATTACAGATGCGAATGATGGTATGGCTGGTACATCCGTTTCTTCATCTGCATCGTCTTCTGCTTCTCCTGAAAGCCTAGCTTCATCCGAACTTTTCACGTTTGCGATTATATCTGCGATAGAACGAACTTTACTTGTTACAACCTGATCGTCAATTTTGACAAATGAGTCCCAATCTTTGCATTCTTCTTGATGCTGATTCTTCTCCGATGTCAACGTTTTGCTACGTCAAAGACTTTACAGAATCAGTTCTCAATGGCGGTTGATGTTACGTCTTCCCAGGACACACTCAGGAAATGCGTGGGGTCCAAGAGGTTAATAGGCTTACTGGTTGGGCAGGACAGTTTCTTTACGCGATGATCTATTTTTTGTAGATGACGTACAACGACACGACTTTTGTATTTCATTTTGAGAACATGAATTGTGCCTTAATCCAAGGATTGAACCACGCTAGTCGCATTGTGAGGTAAAAAGACTAGTTCGATGTTTTGTAAGCTGGGGATATCCTTGGATTGGACGGTACTGTTGTCGGCGAGACACAATACTTTCCTGGACTCTTTTTCCATTCGTTCATCGAACTTGCGGATCCACTTGACGAATATATCGCTTGTCATCCATGCTTCGGCTTGACTTTCATAATCGCAGGGAAGATTTCTAGCATTTTTAAAACAGCGAGGATTCCGTGACTCGCCGATGACAATTTATTTGTCCCGCTCATATTTGATCCAACGAGAACAGTGATACGTTCTTTACTCAGTTTGCCTCCATTAAATCTCTCACCTTTAAACGCCATTTTTTTATGAGGCATTAATTTTAAAAAATGCCCCATCTCGTCGACATTGTAAATATTGCATCTTGAGTAATTTTTCAGCAGCGGCCACGAGCACGTTATTTTTCCAACAACTGACATCATCTACCTTTACAACTGTACACTCTTCGCACATGTTCCTATTAAACTAAGCCGTATCTTTGTCTGAAGCAATGTGGCCAACTGTTGCTAGGCGTGAAATCCACTCCAAGACGCGTAGCAATTTCGCAGGCCAATGTGTCCGTTAGTTGGGATGTTCGCCGATTGGGTTTGGGTGAACACTCAAATGAAATCTTCTCCAATTCTTCGAAATTTGCCACCTTAATTTTCTTTCTGCCTGAGCCTCCAGCCGATAGACTGTTTTCCAGTTTCTGTCTATTTTTTAACAGAGCTCGAAGTGTTGACTCGTATATTCCCACAGATTTGGCAAAGATAGTCTTGCTTATCACATTCTCGGCGTAATTATTTCCTTCAGACATTTAATTTTTCAGTCCAAGTTTTCTCTATACTTTAAATATTACATAAGCACCATTTCGTATATTAAGCGGGTTTTTTGACATCAAGGGACAAATTTTCTTCGTATATTAAGCGGGATCGTATCTTATGCGTACGTATATTAAGCGGGTAATTTTACACAGGTGTAATAGGCTGTTTTCAAGGGACCGAAAATATTTCGTATCTTAAGCGGGATCGTATCTTAAGCGGGCGTATCTTAAACGAGTTTCACTGTAGATCTAATTAAAATTAAAAAAAAAACTTGGAGATAATGTATGAACAACAAAATATACGGGGCGAAGAGGCAGAGGTAGGGTGTATATGCTCTACGCTTATTATTATTATTGCAAAATATTAGAGTATTTTTTTTTGTTCTTTTTTTATTACGCATTAAGCCCTGTGTATATACATAGTAGGTTGTGTGTTTAGATTAATATCATGAAACGTCTGTGGAAAGTCTCTATCCTATTTTTTTATTTTTTTTTTCGCAAGCGGGGGTGGGGGGGAGGGGGGAGAAAGAAAGAGAAGAGGTAGAATGAGAGGGACTGATTCGTTTACTCAGAAGAAATAATTATGATCTAAAAAAGATAATAGCAATTGATCTTTTTTTTTTTACCGATAATTGTATTTTGGTGAATGTAGAAATAATTTGTTCAACATTCAAGATATATAAGCAATTAAAAAACTATTTTTTTCTTCTTATTATTATTTTAGTATCCGATAAATATCTACATTTCAGATTCTTATTAAAGTTGTGACTATAAGGCAGGCATGTCAAACACGCGGCCCGCGGGCCACAACTGACCCGACGACCATTTATCTGTGGCCCGCGAAGCCTTTGCCATTTTACATTTATTTAGTTATCCCTTGCATAGTGCCTGCCATCAGTCCAGTTTTTCCAGGGACCTATCGGGTTGCATTATTACTAAAATCATCAGGGTGGACATTTATAAAAAATGTATTCAAAAATGATTTCAGGAGAAAATTTTTGAATTTCAAGAAACAGTTTAATCTGTTTCCCTCACCTCTAATAATTTATGTTCAAATTATTGTTCAGAATTTATTACTGCAGAATTTAGTAAAAAAGTAGAGGGGCTAATTATGCTACTTGAAAAAAAAAAATTTCTTTGTATATCATGTAGGGTATCCCGTGAAAGCTTTTGTAACGCTGAACTAAAAAATACATTCCGTTTAATTTTAGGTATTATATTTTCAAAGATATTGTTGAAAATGTAGTGCAAAAATATGTTCCCCCTCATCTAATTCCGAATCTACTGAAACTAAAACTATGAAAATTTAGAGGTAGTAGACGTTAATATAAACCTTGCCGGAAAATTATAGCGATTTCCCTAGGCCACATAGTTTTTGAGTAATTAGCATTTTTCTGTTATACACGAATTTCGATTTACGGGCATTCAGAAAAATTGTTGAGCATCGCTGAATATACCTATCGTTGCAGAAGAATAAAAGCATTGTTGATAATGATTTTCGAAAAAAATCATCGTTAATTAGCTGAGATATTAACCCTTAAAGGTACGGTCAGTTTGGACATACACAAGGACAGGGCGGCGTACTCTATGCCTAGTTAACGACTTTTAATGATATACATGTGTAATGTAATGTCTAGTAACAGTATAAAAGCAATAAACGTCAAATTGTTAAAAACATACTAATTTAAGGGGTCTCGGGACTCTAAAAAGTGGAAAAAAAGACAATTTTCAACATTTAATGTCTTAAAATGTATATGATTTTAAAACACAATTTTAATTGGAATGAAAGATGTATGTTCTTTCGTTTCATGTATTTAAAAAATTGCAAGATACAGAATTAGTATTTATAGGGGTCTTGAAACTATTAGACATTTGTCGAACAAAAAATTGGCATAACAGTATACGCGCAGGATTACAAAATAAATATTGCAACTAGAATGAAAATTTTGGTGCTTACTTATACTTCAGATTGTAATAATTTCCCTGAACTTAAATAAATTTGTATTTAAAGCACTTTTATATTTTTAATGCAATGCTGCATTTAGCTTTTACAAAATTTTGAAAATTTCAACAGTAAAATCACCTAAAAAATATTTTTTTGAACAATAAAAAGGAAATTTTAGATTCAGTTTATACAGAATAACATGGAATATATGTTTTGAAAATTTCATGAAAAAATATTCAGAAGTTTTTGAGGTATCCTGCGCGTTATACACAAAAACGCCATTTGGAAAATAATGACTTTAAAGTTTCGGAAACGCCGCTTCAGCTATTGAGCGGGTATAATTCTAAAAGCCAAAAATTCTGTTATAATGGGAATTTCAAGGAAACAATTATATCAAAATATTCAGAAAAGATAGGAGTTTAACATCTAAAAAAATTAAAATTTCTTAAATTTTGAAGCTTTAAGAGTCCTGCGACCACTTAATCCTTTTCGGCACGGAGTAATTCTATTTAAAAACTTATGAAATAATGAACTGACAGCAGAATTTATAAACCAATTTATTAGAAAATGCGAACTTGCTTATTTTCACGTACATGATAAAAGGAAAATTTTAATTAAATATTCTTGGTGCCATTTGTCTGTTTTGGAATTAAAATTAGGTGTCCGTTTTTTAAGAACATCGCCTTCGAAATATTTAATTAGAATGAATCGCATAAATACTGTGAGATTCGCGATAGTTTGCATTGATTGTATCTCTCAATACGCCTCGAGTGACTTTAAAAGTTAATTAAACACCTATCTGGAAAAACGCGGCACTGACCAAGGCGGCATTGCAACTTTGAGACCTCAATTCGAAGCGCGTTTAGCAGAATGCCAAATTTAAACTTTGAACAAAAGTTTTGTTTTAGATACACTGTAGAAATAAAGGTTATTACTACGCTGAATTTAGTTTCATGAAATGCCAAATGAAGTTTAACTATGCACTGCCTTTATTGTCAGTACCGAATTAAGTTCATCATAAACAGATTAGGATAATATTAAAAAAAAGAGTTATACGAATAGCTATATTTGATATTATTTAGGTTCCATATCTCTTTGAACTGTCATGGTATACCCGATTACACTTTTCTAATATATACAATTATACCCAACCCTATGTTGTATAGTTTTTTACAAAGTCTTAGTATTTTTTTAGCAACTTTTTTTTCTTTTTCTTTTTTTTTTCTTTTTTTTTTTTTTTTTTTTTATAATACAATTACAAATTCATATATTTATTCTACGGAACCCTCTGTGCGCGAGTAATGCTCGCACTTGACCGTTTATTTGAAATACAATATGCAACCATTTATTATTTTTCAAGTCAAATAAATTAATTTGAACCAGGAAATGTATTTAATAAATGAAATAAAAAAGTAGCGACATGTAAATAACTATGACATGTTTTATTAAATAGATTTTCCGATTTAAAATAAGGGGTATTTATAAATGAATATCGGGGATTTGGCGCTTTGTTGTATTTATTACATAAAACTAAAAATTATGATTAATATATAAAATGAAAGAGCAACTCAAACAGTTTTACCTACAAGCTTACAAGGGGTCAATGTGAGCACCTTTTCTTATACGGCACAGATCAAGTCGATAGCTCAGTTTTTCCCAAACATTGATTAGCAAAGAAGTTCTGTTCTGACGCTCACCCGATCTGACGCCATGTGATTTCTACCTGTGGGGTTCATAAAGAATTGTGTGCATGTGCCTCCACTACCAGCTGACCATTGCAGATGTTGCAACAATGACCCCACAAACACTAATCAACGTTTGGTAAGAACTGAGCTATCGACTTGATGTGTGCAGTGTGACGAAAGGTTCTCACATTGAACACTTGTAAGCTTGTAGGTAAATCTGTTTGAGTTGCTCTTTCAGTTTATGTATTAAATATAATTTTAAGTTTAATGTAATAAATACTACCAAGCGTTAAAACCCCGATATTATTTTAGAAATATATATATTTACTTTGAGAAAGGACGGAAGATTGACAGCGATACCTATGCTAAATCTGTATTAGTGTGTACAATCAATTATTAAAATAAACGCAATTTATAATATTCAATTTTATTTATTTATTTATTTATTTATTTTTTGGGAGGAGGAGGTTGATAAAAGTAATTGTTAAGTGTTTTTTCGAAAAATTAACAAACTTATTATGTACTTAATGTTGGAACTTTGCATTAAAATTTCTTTAACATGGCTGTGTCTTGTACAGACAAATTTTCTTCTATGCAACGATAATGTTATCTTTTTTTTTTTTTTTTTTTTTTAAGCCCTTCGGGACAGGCGGCTTTTACACAAATTTTATTCGGTTAATACCACTTTTATTTTAAAAGTTACCTTTACTTAAGGCTGTTTTCAAATCCAAAAGGGCAACTTTTTGACATAGGTTTTAATTTATTTTTGTTCGAAAATGTATGAAACTAGTAGATGTTGTTGTTCAGAAGCTATGTAATCGAGCTGTTTTTTCCGTTTTTTTGCAAACGCAGTAAATCTTTCAGGAAATAGTGTAAAAATGGGCGTTTTGAAACAAATTTCAACGCAAAAGAAGATATTCCACTGAAGAAAGGATGAAAAACGTGTTTGTCACGTGATCAAAATCGCTTATAACTCAATAGATAATTTATGTATCAAAAAATGTAAAACACAGCTCGATTTCAAATCGCTTCCATTGTCAGGCTTTGCAATTTTTCCGTTAAAAAATGAATTTGTAAATGTGTCAAAACGTTTTGCGCTTGTTGAGCAGAGCAGTTGAGAACAGCCTTAAACAATCACGAAAATTTCTAATTAAAGAAACTAAATATTACTTTTCTTTTTTACTGGTGCCTAAAACAAATTCTGTATGCTCTTTTTGAGGGTGCATATATGCACCCATGGTTCTGAACGGGTTAATGTGGCCCGCGGCTTAGTATATAATGCTTAATTTGGCCCGCGGCGGTAAACGAGTTTGACATGCCTGCTATAAAGCATTCAATATGTATTTTTTTTTTTAAACCGATAATTGTATTTTTGTGAATGTCTAAATAAATTGTTCAATATTCAGGATGCAATTTATATAAGCAATTAAAAAACTATTTTTTCTTCTTATTATTATTTTAGTATCCGATAAATATCTACATTTCGGATTCTTATTGAAGTTGTGGCTATAAGGGTTTTTTTTTTTTCCAGTGTGTCTCCAATGTGTCTATCTACACATAGGATCTTTAATTTGAAAAGAGGGGGGGGGGGGGTCACATCCAGATTTTTCAAGGCTTCATAAAAGGAGCCCTCTTCTTCAATAGTCAGAGCAGTTGTTGTTGCTTCTGAGAAAAATAATTTATTCTTTCAATCAAGCGTTGCAGACACTTTCCGTATTTTTTCTTTATAAATTTGATATGTTCATTTTGCAAAGTTAACTTTCTGTGTAGTTTAACGCGTGTGAATAAGTTATTGATAAGCATATACGAAATAATATGCTGGAATTATTAAAAAGGAGGTAGGAAGTGGGGGGGACTGTCTCTTAACTATGTAGCACTTTGGATGGTCTAAAAATCTATCGTTATTTTTAAAATATTAAAATATTTTTATGAAAACTTCAATATTAATCATTTACTTTAAAAGTAAACAAACGCATCACCGAAGATTACCCTCTGACTTCCATTTCATCCAAACGCAATTTACTAATACAAATTATGACAAATGTCATGTTTTGAAGATTATTTAGCTTTCAGTGCAATATTAGAATCGCGTTTTTAACGAATAATAGTTGTTAAAAATAAACAAATCAACATGAAAATGTACATGCAATTTCTAATTATTTAAAAGGCATATTAACAGGACATTTCTGACAATGCACTTGTTTTTCGTATTGTTTCGTAACACAAGATGATTTTCAAGGAATTTCAATTTACATTGGCAATAAGCTGGAATATAGATAGAAAAGTCTGTCCATTTTAATACTAATCTATTCTTTTTATAGAATCATTTTATTATTTTTAATTATTTTTTTTAATTTGAGAATAAAATTGAAAAAAGTTCTTAGAATTGTGTGAATTAAAACTTACAAATAATGCTTTAAAAAAAAAAAAAAAAAAAGAAAAAAAAAAAAAAAAAAAAAGGCTTTCCTTAGGATTTTTCAAAAACTTATTTTTTATTCAAAAAGCATCATTTTCAGTTGGGTCGCGAAGACTACAAAACCCCAACTGGTGTAGAATTAGAGAGGGTGCATTACAGAAGCTGCTGATAAGAATGAAAAGAGAGGAGAAATCTCTTGTAATTGCCTCCCTTCAGAAATCTTTTAGAGAGAAACGAGGCTGAGTATTTTCGACCCCCGCGAGACGAATAGCCCCTCACAAGAACTCTATGCTGGATTGGAAGCCCACGGGAAAAGGTTATTCCAAATTCTTACAATATCTTTTTCCTGTCTTTTAATAATATCTTGAATATTAATTATATTTCAATCCCCTGCCTTTAATTTAGCGCATTCTTTTATTCTTATTCTAAAAACCTTAATCGGTTAAAACTACACCTCTTTGTAAAAAAAAAAAAAAAAAACCCTAATCTTTTTATTCCTTCATATTTTGAGACATTAAATTTCATTTTCTTTCAAATGTTTTATTAATACTATTTTTATTAAAATTATTATTCTATATTTCAGCATTCCTTGGGAATTTAATCCTTTCACCTTTTAAATTTTCCACTATAAATAAAGAGTTCTGTCACTACGTCTAGTTTTGACCACCCAACACATCCTTTTCAACCAATCACTAAGTCCCCCCCCCCACTAATTTGAGTTTCGTTGGCTCTGGCATAGAACACGTCAGTGTACCTTTGCGCGTTTTACTGATATTTATACAGCTTACACAGATCTGGAGGAGAGAAGTTGTACATTTTTTGTCTTGCCTGATAAATCTGTCACCAGGAGAATTCTTCAATTCGATATGTTGTTTCTATAATCCAACATTGCTAATTCTATTTTTTAAGACGTGACACGACCCAAATATGGGCAAAACTTGATAACTGGTGGAATTGTAGCCCTATATATGAAATCTAAAATTATTTGATGAAAAATGCAACCTCTTTTATATTTACGGGGAAAAACCCCTAATGTATTCATGACATGGCCTTCCACTGTGACTATAAATTACAACTGCAAGTTTATGATTCTTCGGGTTGGTGATGTGCGACTGGTGTATTTCACTGGTTGTTTCGACATATTTATCTTAAACAACTGAAAATGGTAGCAAAATAAAAAACTTATTACTGCATTATATTTCTACAGTCAAAAGATTTTAAACTTTAGACTGCAATTTCAAGTCTTCCTACATGTCACTTTAGAATAGTTCCCTGAAAGATGTATAATCGATGCTTTATTGTAATTGTTTTTGTAACACTTAAACAAAATATGCATAGCTCATTTATAATTTAACTATGATGGCAATCCAATAGGTCTGTGTAGGCATGCTAATTTTCCCCAATTGAATTATTTAAGATTAGATAAATTTATTTTTTATCTTGAAGATTCGCCACTGCCAAAATGTCCACCAAGAAACCTATATTCAGTCAGGTATGAATATTTTTTTCTATCAAGTTCTATCTTTCCAAATATAAACAGTGGGTAAAAAATGTGATCAAAGATAGCACAAAGGGTTTAATTTAATATTCCTATTGAAACACTATCTTTTAATTAATAAATCCAAATCATTAATTTATATTTATTAAATCCTATATCCTAGAACATAGATGGCAGCACCATTAAATACTAATATTAAAATGATTACAAGAAGAAGCTATTTTTTTTTAACAGGGTTCATAAATATTTCTTAAAATAAAAATCAAGGACTTTTTAAGGACTCAAGACCAAAAAAAAAAAAATTAAGGACCAACAAATTATATAAACTAATGAATTATAACATGCATTTTTAATACAGGGTTTTGTTTTTGTAACTACAACGTCTAAACATTCAAAGGGCTGAGAGATTCACATGTGTGGCAGCAGAAATTGAGAAGACAATTGTTTCAAAATACAGCCCAGGGAAAAAAGGAAAATTAAAAGACTAAACATAGTGTGCAACAGGAAAAGCAAAGTAGGTGGGGACGAAATCCAAAATTTTGGAAAGGGTAATTAAGATGATTATTTAACTACACTGACACAGTAAAGTGTGTGTGTGTGTGTGTGTGTGTGTGTGTGTGTAGGGAGAGGGGGGGGGGGGCTGAAAAAGAATAAGTTTTTGGGAGGTGAGAATTAGATTACACTATTTATCATTTCTATACAGTTAAAAATAGAACAGAAAAATAAATATTAAAGAGCTTCAACATTCAACTTTGTGCACTTACATTTTTGTTGCACCACTGAAAATCACAACACAACTGTAATTAAAAAACATGGAAATCTAAATACAAAATTTGGAAGAATAAAGAGCATCATATTAGAGATATCCCTCTTTATGCTGATTAAATTATTTAGATATTTCTTCTATTGTTGGCAATTTCTCTGTTCCCTTCCCCCTCCTTAATTTAAATTACATAAGTTTAACCTTCTGTAGAAATAAAGTATTCCGAACTCATTCATTACATAGCACAAAATTAAGACATCAATTCAAAAATAAACAAAACAACGAGCAGGGAGGCAGAGCCTCTCCTAGTAAATAACAGTTTTGTGTAACATATTTCATTGCATTAGGAAATTGAGAAATAACTAAACATTTTTAAACATTGAATATCTGTAAATAGAACTTATTTTTAAAAGATTTTATTTACACAATGAATTAATTATAATGCAGTTACAAATTACAGTTTTCCCTAGGTTTAAAAAAGCACAAGGTGTTGCTTGTGGGAAAAAGAGCACTATTTATTTAATTCTTAAGGGCACTTCTGGATTTTTCAGGGCATATTTTGGATTCTTCAGGGCAAATTTTTTTTTTTCATTTTAAAGAAATTCTTTTATTAAAACTCCATTTAATAATTAATAATCAGGGCATTTTTTTAAAGACAGCGATGAGTCAAGTAAATTTTTTAATACAGAAAGGAGTAGAGACACTTTTTTCAACTGAGGACAATCAGGTTGCTAATTTTTTGGGATGAAGGATTAGGGGTTTTTTTTGGAGGGGGGGGGGTAAATCTAAAGGCAAGCAGGGTACAGCAATCTCATGAAACTATCTGGAAGAAACTTTGCAGTCAAAAATACAAAGCTCACAAAACATGAAATGCCTTCTTTCATGAATAGCTTAATTAAACTTTACATTTTATTAACACCATCACAGGTAATATTAATTTTCAATAACTTATATCGAAAGCAATTTTTTTATTTAAAAACATTCTGAAATAGCATGCTTTTGCCAAACATAAAAATGACTTACTTGTACTTTCAGCAGATTTTGGGACCAAGATAAGTACAGATTGATCAGGAACTATCGACTTTGTAACAGAAAATCTCAAATCTAAGTTCCGATCTGGGTATGAATCGATGTACATACACTCGTTCACTTGCCTCAAAAACTTTTGTACAATGTCTTTCATAGTCTTTTTGCCCATTCGTGATCCAAGCCTAAAGAAAATCCAGGTTGATGGGCTTTTACTGTGCTTGATTTGCAAGGTTCAAGATCCACTCCTGAAAGTTATTTGAACACCATGAAATCCCACGTTTTCCTGTAAGAAAAAGTGAATGTCTTAATTAAGAATCGACCAAAACAGGTTTTTAAGAAAAACTGAAAACAAAACAGAATTTTGGTAATCTTATTTTCGGCAGAGAACAAAAAACATCCAATTTTTTTTTAAAGTAATTAATACATACATATACAGAGTTATAAATTACAGGGTTCATACTCTATTTGAATAACAAAATTCCCTGACTTTCCCAGGTTTCCCAGGCCATATTTCCTGCAATTCCAGGGCCAAATTTCACGATGTTTTTAGACATACGAATTACAATTCAAGATCTTAATGATTAAACTTACATCTGAAAATTAAAATAACGTATAAAATTGAATCTAAAATCTATATCATTTGACATTCAAAATATATGTATACAGTTGAGCTCGCTTATAATGAGCCCCGATTTAACAAGGAAATCACAAATACTTGGTTGGTACAATGTTAAGTCTATGGAAGCATAACTCACTTTTAACGAGCAAACCCCGGTTATAGTGAGCAACATTTTTGTGATTCATAAAATCTCTATTGACTTCTGTCTCTCCACAGCTCAGATAACATTTCTTGGAAAAATTCCTTTAACATTCCGAAATTCACAGAAATTTAATGTGCAGAAAAACTGTAAACTTTTTTCAAAGCCAGGGGTTTTTTTAGGCCAAGAGTCTTCTTCAAAGAACAATAACACAAGGAAGAGACAATAAGAAAGTTCAAAGCAAACTAACCAACTTCTTTTGTACTGTACAGAAATAAAAAATAAATAATGTATAATAAAGTAAGTATGCATGAATTTTATGAGCACCCGGTTATAACAAGCAAATAGCATGGTCCCTTCGCGCTCGATATAACCGAGTTCAACTGTATATATATATATATATATATATATATATATATATATATATATATATATATATATATAACAAGCAAAACTAAAATACAGCTCAGATGGATTCAAAGTAACTTTTATTTACATAGCTGAATTTACATATATTAAACATTTAACTTTTTTTAGACTTCTACTATCATGCCATTTATTTGAGTTGTTTCAGAAGCAGTTTGTTGTGTAAAGGTTTCAATTTTTTGTCTTTTAACATTTTAACTTCAGCTACAACAGTTTTCTTTTATGTTTTTTTTTTTTTACTTGCTCCATAATTTTCATTCTTTTTCTTATATAGTTATTCATGATATCTCATCCTAGCCACCTTAACATGGCTCAACATTTCTTTCGCTTAAATACCGACTATTTGGTGACAAATTTGTATAGCTAAAACATCTTTATGTTAAAAATGTGATTATAGCAAAAATTCTCCTTTTAAAGGAAAAAGGGGAACTTTTTCGCAGACGCACCATGAAATCAGGAGATGTTGACATATAATAATGATATGATAATGCATTAAAAAAAAATCCCCTGACTTTCCAGGTTTTAGAATTTTTTTTTTTAATTTTCCCTGACATTTGAGCACTTGTCATTTTCCCTGACAATTCCCTGTTTCCAGGTTTTCCAGTCACATAGGAACCCTGAAAAACATCTAATTTTTTTAAAAGTAATTAATACATTCATATACAGAATTAAAAATTAATTATACATGCGGCCCAAATTGGCTCCCTGTGCTTCTGACTAAAGTTTTTTATTTTTATATAAAATAAGATATAATTCATCTATGACACAGAAATATTTTCTAATTATATGAACCTAATTAAAAGACGTTTTAGGTATACTTACCTCGATTTATCTTTTATAATGATTTTTGTAAATGATCATCATTCATCTGTTATAATTAGAACTTTCTCAAGAATATTCGAAACATTTGAGGTTTCAAACTAAAAATTTTCCATACTGTTAAGTCTGCAGCTTTTAATGAGCACATGAAAAGAGTCTTCAAAGCTTAGTCATATATGCATTACATGCTTTATAATTTGCACTCATGTGTTGAGTCAGTCGTGACTGACAGTTATAAACAGTGAAATTCATAGCAGTAAATAAAAAGTATCATTTGAGCCGATACAGCTCAAATCGATGAGTAATGAAAATTTCGAAAAGAAACGACGAGACTTTTGGAATACAGATAGTTTCAGTCCAGCCGAATTTTTGACAGCATGCTCGCGGAAAATTAATTTTCGGTTGATCTCTGTCTTAATTTCAATATCAAACACTTTTGAAATTTAACATTAACAATTTCTGGAGACTGGAGTTTTTTTTTTTTTTTTTTTTTTTTTTTTTTTTTAAAACGAAATGCTTTTCAAACGATTAATACAAGACTGCAGCATCAAAAATCCATTTTTGTAGCAGAACAAACTAAGATGTTGTAGCTAATAAAATTAAATACAGTTCTTTTATGGAAAAAATCTCCTTTTAGTTATGTACAAGATAATTTAGATTTGAATTTTAAATGCTTTTAATTAATTTATAATAAACATTGAAATGCATATTTAGAGGCAGGAAAACATTTATATTTTAAACAATAAGTTACATCTTGGAATTTCCCCCCAAGAGGTTTACAAAAATAATTTTTTTTTTAAATGATGCCGATAAATTCATTAAATTTTATTGATTCTTCTAACACATGTGAAAACAATTATCCTAGGTTCTGTAAACATTAACTGATAACTGGATTATTCCATTTTAAAATAATGAAAGTTAAATTATCAAAATCAAAAAGAAACCCACTCCACCCCCAGAAAATTTTACTATTTTGTGTTTCATGGTTCAAGAAAAAAAGCAGTGGGGGCTGGGGTGGGAATTCACAATTTCATTAAGAATTCAAGAAAATCTAAATTTATTCTATTTCAACATGATTTTGGATTCTGTAGACTCAAAAAACATTGGAAATTTACAATTTTTGAATTACACCAGAATGAACAAATCTGATAAATCAGAGGAAAAATAATGAACTGAAAATTTACTATTTTGGAGTTATTTAACACATTCAGAGCTACATCAGTGACCCCTGACTGACACTGAACTTTCCGTTTAGGCCGTATCAGTCATCGGTCACCGACACTTACAGACAGACTGTGTAACGGGAATCTTATTTCGTGGCCCAAACAGAAAGACAGACAAAATAGACTTGGCATTCAACATGTTAATAGCACAATGGCATCAGAGGGGGGAGGAGGGGGGGGGAGAAAATTTACAATTTTAGGCTTATTTCCAGCCCTGCATACTAGAAAATTTTGATTAAAAGAAAAAACAAGAGTGATGAAATGAGAACAAAACAAAAGAGCAAAAAAGTTATCCAAGCTTGATATTACTTTCTTATAACAATAATGATCTTGAAAGTTGCTCTAAGTGTTAAATGCTCCAGCTCAACTCTGCCTATTGGTCGATGCATTAAACTTGTTGAATTTAGCCTTTAAATTTTTGTGGTGCTTAGAGTACTGCAAACAAAAAAAAAAAATCAGAGAAAGGAAACAAAGCACAGTTGCAGCCAAGTGTTCCCTCTGTAAAGTAACATTGCGAGCTCATGAGGACATTTTATTGCACGAAGAAAAGTGCCCCGATAAACCTATAAAGTATCCAGAATGTGCCGACGTCGTTGCATTGAAGTCCTGGTACAATCAAAAATGGCAGATGGTGGGTGCAGACGGTATCTTTCTCATTCTTTTTTTCATGCTCAAAATACTTTTAGACCAGGAGCCGGCAGCACAGACAATCACCTCATCGAGTTCACAGATGAAATTCTAAGATTAGTTAAATCTTGATTCACATGTTAAAATGCAATCGGTCTGCCAAATCATATCTTGGTGGGAAAACACCTGAAAACCCAAATTTAGCAGCTGACTCATAGGTTTACCATTCTGTTTTCCTGCTCTCAGTTCTCCATGTTCTCATACCTTTTGGTGCAAGAATACACAATGGTAAACCTATGAGTCAACTACTACCATCGGGTTTTCCGGTGTTTCCACCAAGATATGACTTGGCAGACCGATTGCATTTTAATATGCAAATCAAGATTTAACTAATCCTAGAATTTCAGCCGTGAACTCTATGAGGTGATTGTTTGTGCTACCAGCTCCCGGTTTATTATGTAAGTAAAACTTGATTTGTTTCTGTTGATTATTTCAAATGTTCTTTTTTGCTGTATTAGTCTTAGTTTTTTTACTACAGCACTTTGAAACCCCAGATGGAATCATGAATAACCCTAAATGATTTTTAAAAAATCACTTCAAAATAAAATGTATCACATTAAACATACATTATTTAACTTATTAATATGGGACCTAAATAAACTGATTAACAAAACATACTATATGCATGCAAAGAAAACTTTTAATATTAAAAGGCATTTCATATGTATTATAATCTGTTAAATACTTTAATGAAGTCAGATAAATTGAATATAAAATATCTGTTGTAGATATATGAGAGGGGCGGGCTTCTTTTTGATTTCAGTTAAGATTGCAGTTGTGTTGAAATCAATTGCAGTACCTGGAAGCAGGTAGAAAAGGATCATCTCCTCTTCCTGAAATATTAATACAGTAGAAGATCTTTATAACGCACAACTTCTCAGATGTAAACAATGATTTTTGCAGTTAAAAAGCACCTGCATTTTCACATCATAAAATATTGCTGCTCTCTAGGACTAAATTTGATACATTAGTTCAACTTTATCTTCTAATTTAAGACCTTTTTACTGAAAAAAAAAAATGCTATTATTACAATAAACATTTTTGAAAATGTCTAATAATAAGGGATGGTTGTGTCAGTTATATTTGGATCATGTTTATGAAGTAAATTTAACAATGTCTGACCTATATTATGCAAAAATTTATAATTTGGATAACTCTTGGTAACAAGGAATGTAGTATAAAGCTATTCTAATGTATTTTGATATGTTTCAGATATATTTGGCCATGATTACAAGGTAACTTTAATGATTGATCCATATAATGCAAAATTCTATATAACGCACAACCTTGCGTTTTTAGGTTTGCGTTATTAAGATCTACTGTATATCTATTCTGTCCTGAATTTGAAAATGCAAAAATATTTTGTCAGAAAGCAGTTTTTTGCTTGACCTACCATTGGTCATACATGTAATATGCAATTCACTGATCTTAAGTTTCCCTGCAATGTACCCAAGTTAAAAAAAACAAACATATTTATCAAATGTCATCACTAGGTAAATTAGAACTATCATAGTCTGACTGCAGGAGTGATTGTGAGTTCATGAAAAAAATACTAGAAATTTTAGTGAGAAAAGTTTTCGTATGGAGAGAGAGCAAAAAAAAATTGCAGGCAGGTCCAATCCTCTCATTATATAAAATATTAATTATTTTTAAGCAATCATATGAAATTAATATTTTAGTCGTATTTTATGAATTTAACTGTCAGAAGAACCAGAAATCTGATATTGAAAATTAAATACAGTAGAACCTCGATTATCCGAAGTAATTGGGATCGATCATGTTTCGGAAAATCTAAATTTTCAGATAATCGAGAATGCTTCCATTTTAAGATTAAGGATAAATATATGCAATAGTTCTTATTATGATAACAAATACTTAAAAAAATAAACTAATAGCAAACTAGAAACAAGAATAAATTACCTGAATTTTCATTTCGAAATTAAGTACCTTTTACATGTGTCACAAGGATTTGAAAAAATGTTTTGTTTGCTGGAGTTTTGATTGCCTTTGCTTTAAAGATCCATCACAAAGTTTTTTAATATTAGTTCACCAGTATCCCAGTCTTTCTGCTGCTCCAGCCATGCCAAACATTTTGCAACACATTCAAAAGCTTCATTTAATTGCTAATTTGTTCGTTTTATTCATTTCACTTCGCAGGTTACGTGAGCTCATGTTAAATTCAAAGGAACTCTAAAAAAGGGGATCGAAAATATTTATATGTACTCATAATTCGGAAAGGACCGCTTGCACACAAGGAATATGACAGTAAAAAAAAATAAGCTTTCAAAATGGATTTTGCACACAAGAAATGTGATAGTAAAAAGCTTTAAAATGGATTTCGGTTAAAAGAGTTTCGGATTAAAGAGGCTCTACTGTACCTGAATTCAGGTACATTAGCTGAACACAATCTCACCCCTGTTCTGACAAAGATAAATTAATTGATCTCTGAATTCATCATAAAAGCCCTTTTGACATGCAATGATAACAAAAGTGAGATTACAAAAAAAGTTTAAAATAGATTTGCAGGACTGTAGTTGTATCATTTCTTAGCAATATATAGAAATAAAATGGAAAAAAAAAGGGGGGGGGGAATTAGATGATTGCAGAAAAAACACAAATTCACTTTCAATTATGCAATTTCAGGGTGTCTACAGAAATTTAAAAAAAAAAAAAAGTTCCCTTTTTTTCTATGACTACCGTATTTTCCGGGAATAGCGCCGCGGCGTTAAACTAGATTTTTTTGTTTTGTAAACAAAAGTGCAGCCAATAACTAGGTGCGGCTTGTAAATAGGACTAATTAATTTAAAATTTTTTAAATCTGCTTAGAAAAAAAATCATAATTTTCAGTCTTACTCTTTGTGAATAAGATGGAAATAAAAGAAAATAGTCGCGCGCGGACATTAGTGTGTTTACAAACAATGCAATTTCAGGAGCAGAAGATTGCATTTTTACTGGGTTCCGGTGTACATCCAATCACAATGTCTCTCGACAAGTTCGCCCCAGAGAGTATCGCTTGCCATATAAGGAATAACTCCTCCCATTTCCTTTCTCCTCTTTTTACAAGGGACTTTATCCATGTGATATCAGGCACAGATACATATAAGAAAAACAATATGCATAAAGAACATTATAACACTGCTCCTCTTTCTTCGAATAAACAGTCTTTTTCAGAAGATTTTCCTCCACAGAGATGTTATTTTTTGTCATTCACTAAAGTTCAATGCTAATCCAAACTATGGAAAGTTATTTTACTCCATGTTCGTAATTATTTTTAACTTCGAACTATGAATTGGCAACAGCTCGGCAAATCTTAAACTTTCGTTGCTTTCGCTGTGATTGTACGCATGCACGTGGATTTATATTTTTAAGGTTAAAGAATCCGATGCTCAAAATTGATTTTAATTTACTGATATAAGTTTTATCTTAAATATGTCTTCAGATGCGAGTTGTAAGCGCCGCAGTTACCCAGCAAAATTCAAGCTGAATGCTATCAAATTAGCAAAAGTTAACGGGAATCGTGGCGCAGCGAGGGAGCTGAATATAGATGAGAAAAGAATCAGAGAATGGCGGAAGCAGGAGTCTGTGCTTAAGGAGATGCCAAGAGAGAAGCAAGCTCAGCGTCGAGGGCCAGAGGCGCATTGGCCTGATTTAGAAAATGAATTCTGTTTCTGGATAGAGAATCAACGGAAGAACGGGCGTTCCTTATCTACCGTTTTAATACGAATAAAAGCTAAACAAATGGCAGATGAGAAAGGTTATGATGATTTCCTAGGTGGCCCATCCTGGTGCAATCGTTTTTTTTAAATGGAACAGGTTAACAATACGTTCTAGAACAACAGTGGGGCAGAAACTACCCGATGATTGGCAAGAGAAGAAGGCATCTTTTCTAAAATCCGTGAAAGAGAAGATTGAGAAACTATCATTGAAACCTTTTCAGATAGGAAATATGGATGAGGTTTCGGTTTCATTCAATATGCCAACTTCTCGTTCCGCCGATTTTATCGGTGTAAAATCCGTTCCAGTCGTAACAACAGGGAACGAGAAAAATTGTTTCACGGTTGTGCTTTCGTGCATGGCATCAGGAGAGAAATTACCACCTATGGTAATTTTCAAACGAAAGACTCTACCAAAAGAAAGTTTTCCGAAGGGTAATATAGTCGTGTCAAATAATGAAAGAGGTTGGATGAACCTAGAAACTTCGATCGAGTGGGCAGAAAAATGCTGGCGAAAAAGACCCAATTCTTTTTTTCAAAGGAACAGTCTTCTAGTAATGGACTCTATGCAAGCTCATCAAACGGCGGATATTAAAAAATCTCTAGCGTCACAAAGAACGGAACCAGCGATCATCCCAGGCAGACTAAATTACTCCAACCTCTTGATGTCAGTTTAAATCGATCTTTTAAAGCACAAATCCGCAATTATTGGGAACAATGGATGGCTGGCGAAGACCACGAATTTACCAAAGGTGGTCATATGCGAAGGGCGACATACGCCCAAATTTGTCAATGGATTGTTGATGCTTGGGAAAAAATTCCCCAAAAAATGGTGCAAAATGCTTTTATAAAATCGAAAATAATACAAGGTGATATTGATGTACCATCAAACTCAACTTCCGATATGGATTGTTTACATGATAATGACGATACCGATCCAGATGATATCATAAGTGACGACCATAATTTGTCATCTGAACTAATTAAATTATTTACCAGCGATACAGAGGACGAAGATTTTGATGGTTTTTCTGATGTTGATAAAATTTAATGCTTTAATATATTTTTTCTTGTTGGATAAAATAAATAATATTCATAGTCGAATTATTTAGTGCTTTATTATATTTTTTTCCTGTTTGTTTATATAAGTAATCATCATAGTTGAAATAACTGTACAACAAAAAAAGGTAAGTTATTTAAGATCAAAATGTTTTATTTTATATCAGTTAATAATTTTATTTCATTGCTCTAATAATGAATGTGGAAGTATAGCCGGTGCGGCGTTAAACTAGTTTTTTTTTTTTAAACCAAGTGCAGCGTTATACTCTGTGCGGCGTTATTCCCGGAAAATACGGTATATCAGACTTTCCTGATTTCCATTATTAACAATACACACGGAATTTTTCATGTATGCTGCTTCCTCGTATAACAATGATCCTGCTTGCTATATCTCATTTGTGAGAAAAAATAAGAGAAAAACATAAAATTGCCTAATATTCATTAAGTATTGGTTGACAGTTTTGTAAATACGAATTCAAAATTTAGTCCAACAACTTCATATAGTGGCCAGTGCATATAGGGTGACCCAAAAATTTCATTTTCTGAAAAATATTCAATTCTAAGACTGATCTACATCTGACGGGATAGCTAATTGGATTAACCCTTTAAGACAGGGAGATTTTTTGGTAGAAATTTGAAGTTTGGCTGCTTTCCCCTAACCGATAGGACCGTATTTGATTGAAAAAGAATATTTAAAAAAATACCCCATGTCAGGTTATGCCAAGGGAGGACCCACACAATTGTGTGGGTTCAGGCTTAATGCAGCCGTTTTTGGGCTGTATCTACACAATTGTGTAGTTTGGGATTACATGCACAAATATCTAAAAACAAAAGTTTAAGCAAAAAAAGATGTTTATTGAGATAATTTTCATCAGCCACAATGAAAATGTTTGAAACAATTTTTGTTTTTGGACAGACCACTACAATTTCATTTTCTGAGATGTGCTCAATGCTCGCACCCCTCTTAACAGGGGTGATTGTGACTCAGAGTAAAAAACCCTGAAAATTATTCGATACAAAGTGAAAAACCCTGAAAATTATCGATGCAAAATATACCAATATCAATCAGTGTTGAATTCAGGGGGTGGCCCGGGGGGACATTACCCCCCAGAGCAGTGAGATGTCCCCCCCGGGCAGACTTGAGATTTTGTGTTTTTGATGGTCAAAAAGTGCAATATCCCCCCCCCCCCAGAGCCACATAAATCCCTCCCGGAGAAAAGTGTCTGAATTCAACACGGATATCAATTTACATAACAACTGATGCTGCAACAGCATGACAATCAAATGACATATTTCTGCTATTGTTTGAAATATACAATTGCAGAAAAACATAATTTGATAAACTTATGTTAAGTTCACTGAAAGCTAAATGATTTCATCAAATGGAGAGTGCAATTTATCTTGTTAAATATGCAAAGTTCGAATTCTATACTCAGTAAATGAATTTATTCTAAGTACTCATGATACAAGTACAAATTATGTGTTAAGGGTGGGATCTCTTAGTAGATTTAATGCAAGTCATACCCAGTTATTTGAAAACAGTAAAAAATGTCAAAACCAATCGAATTTTACTTCTAAGTGGCTAAGAAGAAAAAAAAAAAAATAAATAAATAAATAATATTTTTTTTTTTTTTTTTTTTTTTTTTTTTTTTTAAGCTTTACTCTTACACAAGGTCAATTTTTTTCCCCTGCTTTCTTCTTGGGTATTACACATTACAGATATAGATATGCAATTCTGGACATTTTTGTACTGAGATTGAGATGGATAACACTAGGGGCGATTCTGAGTAAAAAATAATGTATCTGAAATTCACAGCAACTTTTCTGAAAGGTTGAGTTGAGGCAAAGAGAGTGGGGAGAGAATCACTCCTGGTTCTAATTATGTGTTTTTTCTGCGATCCTTTCACGAAATTCGCATTTTTTCCGCGATTTTTCGGCGAAATTTGCGTTTTTTCGCGATTCTTTAAAGAAATTAAAGTTTTTTCGACCGTGATTCTTTAACAAAATTTGCGTTTTTTCTGCGATCCTTTGACGATATTTCCGTTTTTCTAGCGATTCTTTGACGAAAATCGCGTTTTTTCCCACGATCTTTTGATGAATTTTGCGTTTTTTCCGTGATTCTTTGAAGAAATTGTATTTTTTTCGCGATCCTTTAATGAAATTTGCGTTTTTTCCGCGATCCTTTGGCGACAATTCCGTTTTTCCGCGATCTTTAGACGAAAAATCTTGTTTTTTTTCGCGACCCTTTGCGAATTTTGCACTTTTTTGCGATCCTTTGACGAAATTTGCGTTTATTTGGCGATTATTAGAAGAAATTTGTTTTATTTCGAGATCATTAGACAAAATTTGTTTTATTTCGAGATTCTTTGACAAAATTCGTTTTTTCCGCGATCGTTTGGTGAAATTTGCGGTTTTTTCGCGATTCTTTAAAGAAATTCGTTTTTCTGCGATCCTTTAACGAAGTTTGCGTTTTTCCAGCGATATTTCCGCTTCTCCCGCGATCCTTTGACGAAAATCGCATTTTCCCCCGCAATCTTTTGACGAAAATCGCATTTTCGCCGCAATTCCGGGATGGAGAAAATCCTTCCCGGTTCTAATTATGTGTTTTTTCTGCGGTCTTATGACGAAATTCCCGTTTTTTCCGCGATTCTTTAAAGAAATTCATGCTTTTTTTTACGTGATCTTTTAACAAAATTTGCGTTTTTCCAGCGATCCTTTGACGATATCCATTTTTTCGCGTTCTTTTGACAATATATCCGTTTTCCCGCGTTCCTTTGACGATATATCAGTTTTCCCGCGTTCCTTTGACGATATATCCGTTTTCCCGTGATCTTTTGACGAAAATCGCGTTTTTCCCGCGTTGTTTTGACGAAATTCTTAGTTTTATCGCGATCCTTTGCGAAATTCGCGCTTTCGTTCGCGATCTTTTGACGAAATTTTTGTTTGTTTCGAGATTCTTTGACGAAATTAGCTTTTTTTCCCGCAATCCTTTGACGAAATTATCGCTTTTTTCAGCGAACGATTGAGGAATTGATTTTTTTCGTCAACAATTTGTCGGAAATCGCGATATTTTTTAATGTCCAAATTTTCCACTAAACGTAACGATCTCATAAACCCGGAAGGATTGACCGAAAAACCCGGAAATCCGGGCTACACCCGGGACACAATCACCCCTGTCTTAAGAGCCGTTGACAAATGGTATGCCCTTCACTCCATTTGGATTGTGTCTGATCCTTCAAATTTCTTTTTTTAGTTTTTCCAGCAGCGGTATTTTGTTGAAATACCGATCAAAGTACATAAAACTAGGTCTGAACTAGAGTAAGGACTACAGCAGGTCCTAAGCCCAGATCCTTGTGGACTAGGTCTGTACTTTTCCACGGGTAAACTACAAAATTTAAAACTATCCCAGGTGATACTGTTACAACAGAATGTGGTTTGTTTTTTTATATACTGCTTTACTGAAACACGTCCTAAAAAAAAAAAAAAAAAAGAAATCGTCCTGCTCATCTATGGAAAATTTTCTCTGATCTCCTGGTAAATTCAAGCAGACACTACAGAATCTGTCGAGCATTTGCTGAACTGTCCATATTTTATTATTTATTCCTTGTGGCTTACTTGCTGTGTCGACAAAATGGAATGAATTTATCAAACTTAAAAAACTATCTTGTGATATGCATATAACTCATATAAAACTTATAAACCATGTATGACATCTATAACTCAGAGCAGAAACATACCGTTTGTTACATGTGCATATTATATATCTAAAACTATCAATTTTAAATAGAAATCATGAATAGTACAAACCTATTTAAAATTAGTCAGGTTTAAAAATGTAATTAATAAAAAATAAATTGCTAAAAAAATAAGTTTTAAAAAAAATCACTTAAAAATAAAAATTTTATATATTAGAAATTGTTTTCCATTTTGGAAACTGTAAAACCCGGACCCGTACAATTGTGTGGGTTATTTTTTTTTTCAACATTTGTAAAGCCTAATTAAATTTATCAAAAACAAAATCAATTAAAATCATTAATAAAGTATATGAAAAGAAAAATTAAGCAAGCATTAAAAATCATATTTAAAAGAAATTACGACAGTACATACTTTTTGTCTATTGCTTGTCAGATGATATAGTCTTTTTAAAAGCAGAAAATCTAACCCTGTATTTTAGTTAGTGCCCCCTAGTGGTGTCTTATCAAAACATCTAACAACAAGCCAATTAACTCATAAATGTGCAGATTTGGTTTTAAATCTCACAAAAACAGGAAATAGTCATTCTCTTTTACTTTAGTATCACCCCTACATTGTGTGGGTCAGGTCTTAAAGGGTTAAGCTGGCCACCTGGTCAGGTTATGCTAATGTATCTTTTAAAATTTGGTAAATTGCTTCTAACGTAAGCACTATCTACAGAAAATGAGGACAATCTGATCATCTTAATTTGCATTACATATCAAAAATTCATACCAAGTGCATCTTTTTAAAAATATTGGGAAAGACAAATCAGCATGTGAAAAAATATGGAATATAAATTAGTCAAAAATGCAAATATTTTCGCATATAGATAAATTTCCCTGATTTTTTTTAGTATTTTTACAAAGTTCCCTGACTTTTCCAAATTGATAAACCTCCCTGATTTTACAATGATTCCCTGATTTCCAGATTCTATAGACACCCTGAAATTCTCTGTCACATGGTATGCAATGCTGACCGTTGGGAGACAAAAAAGTTGAACATGTGGCATGCGATGCTGACCAAGAAGGGGTTAAAAGTGTAAAGACAAATTGTGGATTTTCTGAATTAAAATGTTAAAAAATTATACATTTTTTTTTCATGAAATATGTATACATTTGAGATATATACAGGTGGGAAAAAAAAATTAATAAAAGCTAGAATCGATACTGAGAGTAAGTTACAAAAATAAATTACAAAAATTTACCTTCTTGTGCATGTAGTGTGCTTGCATGTAGCATGTAGACTTTTGTTTAAAGATCTGATAAAAAGAAAAATTAGATTGATTAACATGGAATCTAATGGAACAGAAATAAATTTTTTTTTACAATCTTATAAACATATAAACAAATCTCGATAAAAGAAATCCTATATAGAGTAATATACAAGTCATTCCAGCTCATTTCAATGATAAACAGACATTTTGAGAAACCAAAGACATGGATTTACATGAAATTTTGTTTATTCCTTTAGTACAGAAAAGTAACCGCATAATCCCCCCCACCCCTTTCCTCTCTCTCATTTAGTTTTCATTTTACAAATAAAAATTTAATTTTTGATATTCTGACTGCTCTAATTATCAGTTGCACTTCTACAGAAAAAAACTTATTTATTAGTTAAAATTTTTATAAAAATTCTAAAAATTAATAAAATCTAAATAATAATAATAATAAAGTTCGTGGCTGTCAATGCTTGGTTTAAATGGCATGGAATAACACATACTTTAATCTCTTAAAATATATTACAGTAAACTCCCTCAAATCAGCACATCACAGATGTTACAATTAAACTTTCATTTCAGATGTAAAGTCAAAATTAGACTTTTTCATTTTTATATCATTCTGTATGTATTTTAAACGTAATTCTCATTAATATGACTGAACTCATGCTTTTTCATGAAACAAGTATAAATTTCTGAAAATATTCAAGATATTGCCGATACCTTTGGTAATCACAATCTTTTTTCCAAATATATTTATGCATTAATCAAGCTTTTTTGGTTGTTAAAAGTCTGGCTAAATCTGAAATAAAACTTCCTTATTTTATAATTTTGATGTGAATTAGTAGGGTACCTTTATGAGGCAAGTTGCATTGAAAAATTCAAGAAAAATATATCTTTATGATGTATATTTAATTATACATTAATTATTTACTTGACATTTACCAAATGATTAAAAACTGAATCATTTAAAAACATCTTGATTTTTATTACTTTAGTTTATTACTTATTTAATCTTTATTAACTGTTAAAATGAAATCTGTCTCTAATGGAAGCCAGTCTTAAATAAAAAAAATACATATTTTCAACAGAAAAAATATCAAAAATTATATCTGCTAAGATGGAAACCCGTATAAAGCATAATATTTTTTGGTTCCTTTCTATTTCGTTTTCAAGGTTTAATGAATCAATATTTGACAAAGCAGATTACATAGTTCAGTATTACATATTTTACAGCTGTTAGAAAATTAGTAAAATTCTCTTTGTAAATATACTTTAGGGAGGAGGAGAGACAAAATCCATGTTTGCCTGGGTGCAAATAAGGCTAGTTTCAGCCCTGTTTTCAATCACCATGGGCAAAGAAAAATAAATAAATCATCTCAAGTAACTTTGAAAAACTGAGCATTATATTTTAGAATAAGCATGCAGATTAGAAGAAAAACAGTAATTTTAACATTTTTTTAAATAAAAAGAGAATGAACAAGGATTTCCTATTTTTGACTGAAATAAAATGTAAACAATTAGGACAGTGATTATATGAAGTTTTCAAAAATTCAAGAAAATGGGAATGTTATTAAACTGCTACATCACTATATAAACAGAATGTGTATAATAACTTCTGGTCTTTCCTTGGGAACCTTCTTCTAGATAACACAAGGACTGTTTTAACTATGCTGATAAAAGAACCTAACAATTATTGTGTGTTGCCAGTTAAAATACACCAACTTACCCTTTTCTTTCTCCGTCTGAGTACATGCTTCCACACAAGTATTTTCAGAATTTTGTATGTGACCTGCTGTATTAAAAAAAAATAATTAATAATTTGAAGTAAAAAGAAATTAGGAGCAGGCCTAGAAGTGACTTTCTTCAAAAATATTATAGGAAATATAGGAATTTTTTCAAGAAAATATAGGAATTTTTATTTATAAGTAAATGCACCTACACATGGTTTTAATACACTTACATATGCAATATCACAGACGTCAACATAAGACTATATCAAGAGTAAACTATTTAAAATTCACTCCTGACTATTTCAGGAAATTCTAACGCTCTTCATGAGTAAAATATTAGTTTCAGGACTTGTACACAATTTTTATTTTCAGGCTGTATTTTTTACGATTTATTTTCTGAATCATCATCCCGTATAGCATTTGCTTTTATCAATACAAACATACTATTTGAAATAAGTTATTTAATTTACTTTTATTTTTTTAAATATAAATGATTTTTTGTAATAAATTTATATAAAATGAATGACATTTGTTTTATCCCTGTCATAAGGGTTATTCTGAGTAAAAAAAAAAATCTGAAATTCACAGTAAATTTTATAAAAGGTTATAGAAGAGAAGGGGGTGGGGAAATCCCTTCCTGCACTAATGCTTTTTTTTTTTCGACGATCCTTAGATGAAATTTACAGGGATTTTTCGCAATCTGTTTACAAAATAAGCGATTTTTTTCGCTATCTGTTTATGAAATAGTTTTTTTCCCGCAATATTTTGACGGAATTAGCGTTTTTTTCCGCGACCCTTTGACAAAAATTTGCATTTTATCCACGATCTTTCAACGAAATTCGCGTTTTTTCCACGATCTTATGACGAAATTTGCGATTCTTTGTCGAAATTTGTGTATTTTCCGCAATCTTGACGAAATTTGCATTTTTTCGCAGTCCTTTGACAAAATTCGCATATTTTCCGCGATCCTTTGACATAATTCGCGTTTTCTCAGTAATCCTATGACAAAATTCGCATTATCCCTGCGATCCTTTGAAAAAATTCACGTTTTCTCCGCGACCTTTTGACGAAATTTGCAATTTTTTGTCGAAATTCGTGTATTTTCCGCGATCTTTTGACGAAATTTGCGTTCTTCCCGCGCTCCTTTAATGAAAATCCCATTTTTTACACGATTCTTTGATGAAATTTGCATTTTTTTCTGCGATCTTTTAACAAAACTGACATTTATTTCGGACTGATCGATTTCTTTAATTTTCGGAACCGAATGCCTAGAATTTTCAAAAAATTCGGAACAGAATCGCCTTTTCCCTATAGAACAAAAAATCGTGATTGATAGAATTGTGAAATTATACGACCGATTGACTAATTATGCAATTTTTTTTTCTTGCGACTGATTGATAAAATTCCAGATTTTTATCAATGACCAATCGAGAAATTTCGCAATTTTTTTCCGCGACTGAGTAAAGAAATTCGTGATTTTTTGCTGCAAAACATCGACAAAATTCGTAATTTTTTTTTTTTCAAAGACCAATAGGGAAAATCTGCATTTTTTATTTCAACAACCGATTTACATTCTTTTGATATACATTGAAGAAATTCGTGATTTTTTTTATGCCTTTTCTTTTTCACAACCGACTGAGGAAGCTCTCAATGTCATTTTTTTAGGCAACAAACTGACAATTTTTTTTTTTTTTTTTAAATTGCAAGACTGCCGAAAATTAAGATTTTTTTTTTTTTTTTTAAATCAAAGAACGATCAACAAATTTCGCAATATATTTCAAAGACAGACTGACGAAATGAACGATTTTTTGACTTAAAAAAAATTCGCGATTTTTCGCCGCAACTGAAGTAATTCCATTATTTTTTGCCGCGATTCATTGACAAAAGGCCCAAATTTTTTTACAGCGAGTGACTGCCGAAATTTCCGATTTTTATCAATGAGCTATGGCCAAATTTAGTGATGCATTTCAGTGACCAATTAACGAAATCGGGGATTTTTTGGTGAAATCAATGATTTTTTTACTGTGGGTGATTGCCGAAAATTATGATTTTTATCAACCAACGATCGAAAGATTTCGCGATATACTTCAACGACCAACTGACGAAATCCACGATATTTTTCGCAATCGAATGATGAAGTTTCCAATAGCACGAAAAACCAAAGAAGTTTGCGATTTTTTTTGCACAAGTTGACGAAATTTGGGATTCTTTACATGGGTGATTGAAGAAATTCATTACTTAAAAAGAATAATTCGTGGAATTCGACAAAATTTAAAAAATAAATTCGCGGAAAAACCACATTCGGATTGCAGAACGTCGCGGCCTAAATAAAAAATAATCGTGAGAGTGGAGGGTTGAAAAATATAGGAAAAAATAGGAAATATAGGAAAAATAGGAACTTTTTCAAATTTATAGGAATTATAGGAGCGCTGCGAGGTTTGTAGGAGCATTTGGTCACATTCGCGTACAAATCAAACTACAAATGAAAAGAGGATCATCAAGATAAAAATAGACAGGAAATTTAGAGGTGAAAATTAGCAGTCACCACTCACCACACAGTTGTAAAAGTGGCAAGTAAAAATTCGACCATTGATCACCACCCTAGTCACTACTCACCAGGTGGATAAAAAATCTGTTATCAATTGGCAACTAAAATAGAGCTTTTTTTCATGGAAATATGCATCTTGACTTTGATTACATCTAATTAGCAAACTGGTTAATTATTTTTCTTACCAGATGCATGCAGATTTCAATGACTTAGCTGTATTTCCAATATTTCAGCTTTTTTTCTTTAGTTGGATTATTTTTTCAAGAAATACAGTTTTATTCTGCAAAATACACTTATCAGGATTCAGTATTCCACATACATTTCAAGTAATTTATTCCCTTTTTTTCCACCAGATACAAGACTTTTTTAAAGGTTTATATTTTAGATGTGCTTTATGATTTTGTTTACACTCAGCATAAACATAATACAAAATCAGCAGTAAAAATATTTGCAACTTAAATTCAGAAAAAGTCAGATTTATTTTGATTTTGTAAGAAAGAAATCCAAGTTTTTAGGGTGCTTAAGCATCAAATTGTTTGTATTTTTTTATTTTTCAATGTTCAATTTGTTTAACTTATTTGTAACAAAAATTTAACAGTCAATATAGAACTGAATTAAATATCTTAATATCTGTCCCTTCTTGGCAGGGTTCGCAAAAACCCGGGTTTTCTGAAAAAACCCAACCCACATGGGTTTTTTCGGGTTTTTTCATGAAAAACCCAATTTTCCCCGGGGAAAATCGGGTTTTTTCAAAAGTATAATATATGCGTAATTACATTATTGTATACTATATTTTCTATATATTATATACACTATACATAAAAAAGTACATTGTTCCTTTATATACAATGTAATTGTAATGCTATTTTACAAGTTTATAAATTGTATAAATTATATGAATTTAAATTAACTAAATGTCAGTGTTTCTCACAAATAAGTTTGAAATGTAATAGAAGATATAAAATTGTTAATTTTCTTTAAATCAAATAATGAATAGAATATTAAAATTTAAAATATATAAGTAGGAAGAAATAAAGGGGTAAACTAGTTGGATTTGCCAATTTCAAAAGTTTCTTCTATCTCATACATGTTAATAATTCAAAATTCACTATCACAGTGCCAAAATTAAATGACAATTTATGCCCGTCATGAGGATTGTAAAACATAGACTTGTTGAATTGGATGCATTTAACAAGGAGATATAAGTATCAGCTGTTGTGCAATTTACAACAAAACCTGATCAGTAACAATTTACGTCAACATCTCACTGAATCTGAAGTTTGATGAAAATCCATGCATTATTAGTTCTTGAGTTAAAGCTATTGCAAAAGGTGAAATAAATGCAGCATAACAGCGCTGCTTGGGCGACATACACCAAAAACAGCACCAGTTTATATCAGGGTTGCTGGCTTTTAGCCAGTCCAAAAAAAGCCGGCCGGCTTTTTTTGGTTTTAACCACTTAAAAAAAGCCGGCTTTTATTGAAAAAAGCCAGTTTTTATTTTTTAAAGTTGGTTTACAGTAAATTTGGATCAATTAATTTCTAATACACTTATAAATATTTTCTACTAAAAAAAATAATAGATTTCTATTAAATTTTATCAAATAAATAAGTCTTTATAACTTCTAGAAAACAACTGTGAACGCATTATGTCTGAAAAAAAATGTATATAAACATTGAAAAGATATAAGTTAGGCTCCGAACTGATGTTTTGAAATTCTATATTATATAGCTCCACATATACTACACATTTTAAAGATTATATTTCATTAAAACTGTTCTTAACTGCTCTGCTCAACAAGCGCAAAATGTTTTGACACATTTACAAATTCATTTTTTTACGGAAAGATGTAAAATTCGAAAGCCTGACCATGGAAGCGATTTGGAATCGAACTGTTTCCATTTTTTGATCCATCAATTATCTATTGAGTTATAAAGAGATTTTGATCACGTGACAAACATGTTTTTTCACCCTTTTCTGGGTGGTTTCTTCTTTTGTGCGGAAATTCGGTTAAAAACGCTCACTTTGACACTATTTTCAGAAAAATGTATAGCGTTTGCAAAAAACCCCAGAAAAAACAGTGCAATTACATAGTTTCTGAACAACAACATCTGCTAGTTTCATGCATTTCTGGACAAAAATAAATTAAAACTTATGTCAGAAAGTTGCCCTTTTGGATTTAACAGCCTTAATGACAAAATGTAACACATCAAAATGGAAACGAGGAATTAGAAAAGATGTTTTATTTGAGGAGAGTGGTACATAAGTGTATAAAAAATAGAGCATTTAAACAAGAAAAAAAAATTTTCTCAAAATAAAATTTTGAAAAGCTTGTTGCTATGCTTCATGCATATGCTATTCATAATGTTTTTAATAGTGAGAAATTGTGGTGTTTTATTAATATGACTATGTATAATTTTAAATGTTTGCTAGAAATAAAATAAGACTTGTATATTAATAGCTCTTAAAATTAAGTAATAAAACATATAACTAAGTAACCATTGTCCTCTTTAATTTTATAAAGCAGTAAAAATGAAAAAAATTGGCATTTGGTATGGCCCTTTTAAAATTTAGCTGACATATTTGCAATTCTGAATACAAATCACTTCCAAAATCATCTAAGTTTTATTCCAGTATTAATGTCCTCATTATTGAGAAATTGGGTTACTTATTAAACTGTAAATCAATTAAATGTCATTAAAACTAATTAAAAACACTTAAAAGGTGTAGTTTATAATTACAATGCTTTATTGTATAAAGGCCAATTATAGCCAAAAAAAGCCAGTTAAAACCAATAAAAGCCACCGGCCTGGCTTTTTTTAATTTTAGCCGGCTTTTTTGCAACCCTGGTTTATATCAAGGTTTAAGTGAATCTAAATTTTTATTCAAGTCCGTACATTAGTTCTTGAGATAAGAGTTATTGCTGAAATCGCGAAAAATGCAGCATACCAGCACTACCTGTTGGGCGATATGCACCAAAATTCAATAAGCAACAACTTAACTTGTAACTGAATCTGAAGTTTTATGAAAATCAGTGCATTAGTTCTTGAGATAAAGCTATTGCAAAAATTGAGATAAATGCAGTATAGCAGCGCTACCTGTTGGGCAGTATACACCAAAAACTAATCAGCACCAGTTTACATCAAGGTCTAATTCAATCTAAAGTTTTGTGAAATTCTGTGCATTAGTTCTTGAGATAGATCACCCACAAAATTTTTTTCACACACAGACAGTCATTTTCTAAAAACTATTAAATTGTCTTCAGGACCTTTTTAAAACGTATAAATCCATCATCAACTGGAAGTTGAAATTTTTCACGAATCCAATACATTCTTCTTGTAAAGATAGAAGAAAGTAAAAATACATATTTTTTATTTCCATGAATATAGTTGATTTGAATTTTTTATATAAAGACATACCTATAATTATGTACTATGCATTTTGCCTACTTGGTTCTATGTTAGTAAAGTATTTCAAAGTGCTGAAATACATTTTATTTTACTTCAGATGTGCATGTAATGGCTTTTATATATTAATATTTTTTCAAAATTAACTGAAATGACTTAAATTCATTAAATGTATATGTTGTTTAAATTTTTAAATTATATCTGAAAATTGAAAAAACCCACTTTATGGGTTTTTCAGTGGGCTTTTTCAAGTGGGTCCACTCTGAAAAAACCCACCGGGTTTTTTCGAACTGGACCCAGCTTTGCGAACCCTGCTTCTTGGGCTTAACCCTCTCGCTGCGCAGCCCGAGCTACGCTCGGGCATGCATTTTCCCGTCAAATTAATACTATTTGGTTGTTCCCACCAGTTATTTTTTAGCAAAAACTTTGATTTAATCAGGACATTTTTCCCCGATTACCAGTGACCCGGAGCTGAACAATGTTTGATGCTCCGGCTCCAACTCGGCTCTGACTTCGCACTTTTGAGTTGCAGATTTTAATTTACGCATTTAATTTTTTGCTCACAAATTCTTTCTTCTTTTACCTTCATTAAAGATCAGACAAAATGCATTTTTCTTCTCAAACTTGAAATGCTTGTTCAGAAAATATGACGTTTTTTAGCTTTTGCTTTTAAAATAGAAAGTTTGATGGAATTTTAAACACAAAAATCTTAAATTTCTTCCACACTTTTCAAACAACCAAAATTGTACAACTACACATGCAAACAACAGGCAGCCATATTTGTTTTCAAATAGTGTTGTCACTTAGCTCAAGTAGAAAGTAGAAATGAAGTAGTGTTACCATGTTTTGAGAAGTTTTCCATCTCTAATTTAAAAAAAAAAAAACCTAAAAAATGATATAATTAAAATACTGAATACTGATGTAATACTGAATAATGATGAAAAAGACTGAAAAAAAAAAAAAAAAAGATTTAAAAGAATATTAAAAATTAAAGGAGCCCTGGAACAGGGGGAAATTTACAGCTCCAGCTCCAGGGAAAACAGCTCCGGGGCGCTCCGGCTCTGGGCTCCAGCTCTCTGCCGATTACGATAGTAAAAAATTTCCGCTTTAAAGAACCGGTGATAAACTATTAAAAATTCTGTAAAAGACGCTCATCGCGAAGAATTACTTACACAGCAAGAGGGTTAAACAATGTACGAAATAAATTTTCTTTTTTATTTTATTTCTTCAGAAAATTATGCTTTTGTTTAGTAGAAAAATATGTATATATACAACAATTATAGTTTATCAAGATGTCAAGAAAGTTTGAAACATAGTGGCCACTATAAAAAGCGGCCACTAATAAAACTCAGTCTACTGGCGACTGGCTATTAACTCAATTTCCCAGTTTTCACCTATACAGGAAATATGAATTTTTAAAACATCTGAAATTAGAAGTCTACGCAAAATTTAAAATACTTAAAATCTGCTCACGTTAAAGCTTTTAAATTTGCTATTGTAGACCTCAAGTTCATTTTTAACTATAACAACTAAATATAATGTGTAATCAAAGGAGCCAATTTAATATAGAAATAACATCACTATAACAATACCCATTCTAATAATGATGGCGAATGAAGGAAATCTGAGAACGTTTTCCGCTATTCATCTGAATACCAATGAAAATATATTTTGGTCAGTAAAATTATTATAAATTGCAGGTATATTGCTATTTTTTGATAACATAGTATAAAATTTAACAAAATTCACTTGTCAGCCCAAGACAAACATCCAATTACCATGGGCATGAAGAAAAAACAAAAATAAATGAGAATTTCTCAAAGTTACTTAAGATGAGTCTAAGTTTAACTTTTTACAATAAGAAAAAGTGATAAGAAAAGGAAAGCATTTAAATTTTTAAACTAAAATGAAAAATTTGTGACTTCCAGGCATGCCAAGTTTCCAAAATGAAAAAGCCTGAGTTTTTTTACTAGTTACTTTATAGACATTTAGTTGGTTGGTTGGTTGTATTTATGATGGCCAATTATCTGCACGAGGGATATAGGCCCAGGGGGGGAGTGCCCTTCGTGGGGGTCTTTCTAAGGGAACCTAACCCGTATTAACGCTTGGAAATCCAAGGTTCGAAGAAAACAACGAAAACTCCGAATGATTAGGCCGACGGGCGCATTTGAAATAGAACCCAGCACCTCCCGTCTACCAGCTTCGAGAGCAGAACCTCTCAGCCACTGGTGGGGCTTATAGACATTTAGAGCTTCACATATTAATGTAATAAAAATACATCAGCGTTCGAAATCCTTGGTGGTCTGCTGGTCAGAGACCACCAAAAGTTCAATCGGACCACTAATTTGAAAAATTTAGCGGTCCGCAGGACCAGTAACTATTTTCTCCCTGTGACAGATAACGTAAATTTTCCCGTCTCAGAAAACCGCAACCAAACACAAATCACACAATTTTATTAATATTTAATTTTATCAATAAAAAAAATTGCATTAAACCTTAGTCAGTTGAAATAAAATATCTAATTAATAATTTCATAGTTTTTGTTTATGTACTGTTTATTTAATTTTTAGAAAATTATAATTTTAAATTTTATGCTGAAAATTTTGGATAACTTAGTTTGGTTTATATTCTAGGAGGGAGGCTGTCACTCAAAGGTTTATAAGGACTAAGACTTATGTAGCGGGCCAGTGATGATGACTCTGGACCAGTAAATTTTCATGCTTGCTGGTCCTTGGGACACATGTTTTCTGATAATTGTGAAAAATTATTCACAAGCAGCTTAGCTTTACATAAAAACCATTAAATACTTGATATTGATGCATAACAAAAAATAATACATGATGAGATAAACTTACCTTAATATTAATAACAAAATATTTCTATGGTAATTTTAGATGTCTTAAATTTGGCCCCAAACAAAAACAATCATTCAAATTTCTCAAACTAAATTATCCAAAGCTGAAAAAATTCTTAAACTAAAGGCCTGCATCAGGTCGGGTGACCCGAATTTACCTAAACATGGCCGCAGGTCAATGCTAATTTTTTTGTTGTGGGTTGAGTTTTGATTCTTTTGGGTTGGGTTTGAATTGACCCGATTAAAAAGGAGTCCTGTAAACTTTTCAATTGAACAAAAAACAAAAAGAAAAAAGCACACCTATATTTGAATATTTAGAAAATTTATTGACTGAAGTCAAGTATGATCATGTTTTGAACAAAATTTTGATGATTTTTCTAAAAGCAAAATCAGCTACAGCTCTTTATAATTTAAATAGAGCTTAATACTTGAAATTATCTTCTTGACTTTTCTGGAGGATAAGATAAATAATTCTTCTGCATACCATTCATCATATGTGGTTGTGTACTTTTTCTTTACCAATGCTGAAAATTCATAGGTCGATGCAACAGTTCCACAGTCCGATGCAACATATTCAGTGGCCATTATAAAATAAATTACTTGAAAATTTATAAAACAAATCAAAAGAGAATATAAAATTAAAAGAATTAAATCAATCCGCATGCCTCACATGTGCTTTGGATGATACTAGCTATCCAAAATACAGATTCTGAGTGGAGTGATTCCTTTCAGTATTTTCAGTCCCCTTGCTATACCAACGACCCCAAACGACTGAGTGTTTTTTCCATGCATATTGGCATATAGCAGAACGTTCATTTTATTTGATGATTTTCAGCTGCTTCTCTTCTACCAATATGGACTTTCTGAGCCCACAATGCTTGTTACGCTAGTATAAATGCACAGAAAAGACCCACTGTAGGCTGTCTGCAGCACTGCATAGAGAAGAAAATCAACTTTTCATCTGATTCACATCGGCAAACCAACTGCTATGGCACAGTTGTATCTTCGATATTGAAGATTGAAAACAAAACTCTTATTTTCAAAATTGAAAAAAAGACGGATATATTTCACGATAATCCGGAGATTAAATTATATTAAAAGAAGCCGGAGACTTGGAAGTCTGGGCTTCCTATTTTTGACAGAGATAAAAAGTAAACAAAACAATCTTTAGAGCAAATAAGCTGGAATGTTATTAAACTGTTACATCACTTTATATAAATAGAAAGTGTATAATACCTTCTGGTCTTTCCTTCTGACATTCATGTTCGTCTAACCACTTCTGCAACGAAACGACCTCCAAACAATCCGGGCACTTTAGGGGTCATCTGTCGATGCACTTCCTCTGGTGGGAGGATAGGTTCTCGGCCTCAAAAGTCCTTTTACAGTGACAGCACTCAGCAGATGTAGATGCAGTGTTACCTAACATAGACATAACCATTCATTCAGAATACATTAAAATACAATGTGCCTACACTAGCAGTTTTTAAATAACAGCAGAGTTTCCACTGGACAGTTTCAGGGAGGTGCTGTATCCTTCCTGCTCTTTGATTTACAAAATAGCATCCTCCTTGTCCCTCACCAAAAAAATTTACACCCTTCTTATCCCTTATTCAAAAAATTAGCCCTTACTCTTTTCTGTTTGAGAAATTTTGTTTGGATAGTAAAAAACTGTCATTGTTGCCTTAAAAAGTTTCCTAAATTTTAAATATATAAAAATAAACGTCTAAAAAACCAAAAAGTACACTTTAGAATATAAAAAGTGCCCTTAAAAATAAAAAAGGGCCCTTTTTCCCACAAGCAGCACCCTGCCCCTTTTTAAATGTGTGTGTGTGTGTGGGGGGGGGGGGGGCTACCAGATTTGGAATAACAAGTAGACGGCCCACATAACACAAAATGGTTTTGCAAACACTCGCTAATGGAGCTTATGGACAGGGCCAGAGGTCGAGGCTAAAATTCACCTACTAACAGTATTTTGAGTGTTGAATATTATCATAGTGCTACATGGGGTACGTGTTATTAATGCTTGTTTCAGGGGTAATTCTGAGTGAAAAAATATTTCTGAAATTCACATTGCATTCTCGGAAATACGGCGGGGGGATCCACTCCTGGCACTAACTACGTGTTTTTTTTGTGTTTTTTTTTTTTTCGCACCACGAAATTTGCAATTTTTTTCATGATCTTTTGATGAAATTTGCCGTTTTTTGTGGTCTTTTGACGAAATTTGCCCTTTTTTGTGATCTTTTGACAAAATTTGCCATTTTTTCACGATATTTTGATGAAATTTGCCATTTTAACGATCTTTTGATGACATTTGCCATTTTTTTCACAAACTTTTGACAAGAATTGCAGTTTTTTCACCATCCTTTACAAGAATTTGAGTTTTTTTCCATGATTCTTTGATGAAATGAGCTTTTTTCCTCCTGTGAACCCTGGACGAAATTTGCGTTATTTTCGTGATCCTCTGACAAAATTCGCGATTTTTCTTCGAACGATTGACAAAATTGATCTTTTTCGGCAATCATTTGTCGAAATTCGCGATATATTTTATGTCCGAATTTGTGGATGATTTTTTTTTTAATTTTCGGAAATGATTGCCTTAATTTTTTGGAACAGAATCACCCCTAGCTTGTTTGTAAAAAATGTGGTGCTAATTTGTAAATCAAAAGGCAGGAAGGGCACAACACCTCCATGAAACTGTATGCAGGAATGCTGTAAGAGTTAAGGGGTATTGGTCAAATATTTTTCATTTCTCTACATAAGATTTCTTTTTTTTATTCTAAAAAACACTCATCCACTAAATCCTTATGAACTGACTTTTTTTTTTTTTTCCTTAGATTCTTCTGAATTCCTCTATAATTTTAAAAAAATACCAATCCAAGATCTTTTAATATTGCCTTGGTTATTTTTAGCTATTGAAAACAAATAGCAGAAAATTTATTTTTTATATAAGTGTGTCCAGCTCAGCTATATATTTCCATGCCTTTGCCAAATCACTCCCCCCCCCCCCCGCCCCCAAAAAAAAGGAATGGAGATTTTGTTATGTTACATACAAAATATCTTAAAAGTTGCCAGTTTGAGAATGGAGTTTTCACAACTGATAGAGCAGTAGGTGACAACACAAACAACCACCTCATCAAGTTCACGGCTGAAAATCCAGAATTAGTTAAAACTTGATTTGCATATTAAAACACAATCAGTCTGCCAAGTTCCATCTTGGTGGAAAACACCTGAAAACCTGATTTTAGCAGTTCACTCATAGCTTTACCATTGTGTTTTCCAGCACCCAAAGGTATGAAAACATGGAGGACTGGGAGCAGGAAAACACAATAGTAACCTATGAGTCAACTGCTAAAATCAGGTTTTCAAGTGTTTTCCACCAAGATATGACTTGGCAGACCAAGTACGTATATGTGAATGTAGTTTTAACTAATTTTGGAATTTCAGCTGTGAACTCGATGAGGTGATTGTCTGTGCTGCCGGCTCCCTGTCTATGATTTTGAAGAACAAATTACTAATCTTTATGGATTCATTTTCGCACAATTTAGAAATTGTTGAATACCAAGATTAGGGATGCAACGGATATCCGGCAAATATCCGATATCCGGCACATCCGGCTGATTTTTCAATATCCGAAATACCGTCGGATATCCGAATCACAATCACCGGATATCCGACTTCTCTGCCGGATATCCGGCAATGCGTAGCAAAGCAAATATATAAGGATAAGAGAAATCGTTTGACCCAAACAATGCCGAACAACTTTTGTTTATAATGCAAAATATGAAAGTAAGTCCACTATTTATGAGTAAAAGGTAATTCTCAAAAATTTAAAGAATTACCAGCTTTCGTAACATTGGTATTTGAACTCTCAATAATAAATTTAAGAATTTATGTTTACATCTTTTAGAAAATTGTATCTTTACTTTCAGAATGTGAAACAAAATCTAAAGTTGTTTATTAAAGTATGACTTTATTAATTTTCTTTCTCTCTTTTAAGTTTAACAATTAAACAGGCCTATTTTTACTTTCTTCTATCTTCAATAAAAGAAAGTATTGTAACTGAGATTTTTTTCGATTTCTGGTTTTCGGTGGGCTTAGACGTTTTAGGGGTCAGAGATCCCAAAACATGCTTATACAAAATGTCTGTCTGTCTGTCATCATACCATCAAAAAGTGTATGAAGTTATGCATAGAATTGAACCAAATTTTTTGTGAATGTTTTTGGCTATAGCCAGCTGGCCCTCCTTCAATATTGGAACATTCCACTGGAAGGGGGCGCTGTAATCGTGATTTTTGTGCCATTTTCATTATTGCGCCATCAAAAAGTGTATGAAGTTATGCATAGAATCGAACCAAATTTTTGTGTATGTTTTTGGCTGTGGCTAGCAGGTCCTTCTTCAATATGGAAGCATTCTGTCAGAAAGGGGTGCTGCTGTAATTGCGATTTTTGTGCCATTTTCATTATTGTACTATCGAAAAGTGTCTGTTAAATATGTAATAAGTTATCCATATAATCGAACAAAATTTTTTGTGTATATTTTTGGCTATGTCCAGCAGGTTCTTCTTTAAATTAGAAATATTCCGCCAGAAGGGTGCGCTGTAACAGTGATTTTTGTGCCATTTTCATTCTTGTACCATTGAAAAGCGTATGAAGTTATGCATAGAATTGAACCAATTTTTGGGGGTATGTTTTTGGCTATGGCCAACTGGTCCTCCTTCAATTTGAAAATAGTCTGCTGGAAGGGGGCACTATAATAGTGATTTTTGTGTTATTTCCATTATTTTACCATCGAAAAGCGTATGAAACTAAGCATAGAATTGAACCCAATTTTTGTGTACATTTTTGGCTGTGGCTGTGAGTTTTTCCTTGAATTTGGAAATATTCCGTCAGAAGGTGTCACTGTAACAGCGTTTTTTGTAAAATTTTCTCAATTTTTTGCAGTTTTTGTACTGTATATTGGTGGCTCGTGAAGTCATGGGAACTTTGCATCCTGCTAAGCTGGCTATTCACAATCAGCTGATGTACAACAGAATAACGAAAAAAATTATTGATTTTAATAAATATCATGATTGAGATTAACTTATTCTTATTTCGATTAATTGACGAGCAGAAATCTTAGATCAAAATCAAAGTTGGTATAATATTGAACAAATAACATCGAAGTATTAACATTTAAAACTACTTTTAGAAATATTAAGACGTATGAGATAGAAGAAAGTTTTGGGATCTTGGCACATCCAATTAGTTATATTTGTAACTTCATTATAAATAATATATTTAAAATTAAAAGTAATTTTCTTTTTTACTTATAAATATCACAGTAATTTAACTTAAAATAAAACTAAATGTGACTCAAAGCAAAACACTATTAAATAATTAAAACAGAAAAAAAGCATCAACTAAACCTATATTTGTAAAAATTCACTCTTTAATCATGGATATATTAGTAGATATTTTATGTTTAAATTATAAAAAGAGCGTATGTATTTCTTTGTGAAAATACTCTACAATTATAGACATATTTAACTGGTTAAAATTTGTTACACAAATTATCAGCATTTTATTGTACAAATTAATTATTAGCAATTATCAATATAGTCAATCCCATATCCAAATCCAGTAGCAATTATCAGCATTTCATTGTACAAATAAGCAGAATATTTTAATGTTTAAATAACATTTTTTATACAACATTATTAATATACATTACACGGCTTGGATGGCAGATACATGTCTTGAATTTCGAGATGGGATGGCAGGATTCGTGCCCTAAAGAATATTGGGGGCGGGAGGCTCCTGTTTCCAAAAAATCATTTTCTGAAAATGTTTCTTTGTAAAACGACGATGAAGTCTCAGGACCGGCTGACAAACTTAGTGATATTTTCCACTATCAATTGGCAGATTTCACAGTTTCTTCTTACAACAAATTGACAAAATTCATGTTTGTTTTTCTGCATCTGACAAAAAAATTTTGCAATTTTTCTTAGCGACTAACTGACGAATTTCTTGATTTTTTTTCTGGAGACCGATTGGTGAATTTCATAATTTTTTTTTTTACAATCAATTTAACAAATTTAGAAATTTTATTCTGTGACCGATTGGCAAATTTCCCTGTTTGTTCTTGTGACATACTGATGAAAGTAACGATTGTTTTTCTGCATCCGATTGAAAAATTTTGCATTTTAGGTAGCTTTCATTACAAAAAGCTACCTATTGCAGCCGTTTGGAGGAAAGCGATTTCAAAAAATTTTGGCATATTTTCATCGATCATGACCCCCAGACCCCGAAACCACCCTCTGTTCAAAAGTCGATATATATATATATATCTGATCTTTGTCACACTGTAACTCTCGTATTTATGAACCGATTTGGATGTAACTCGGTGTGTACATAGTACATACCAATGTTTCGACCGAGTTTGTTGGCCAGCTTCATCCGCCATCTTGTTTCAAAATGGATTTTTTTTTTAAATTTAAAATTTGAAATGTGGTACCAAAAAATTGAAAATGGAAAAATATTTTTTTTTATGTATTTGACCTTGATACAAAGATTCCGGAGCAGTTTTTGTTTTGTCTATATCTTAAAAAATGGCTGAGTTATAGCACTTTGAATTTCTAGCTGAGCTGACATTTTGAAACGTCGTGATTTTTGTCTCGCGATAACAGGTGTATTTATGAACCGATATGAATGTACCTTCGTGTGTACATAGTACATACCAATGTCTCGACCGAGTTCGTTGGCCAGCTTCATCCACCATCTTGTTTCAAAATGGTGGCCATTTAAAAAAAAATCAAAAATTTAAAATAAGGTGCCAAGAAATTGGAAAATGAAAAAAAAAAAATTCCTTATGTGTTTGACCTTAATACAAAGATTCCGAAACAGTTTTTGTTTCGTCTATATCTAAAAGAATGGCTGAGTTATGGCATTTTGAATTTCTATTGTGGCTGACATTTTGAAACGACCTGATTTTTGTCATGCGATAACAGGCATATTTATGAACCGATTTGGATGTAACTTGATGTGTACATAGTACATACCAATGTTTCGAGTTCGTTGGGCAGCTTCCTTCGCCATCTTGTTTCAAAAGGGAAACATTTAATTTTTTTTAATTTAAAATTTAAAATGAGGTATCAAAAAATTGGAAAATGAAAAAGATTTTTTATGTGTTTGACCTTGATACAAAGCTTCCGGAGCAGTTTTTGTTTCGTCTATATTTTAAAAAATGGTTGAGTTATAGCACTTTGAATTTCTAGCATGGCTGACATTTTGAAACGATCTGACATTAGTCACGCTATAACACACGTATTTATTAACCTATTTGGATGTAAGAAGGCATGTGGATAGTATGTAGCAATGTCTCGACCAAGATCGCTGGCCAGCCTCATCCGCCATCTTGCTTCAAAATGGCGGCCATTAAATTAAAAAAAATTATATTTAAAGTGAAGTGCAAAAAAATTAGAAATTGAAAAAGATTTCTTTCTTAAGTATTTGACCTTGATATAAGGATTCCGGAACATTTTTCGTTTTGTCTTTATCTTAAAAAATGGCTCAGATATGGCAGATTGAATTTCTTTATGTGGGTGACATTTTGAAAAATCTGATTTTTTGCCTGCGACAGCACTCTTGTATATCAACCGATTCCGATGGGAGTGAGCATGTGCACAGGAATTACTAAGGTCTCGACCAAGTTCACTAGTTAGCCTCATCCACCATGTTGTCTTAAAAAGGCAGGAACTTCAAGATATCGCCGAATCTTGCAACCAAATATAAGTTACTTTAATTAAAAGCAGCTTGGATAAAGCTACTAATTTCGCGAAATTCGCATTCATAATGATTTAGTACTGATAAAAATTAGTATTGAATCTTCTGTAATCGATTTCCACTAAATTGAACTTTGTGTGTTTGAATGTGTTTGAATAGTTTTCCATGATCGATTGACGAATTTCGTGATATTTTCCCACTGTCGATTTCCCACGAACTTCAGTTTTTTTCTCGCAACCAATCGACAAATTATTTTATTTATTTTCACCATGGTTGACGAAATCAGCAATGTTTTTTCTATGACCGTTTTACGTAATTTGCGATGTTTTACCTGTCTGTCCAAAATAGGAAATAATTAAAAGGGCAGCAACGGCCACTGGAGACTAAGCTCTATCAAATTGGCCAATAGTCAGCACTAAACAAAATGAGATTACACTTGTGATGCACATGAAAAAAAAATAACTTTGATGAACTTAAAAAAAAACATAATTCGAAACAACAAACTAGTTGTTTCTCGCAATTAACAGAAATTAGGACATGACTTTTTGAAATCAACCTTTTCTCGTGTAATAGAAGAAATCAATTGACTATTCCCTTTTCAAACTTTGGATATGGATTTCATAGCGTAGCGTTACACTTGTGGTGCACACTGCACATGAAAAAAAAAAAACTTTGATGAACTTAAAAAAAAAACATATTTAGAAACAACAAAATAGTTGTTTCTCGCAATTAACAGAAATTAGGACATAACTTTTTGAAATCAACCTTTTCTCGTGCAATAGAAGAAATCAATTGACTATTCCCTTTTCAAACTTTGGATATGGATTTCATAGCGTAGATTCCAATGCGTAGAACATAGTTCAATTAACGAAAATACCAGGGATTACAGTTTAGACTATAATTCCATTAAGGATATAATAAAAAAATTTGTTCAGAAGTGACATACCATCACCCATGTGCATTATTCATGTAAGTTAAAAATTAATGCACATCAGATTTTGCAAAGTTTTCTAAAACTTTTTAAGAGAGCATAACCATGTGTTTCCGATAATTTCTAAAGTTATAAAATCGCTTTGTACTGTTTGTCAAAAGTGTAACTTCTGAAAGAGGCTAAAGTATGCAAAACGGAATAAAATCTAAATTAAGAAATTCATTTAGCAACCTGATTGTTAATTGCCCATAACATTGGGTGAAAATTGAAAAATAGACATGGTGTATATAAAGCTTGATTCTGTTCCTTTGTTTTAATAAAATAAAAATTTTGAATAATTATCTTGAGTTGTTAATTTAAATTGTTTCAATGGTATTTTGTCATGTCTGTATAAATGTAATTCTTTAAGTAGCACATAAAAAATAACGGGTTTAAAGATATTTTTTTCCTTTCTAACAGTTCAACTCCCCTACATTTATAAATTTTGGGTACGAAACTCCCCTCCTGGGAAAACTTGAATTGCGAGCCATGATATTCAAAGAGATATAGTTTTTGTGAATTATATTTCAATACATTTAAAATGTTTTAATGATGTGTGAAACATGTTTGTAATTTATTGTTTTGAAATGACATTATATAGAGAAATAATTCAATATATAACTAAAAACATATCTAGGGCCGGATATCCGATCGGATATCCGGCCGGATATCCGAATCCGGCAGGCGAAGGAGCTTCGGATATCCGGTATCCGATATCCGGCAAAATCAATATCCGGTGCATCCCTAACCAAGATATTTATTTCATGGTTAATGATTGTTTGACACCCCCTATACTTCCTTCTTAATAAGAATGTTTTTTTACATGCTAAACGTTTTGCAGATACACACTTTTAGCAACAGGTTCCATTTTATCCAAGCAAAATGAACTTTATCATGTCAGTCACAATTATATGCAGACTACTTTGACATGTTTTAATCCTCTGAGCAGTTTGGACATTTTTGCTTCCTAAAAGCAACTTAAATCTGTTGTAGAAAAAAATATTTTAAACAGAATTGTATTTTAAAATGTAATATCAAAATGTATGAAGTGTATTTTAGAAACAAACAGGGAAAGAAAATTTACATTAAGATTATTTTTATGAGAATTTTTATGAAAATGCAGGAAAGCCTTCAAGATGCTCGGGGGGTTAATAATAATAATAATAGCAATCAGGGCCTGATTATCACAGGGGCATGTTACAGGGGTTCACATTTTCAAGAGGCCTCAAAATACATTTTCCCCCACTCTCTTAAGATACAAATTAATGCAGATTTGAATTCACAGTTCATAGAAAAATGTAATTTTTACCATTTATGCAAACTAAACTATTGCCATGTTCTTCACCAACAACAATAAAGTGCAGTATAAATTTCTAAATCCAGAGTAGAACAGATATTATATCAAACATGTTTCATCCCATCCCTTAGACAGTTTTACTTTCTCTAAATAGCATAAAGTGCAGATTTTACATTCCATAAATTTTTAATGCATTTTTACACGTGTCTAATGTGTTCTTTAGGGGGGCACTGACATACCCATGTGCCTTGGGTTCCATTTAGAGCTGACCAGGTTTTGGTTTTAATAATAATGCAAAAAACCTTTTTATAAATATAATTTCTTTGTAACTAACCTAATTTAATGATTACAAATATTCAACAAATAAAGCTAACAAATGTTCAGTTCTCAAATAACTAAACAGATTGAATCCCCTAATAAGTCCTACAAAAATGTACAAAGTACAACAAAGCTGGTATTGAAACTCTGAAGAAAAGTCCAAGAAATTTGAAAATTCTTAGAAAAATTCATACAAGGGGGACCTGAAATGAAGGCAGTAGAATAAAGGGAAACAGTGCTTTTACCCCTGACTTATCTCGGGGCAAACATTGAAGTGGTTAAGAAGATCTAAATTAGATTTCCTGAATTTCAAATCCTTAGTTTTATACTCAGAAAAAAAGAAAAAAAAAAAAATGAATTTTTCTCCGAAATTTCAAATTTCTACAACTTTTCCTTAATAATGATAAATTTCTGACTTCCCCTGACTTTTTCAAGTTATGCAAATGGTTATAAACACTGTTATATAGCACATTTCGCTGCATTGGAAAATTGAGAGTGAAACTGTCGATAATTAAAAAAAAAACAAAAAAAGGGAGCATTTTTAAATACTGAATATCTATAAATAACGAAAAAAAATTTATGTTAAAAATTGTATGAGTAATATGTATAACTTTTTTTTTTTTTTTTTTTTAGATTTTATGTACAGTTAGAAAGTACAATGCAGCTACAAATTGTATCATAAGATAGTGATCTGATTTTCATTCATGGCACTCGAGCCGGGCCTAACTTTTTTTTTTTTTTTTTTTGTACAGAACCGGGACTGGTTTCATTCCTAGTCTTCACGGCCCAAGATTTTCAGTCCTAGTTTTGACCCAGCCGTATGAATATCATTTCTCAGTGTGGCCTGCCATTCAAAAGTCAGTAAAATTAGGCTTGGCCCAAAAATATTTGCAAAAGATGCATGCAGTTTAAAATCGCCATTATTCTATACATTAAAATTTATTATTTTAACACGTTAAGCGCCACGTCAGTCACTGGTGACCGACACTGAACTTTTCATTTAGAACGTGTCGTTCACCGATGACCGACGGTCTAAAATATGATAAAAAACTAAAAATACATATATTGTCTTAAGTAATTACTAAAAATTTATTTACCTTTTATTTATTACAGGATTATACTTTCTTAAAAATTACTTAAAGCATTGTACATTTTTCAGCTTCAGTATCAGTCACCGTGGCACTCAACGTGTTAAAAAATAGTAGATTAAAATATAGCTAAATTAAAATATAGTATAACATGTGAAAAAGAACCTGCCTGCGACGGAACCCTGTTTTAAACTGAATAACATGTCGAACCATGCAAAATTAATATACTAATACGTCAGAAAAGTATATATAATACATTTACTAGAAAGGAACTCTTCTATAAGGCATTTTTTTTTTTCTATGCAGTTCCATCTTAGAAGATTTTACTGTATAGCATTTTTCAGATTTTTAACACTTCAATACATGGAATATGGATTAACAATATTAATGGTAACTGCAACATTTACATACAAGAAATAAAGATTCATTAAAAAAATAAATATCGCAGCCTGCACACTTCTATAAATGTGAAGATAAACATGAAACAAAAAGTTAAGAAATATTTTAGGTCAGAACTCCTCATTGAGACAAATTTTTAACCAAATCGATGCAAAAATCAATGTTTTGTAGAAATTCACTCAGGCCAGGAAGAACTTTTAAGTTTTTTATTGGGCCGGGCAGGGTAGAATTTTCTATGAGTCGGCCCGGGCCTGGAAATTTTGGCCCACGCAGACCTCTATCATAAGGTATTGAAAATGCAAAAGCTCATTAAATCAGCCATGCCTTTATTCATGAATAACAACATGCAACACCCTTACATTTTATAGTGTTGACTCTAGGCCAATTTTGCAGATGACCTTTTTTAATTATTTTACGCACCCGGTAGCCCTTCTTACTCTTTTTGATGTGCTCTTTTGATTAGAGTCAGGTGGGGGCAAAATAAGTAATGGGATAAAATAGGAATAAATTTTAAAAAATACAAATTGTAATTTTTTGAAATTGTTTCTCCAGATTAGTGTATTACAGGTATCCGTTATTTTTCAATTAAGAAAATATTTGTTGGTTGGATAAGTTCCTATTTGCTGTAGCAAATAGGAACTTATTTTGAGCTTATTTATCCAATGTATAGCATAAAACCCTCATTCAGGATTAACTTTTTGCATTTCTTTTTTTTTTTTTTTTTTTACAAAATAACAAAATTAATATTTTACAAGGTTCCCAGTAAAACATGACTGGCAAATTCCCTGACTTTTCTCGACCAAATCTCAAAAAATTATCTGACCAAATGTGCATACAATGAAATTTGCTACTTATTTTTTGCAATACTTTGTCAAAATTAGTGAGGTTTTTTTTTTAACGTTCTTCCAATTTCTCTAAAAAGAAAAAATTTGTGATCGTTTGATGAATTTCGTGATTTGTTCAAGACTATTTGATGAATTTCACGTCATTTTTCCGTTTTTCCATGACTTTTTAGAAAATATTTGTAAATTCCCCGACTTTCCATGACGCTGGGAACCCTGTTTTAGAGCAAAAAAATCCATGTGGAATAAAATAGTTATACTGTCAGGCTTAGCAAACTAATAGCATTTTTTTATAACTTTTTTTAGATAATTTTATAATTTAACATTTTGCACCAACAATATAATGCTATAAAACTATTTACATTAATAAGTTAATTAAAAATTAATAAATTAGATTTATGCTTACTTTATAGCAATTGTTATAAACAAAATTTTAAAAAGTGACAGGAAAAAGGGAAGAAAAATTAGAAGCCTGAAATAATAATTCAAAATGTTTTACCAAGTTATTGATTACTTTAGAAGAGGCTTTGTTTTTTGTAGAAGAAAACTAATTTAAATACTGTAGAAGATCTATATAACGCAATTCTCCATATAACGCACAACTTCTCAGATGTAAACAATGAATTTTGCAGTTAAAAAGCACCTGCATTTCCACATTGTAAAAATATTCCAACTCTCTAGAAGACTAAATTTGGTACATTAGTTCAACTTTATCTCCTAATTTAAGACCTTTTTAATGAAAAAAAAATGCTATTGTTACAATAAACATTTTTGAAAATGTCTAATATAAGGGATGACTTGGTCAGTTATATTTGGATCATGTTTATAAAATAAATTTAACAATGTCTGGCCTATAATATGCAAAAATTTTTAATTTGGATAACTCTTTGTAACAAGGAATGCAGTATAAAGATATTCTAATGTATCTTGATATGTTTCAGACATATTTGGCCATATTTACAAAAGTAAATTTAATGATGTGATCCATATAATACAAAATTCTATATAACACACAACCTTGCATTTTTAGGTTTGCGTTATAAAGATCTTCTACTGTAGTACTAATAGTAGCAGACAAACTATCAGAATTGGACTTTAAATCAGATTTTTTGAACAAAAACAACAAATTAGATATTTCTATCTCAATAATCAGGAATGCAGCCAAAAAGAGTGGATGTTTCTATTTCATGTTTCCTGAAAAAGGTGGCATCACAGACTTCTCAAAGTAGACTCAGATTTAGTAAACTTTTCTTGAAGCATACATCTATGCTTACGTCTGATGAATGCGTCTATAAAGCATACGTCTATGCCCACCATCACGCAATGGTAGGCAGAGGTAGCGTGCCAAACTGGTTTTCTCCTGCCAAAATCTCCTCTGAATCTCTCTCCGGATTCTCGACGAAACGCGATTACATCGCTGTTTGTCTTAAGCTGACCGAACTTTTGCTTGCCAATAAAGGGATCACCGCCAAAAAAGACACCCTTTAGGTGGTAAAAGCATAAACATTGTGTATTCAAGTTCTGGCCGAAAGAATAATGGTATTTGGTCTTTACTCCTATCTTTCCTCCGAGGGTGCCATCGACATGTTTGATGCATCACAAATTACAGCTGTCCTTTCTGATCCATCAATGAACTATAATCCAGGTTATCTTTTCACTTAAAACTGCTTAATATTTTCAGCATTCTAAAGAAAACTTTTAATCAGATCCATGTGCAATTATTTATTTAATTAAAGAAATAGAAATCTAAGTTATACTTATTTTACCTCACGGCGTGGGGTAAAATAGTTGACTGACAATGCATTTTAAAATACCTTTATTGATAATAATTTGCAATTTTATTGTTGAAATTGTCCTTTAAATGTTGAGAGCAATGTTCATTTGCATGTTCAACATCATTTTTTGCTGATTAAAATAGTATATTTTTGGCAAACTACGTATGAAGAAAAAAAGTGATAACGATTTTATCTCACCTGACATTATTTCCTTTTCAGGTCGAGGGAGAAAAAAAATCATGAAATATGTCCATTGATCACAGGAAATAAATTCCATCAGTCGATCATGGGAAAATAATCGCAAAAATTGTCAGTCAGCCATGTGAAAAGAATAGAGAAATTTGCCAGTCTTGTTACAGAAAATTCCATCTTCTCCAAACTCCTTTGGTCTGTCGCAAGAGAAAATTGCAAAATTTATCCATCAATCGTATGAAAAAAAAATTGCGAGTCTTGCTTGTGGGAGGGAAATCTGGAAATGGTGTTCATGGTAAAATATCTTGTTAAATTTGTCAAATGGCTGCTTGAAAAATCATGAAATTCATCAACCAGTCACAGGAAAAATGAGAAATTCAACAGAGTTGCTGGAGAAAAATTGTGAAATTTGTCGCTTAGTCGAGGGAAAAAACTGCAAAATTCGTCATCTAATCAAGGGAAAAATCTAACATTTTTTAAAATCCAGCAATTGGTCGCAGGAAAATATTGCAAAATTGCACTCATAACAGACCAGGTCAAAACATGTTTTTTGAACAGGATGCAGGAGTTCCCTTTTTGAGAAAAGTTTGTCCATTTTTAATATTATCTGGCCGGTAGACCCCCCCCCCCCCCCCATAGAGTCAACACTTTTATAAAGACAACCACAACTAACATTTAACATTATCTTAAAGAGCAATTTCTCATAAACACTTAATGAAATACATTTGGATTTATCAAATATAAGAACAACTTACTGCTAGTACTGACACAGCAAACTTTGTGTCTTCTTCCTGTTGTTTGTTCGGAATTCAAGCCTAAAGAAAATCCAGGTTGATGGAAGGACTGGAAGTTTGTTGAAGAAACAAACAACCTATTGCATATTCATTAATCAATCTGCAACTACCAAGGTTCATGTCTCTCAGAAAATTCCGGGCTCAGTAGCATCCATAATTTTCTGGAAAAAAAGAAGTATACATTTTAATATCAAGCTCTTTTAAATGTTTGTCTTCTGTTTTATTATGATAGATTAGGAAATACAGTTGTTTCATATGAAATGCTTTTCAAAATATAATGCAGGAGTGGAGCATCAAAAATCTATTTTTGTAGCAATACAAACTACAATTTTACCTATTTTAGCAATTTTTATTTAAGAGATTTTATGCAGTTCTTTTATGAATAAAATCTGTATTCAGTTATGTGCAAGAGAACCAAAAGGTTTACTCAAACATCAAATGGAACAATGATGCTTGACAAATTCCTTAATTACCATTCACTCTTAACTCATGTGAATTTACTTTTCCTTGTGTCTGTATAACATTAACTGATAACAGGATTTTTCCTTTTAAAAATTTTTAAGATGTGTATGACCTCTTTGAAAAAGATTTTATTATCCAGTCGTACAACCCTCACCTTCTCAGTCAATTCCATTGTAATTTAACAATTTTTGGATACAGATTTTTTTTCTTTAAATTCTGTTAATTTATTTCCTTTAAGGGGCCGCTGCACTCCCAGAACTCGAAATCCCATGGGAAAACTTGGGGATCTATGGAAAATCTATGGGAAAACTTTCAAGCGTGATTACTCATTACTTAATATAATGATTAAAATACCGTTTACACCATCAGAAAGTAGATGTCAGATGCCTATGATATGCGTTTTTAAAAATCGTCTGCGTAAATTTTAAGTATTTTTAAGAAAATGATAAAATGTAATCAAATGGAAATTTCAAAGTTTATAGGGATTTTTTATGTACTTAAAATTTACGGAGATAATTTTTAAGAACGCACATCATTGGCATCTGACGTCTACTTTCTGATGATGTAAACGGTATTTTAATCATTATATTAGGTAATGAGTAATCGCGCTTGAATGTTTTCCCATAGGCTAACATGGGATTTCGCGATCGGGGAATTTCAGTGCAGCGGAACCTCAAGTCTATACGAGTTTCATTGCTTATTTCTAATTCCAATTTTGAGCTCATTTGTTTGTATGTAAACAATTCTAATATTTAGCTCCTGCATCTTTTACTGATCATAACAGGCATGTTTATTTTCAAATTTATATCACCAAAATTAAGTTGCCTTATACAATTTACATTATCTTGATTGAATAAGTTAGGAAAACTCTTAATGTGAAAAAACCTTTTGCAATTAATAATTTACAAACACACCTTTTAACAACCTGAAGGATGAAGTTTTCACTTTTGAAACAGAAGTAAGTTTTTTATTTTATACTTTTAGCAAAATATAGCATGAAATGGTAGCAGAATTTTCTGAGTCAATCTTCAGGAAATGAAAATTTATCTTGCTACACCAAAAGAGTTGGACAAGCCTAGTACAATAGGAAACAGTAATAATGCATAACAGTTTTACTGACATAACAATTACAGTAAGTGCTCAATTGTGCCACCACCAACATCAATACATACCTGGCAGCGTCTAGCAAGTGATTGGGATTAGGGATGCACCGAATAGTGATCTTGGCCGAATACCGAATATTCGGCCTACAGGCAAGACCAGGGGTCGATGCATGTTTTTATTCTTGGGGCTCATTTTGTGAAAAGTAGAAGTTATTTTTGTGAATTTTATTATATTTTTGTGAAAAATAACATTTTGGAATGAAAGTTGATATCCAGTTAGTACTCAAATTCGAACCAAGACTTTATGAACAAAAACATTCTTTAAATTCCCTAGCTAAAGTTTGTTTTTCATGACCTGGTTTTATGTACAAATTACACATTTTAAAACAGTTTTTATGAAAAAGAATGTTACATAGGGGGCCTATTTTATTAAGAGGAATTTTGTGAATGGGCCTGTTTTATTAAGTTCATTTTTGTGAAGGGGCCCATTTTATTAAATTTATTTTTGTGAAGGGGGCCATTTTATTAAATAGATTTTTGTGAAAGGGCCCTAAATAGGCCCCAAATTTTGTCTGGATTGACCCCTGAAGACGGTTACCGAATATTTGGCTAGCCGAATAGTAACTGCTAGGCCGAATACCGAATATTCGGCTTGTCGAACTTTTATATATCAAAGTTTAAAGACATTAAAATGTTAAAAGTCAAAACAATTTTACATAATATTTAAAACAAACTTTCATTCTAGTAAACGAGAGCTTTTTTCAAGTAAACTTTATGCTGAAAAAAAATTTGCAAAAAAAGATTTCTGAGTAAAAAAAAAAAAAAAAAAAAAAATTGAAATTCACAGCAAATTTTCTGAAAGGTTACAACAGATGGGGGGAGGGAATCCTCCTGGTACTATGTTTTTTTTTTTTTTTTTTTTTTTTTTTTTTTGCGCCCCTCTGACAAAATTTGTGGTTTATTCGCGATCTTTTGGGGGAAATTTGCCTTTTTTTCGCAATCTTTAGGGGGAAATTTGCCCTTTAATCTCGATCTTTTGGGAGAGAATTTGCCTTTTTTTTCGCGATCTTTTGGGGGAGAATTTGACCTTTTTACACGATCTTTTGGGGGAGAATTTGACATTTTTTCGCGATCTTTTGGGGGAGAATTTGACATTTTTTCGCGATCTTTTGGGGGAAACTTGCTGTTTTTTCACTATCCTTTGACAAAATTTGCCATTTTTCTGCAATTGTTTGACAAAATTGGTTTTTTGTTTTTTTCGCGATTCTCTGATGAAATTACCGTTTTTTCCGCAATCCTTTGACTTGACGAAGTTTTTTTTTTTTTTTTTCCGGCGAACATGTCGAAATTAGCAATATAGTTTATGTCTGAATTTTCGGATTTATGACAGACTTTAATTTTCGGAAATGACTGCCTTAATTTTTCTGAAAATGTGGAACAGAATCATTCCCGGGAATACCCTTTAGAAGGTTCCAGATGTCTCATCTATGACCCACAAGTTCGACTTTGATTAGGATCTCATTGCAAGACTAATTGTTGCTGTAAATGTTCGGGAAACACTTGGAATCTGCGAAAAGATACGCCAATCACTTTCTAGACACTGCCATTGAAATATTTGAGCCCTTATTGTCATTCTTATGTCAATAAAACACACGTTTTCATTTCCTCCGCATTTCTTGTTTTTCGCTAAAACTTTTTAATTTCCGATCCCACATTCCTATATCAAAATCGCATAAACCTTCCCTTACAGCCTGCCTTACAAATTTTGTTATTTTGACAGAGTTTTTTCTATAAAATGTTTCAAATACCCGGCGCAACAAATTGAATTTTCTTCACCTGTTTCTGTTTCATTCACAACTGTAGCCATTTGCTCGGATGGATGCTTGCTGGATGGACTGACTGGTTTGGTTGAGCAATGGGCAAATTTACCCATTCGTTGACGGGTTCTTCCTGAAGTCAGAAAAGAAAATTGAGAAGTGGCATATAGTTTATACAATACATACAATTGTAGCAGATACAATGTTTTACAATGTAGTCTATTTGACATAAACTGAGTCTTTTTTGCAAAAAGATTTTTCTTTTGGTTAAGGGGGTCCGGAACACAATTTAAAATAATTTTTATTTATTGAATTAAAATTTTGAATTTTTTTGTGACGGTTAATTTGGGGACACCCTGTATATAATCTCAATGGTTTGATCTCATGTATTGTTTATAATCTGTCATTTATTAAAAAATCTAAGAAAATTGAATATATTTTTTAAACTTATTTTATTACGGTTTTCTCTATTTAGGTGCGTTCGTAATTATATAAATACTTAGCACCGATAGTCGTCAAGTCTGCCTGTCTGCATATAACAAAGCAAAAACTATCCAACCGAATGGTCTGAAATTTTAAATATATAATTGATGCAAAATTTTACCAGGTCATTTCAAATTTTATGAAAATCGGATGTACAGTTGAATGACAGGGACAGTCAAAAGTTTTCCGTTACATTACGGCCAATGAGAAAAAAATCATTTCAAGTGCTTTTTAATGATGTTACAGCCTTTCGAACCGAATGAAATTGATAGGCACTTATGAAGTGTACTAAAATGTACATTCAGTACAATATGCGGTACAAAAAATATTTATAAAACTACTTAGAGTACGAACGCACCTCATTTGCTATGTTTGACAAGCAATTTCCAACTTGTTTATTTTTAAATTAATAATTTCTAAAATTTGCCCATGTTGGCAAAATTTTAGATCTTGTGGCTTTGGTTTGAATTAGAAGTAAAATAATCTAATGCATGCATTTATGTCAGGGCTGAAAAAATCAGTTTTAACACAACCTGTGTGGGTTTTTTTTAGGTTTCATTAGGGTTTTTGGAGTTTTTTGCTGCACATTTTTTTGAACTGTGCCAACTATGTTTAATTACTTATTTGTTATGATTCTATTATATATGCAAGATAAAAATTGACTTAAATTTAGATTTTCAGATATCTATGCATAAAAATTAAAAATGATTTGAAAGAACTGCAAGACCCAAGCCTCACCAAATTAATATAATCCAAAGAACTTGTATTTTTTTTTTTTTTTTTTTTTTTTTTTTAATGACTACATGGGAAAGATGACTATAGTGTATAGGTTATAATTCATTTTAATAGTACATAAAAAATGTGTTCATAATGTATTATTTTTTTTGCAGTTGAGCTGTATTTAATGTTTCAATTTTACTTATATGCAGCGTGTCTAAAGAAAAAAAGTTTTCTTATTCAGAAAGGTACAGATGACAAATGCTTCCTTTATCATTTTCTGACTTTCATCGTGTTTGTTATCTTAAGTTGTATCCTTTAAAAACAAAAATGGCAATTTTTGAGTGTAAAACAAAATGAAATATTAAATGCAGTTCAATTGGAAAAATACTTATTACATTATTTTTAAGCAACTGTTATTAGTATTATTATTATTTTGATAAATTATATCGACCTTAATGAATGATATGTAATAAGTACCCAGCATTGCATGAAATTTTAAGAATGTTTTGGAAAATCAACAATTGAGTGTTAATTTACATAATTTTCATTTTTTTTCCCATTTAATCCGGATGACAGATTACTTACTTACTTAATAAATATAATCTGTGATCTGGATTGAGATAGAGATTAAAACCTTTTGATGGAAAGTTTTTTCCGGGTATTTTGTTATTTAAATAATTTTTTCATGATAAAAAAAAAGGGGGCAAATACAAAATTTCATGAATTTTATTTAAAAAATTTGACACCTTTATTTCAGTTCTTCACTAAGAATGAGCTCTAGATACACAAACTTGTGCGGAAATTCTAATATACACACACGTAAACACATGGAATATATTTTAAAATGGCAAGAATAAATTCAGATAACCTCAAAATGCCAATTATCTTATCAAGTTTGTGCCAATATTTCCATAATCGGGTTTTTATCATGTTTCAATGAGTTTTTTCAAACTCATATGTTATATATTCACCTGCTGATGTCCATTACATTTCCAATGTGACGTAATATTCACTTCTTTTTTAAATTCGTCAAACTATTTTTTCATTTTCATTTTTCACATGGAAATCTTGCAATAGAAAAATTATGTCAAAATATTCACTTTTTTTCTCCCGTCAAACTATTTACAGTAAACTGTCTAAGGTGGAATCGATCAAGACCAAGAAAATTTTCCTCAGTAGACAATATTTTGCCTTAGACAAATTTTACTCAATGTCTATGGATTCGCAGGGACTTTAAAATCTTTCAGAGCTAGACAAATTTTCATCTTACACAGAGTCCGCCTTACAGAGAGTTTACTGTATTTCATTTTCCACATAGAAATCTTGTAATAGAATAGTTGTGGTAAGAATTTTATTGTGGATTTTTAATTGTTTGCAACTGCTATAATTGTAAAATGTTTAAATTTGATAGGAACTCTGTTAAATGTGATGTTTTATTACTTTCTTATTTTTGTTACTTGCTTATTTTCTGCTATTGGTCCATCAAATAAATTTAGATTGACATACCGGAAACTTCTGCAGTTTCTTCCATTTTGACATAAAACAAGCTAATTTTCTTACTCGATAATGGCCGGAGTTATATTTATACATACTTAAAAATTTTCTATTAAAAAGACATTTAAAAGGACAAAATATAATTTTACTTACATCTCTATGGATTTGAGACATTTACACCAAGGGGGAAAATTATTTATGTAATTCCATCTACAGAAAACAAACATTACTTGCTCACAATGGGATATAAACTAGGGAACTGACTTTTATGTATTACATGCATAGAAAATGGTTGCTTCTTTTTGGAAGATTTTTTTTTTCATACATTTATGTTTCAAACACTTAAAATTATTTTTGTGATGATCTACTATAAAATCTAATTAAAAAACTATTAAGCAGAAACATTTAATACATTGTATATAAATTTTCTTAGTTGCTTATTATAACTTAGATAATTTGTTTTTTATAGTAAATTAAATTATTACATTTGAGGTATGCTGAAAGTCTTGTGTACGATACTATTACATCACACTGCAAATAGAAGTGTCTTAAATTCAGACACATATGTGACTGAAAAAGCAATTCAGACACTTAAGCATATGAAAGTGAAATTTCAGACATCAGAGAAGTTTGAATTTCAGACACACAAATTTATTATGGTCATAGCATAAATGAACGGAAGAAAAAAAAGTCAATTATGATTGTCTGAAATTAAGATATTTAAAATTTTAAACATTTCAAAAATTCAGACATTTGAATCGATCATGAATAGCAAGTGAAGCGAAGTGAAATGAGTAGGCTTGTTGTTACAGGCATAAATAGCGATGCATGTGATGAAATTTGGATGTTCTACTGAATCCATCTGTTTTCTTCAATTTCCTACTGCTATAAATGTATCGCAGTTATTCCTGAAAAATATTAATGGATTTACGCCTCTTACATTATTGTGATTATGTATTACAATTATTACTGTATACAATGCGATTCGAGTTTATACAGTAGTAACATTCTAAGGCTTTTTTTAAAAGGAGAAGTGAGATAGGGAAAAAAAATGCCGATAAATAATAATGCTGGGTTTCTTCAAGATATTTCCTGTTATATATGCATTACTGTTATACTGTGTTATATGTGTTGTACGTTATACTGTATGGGAATTGCAATTTGGACGGAATTTCAAACCTGAAGAGTTGTCGTGGAATTTTGAAATATGCAGATCTCAAGTCGCTAAAATCTGCTTAACTGCAACACCAATTAATGCTCAGTACAGATACAGTGCTCAGTACAATAAGCAAAAATTTCAGGTTGTTTTCAGATTTATTTATGTATGTATCAGCCCTCTCAGAAGAAGCAAAAGATTCAATTCATCAGAAAAGCAATTTACATATCACCTCAAAATTACTAAACAGTTCCTGATGTAACAAAATCTCATGCTAGAATTTTCATAAAATCTTATCAAAGATTTGTTTTTGTCAGCAAGCAAGATACAATAATACAGTCAAATAGTCAATACTGGCAAAATTTTTGTTACTGCAAAAATAATTCATTACTGTCATTCTGCGTATTATTTGAACTAAACGTAAATATTTGCACAATCACATTCAGATGCTTTTAGAATGGGATAGAGTGTGTAAGTAAACATATTTTCTTTATCCAATTTGTTATATTAAAACTGTTTTTTTTTTTACTTTCTTTTATTTTTACAAGCAGAAAGTAATGGATTCATGAAAATTTGATGGATTTCCACGTTTTAGGGATGAAATATCCCCCCCCCCCCCAAAAAAAAGTTTTTACAAAATGTCCGTAAGGGGCTATACTTATATAACATTATCAACTTTTTGGTAATTTTAGACCCCTTTCCCTTCCCGCCCTAATAATATCGTTATCAATGTCTAAAAGTTTTTTTTTTTTTTTTTTTTTTTTTTTTTGTATGTAGTGATATAGATATGGTTATACATTTATTTTTTGCATACTTTATTGATTTAAATGAAGAGAAGTCAATAAAATATCACTATTATATACAGGGATGAGAACTGCAAAAAAGCAAAAAGACTGAAACCACGCGCAAACAAAAAATTGTACCACATTTTATCCGTGAAAGATACTTTAAGAAATAAAACAAGGGTCTGATTTCCGGGCAAATGGAGACAAGCGCACAAACCTGTATACTACATTACAGGAGTGAAAATAGCCAAATTACACACAGCTCTTAAAACATTGAGTGTAGGTCATGTGAAATGCTCGACATACCAGAATCATGACCGCTCCTGAAAATTAAATAATTTAATTAAGAATAGAGTTTTTGTGCGTCATAATTTTAATAAATTTTTTAGCAAAAAATATGAAAAACTTAGTGAAAATCACAATGGTTAGTTATTTTTGGTCACACGGGCTAACTGGACCAGGACCTACAGCCAGCTTAGTGTGAATTCTGAATCAGGAGCGATTCTGAGTAAAAAAAAAAAAAAAAAAAAAAAAAAAAAAAAATTGAAATTTACAACAAATTTTCTGAAAGGTTACAAAAGAGGGGGGAAGGGGAGGATACACTAAAAGCACTAAATACACGTATTTTTCGCGCCATTTTGACGAAATTTGCCGCTTTTTCGCGATCTTTTGACGAACTTTGCCGTTTATTCGCGTTTGACAAAATTTTGCTTTTTTCTTGATCTTTTGACGAAATTTGCAGCTTTTTCGCGATCTTTTGACGAAATTTGCAGCTTTTTCGCGATCTTTTGACGAAATTTGCAGCTTTTTCGCGATCTTTTGACGAAATTTGCAGCTTTTTCGCGATCTTTTGACGAAATTTGCAGCTTTTTCGCGATCTTTTGACGAAATTTGCAGCTTTTTCGCGATCTTTTGACGAAATTTGCAGCTTTTTCGCGATCTTTTGACGAAATTTGCCGTTTATTTGAGATTTTCTGCCGATATTTGTAGTTTTTTGCGATCTTTTGGTGATATTTAGCGCTTTTTCGCAATCTTTTGACAAAATTTGTCACTTTTTCGCGATCTTTTGACGAAATTTGCCGTTTTTTCATCACCTTTGAATGTTCTTTCGAAATCGGAAGAAAAGCAGAATCGATAGGAAAGTGAAAATTTCGGAAAATAACAAAATTTTGCAGGAGAAAAAATACGGAAACCTTGGAAAAAGGCGAAATTTCGAGAAAAAAAAAAGCAGAAATTCCTTGAAATAACAAAAAAGCGGAAATCCGCCAAAAGACGGAAAATTCTCATCCTTGTATATATGAAATAATTTTATATTAAAGAAAAACTTAACCCCTTCGGGACGGGAACCTTTTACGAAATTTTTAATCTTTTGTCACCGTTTTTAAAAAGCAGAAATTTGTATCTTGTTGAATCGAGAAAATGCACCGATTAAATAAGGCAAATTTTACACTAAAATTTTACTGGTGAGAAAAAACAAGGATTCTGAGCGCTTCATGCGGCACGTATATGTGCCGCTCGTCCCCAAGGGGTTAAAGAAATAGTTACTAACTAAAAACAGCAAGTAGAGGGGTAGGCAGAACATTTTATCAAGAAAACAGGTGCACAACATTATATCTCTTTTCTTTACTGGTAAACACGAGTATCATTTCAAACATACAGTGCAACCTCGATTATCCGAGCTAATTGGGGCTGTTAGTATCTCAGATATTGGAAATCTCAGTTAAAAGAAACTGTGTGTAAAAACTCGACGTGCCTGCAAATTTAACATCTCTTAAAATAAAAAATTTTTTTTTTTTTTAAATAATACAAATAAATATATGTAAAGTTATGTTTCATACCTTAACAAATTTAAAAAGAAAATCAACTACTAGTAGTACATTTTAAAAAGCATTTTTAAAATTTACGAAAGTTTACATGGCCACTGGAAACAAAGCATTGTTTGCTGTTGCCTTTTCAGGGTCCAATGTTTCTTGGGAGTTGAGTGCTTTTGGGGGCAGAAGATCCTGTATAGAACGGACAGTGAACTAAAAAGTGTGATCTTTTTCATGGCCCATTCATTCACACACACACAAAAAAAATATCCAGACTTCGTTATCAGCTCGGTTAACAGAAACCTCGATTAATCAAAGCTCGGTTAATTGAGGTTCTACTATACTTTGCATCTGGTTTCTTGAACAGCAGATTATATATGATACACATATGACAAAAGAACAGTGATGTCAAAGTTGAGGTATTCCATATTTTGGAATTAAATAATTTTATAATCATTTAAGAATTCTAATAATAACTTTGTATTTTTGTAAAAATAGATAACAGACTAAAAAAGATTGCAGACTTTTTTGATGTAAAGAACAAGTTACAAATAAATAGAGAAAATTTTGATGTAAAGAACAAATTACAAATAAAAAGAGAAATTTTTGGTTAGATCAAAAATGATAACGATATCAAAAGACAAATCAGCATAATACTGTCCGATTATCATTTTTCCTTCTTCCAGATAGTCAATGAGATTTACGGCCTTTGTGTCCCAGAAAACTGGCCATAATCTTTATGGCCAATGGAACTGTTTTTGCCTTTTTTGGAGCACGTTCATTAGAAGAAATCCACTGCTTAGACTGTTCTTTCATTTCTGGTGTGTAATAATGTATCCATATTTCATCAACTTAACATAATGGTGCAAAAATTACTGCCCTCATATATCCACAATGTTAAAAGGTGTTCACTAGAGATGAGTTCGGGCTCGTTTTTAGGAGCCCGGGCCCGCCCGAGCCCGACAATTTTAAATCCGAGCCAGAAAGATTTTTTGTCATCAGAGCTCGAGCCCACTCTTTATCGATACATCTTTAACTATAATCAATTCCTTTCTCATAACAGTCTTCTGTGATTGACGTGAACTGGAAAATCAACGTAAATTACAAAATTGACACCGTTATCTTAAAGGTCAGATGCCTTTATATTAAAAGAAGAAACACAGACTGATTGCTTCCTATCTGAATAATAAAGTAATTATATTTACTTACGAAGCAAAGTGATCTCGTAAATCTACTACAGAGTCCTTAGCATGAGCAGAGTTCATGACAAATAGATATAATACCCAGTAAAGTTATTTTCATATGAAGAATGATTATGACTCATGTGCAAATATAAGATTAAATAATTTGCAAACCTCAAGCTAATTCTGGTCCACTAAAAATCGAAGAAAACATTCTCTTTGTGTTAGATAACTAAATAAAAAATAAGCGATCGGATTAAAAAATATCTTCTGTCACAAACAAAAATCCTAATAAAAACAAATTCATAGCTTGTGTTTGTTTTGATTGGCGCCATATTAATTGGTCGTCATCGAAAATGCTTTACACATAAATCTGAAAACATCACAAATTTTCTTTTGAAACAGCAATCAAATACTAAAATAAATAAACACGATTTTTGTTACCCCTTCATTTTGATCTAAACAATATTGAAAAGACCTGAAAAGTAATTTTAAATGGAGAAAAAAGTTCTTTCAATCTTTCCTATACATAAATAAATATAGTTTTCCTGTTTCGGAAAGAACGAGCCCGAAGGCTAGAATAAAAATAGAGCCTGAGCCCGTGTCGGGCTTTCGGACTCGGGCTGAGCCCGTCTCATCTCTAGTGTTCTCTAGGCACTCAAAAAGACCCGGATGATAATGTTAATCGTATGGGGAAGTTATTTTCAAATTTCTAGCTTGAATTTTCATATTTTTGAATGATTTTTTTTTTGCACAGGATAGCTGAGGACGATATGCAACTGGAATATTTTTTACTTTTTTGATTTTGGTTTCAGATTTTTTTTTTTTTTTTTAAATCCCGCTGGTCCAAGACCACCAAAAATTCAATCGGACCACTAATTTGAAAAATTTAGTGGTCCACAGGACCAGTAAGTAACCTTTCTTCCTACTCTGACAGGTAAATGTAAATTTTTCCATCTCTGAGAAAACTGCAACCAAACGCAAATCACACAATTTTATTTTATTAAAATAATAAATTGCATTAAAAAACATTACAGTCAGTTGAAATAAATAATCGGAAATAAAGTATCTAATTAATAATTTTACAGTTTTTGTTTATGTAGTCTATTTAATTTTTAGCAAATTATAATTTTACATTTTATTATGCTGAAAATTTTGGGTAGCTGCAAAGGAAGTTTGGTTTATATTCTACAGTGTTGAATTCAGGGGGTGGCCTGGCTGGACATATCTTCCAGGGGAAGGACATCTCATTGCTCCAGGAAGGAGAGATTTTGTACTTTCAATGGTCAAAAAGTGCAATCCTTCCCCCCGTTGGAACTCTATAATGCCCCCCCTCCCTCCCCAGAAAACCCTCCCGAAGAAAAATGTTTGAATTCAATACTGATATTCTAGGAGATGGGATAGGGGGTCACTCAAAGGGTTAAACGGGCTTAATAGAATTTTATTAGCGGGCCCGTGATAATGACTACCAGTAAGTTTTCATGCTTACTGGTCAATTTTTGAGGATGCAGCGTTTCTTCCCTAAGTTTCAATTGCTATATGCTACTCAATTTTGCAAGGATGCCCAAATCCGATAAAATGTGAACTTCAATTTTTATAATTGAGGACATCAGAAGCCAAGGGGTACAAGTGACAAAATTTTGATTTGGAGTAAATTGAGTTCAAAGATAATTGACGTTAAAGTTGAACATCAATAATAATTGACTTAATTGAAATAGGAAACTGCTGCTTGTTTCACAGTGGTCTTTGAACACTTATTTAAATAAATGTCTTTATTTATTTAAATTATTATTTATTTATTATTAATTTATAATTATTATTTATTTATAATTATTTATTAATTATTTATTTATTTAAAACACTTATTTAAATAAATGCACTGGTCCTTCGGACCAGTGATTTTTTTAATCAGTTCTACTGCTGTCTCAGTTGTCCTATGCAAAGAAATAATCATCCAAAATATTAAAATCAAAGTGAAAAATTGAAAATAACACCCCCATAGACTTTACACTAGCATTTTGCTTTTTTGCCGTGACTGAAGTGGGCTCTTAAATGCTCAATTTTTTATTACTGATTTGAAAAAAAAAATGCTCTAGAATTTAAAAAAAAAGAAAAAATTAAATATGAAGGAATGCTGAAAACAATGGACTTTACCCAGAAATGGAAAAGCCTCTGTAAGTATATAGCCTCCAAAAATGACTTTATTGGACGAAGCCGCGTTAAATTCTTATTGGTGTTTTGCTTTTATATACATACTTTGACGTCACATGGATAAAGTCCATTGTGCTTGTGCCTAAAACCATTGCTGTGTTTTTTCAGGAATTTCTTGTGTTACAGTATTTTACATGAACATAACTCAGTAAGTATATATTACATATATTTTTTAAATTAAAAAGAGCTGCTCACCTTTCCTGGAGTCAACTTTTGTCTTTTTCGATCCATAATCAAAAATCAATCTTTAACAAATTGTAATTACAGAATTAAGATTACAGTTCCAAAACTATAAAAAAGAAAATGGCAAAATAAATAGACATCGCAATATTTTTAATTAAAAATCAATATTTGATTGTTCATTATTCAAAAGTTTGGGTCATAATCGAGGATCCCAGAAGCCAAGGGGTATAAGTGACAAAATTGAACTAAGTGCACAGACGACCTGGAAATATGCTTTTTTCTTTTCAGGTAAAGAAATATGTGATTTTCTAATTATGTGTTGTGTTTTAGAGATTAACCACTTTTGTTGAATAATGATCCATATTGATTAATTATAAATTTAAAGAAAATTGCACTCTACTTTTTTCACATTTATTTAAATAAGAGTTCAAAGACCACTGTGAAACAAGCAGCAGTTTCCTATTTCAATTCAGTCAATTATTATTGATGTTCAACTTTAACGTCAATTATCTTTGAACTCAATTTACTCCAAATCGAAATTTTGTCACTTGTACCCCTTGGCTTCTGATGTCCTCAATTATAAAAATTGAAGTTCACATTTTATCGGATTTGGGCATCCTTGCAAAATTGAGTAGCGTATAGTAATTGAAACTTAGGGAAGAAACGCTGCATCCTCAAAAATTGACATAACCACTGCACTTAGCATAAAACACTGCTGTCAGAAAAGGATTATTTTTCCCTATTAATACCAAAAGTACTGCATAAACTAGAAAATAAGAATTCTGCTTTTTCAGAATTTAGTGTCGCCCCTGAGGAAAAAAAAAATATATATATAAATAGTACAAAACATATTTCAATTTTAAGACTTACAGCACACGCTTTTACGTAAAATTATGTCATTTGCTTCCGCTTAAGAATTCCATATCGATCCACTCTTAAACATCTACAGTAAAGTATGCATAGGACGTCACTATCGCGAAATAATACACAAATGTAGCAAAAAGATGCCGTCATTAAAAAAAAAACACGACAAAAAAACGGCTGTCTAATGATTCATAGGCCTTCATTTGTTTGTAACATTAATATAGATACTTAAAATTAGTTTATAACAGTTCCATGTTTTAACAGAAATCATTAGTTTATATTTTTTTCAAAATAGCACGTATTTTAATTACATTTTTTTTTCCCGGATGTTATGAAAAAAATAGCAACAAAAATATATAATTAATATTTTACAACTCTTTTTCCTTTACTTTTTACAGAAATGGAGTACTTCCTTTGTCAATATTAAGTAAATGGCTCCAAAAACTACAGAAAAATTTATATTTCAAAAATAAATGGAGATGCAGTTTTCAAAAAAATTTCATATAAAAGTACTTTTTTCCCCCAATACGACAGTATAAAATTTGAAAATGTGCGATGCTTAGAAGTTTAAAAATTGCTATTTTTTGGAGTAACAAAATAAGTTGGGAGAAAGAAAAAGCATACCGTACTGGGGGCTAATAACTCAATTATTAAAATATCTAATTGTCTAAAAATGTGTAGGAATATTAAAGCATTTAAAATGTAGGACTGATTATCCAGAACTCCAAAATCTGGAATTTCTTCCTGAAATATTTTCAGAAAAAAAACTTTTTGATCTGTTGTTTCTTTACTTTAACTATTAATACAGTAGACTCCTTCAAATCTGCACAGCTTGGGACCTGAGGTTGTACAGATTTTAGAATTTTGTGGATTTCTGGTCATTGCTTTGTTTACTTTTTTAAAAAGGCAATTTGAGTGTAATGATACAATCAAAATTATAACGAATGCTTGCAAATATAGTAAAATATTAAAATAAGTAAAGTAATAAACTAAAATGATAAAAAGCAAGTCAGGATTAAAAATGATTAAATTATTAACAGTAAAGGTCAAGTAAATGTATAATTAAATAGGCATAATAAAGATGACATACATTTTCCTTGAATTGTTCAATGAATTGTTCAATGAAACTTTCCTCATAAAGGTACCCTTATTAACCACTTCAGCATTTGCCCCGAGATAAATCGGTGGTAAAAGCACTGTTTCTTTATACCTGCTGCTGGTGAAGTGGTTAATTTACATCAAAATCATAAAGTAAGGAAGTTTTATTTCAGGTTTAGCCAGTTTTAATAACCAAAAAAAGCTTGATTAATACATAAATATATTTGGTAAAGATATTGTGATTACCAGTGATATCTTTATTTTTCTCAAGAAATTAATTTATACTTCCTCAAAAAAAAAAAAAAAAAAAAAAAAAAGGCATGAGTTCAGTCATATTATCAAGAATTACATAAAAATATATACAGAATGGTACAAAACTAAAAAATGCTGTAATACCATACATGTGAACTGAAGGTTTCATTGTTTACTTCTGCGATGATGTGCGGATTTTAGGAGTACATATTTTAGGGTTGCAGATTTGAGGGAGTCTACTGTATATATACAGTAAAATTCTGAATTTTTTTTTTTTTTTTCATCATCAAAAATTATGCACAGTTTTCTGCATAGAAAAACATGTCTATCCAAAGCTGATGATCAGATTCTGATAACATTGACTTCCGACTTCAAGGAATTGAATAAACAAAAACTTCAGACGGTTCTCTAGATTTGCTGTATAACAAGCTTTTTTGTGAGTGTTCTAATTTTCTAATAACTTATACTTTAATAAGAATTTATTACACAACCTAACTAAGCTTTTTGTGGATGTTCTAATTTTCTAATAACTTATACTTTAATAAAAATTTATTACACAGCCTAACTGTTATTGCACCTTGCTGAAAATTTGAATAAAACCAGTCAATTATCAATGGAAATATTTAAGTAAGGAAACAACATACTTTGCTTTTTATTTTTTCTCTTTATTTTTTCTGTTTACAACTCAATAATTTCTTTTTACTGCACTCAAACAACGTGAACTTGATAACACATCCACGGAGTTCTTTTTATACGAAAAAGAATAGAATTTAAATAGTTTCTCTTTTGTTAAATAGTTTTTGTTTTGTAGATGTCAAAAAAAATTTAAACTTTCTCAAAACATTTTTTTTTTAAATTTTAAATATTTGCAGAATCTACCTTATTGTGTAACAATTTCTGTTAACATTACCATAAAATCCCGTTAATCCACCCTTCCCGATTAAGCACCCCCCTCCCACTTTGTAAACAATTTCGAAAATTCAAGAAATCCCGAGAAAGCTCCCTCCCCACAAAAAAATTTCGGTGTGCACGTCAAGATCAATACCAAAAATTTTATCTCGCAAGTGATTTTTTTCCCGACGGATCAGAAATTCTTAATTCTTTAATATATTGCAAACTTAAATAGTAACATACATACTTTCGGTGTTTGCACTTACATTTTGTTTTTATATCATCGAAAATCTCAGAGGAAGCCGTAAGCGCAGTTCAGTTATTCGTTTTACGATTCAATTAAGAATCGATTCACGCCATCGAACTGCTCACTACAGATTGGTAATTCCGTTCTGTACAGCTATTTAACTTCATATTTATACGAATAATTAATATTTTTCATAATACTATTAGCCTTATTACTAAATATATAAAATAATATTGATAATAACAATTTGCAGCCTTTTTTTTTTTGGTAACTTTCGGAATTAATTTTATATCGTGCTGGTTTTCTTTGTTCTAAGTTATGGTAGATGGTGCCAAAATAACGCGCAATCGGATTTATCGGTGTTATTTTGTTATTAAGTATTGAATTGATGATTTAATTTGATATTTGAAGGTGATATACATAATATTTACTTTATATATCACTATATAAAATGAGTTAATGTAGTGATAAAGTTTTTTTTTTTTTTAATTAATTCTATGTCAGTCTGATTTAAATTTCCCATTATAACATATTTCTTCTTTTTTTTTTAAAAAAAATTAGTTTCATTTGCAATATTTTTCATGTCATTGTTATTTTTGTGATTTGTATTATTTATTTGGCGTTTATAGAAAAGAAATGATTTAAAAATATATATGATTACTTAATCTCCCTAATTTACAACAGATGGTGACACCGCATAAAATGTTACTAGTTATAGTAAGAATTTTAGGACATTTTCAAATGCAATTTCTTAGTGGTTTTTAATTATTTTAAATTATTAAGTTCCTTTTATTTTTCTGTTACCATATTAATGACAAATATTAGTGTTATTTATCTTTTGACACATATTAGTGTTATTTATCTAAATGCATTCCAGGTTCAAAGCTTTTGAAATCCAGAATTTTCTATAATTTGAAATCGCCGTTAATCGCAAAGTTACTGTTTTTCTATTGTGTATAATTTTTTTTCAAAAAGTTTCTTTCCTCACTTTATTTAAATAATGCATATTTTGCGACGATCGGTGATTACCATCTCCTATCCCACCACCCATAGATAACATTACTACAATTTTAATACCGTGTAAGCGCCTCTCTGATTTTTTTATGCTTTTCCGTTGTGTTTGGGAGGGCGGATTAACAGTATTTTACGGTAATGTTAAGAGAAGAAAATTTCCAGAAAATTCTATTTATAAGCGCCTTCCTCACTTTTGCCAATACAGTAGAACCTCAATTATCCGAAGTAATTGGGACTGACCATCTTTCGGAAATTTAAAATTTTTGGATAATCGAGAATGCTTCAATTTTAAGATTAAGGGCAAATATATGCAATATTTCTTATTATGGTAACAACTGCTTAATAAAAAAAAAGCAATAGCAAAATAGAAACAAGAATAAATTACCTGAATTTTAATTTTGAAATTAAGTACCTTTTATATATATCACAAGGGTTTGAAAAATTGTTTTGTTTGTCGCAGTTGCTTTGAAACTATCACAGAGTTTTTTTTTTTAAATATTATTAGATTACCAGTATCACACAGTGTTTCTGCTGCTCCAACCATGCCAAACCTTTTGTAAAACATTCAAAAGGTTCAGAATTGCTAATTTGTTCATTTTCTTCATTTCACTCAGCAGCTTACAGGAGCTCTATTCAAAGGAACTCTAAGAAAGGGGATCGAAAATATTTATATTTACTCTTAGTTCGGAAAGGCCCTCTTGCACACAAAGAATATGATAGTAAAAAAACACAAAGAATGCGATAGTAGAAAAACAAATCTAAAAATGGATTTCGGTTAAAAGAGTTTCAGATAAGAGAGGTTCTGCTGTATTTTATTTTGTCAAAGGGAAGGGGGTGGGGTCTTTTTTCAGAATTTATGGTACATAGAATATATCATTTGAATGCACGTTGCTAATAACAGTTTCAATAACTAGGTTAAGCAATATTCAAGTGAAACGTTTAATAACTTTGACAAAAGAAAATAATTCTCACGAGATCTTCAATGAAGAAAAATATGAAATGGTAGAATAAATTTGGCATTCTCCAATTTTTGGCTCTCAACATGACAGCCTCTTTCGCTGATACTTGATATCAATTAAGTACAATACAAGACCCATTATCCGGAATTCCAAAATCAGGAAGGACCCGAAATCCAGAAAATAAAATTGAAAATTTTCTAAATTTGTAAATTTACTAAAATTTTGAAATTCCTGAAATTTTTTGAAAATTTTACAGATTTCTAATTTTTTTTTTTTTTAATCTATTGCGTTGCAATGTGTAACCACTAAAATATGTTACATCAGTGATGGGGGAACACAGTGCCCCCTCCCTCCTCCGAAATTAGAAAAAAAGTAATTTCTGTCAAATTTTAGTTTCAAATTAATTTATATTACAATTTCTTTTGAAAAAAAATTCATCAGATATTTCACACCCTCCCTCTCACTTCTACAAAATATTATGGCTACACAATTGTGTTACTTGAATCAAGGTGATTCTGAGTAAAAAAAAAAAATCTGAAATTCACAACAAATTTTTTGAAAGTTTACAGAAGAGGGGGGAACCCCTCGGCACTAATTATGCATTTTTTCTGCAATCTTTTAACGAAATTTTTTTGCTATATTTTCACGCGATTTGCAATTTTTTTTTTTTTTTTGTGGTCCTTGAAAGAAATGTGTTTTTTCGAGATTCTTTGATGAAGTTTGCTTTTTTTCCCCCGCGATTTTTTGACGGAATTCAGGGGACCCGAAATCCGAAAGCCTTCGGTCCCGAGGATTCCGGATAATAGGTCCTGTACTGTATATTGAAAATTAATTTTCACAGTTAAAAAATAAAAGATATTTTTAATTTAGTAAGTGATTTCACCTATGCAAGCAGGAATCATGTGGAAAGTTTGGTAAAGTAAGTTAACGTATTGCATTTATTATCTTTCATACTTTTAAAACCTCATTCAAAATATACATTAATGAAACCAATTAAAATTCAGTTATGTTTTTAATATTTTAAATTTCTATTTAAAATTCTTAGATGAAAAAGCGCTACAAATGCATCATAAATTGTTATACTGCAAAAGAAAAAAATAATAAAATTATAAGCAAATGCAGGAAATTTATTTTCTAATACATTAAACCTGTGTAACAAAATTCTCATTTAAACACAAAATTTTCATGATCCCACCAAAGAAGACATTATGCAATTATATCTCATAAAATGGAAACAACTTCTCTAAAATGGCATTTTCACTGGTTATTTGCATTTTCATCTTAGAAGCATTTTCATTGTATCATACTTATGGTGGGGAGGGAGGCATAGATGACTATGTTCGAATTACTACTGGGCCTGTGGTCTCTCTATGGCCCAGCTGAAATGATTTAATTTTGCTACTTTATATATGTACGGTACACTCTCTAATCCGCACAGGTCGGGACCAAGGGTTTTGCAGATTATACGTCATTTCTTTGTTTACATTCTAATATTTGGAATTTATCAACAAATGCGGTAATTATACTGCAAATAAATAACACAGAAATGAAAGAAAGTACTTTTTTATAAATAAAAAGCTATATTCAATATTAGGGATACATTTAAATGATATAATACAAAATTAATGGAAAAAATTTCTATTTATTTTTAAATCTATCAAACATCACAGTGATAGTGGTTTACTTTATAGTTTAATTTATGCTATGCAGTTTAATCTTGAAGTCTTTTAAGAGTCAGGATTTCTTGATCAGTAACAAAAGATTGTTTTACTAAAAAACTAGAATATTTATTTTCAAGAGCTAACACCTCTTTGAAAGAAATTTTATCTTTTATATAGTCGGCAAATTAGTTCAGAACTAGTTCATATAGCAGTTTAATGGTAATTTATAAGATACATAAAATATTTCCTTCTAATAAGAGAAATGCATTAAAAATTTCTTAATAAATTCATCAGGGCAGTCAACTTTTATTGTGGTCAAAGTGCACATTATTTTGCTTAAAAAAAAAAAAAAGGAAATTTTAACGGTTTGTTTACATCTGAAATTGAGTGCGGATTAGAGAGAGTAGACTGTATATATAGCTGCAAAATAAACAGGTGGGCGGGGGATGTAGAATGTATTTTTCCTAAGAGGCTTTGGTATGGAGAAAAAATACCCCAAATCCCAAAAGCTTTCAGTGCCAAGATTTCCAGATAATCATTTCTATGCTGTATTTGTTGATGTAAAAAAACATAAGTTTGTATTAAAAACCATCCAAAGTACGGGAGATGGGCTTCTCTCATTGTGGCGTCCCACAATTTTTAAAGTGGCTGGCATCCACTTTGGGAAATAATTATTATTATTCATATGTCTGTGGCAACACCAAGCTTGTCTTGCCGAATTGGCAACAGTATGTTTCAGTTGTCACTTGTAATGTAAAAATATGTAGATACCATGCTGGAGATTCGATTTGATTTGAGATGTTCTGAAAGTATGTTAGTCACTCAACATGTTAAAAACTCAGCATGGCACAGTTACGAATACGAATTTGAAAATTTCCAACTGAGCGAAAAAATGCCAGAATAAACCTGAATAAACCTGTTGAGCTGTCTACATGACAGACCAGATGTTCTACCAATAAGGTTTTCTGAGCGAAATATGCTGGCTGGTTGTCGGCCCAGTTAGCTTAAACGGAAAAGCATTGGCCTTGTAAGCAAAGGATCTGGGTTAGATTCCCAGCCTGGGCATTTTTTCGCTCAGTTGGAAATTTTCAAATTCGTATGATAACTTTACCAATCAGTTTGATTGTGTTAAATTAATAGTTCACAGTTACGAAGCCAGCTAATGATCTGTTCACGTTGTAAATGGAAATTTTTAAAAAAAGGTCTAGCGCCAGATACTAAGTTGTTTTGGAAAAAGAAAGACGCTAAAGTTAAATAGGTAACTGTAGCAACTATTGATAAGTTACAGTTAGTTTTGTTACGGCGCATTCTCTTCTCAGGATCCAGCCATTTTGAGTTGCAATTGCAAATCACTTTATTTCTCTTTCGTTATTCAAAGTTACTTTTTCATATTATAATAGCTTTAAAATTACTTTGTTATTTTTAGTAATTTTTGATAAGTTCTGAAAATTTCATGAAATTTAATTCTAAATCTAAAATGTTAATTCGCACTCTGAGTATGGAAATTGCATGCTTGTTTTTCATTGGCTGTCACCACACTACTATCATTTAAAAAGGTTAGCAATTCTGTTTGCACGGAGCGGTCTTGTTCATGTGCTTAGGTGCCGATGTCTTAACCCTTCACTGCACGATGTACCACATCTGGCCCATACCTAAAAACACTATTTCTTATTATGTGCCATGAATTTGGCAAATATAATCCCTATCCCTGATCAACAACAGTCTAAAGAATGGGATGAAACTTATTTTGTCCATGTCAGATGGCTGCATTTTACAGAAAAATGCAATTTGTTCTTCGGAAACAAACAAAAAAAAAATTCGATCAAGCTATTAAGGTAAAATTTACTTTCATTATTTTTACTGAATACTTAAAAATATTAATATAAAAACAGTTGCAGAGTGTTAAGCAGATAAAATTAATTTAAGCTCATTTAGTTGTAAAAACCAGCAATACAATATTTTAAAAAGCAAATTGTGTACATAGGATACACGCCATAAAATATCAAATTTTACCTGAAAACTTAAAATTTAATTTTTTTTACTATTTTTCCCATTATTAGACCGATATATAGATTTCAAATAATTTTTTTCATAAAATTAGAAAAAATCATGCAGTGAAGGGTTAATCAGTTTGTATGTTGTAATCTGTTGGAATCCAGGGTCAGCAAATAGAAGGGGAAAAAATGGCATGGTTAGTGAAAAATCTCATTAAAAAAAAATAAATAAATAAAAATGGACAAAATTTATTGACTATGAGACTAAAGGTATGAATTCTTATGAAATGTCAAAAATTCACTGTAAAATGAAAAAATCGCATTAAAAAATTCACGAAAAATTCACACATTTTTAATAAACTTAATTGAAAAGAGTACTATATTCGGCTAAAAGATTGAAGCCGAAGTCTTTATTAATCTAGAAACCCGGGTCAAATAAACACATTTATAACATAAGATTAGTGAGAGGTTAGCATCTATTAAAAAATATGCAATAACAACATTAATGATTATTTATACTGTCAGACTATTACATTCGAATAAAGATTTATTTTTAAAAAACAATGGTTTGGAATAAATGAAAAATAGTTTTAAAAACATAACTTTTGAAGCTGTATAACAAAAAGTAGATTTTTGAAAATATTTCCGTGTAATTTATTAAAATATATTTACAATGATTCCCTTAACAGAAGTTTCATTATCACTATTACTATTTTTTACAAAACTTATTGTCTGCCTGACACGTCCTAAGAACAATAAAGACCCGTCATGGCCTGACCAGTGTGCCGTGCTGGTCATAGGCCTGGTGCCAAGCTCGGGCTCATGCAGCCTTCTAGAATATTTCTAAAGCCAGTTTAACGCAAACTCTATAATCTGTTATTGTATATCTAAAAGTTAAGAAATTGTCTTAGATCGACTTTTAATAATTTGTAAATTTATTGTCGATCCCTAACTTGCATTTCAAACTAACTGATATTGCGTCGCTCAGAGGTATGCTTAAGTGGTTAAGTCACGAATGTTGCATTTTGATATCTCTGAATTTTGCAGATATCAAAGATGGATTTTTTTGTTGTTTAATTCAGGAATGGATAAGGAAAATTTTCCTAATTCGAAATTTTATACTACAGGGGCTATATATAAAAATTTAATTTTTGTATTTTCTCAAATAGACGCCCCATGGAGTTGCAACTTATCTCCTCAAAGTTTGCACCCTTTTTTTTTTTTTTTTAATGAAACTTTGCAATTGGAAGTATGTGCTTAGAGGCAATATTTAAGGAGATAGCTTATTGTTTCGATATTTATGAATCACACTGTATAGAGATACTTTCATGCCAAATCTTGTAGCTCTGTAGGCAGTAGGACCTTAAGAACACAGCACACATGCAAACACGCACAGGCATACAAGCACTTCCTTTATTATTATAGATGTTTAGTTTTACCTTCACCAATGATAAATACTGGCCCACATTATATAAGAACTATAATCAGAAAATACAATAACTATAAAATCAGGATTCTAAATTAACATACACAATTAACTTTCAAACTTTACTAAGTGAGCTTAAAAAAAAAGAGGGAGGAAACTCACTTGATCAATGTTTAAAAGCCTTCTGGTTTAACCTATTTGGTGCATTTCCTCAGAGAACTTCAGTGCAGTAACCTTTTTAGGATAAAGGTTTGACCCATCCCAGGCCTAGAAAAGTTTGTTTTATTTTGATAAATATTTAAGATCTAGAAATTTTTAAATATACATATGATTTTTTTTTTTTTTTTTTTTTATGTGCGTAAATTGAAATACATAATATAACACATTAAATACACCTTATAAATATTCCATACAATACAGGTGCAGATATTAAAATAAAATGCAAATACAACTTCATAATCTTATTGATTTATAATTTCTTTAAAAATATATAGGTATGCAACTAAAGAGTGACCAAAATACAATTACAATTGGTCCTAAATGAAATAATTTATACAGCACACAAGAGTGGTTTATAAATATGTAGAAGAAATATTTATTTTATTTATTGATTGGAGAGCTTATTGAAGTTGAATTTTCACTAAATCTACATATGCTTATAATTTATATTAGTTTAAAAAAATTAAATTTGTGAACTTTTAATGTTTTTCTTGCAAAATAATGAAGCAGGGTTGGCATTTTTGAGGCAAAAAGGTATTTTTGACAGGACAGTGGCAAAAACTGGAAAAAACCAGAGCAAAAATGAAAAAGGCAAAAATGGAAAATTCTGATGTCTAATGTGTAATAAAATCTATCAGCTAACAAGAATAATGGTATAAACAATTAAATTTAATAACATCATTTAATCTTTATTTAATTTGCTAATTAATAAATATAATTATTTTTACATATTTTAAATCTTTATAAAATAGGTGGGTATTCAGTCTAATACTTAGGAATTTAAGAACCAAATTAAAAATCGGATATTTTTTTTTTTTTTCTAAAGTAAGGTATTCTGTCAGCCATTAATATTTTTTTAATTATCGAAAGGTTTTCTATAACTTTACTACTTTTGATTTATGCAATGAGTCTTAAAAATATGTAAATATCTAAGTCTTTGGTATTAATTTATAATTATTTATCTGATTAAACTAGTTTGCTACAGATAAAAATAAATTAAATTGAAAATTATATATTGAAAAAAAACTTTAGGAAACTAGAATTCACCCCCCCCCCCCCCTCTCTCTCTCTCACACTGGAAGAAAGGGACGAAAAGTTACATTTTCAGGGTTCATACAGAGTTGGGAAGGAAAAAATCCAAGGCGTCCAAAAAGTTTTAAGGATTTGCCATTTTTTGTTGTCGATGTTTTTATGTGCTGCATTGTTGTGGTATGCACACTCCAATTTTTAATGCCCAATTTGGAGAGAAAAACATTTCAAAACCAAATTTTACTTTATTAGAATTTAATTGTTAGTGCTGAAATTGCACAGTATTCACAATATATTGCTTACTGATTTTGTAAGTTTAAATACAAAATTAACAATCAACTTTTTTATGAAGTGACCAATGGCAGTTTTGAGTAAATAAAAAAAAAATTCTGAAATTCCCAGCAAATCTTCTAAAGTTACACTAGAGGGGGGGGGGGGGGAGGAATAGGGGGAAATCCACTCTCGATACTAGCTATGCGTTTTCTCTGCGACTCTGACGAAATTAGAGTTTTTTCGTGATCTCGTGACGAAATTTGTCGATTTTTTGCAATCTTTTGACAAAATTTGCCGTTTCTTCGCAATCTTTTGACAAAATTTCCCATTCTTGTCCCTGTACATGTGAATATCCATTTTCCATCTCATTTTATCCCATCTCATTTTCGATCCAAACACACGCTTCTTGCTGCAATATGCCACTCTGCTATAGTTTTTTTTTTAACACCGTTAGATATTACATTAAGTAATTATCTAACAATGTGGGTTTTTTCGTGATCTTTCGACAAAATTTGCGGGTTTTTTCGTGATCTTTCGACGAAATTTGCGGGTTTTTTCGTGATCTTTCGACGAAATTTGCGGGTTTTTTCGTGATCTTTCGACGAAATTTGCGGGTTTTTTCGTGATCTTTCGACGAAATTTGTGGGGTTTTTCACTATCTTTCGACGAAATTTGTGGGGTTTTTTCGCGATCTTTTAACGAAATTTGTGATAACCAATTCGAGTTTTCCCATTCTTGTCCCTGTACATGTGAATATCCATTTTCCATCTCATTTTATCCCATCTCATTTTCGATCCAAACACACGCTTCTTGCTGCAATATGCCACTCTGCTATAGTTTTTTAACCCCGTTAGATATTACATTAAGTAATTATTTAACAATGTGGGATTTTTCGTGATCTTTCGATGAAATTTGTGGGATTTTTCATGATCTTTCGATGAAATTTGTGGGATTTTTCGTAATCTTTCGATGAAATTTGTGGGATTTTTCGCGATCTTTTGATGAAATTTGTGGGATTTTTCGCGATCTTGACGAAATTTGTGGGATTTTTCGCAATCTTTTGACGAAATTTGTGGGATTTTTCGCGATCTTTTGACGAAATTTGTGGGGTTTTTGTGATCTTGACGAATTTTGCCATTTTCTCGTGATCTTTTGACGAAATTTGCAGGGGGTTTTCGCGATTCTTTGACGACATTTGCGTTTTCCCCACGATTCTTTTACGAAGTTGACAATTTTTCTGCAAATGATTGACAAAATTTATTTTTTTCGGCAACGATATGTCCAAAATTTCAGATTGGTGACCGATTTTTTTTTAAATTTTCGGAAATGAATGCCTTACATTTTCGGAAAATTTGGACTAGAATCACCCCTAATAGGGATTAGTCAAACTCCAAACACTTATTATGTATATCACATACATGATACATTTTAAAGAAAATTTTAAAAGACCACAAAAAAAATGCTAAATGCAACATACAAGAAAAAATATAACAAGTTTTGAATTTATTCTTTTAAAACAGAGGTAATTGCTTTCTTTGAAGGTGAAATTTTGACGAACTCGCGTGTTTTACGCGATCCCTTGAGGAAACTCGCGTGTTTTACGCGATCCCTTGAGGAAACTCGCGTGTTTTACGCGATCCCTTGAGGAAACTTGCGTGTTTTACGCGATCCCTTGAGGAAACTCGCGTGTTTTACGCGATCCCTTGAGGAAACTCGCGTGTTTTACGCGATCCCTTGAGGAAACTCGCGTGTTTTACGCGATCCCTTGAGGAAACTCGCGTGTTTTACGCGATCCCTTGAGGAAACTCACGTGTTTTTTGCGATCCTTTGAGGAAATTCGAGATTTATGCGATTTTTTAAGGAAATCTGCTTTTTTTCTCGATCTTTAACGAAATTAGTGTTTTTAAGCTGTCTTTTTTTCACGATCGGTTGATGAAATTTGACAATATTTTTTGGAACATATTTGCAAACAACGTGATTTTTCCGAGATTCTTGGCTAAATGCAAAACATCGATAAAACTTAAAATAAAGGTCGGCTAACAGTGTCGAAAAACTGACTTTACGAACCTAATAATTGAAAAACGGACCTAGTGGGAGCCCTGCTATTAAGATTATCCTACCCAATCAATGCTGTGCTTCAGATGAATAACGTGCATAAAGGATTTACCGTGCGTTTTACTATGACGATTTCTTTTTCCCTTGGCAGCAATATTGCTTGCGTCCGAAGCCGCAATACAATTTAAGGAGTTTCTAAGGAGCGGCTTGCTTATCTAAGTAGTTCTAAGTAATACTTGGGAATGTTTTCATTTCTAAAAGTTTCCAAGGAGTCTGTGCGAACCCTGATTTTTTACTTTCGGTAAATAGCCTGTAGCCATTTTATATTTCTGTATTATATTCCCCCCCCCCCTCAAATACTCTTTAAATTTTCAAATCCAGCAGTCCATTGTCAAATGATCACAAGACATAACAAAATACCAGAGTATTGCACTCTGCTTTGTAGTTGGTCAATGGAAAAGTAAGCCGCAGGATACACAGGTTTTGCAAGAGCTATTGTACAAAACCAGGCAGGGCCAAACTGGTTTCATAGATAATAGATACAAGATTTTTTTTTCTTTATTTCTTAACTTAGGAGTTAAAAAATTAAATTTAGAATATTGATTATTTAATTATATATTGTTTTTTTCTTTTATGAAATATTTTTCTATCTTTTTCTGGGGAAAAAAAAAAAAAAATGGACAGCAAATTTTTGCCACCACTTTGGCAAAAACCTATTTTTGCTGGGACGATTTTAACCAGTTTTTATCTGCCTATGGCAAAAACTTGCCAACCCTGAAGGAAAGCTTATAAAAAAATATGAAAACATTCAAAAAATGATTCACTAAAATAGGTGTGATGAAATATACAAATGGTTTTCAAAAATTGAATACGTTAAAAGTATAGTACAATTGAGGACTTAAACTAATCTCAGACGGGCATCTTTTTTGCTTAGGTATTATCCATTCACAATGCTATAGTACTGTGAATGGATAATACTTAAGCAAAAAAGACGCCCGTCTGAGATTGGTCTAAGAATGCAAAATGCTGAAAGTCCAGAAGAGGAAATTTTTCAAGAGAAGGAAAAAAAGAAAAACTCTTACATCTGGTACTTACAGCGTTTTCTACTTCACTCCTTTTAGGCTCTTAGTTCAACACTTTAAAATGTAGGTACCTAGCTTCTATTCGTTTAGTATTTAAATACTACTATTATCATTTTTAAACATTTCTTTTGTTTATTTAATATTTTTCACCTTGCTTAAAAATATCCCACTGAAAAACAGTAACAACATGATCAAGTTGTGCAACGGCCACCAGTCGATAAGCATATTATCACTAGCCCTTTCAGTGTTCTCCACTCTACTTAGTGTGGCAAGTTTCCAGAACATCTGCCATACCAAAATTTATTGGGATGTCTCCAGTACATTGCTCAAAAATACAGTGCTGACTAGAGATGCACCGAATAGTGATTTTGGCCGAATACCGAATATTTGGCCAAAATTCGGCTAGCCGAATACCAAATATTCAGCCTGCCAAATAGTAACTATTCGTCCGAATACCGAATATTAAGCTTGCGGAATACTTTTAAATTTCAGAGTTTGAAAATATTAAAAAGTTGAACTTTAAAACAATTTTACATAATATTTAATACACATACTTTCATATTGATAAACAAGATCTTTTTACAAGTAAATTTTACGCTAAAAAAAAAAATTATTGTTTGAATTATTTAAAAAAGAGGATAGTTTTAAGCTTCTTAAATTGATATATATTTTTTAATTTCATGGATTCTTCTCTGAATTAAAACATATGAATAAAAGTTTCTTATATTCTAAAACAAATATTTTGAAATCAAAGCGAAATTTTGAAGGAATTGAAAAAAAAATTTTATGGTCATATAATGTTTATTTTTCAGGGACTAAAAATTGTGATTATTCGTTAATTTTCTTATGGGATACTTTTCAAATAGCATATAAAAAATGAAAAAGCATTCTCTTTTATTTAAATATTCTATTTCTAATTATTCTAAATATCTTTATTAACTGACAGTTAAAAATAGTTGTTTTAAGGTTTTAAAAAATATTTTTTAAAAAGGTGTTTTAAATATTCGGTCGGGCTGAATATTTGGTCAAACTGAATATTCGGCATACAGAATGTAGTTTGATATTCGGCCTAACCGAATATTCGATACTATGGCCAAATACTGAATAGATACTGAATATGCGGTGCATACCTAGTCCAGACATTGCTTGGATGGTAGCATCTCTATTCACCGAAAGACACATTTTAGCTCATTATAAAGCCCCTTTATGTACATTAATTAATGTATCTTGCATCTACATGAACTCTCGGAGTCAAATTTCCATGCTCAAGTCCGCCTATTCAACTAGCAGACTACGTTTAATGTCTCTGGGGTTATCCAGTCTTTGGACAGAAAATCCTGGAGTGGATGTACTGCACTTTTAAATGGTATTCCAATAACTTGGTGTGTTACTAAACAAACCTGCATAACATTAAGTCCCATGGAAGCTGAGTTTATTGCTGCATTGGAAGCGGTGAAAGATTTAAAATTTTTACATACATCATTACTAGAGATTAAGAAAATACTTACAGTAGATGACTCCCTAATTAAACGACCAATCCTATTTTATGATAATACAGCTGTTATTGCATTCACCAAAGACAAAGCAGATCATATTCGAAGTCGACATGTAGATTTAACCCCTTCGCGACGGGAGCCTTTTACGAAATGTTTATTACTTTGCTACCGGTTTTAAAAAACAGAAGTTTGTGCCTATTCAAATCGGAAAAATGCTCGGATTTAATAAGGCAAATTTTACAGTAAAATTTTACTGGTGAGGATAAACGAGGATCCTTAGGCCTATTTCCGGCACGTATACGTGTCGCTCGTCCCCAAGGGGTTAAAGTACAAGTTCATATGAGACTGGTGCCAACAAAACTAATTTGGCATACAACATTTTAAGTCAAAAGAGAACTATTATAGGTGAAAATTGGTGGTCGCCACTCGCCACGTGGTGATTAAAAAATCGGCCATCAATCGGATTGCCACTCGCCAAGTGGCAAATAAAAAATCTGTTATCGATCGCCAAGTGAAATATAGCTTTTTTCATTGAAATATGCATCTCTTCTCTATTTTGGTTACATCTAATTAGCAAACCGACTGATTCTTTTTCTTAGCAGATGCAAGCAGATTACAACGATTTAGCTGTATTTTCAATATTTCAGCTTTTCGTCATCGCTCTTCAGTTGGATTTTTTCAAGAAATACAGTTATTCTGCAAAATATATTCATCAGCTTTGATTCCACATGCATTTCAAATAATTTATTCCCCCCCCCCCTCCCCACCGGATGCAAATGGATTTAAGGACATTGCAGTATTTTCAATATTTTGATTCCTGCCACATGCTCACCGGCTAAGATTAATTTTCTTCATGAGATAATGTTTAATCCAGCAGAATACACTCATCAGCTTAGATTTCAACTGTATGCAATGTGTGTAGTATATTAATAACACATTTACTTATTAAATAAAATCTAAATAACATTTTATTGTGCTTTATTTGATTATTTTTTTTTTTATTGTATACACCTAACTGTTGGAATTTTGATTTAGTTATTTTTTATATATTTTTTATATAAAGAAAGTAATAATAATTTAAATTGATAATAGTGTTTATGAACATATACAAATAATCTAAAAAAATAATGTAACATTCTGTAGTTTTAAAATAATTTTCTTGAATTTTGACTGCTTCCCTATTCTTATCATGAATGGTATAAAACTCTGACTTATAGAAAAATATGTATATATACAACAATTATAGTTTATGTAGATGTCAAGAAAGTTTGAAACATAGTGGCCACTAATGAAACAGTCTATCGGCCACTGGTTACTAACTCAATCTCCCAGTTTTCACCTATAAGAACTATGCCGACCTTCTAACAAAAGCTACCGCTACAGAGAGACTTTTCTGTGGTAAGAAGAGAGGGGGGGGGGAGGGGAAAACCCCACTTTGATGGATATTCTTTCAAATATCTTTGCTTAAAGGAATTTTTTTTTTCTTTTATAGAAATGGATGGGAAAACAGGGCATTCTGTAGGATTTAAAGTTTATTTTCCCATCCTGCTATGTAACCTGGATTCCCACACATTTTTATTTTTACTTATTCTTTCATGGCCCATCTGGCATTTGTTTACATTTTTTTTCCACAGCCCAGCAGAGTTGTTTCGTTATGGCCAGGGCTGCAGAGTCGGTGCGAAAAATAGATGACTCTGGTAATTTTAACAGATCGGACCGACTCTTTTGCTCAAAAATGGACCTGAATCTAAGTCCGCAACCCAACCCTGTCGTAAAATGAACGACTCAAATTCTGGGATTTTTAACAGATCGAACTCCGACGCTCAAAAATGTCATTGACTGACTCTGCAGCCCTGGTTAGGTGCATTCTCTTTTCTGCATCCAGCCATTTTGAGTCATAATTGCAATCGCTTTATTTTTCTTTCATTGTACTTTTTCATATTATAATGGCTTTAAATTACGTTGTTATTTTAGTAATTTTTGATAAGTTCTGGAACTTTCATGTAATTTAATTCTAAAAGTAAAATGTTAATTTGCACTGTGAGTATGCAAATTCTTATTTTTCATTGGCTGTCACCACACTGCTACCATTTAAAAGGTTAGCAATTCTGTTTGCATGGTGTGGTCTTGTTCATGTGCTTAGGTGCCGATGTCTTAATTAGTTTGTATGCCAGCTTTACAATATGTTAGAGTTTTTCAAAGTGTCTGTATTTCTGTATGTATGTTATTATGAGTGTTTTTCAAACACTGTATTTCTTATTATGTGCCATGAATTTGGCAAATAGGATCCCTATCCCTGATCAAGAACAGTCCAAAGAATGGAATGAAACTTATTTTGTCCATGTCAGATGGCTGCATTTTACAGAAAAATGCAATTTGTTCTTCGGAAACAAACAAAAAAAATTCGATCGAGCTATTAAGGTAAAATTTACTTTCATTATTTTTACTGAATACTTAAAAATATTAATATAAAAACAGTTGCAGAGTGTTAAGCAGATAAAATTAATTTAAGCTCATTTAGTTGTAAAAACCAGCAATACAATATTTTAAAAAGCAAATTGTGTACATAGGATACACGCCATAAAATATCAAATTTTAGCTGAAAACTTAAAATTTAATTTTTTTTACTATTTTTCCCATTATTAGACTGATATATAGATTTCAAAAAATTTTTCAATAAAAATAGAAAAAATCATGCAGTGAAGGGTTAATCAGTTTGTATGCCACCTTTACAATATGATTATGACAGTTCGAGTTTTTCAAAGTGTATGGTTTTGGATACTAGCATGCATTTGCTAAATTTATCATGAAAAAGTATGTGAGAGCAAGAAACATTAGAAGGAATCTACAATGGTTTACATGGAGAAAGGCTCCCCATTCGTTTTGTATCAGAAAAGTTAATTATCTCTAAGTTATGTTAAGGATTCAATGCTCTTACACTGATGTTACAATATTTTTATTTTATTATTGATTGTCTCATCATATTATAAAGTAACATGATAAAATGTCATCTGTTGGAATCCAGGATCAGCAAATGGAAGGAAAACAAAAATGGTGTGATAAGTGGAAAATCTCATTGAATTAAAAAAAATTGGTACTGTTTGGTTAGCCGGGCGCCAGTGTTATATTTGCATACATATATACATATATATGCACATATATGTACATATATATATACATATGTATGTATATATTAGTGTGCATATATATGTATATATGTATGTAAATATAACACTGGTGCCCGGCTAACCGAAAAATACCAAAAAATTAAAAAATGAACAAAATTTACTAAGTATGAATAGAATTTCTTTTATAAATGACAAAAATTCACTGAAAAATGGAAAAAACTAAAAATCGCATAGAAAAATTCACAAATTTTTAATAAACTTAATTGAAAAGAGTGCAAAATATACTATATTGGGCTAAAAGATTGAAGCTAAAATCTTTTTATTAATCTAGAAAAATTGCTCGAGACATGAAAAAATGTTAAAAAGTACATACAAAATCCAATTTAAAAATCGGATAATAAAAATCCAAAATTCAAATTGCATTACTTCATATAAAGATACTTTCATGACAAATCTTGTAGCACTGTATGCAGTAGGTCCTTGAGAACACTGTACACATGCAAGCACTTTTTTTATTATTATAGATGTTTACCTTCACCAAAGATTCAGTGATGCCGCTGGACTCTGAAAATCCTGGGTCCCCAGGACCCGGAACTTCCAAAAACCTGGGTCCCTTTTTAGAAAAGCGGGTCCCCATCAAAAATTATTCAAATTTATATTTATTTTAAAGGTATAAACGAAACTGTTACATATAAATAAAATATAGTAATCAGACCTGCCAACCTTTGAAAATGAGAAATCGTAGCACCCAAAATTCAAATTAATCTACAGATTGGTTGGTTGGTTGACGAAATTTATGTTTTTCAGTGATCCTTTGACCAAATCCGCGATTCTTTGACCAAATTTGTGTTTTTTCACGATCCTTTGAAGAAACATAGGTTTTTTCTACGATCCTTTGACAAATTCCCGTTTTTTTTTTGGCGATCCTTTGACGAAATTCGCATTTTGTTCGCGATCCCTTGACGAAATTTGCGTTTTTTCTCGATCTTTTTGAACAATTAGCGTTCTTTGCGATCCTTTGACGAAATTCGCGTCTTTTCCGCGATCTTTTGACGAGATTTGCAGATTTTTTTTCGATCCCTTGAACAAATTTGCGCTTTTTCCCGCGATAATTTCACAAAATTCGTGCTTTTTCGCGATCCTTTGACGATGAAATTGACGTTTTTTTCTGCGAGTGATTGGCGAAATCTATTTTTTTCGGCGTGTGTGTTTTTAGCAAAAAAATCGTAGTTTTAGACCGATTTTCGTAGCATCGTAGTTTTTAGCTCCAAATCGTAGAAACTACGATTTTTTCGTAGCAGTTGGCAGGTCTGCCTATGATCACAATCAACTATTTGAAAATCTACTACTGCTTTTGCACTTTTAGACGTTTCACATATTAAAGAACATTTACCAACAACATTAATTTCTGTACCATTATAATTAGTTAGCTTCATGTTTGAATTTTTAATTACCCTTTCTTTTAAATTCAATTGCTTAAATTTATGTAATGGCAACACGTTACATTGAGCACCCGTATCTAATTTTGCAAATAAATACTTAGAAACATTTACTTTAAGCTTCTCAAACCAATCTTGTTTATTTTTACTTTCATTATTTTTTATAGCTCACAACACATATTCATTTGAATCATCATTTTGTGATCGTGGAAAACACACTGATTCGTTAGTACCATAACTTTTCAAAATGTTAACTTTCTTTTTAAATCTACACATGTTAGCAAAATGATTTAATTTTTTACAAACATAACATTTTTTATTATAAGCAGGGCAAGAATTTTTAAAGTGAAACTTACTGCATTTTCCACATTTTTGAGCTTCAAATTCTGTACGGTATTTGCGAAACTTTTCGTTTCCAAAAACACGATTTTTACTTATTGCATTTTCATTTTTATTAACGTTTCTTGAATATGAATTCTGTGAACTTTTTGATTTTATTTTGACTGTTTCCACGACTTTCTCTTCATTCAGCGTTTTCATTTTCATTTCTGCAATTTTTTGTGTTTTACACATCTTAATACACTTTTCCAAATTAAGATCGGATTCACGTAGCAATCTATCTTTCAATTGTTGGTTCTTTATTCCGCTTATAATTCGATCCCATATTAAACTATCTCTTAGTTCACCAAAGTTACATGTACTTCCAAGTTTATTTAATGAAGTTAAGAACTCATCAAACGTTTCATCAGAATGTTGTGTACGACTAAAAAATAAATGGCGATCAATAGATTCATTGGATTTTGGGATACAAAAATCTTCAAACTTTTGCATTACTTTAACAACATCTTTCTTATCATCTGCCGTAATTTCCATAGTATTATAAATTTCTAAAGCATCTGTTCCAATGACATACAATAAGATTGCAACTTGAACTTCAGGTGGTTTTTTATTATTTTCACTAGCCAACATATATAACTCAAACTTTTGCTTCCATTTCTTGAAATTTTCTGCAACATTACCATCCATAGAAAGTGGATTCGGAGGTATTAATTCCGATGTAGCCATTTTCTTGATAACAGGATAACATGAAACAAAAGCGAACTCAAACAGTTAGCATTTTAAATTAAATAATTACCAGTATATTCGATATTTTTTTTTTCTTTTTCACAAATAGCAAAGTTCTTTTTAACCGTCTGCACCATATTATAACTTCTATGAATACATCGGTGCTCACAAACACAACATTTATTAACAGCTACTCAAAAAAGAATAAAAACTTAAATCGTAGAACAACATTTCAAGCCGAGTTGAGTTGTCATGAGTCATTGCAATTCAGTTACAGTTAGATATGTGACAGTAGTTATCTCTTTAAAATGTATTCAATCTTACTAGGGGCCTCTGCCCCCTGCAAGCTATGCTCGCCAACACCAGTTCAGACACTGCAGAATCTGAAAGCACGTTTTCAAACCGGTTTCGAAACTGAAAGTATCTTTTTAAAAAAAAAATCTGCAACCAAAATCGAAAAAGTAAAAGAGTCATATTAAAGATTGAGCTCAGCTATCCTATGCAAAAAAAATATTCAAATTGAAACGAGAGATTCGAAAATAACCTGCCCATAGGTGGAGCGTGTGTTTTAAAGTGCGTGAAGAATACCCTTAACAGTACGTACTCATACGCACCGTAGATTTCCCTAGCCATCGCACACACACACAGAACGAAACTTTCTTTTAGTATAGATATATGTTTGCCAACTTTTCTACTATTTATATAATACTGCAAAGTTTTCGCACTGCAATCTTTGAATATACAATTTTTTTTAATCTAGCAACTTGCTTTAACGAAACAGGTATGTGCTATGTGAAAATTCTGTTTAAAAACCTTTTGCTTACATCCCTTCACCGCTGTGCCTTTTGTATGTGCAAAGAAAAAGGTATATTGACATCATACATACTAAGTAGGATGATAACCTAAAAGTATAACAAAAATTTACTATGTGGCAAAGCATCCTAATCAATGATACCTCATTTATTACCTATTAGTTGATAAAAAGGGATGTTGACAGCAGAAATAATAGAGTCGAACACTCAAAGGGGAAACTTCGTGTTAAAAGTAGTACGTGTTATCCGAACTTAAATACATGACATAAAACTGGACGGGGGAATCGGAAACTGTTCGTGCTAAAAGTAATTCGCGTTAACGAGGTTTGACTTGTATCATAAAGCTTTCTAAATATAATTACCTGTTTAGAAGAACTCCTCCTCTTATTCCCCCTAGGTGGTGGTGGGTGTTTTCTAGATGTGGCTAAATGAAAGTAATAAAAACATGATTATAAAACATAAAAAAAAACCCCACAAGATTATTTTAAAAGTTTAATAAACAACAACAATATATATTATATTTATGTTTGGTTAAATCTACATCTTTAACCCTTAAATGCCGAGTGTTGAACATACCTACTTTAGGCTCTAATACTATTAGAATAATATTGAAGCTATAATGCTTAATGTTGCCAATAAAATACATTCTGAAAATAGTATTAAATCAATTTTGAACATGTAGATGGCAACACATGTGCTGTTTAAGAATAAAGATAGATTTATTTTTTCCAATTGTTGCTACTTGTTCTTTTTGTTTTGTTTGGAAGCTTGCGAGAAATACCCTATTTTGTTCTGCGGTGAGCAAGTAAAATTTATTTCTTATTATAGTTCCTAACATTCTTGTGCGTTTAATATTATACAATTTTATCAAGGAAAATTATTTTTTTCAGTTAAACACCAGTATTTCCGATTAGTAACGTATTTTTAGCCGTAATGTTAGCCGTAAACTATACTTATAACAAAATATGATTTTTTTAAGTATTTTTCCCATGATTTATTTAAAAAATGAAAGCTGAAAAACATTATTATAATGATTTTTGAAAAATGTGGCATTTAAGGGCTAAAACGATGCGAGTTGAATGAATATTGGAAGAAGTATGGATTCAAATTATTACGGAGGCAAATTCACAAACGCTTAACGTCCCAGCGCACTTGACGCCAACCTCTGTTGCCAAGCGCTTCGGCGAGGAATTGAACTTCATATGTGCATGCTGCATTCTGTATCTATTACTGTAGTTCGAAGTTTGCATGTGCAAATATTTACATCTGCTTTATAGGAATATTTTGTATACACTTACAGAGTTCAAAGAGAGTTTTTGTTCTCCTTGCATATTAATTTAGTCTATTATTATTATTGTTATTATTTAGTTCTTGTGCATTAATCACCCAATAGGTGGTGCTGCTAAGCTGCATTTGTAGGATTTACGCGATTTTAGCGATAGTCCTATCTCAAGAAGTAATGCACGGAATTTCATATCTTTAGAATCCTCGTTAGGGAATTTTAAAATAGTTGATTGTTGCTGTTGTACAGCTATTTGGCCTATTTTGGTGAGTATTTATTGGCTTATCATTAAATCCATTGTTTTTTCAACTCCCATACAATTTTACAAGATGCAGAGAATAATGGTAAATTTATCGACTATAAAATGTCTTAAAATTAGCGCATTAATTAATAACTACGTTCTAAATATGCGTTTAAAAACAAATTATATATTGAGCAGTATTATATAAAACATGCGTTTGTACACAATTTCAGAGGTGCCAACTTTTAACCGAAGCCATCAGTAATCAGCCGTACCCACCCGCGGACCGTCCTACACCCTTACCAAGATGTTAACATACAAACATAACGTAATCAAAACTGAAACAATTAAATTATAGATAATTATTAGTCTAATAATTAAAAATAATAAAGCAATTAATGAATTAAACATATTTGAAATTTAAGAAACAATAATTGAAACTGAGAAAAACTCTTTCACTCACCTAATCAAAATTCCTCAACATATCACAAAAATTCTTAACTTACCATAAAAATACTGACTTGTTCATGAATTCTTTTTAATAAAATAAAACACAATATATGACAATAAAAATAAATTTCTTTCCAAAATATTTTTATTAAGACTAACTTCCACTACCCATAAGGGCTAACTTAGTAGCTTTTTTAGCTGAATAATAGAAGGCTGCACTTTCAGAAGGAAGGCAATAACACCCTTGTACTGACCTGTCACCGTGTATGCATTATCTAACGAAAATGATAAACAATTAGTCCATGGGATTTGTTTCTTGCTCAGTTGAGAATTTAAAATATTAAAAATGCCTTTCCCCAGTGTTAATACTCGTCTGGCACAAGGACAATAATACGGTATCGATTTTACCGGCAGATTCGTCGAAATACGATACTATGATAGGATATAGTTTATTATCATCATTGTCATTACTGCCATCGGTAGCAGTGGAATAGGGGCGATTTTTCAAATCGTTCACAATTTCGGATTGCGTTGATTTCGCCATGTCTTGAATGATTGCAGATGTTTTAGTCTGTGCACAGCCGTACTTTTTGACGATCTTAGAATCCGGAAATTCCGAAAGCATGGTCGGTACTAGCAATCTGCACATTATGTTCAATCACAAAACGTGTAAACAACATTTCTGCTTTTATGATGGCATTTTCGTCACTCTGTTCAGCAAAAAAATTAGTAACAGGCTTATATTTTTTGAGAGTCCATTTTTCTCATGCTTCTTTGATTCAATCACTGGAGCAAACCGTGCAAAACACATAATGTTCAGATATTTCTGATTTTTGGATACACGGCCACTCCTTAGTATATTTAACATGGTATCGTTACAAAACCTTCATTTTCTTCCGCTTCGGCTCCGTCTCCATCACTGAAATTCTACGATTAGTCACAAAACTTTAACAAAATACAACGTGCACGTGCAACAACTATCATAATAGGCGATGCGCGTGCGAAATGTGAAGTTGTTGCCAATTTAGAAAAGCAAATTTTGAATTGGCTTGAATCAGCATTGCCCATGGATGTACCTACCCTTTGCTTGCTTTGCTTTCTTCCGTCAGATAAGCAGCATCATAAGCCACGCCTTCTGCAGTTAGCTCTGCCCAATAAGCTGTTAGCTCAGTGACTGTGCCAAATACAGGAAGAAATGAGCTTGTTTATGTTCTGCACTTTCATTTTCTGCTTTCTACATAGCGAATTCGGCTTGTGAACGCGTCACTTACAGCTTGAATTTGACTTTCTGCTTTAATATGCTATCGAAATATGGATAAACAACTGTTTCAGTAGTTAAAATTATCACATAATCTCAAAACTTTAATTTCCGGATTTTTTTATTATTTCCGTAATTTTTGTAGAGACGTCCGTAATCCCGTAATCTAAAGTTAAAATGCGGAATAATTCCGCAGAATCCGTAATGGTTGGCAGCTCTGAGTGATCATTAATTACTTCAATATTAATTAAAAGGAAAATAGTTAAATCCTGTATCATTTGCCCAGTCATAAAGGCCGAAATCAGATTTTTCTTTATCTTTTTTAATTACCAAGAGACATTTTCTTTACTTTTTTAAATGTAACAAACATGATACAAATTTACTTATAAAATAATGCTTAACTGAGTGTTGAAGATAACAAGTATCTCTATTAATATACAAGTAAGAATAGTATATATATATATGCATCCGATATGTAAACAAATGTTTTAACATAATTTGAAATTAATTACAAGTAACATGGAAAAACATCTACTTACCCATAAACATATACAGAGAGAATACACTACAACAATTTTTGGATAGTAAAGCATGGTTGGAATATACTTTTTCAGTTAAGAATACAGGGTGCTTTACTTCAATCCGATTCCAGATTTCAGGTCAATTTAATAATAGCAGATATTTTAATCATATTAAAAATTGTCTCTTTTCAGAAATTGTTAGTTTAGCATACTAATTCTATATCACCTTTTAAATTCTCTAAATATTATCTGAAACAACATAAAGGTCTTTTTTTCTTTTTTAAACAGAGACAAATTATTAATAATAAAAAGTTGTAAACAATTTATTAAAAAAAAATAAACTCCATTTCTCAATGTGGCAATGTTAATAAATAAACATTAACAAATGGTTTTCAAAAAATGGACAGAAATATTAAAATCAGGAGTGGAAAAAAAGAAAAAATAAGATTTGGCAGATTACAGAAAAAAAAAAAAAAAAAATTATTCCTCAGAGGTACTTGGTTTATGCAGTTTATCATTGTGGAAAATGTCATTTGCTTTTGTTATTATTTCCTGAGATTGAGATAGTTCAGGTCCCTGCAGTGATATCATCATCAGCTGTTTCAGTTTCAATTCACTTATTCTATTTCTAGAACTTGTTTTGATTCGTTTCATTGCAGAAAACCCTCTTTCTGCATCAGCAGAGGAAATGGGCACTTGCAATTTTGGCTAATTTTGCAAATTCAGGAAATTCATTGTTATATTCTGCAATTATTTTTGTAATGAAATGAGCCATGTTTAGTGATTTAAAATTAAATGCAATTTGTTTAAAATACATGAAGTCATTTCTTAAGCTATCACCACCAATTATACCTTTTTCTGTAGACCCATAATAACCTATTAAAAATTAGAGTTCTTCTTGACCATGGTTACTTAAACCATCTTTAGTGGGGGGGTAATTAATTGGATTGAAAATTGTATCCAATGATTTCAGAACATCCATAGCTTCTTGGGGAAAACGATATTTTAAATTTTTTATAACTTCTGAGATGAACTCGGATCTAACAATCTCACTTGAAGTTTTTTCTCCAATTTTAACATTTTGATATATTATGTCATCACCATTTTTCTTACAAGTTTCGCGATATTTTTTTTCATTTATTCCTTCATTTTCTTTTAAATTTTCCAGTACTTCAATGCAACTGGAGACCATAGCATTGATTTTTGAAAAAATAAGATTTTGTTGTTGAAATATTAGATTTAATTTTTTCACAGGCTCCAGCACATCCAAAATCACCGAAAGCAAATAGGAAAAATCAGCAGTTTTCATCTTTGTCAGTAAACCTTTTGCTTTCACTGAATTCAAATCATTTTTTTTCTCTGCTATATGCTCAAGGGCTTCCACTATTGAACCAAATGATTTAATAACAGCACTCACAGCTTCATACAAACTCAACCATCGAACATTCTTTGGTTCTTTTAATTTTACTTCAGGCATTTCATTTATTTCATAGATTTGCCTAAGTACTGACTCTCTCACAGGACTGTCATCAAAAAAATGATATAACTGTGCCAGGACTAATTCGATATTTTTTACGCGTGGGATATTTTTTGCAGATTGGGATAAGGCTAAGGATACTCTATGCGCAGAGCAGTGAGTCTGCACCAAATAAAATGCACCAGCATTCTTTAACAGTACTCCCACACCTCCTTTACAGCCAGTCATAACAGCTGCTCCATCAGTCCCAAGACCAACAACTTTGCTTAAATCTATATCGAGATTTTGGAGCGCTTCTTTTGTGGAATTAAGGATGGTTTCAGCTGTTCCATCCTTAATATCAATTATATCTAATGACGTTTTGCCAATTCCACTTTCATTTACATATGTAAGGTAAATAAGTTTTTTATAGTTTGAAACATCAGAGGATTTGTCACACCACAGGACACCACGGAATTTGTCCGATAATTGGAGATGTCTGCTTTTGTGAGATAAAAATATGCAAATATGTATGCCTTGCGGATTAAAAAAGTATTCGGTAAATAGGTGTCCGCTATTCGGGAATGTCCATTAACCTCCACAACGGATACTCCCGAATACCAGACATCTCAATTTAGATAACCATAATGCAGCATTCCATTTTTTTGCAAAAGAACTTCTTGATTACTCGCATACTGGGCCGTGCCTCGTCCCCCTACGGTTTTAGTGTCCTCAAATTTGATGTGCGTTATTTCTAAAGCTTATATTTTAAATCTGTTTCGAAATTGTACTGATTATAATCAATATTTTGAAATTTTAAAGTAAAATAAGATTAAAAACAAAACAAATAAAAAAATCTAATATTTATATAAATATTTTTTGTTTTTAATTTTGTTCTACTCCTGAAGTTCAAAATATTTATTATAATCAATACAATGTCGTAAAAGATTTAAATTATCAGCTTAACGAAAAGTGCATACCAAAATTGGGAGTACCAAAAAAAATCAGGCTGTATGGGGGTGGACGGGGCAAAACACAGTCAAATATTTTTCCAGGATTCGATTCAACGTGGTCAAATATGGCCACGTATGATGCTTAAAAAAAAAATAAAAAAAAAAATAAATAAAAAAGAAAAGTGCCCAGCTAAACTGATGGCATTGAGCTCACAGGCACACTAATTGTATATTATACACTTATTTTAAAGAATAATGCCCCTCAAAAAAATAAGTGAAGGGGAATTACCCCCCGTTTCCCCCTTTATACATAACCAGTGAACCTCCAAATCTCATCAGGGAAGCCCCTTATCATAATAAACAGGTATACCAAATTTGGAGCAAATCTAATAATCCGGCAAAAAAAACATTTAACTAAATTAAGGGGGTGGACTAGCCCCCTTTATCTTTAACCAATGAATCGCCAAAACGAATCAGGGAAGCTCCTTAACATAATAAACCGGTATACCAAATTTGGAGCAAAGCTAATAATTCTGCATGAAAAACCCGTGTATATAAATTAAGGGGGTGGCCTAGCCCCCCTTTCCCCCTTTATCTTTAACCAATAAACCCCCAAAACTAATCAAGGAAGTTCCTTAATATAATAAACCGGTATACCAACTTCGGAGCAAATCGAATCATTCTGCATGAAAAACTCATTTATCTGAATTAAAAGGGGTGGACTAGCCCCCTTTCCCCCCTTTATTCTTAACTAATGAACCCCCAAAACTAATCAGGGAAGTTCCTTAACATAATAAACAGGTATACCAAATTCGGAGCAAATCGAATCCTTCTGCATGAAAAACCCAATTATCTGAATTAAGGAGGTGGACTATCCCCTCTTTTCCCCTTTATTCTTAACTAATGAACCCCCAAAACTAATCAGGGAAGTTCCTTAACATAATAAACCGGTATAACATATTCGGAGCAAATCGAATCATTCTGCATGAAAAACCCATTTCTCTGAATTAAAAGGGGTGAACGAACCCCCTTTCCCCCCTTTATTCTTAACTAATGAACCCCCAAAACTAATCAGGGAAGTTCCTTAACATAATAAACCAGTATACCAACTTCGGAGCAAATCGAATCATTCTGCATGAAAAACACATTTATCTGAATTAAGGGGGGTGGACTAACCCCGTTTTTCCCCCTTTATCCTTAACCAATAAACTCCCAAAACTGATCAGGGAAGTTCCTTAACATAATAAACCGGTATACCAAATTCGGAGCAATTCGTATCATTCTGCATGAAAAACACATTTATCTGAATTAAGGGGGTGGACTAACCCCGTTTTTCCCCTTTATCCTTATCCAATGATCTACCAAAACTGATCAGGGAAGTTCCTTAACATAATAAACCGGTATACCAAATTCGGAGCAAATCGAACCATTCTGCATGAAAAACCCATTTATCTGAATTAAAAGGGGTGAACTAATGCCCCTTTATCCTTAACCAATGAACCCCCAAAACTAATGAGGGAAGTTCCTTAACGTAATAAACCGGTATACCAAATTCGGAGCAAATCGAATGATTCTGCATGAAAAACCCATTTATCTGAATTAAGGGGGGTGGACTAACCCCGTTTTTCCCCCTTTATCCTTAACCAATGAACTCCCAAAACTAATCAGGGAAGTTTCTTAACATAATAAACCGGTATACCAAATTCGGAGCAAATCGAATCATTCTGCATGAAAAACACATTTATCTGAATTAAGGGGGGTGGGCTAACCCCGTTTTTCCACCTTTATCCTTAACCAATGAACTCCCAAAACTGATCAGGGAAGTTCCTTAACATAATAAACCGGTATACCAACTTCGGAGCAAATCGAATCATTCTGCATGAAAAACACATTTATCTGAATTAAGGGGGGTGGACTAACCCCGTTTTTCCCCCTTTATCCTTAACCAATAAACTCCCAAAACTGATCAGGGAAGTTCCTTAACATAATAAACCGGTATACCAAATTCGGAGCAATTCGTATCATTCTGCATGAAAAACACATTTATCTGAATTAAGGGGGTGGACTAACCCCGTTTTTCCCCTTTATCCTTATCCAATGATCTACCAAAACTGATCAGGGAAGTTCCTTAACATAATAAACCGGTATACCAAATTCGGAGCAAATCGAACCATTCTGCATGAAAAACCCATTTATCTGAATTAAAAGGGGTGAACTAATGCCCCTTTATCCTTAACCAATGAACCCCCAAAACTAATGAGGGAAGTTCCTTAACGTAATAAACCGGTATACCAAATTTGGAGCAAATCGAATGATTCTGCATGAAAAACCCATTTATCTGAATTAAGGGGGGTGGACTAACCCCGTTTTTCCCCCTTTATCCTTAACCAATGAACTCCCAAAACTAATCAGGGAAGTTTCTTAACATAATAAACCGGTATACCAAATTCGGAGCAAATCGAATCATTCTGCATGAAAAACACATTTATCTGAATTAAGGGGGGTGGGCTAACCCCGTTTTTCCACCTTTATCCTTAACCAATGAACTCCCAAAACTAATCAGGGAAGTTCCTTAACATAATAAACCGGTATACCAAATTCGGAGCAAATCGAATGATTGTGCATGAAAAACCCATTTATCTGAATTAAGGGGGTGGACTAACTCTCCTTTTCCCCCTTTATCCTTAACCAATCAACCCCCAAAATTAATCAGGGATGTTCTTTAACATAATAAACCGTTATACCAAATTCGGAGCAAATCGAATGATTCTGCATGAAAAACCCATTTTTCTGAAGTAAGGTGGGGGGGGGGGACTAACCCCGTTTTTCCCCCTTTATCCTTAACCAATGAACCCCCAAAACTAATCATGGATGTTCCTTAACATAATAAACCGGTATACCAAATTCGGAGCAAATCTAATGATTCTGCATGAAAAACCCATTTTTCTGAATTAAGGGGGGTGACTAAACCCGTTTTTCCCCCTTTATCCTTAACCAATGAACTCCCAAACTCGCCTTATCACAATGAACCTAGGAAAAAATTTTGAAGCAAATCGGATGTTTCTATCAAGAGTTACCGCGTTACGTACATACGTACGTACATACATACATACAGAAAGGGCGAGCACATTAGCTCTCAGGCTTTGATAGCCTGTGAGCTAAAAATGGATCCGATTCAGACGTTTGAAGTGTCTGAAAAAATTAAGATATTTTAAAATGTCTGAAAATTGAACATTCCGTTTCAGACACTTAAATGTCTGAATTTAAGACATTTCAGTTTACAGTGTATGTTTGGTTCCAAGGGTTCCATAGGTTCATTTCAGGATTCCATAGGTTCAAATATGAACCTATGTTTTCTCAATTTTGATACATCACATATTATCAAAGACAAACGAAACGATAATTTTCTACTTTGTAATGGTTTATTCCATTGATGGCGGTACCAAAGATGCTCGTTAATAGGTAAACAATCCAATATACCGTTAAAAATCAGGTGACTAATATTACATTTTTATTTCTCAGAAGGAACTATTTCTGAAATGTCTGAATTTCAGGTATTTTAATTTGCAGTGTATGCATGGGTTTTGGATTAAAAAGGGTTTTGGCTAAATAGCGTTGATCGGAAATAGGGAATGTCGATTAACCTCTATAACACGGACAATTCCGAATTACGGACTCTACTATTTAGTGAACATAATGCAGGGTTGGATTTTTTTGCAGAAAAATGATTTGATTGAAGCATGGACAAACTGGGCAACGTTCCTTCCCATCGCCCTACCATTTTAGGGGCCCCAAATTAGATATGCAATTTTTGTAAAGCTTACATTTTAAATTTGTTTCCATATTGTTCTAATTAAATCGATATTTTAAACTTCTAAAAAGTAGAATAAGGTTAAAAACTAAATAAATAAAAAATCTAAATACAGCAAAGCCTTTGAATAACGAGCACTTCTGGAACGCTAAATTTGCTTGCCATTCGAAAGTGTTCACTTTTCTGAGGTAAAAATGTATGTTTATCTTCAAAAAGGTGAGTGTTCACTAAATAAAGATGTCCATATGAAGGTTTTGCAGTAAAACTTCCATTGGATACTCCTAAATAGAGAACACCACTTTTTAGGAAACTCATTTTTTATTCACAACATGCAAATGCTTTATATTCTTTTACCCCAAAAAAGCAGATACCTCCGAATTGAGAACAAATTCCCTAGGTGCCCCCTATTGAGAGGTTCTATTGTATTTACATTTAACCGTTTGAGAAGCAAGCAATTGCGTTTGTGTAATGCTGAATTCCCGCCGGAAATTTAGAAAACAATTATTTCAAAATAAGGAAAAGCAATTTTTTAACATTTTCCCTCCAAAGCTATAAACGTAAAACTTAAATAAAATTTTCTGGTGCAAATCTTAATTAAACTTAGGTGGGATAAAATATATCCCACCGCCCTTCAATGGGCTAAAGAAACGATCATGTTTTACTCTAGAAGTTCAAAATATTGATTATAATGAGTACGATGTCGAAAAAGATAAATTGTCAGGCTTATGAAAATTGTGCATACTAACTTTAGGCGCCCCTAAAATCACGTTGTATGGAGGTAGAGAGGGCTGAAACATGGCCAAACATTTTTCTAGGATTCAACATAAACATGGCTACCTATGATGCTTACAAACAATGCTGCAATTTAGACACTTGAAGTGTCTGAAATTCAGACGCAAAAACTGTCTGAAAAAATGAAAAGTGCATCAATTTGACTGGAAAATTAATATATACTTTCGAGAAACAGGACGTAATCCACATTCTTCACTTGCATAAAATCCAAGAAAACTTGTTAAAGAACGGCCGAAAAAATGGAGCGAAATAAAATTGACATCGATGTTTTGGAAATTGTACTAGAAGAAGTGACTTCACTGATTATAAGACACTTTTTTTTTTTCCTGTAACACAGAAAATACCAATTAAAGTAACCTTTAAGTATTTAATTTTCACTTTTTCTCACACAAATATCACTGGGGTATGAATTAAATAACGCATAAATGCACTATTAAGAATATCGGAAGTACTTTTTATATTCTTTCAGAAATCCGGAACATTAAAAAATCCGGCTTAGTGTCGGTCCCGATGATGCCGGATTTTCGATGTTATAACATTACTTCTATTTGAATAGGGGATAACATAAAATCCTAGGATAACATAAAATCATTCTTAAATCCATCATAAAACAATTTTTATTTACTAACAAAATCATAAGAATTTTTCTTTCTACTTACGATAGGTACTTTTAAGAGACATTTAAGGGATATCATTGGAACGTCTGGCTCTGCTGTCGTTCCTGGAGCGGTTTTCTAAAGATAAAAAATCCTAATTGAAATCTGTGATATTACATAAATAGTTTTTCTTTTATTTACACATACAACAAGAATCAAAGTTTTTTTTTCCCTTTTACACATTTGCCTAAACTTGATGATTGTAAATCTACTGTTTTTATGTCTACAAAAATGCGTGAATCGTTCGTCATTCTAAATGCTCTTGAGAGTTTTGAAATATAACGTGCATATAATTTTAAAATCCAATTTTTAAGTGCAATCTTAAATGATGTTTTTATATGGACATCATCAAACGGCTCATTTTCGTAATTGCACAATCCACAATATGGGAAAATTTATTCATTTTCCAATTTTATCATGCATTTTATTTTTGGTTGTACAACCATAAAAACTCAATTCTTGAAAATTCGTCTATCTTTTTATATTTACTTCTTTTTTTTCACTTTCAATAGAATTTATTTATTTGAAAATCCCTTTCATCTTGCTCTTGTTTGAAAATATAATATTTTTTGGTGAGCATTTCTTTTTGAGAAGTTTTGATAAATATCTTTTGTTGAAACAGCCCTACACAAATGTTCTTTGATTAAAATAAAGATTTCCCATTAAACAGAAGGTAACAAAATTTTAAAGAGAAAAAATTTATTTCACTTCTATAAAAACTGAAAGAAAAATACAGAAAAGAATTAGAACAAAAAAGAATTGAGTTACTTATATAATCGAAGTAGAACAATTGTAAAATTTATTTTATAATCCTGTATTTTTTCCGTAACGTCAGCGTAGACTCAATTCTATGTCTAGACAATTAATGTGATGGCGAATTCAGAAAGGTGGTAGTCAGCGGGGTGCAAAATAATAGGAACGGCACAAAAACAAAGAGATCAGTTCGCATTTTTTATGCAAATGCGCAAATCTTTGTATTAAAATTAAATGCACGACAGTCCATTTAATGTGAAAGCAACGGTTTACAAAACTTGTATATATACATATTTTAATATATTTTAAAATATGCATTTTTAGGGTTCCGTACTTAAAAAGTAAAAACGGAACCATTATAAGAAAAGTTAAATATGTTTAAAAAAAATACTCTTTCAGCTAAAATCAATTTTCATGAACTGATGAAAAATAATAGTTTGTATTGCAACTGCGCAAGACGACATTATAATACAACATACATAAGATTATATTTTATCAGTGACTGCAAAAATGAGACTTTATACTGAAATACAGAAACAAATGTTTTAGATTGTTTTAACACTGTTTTCTGGTCAAAACTCAATCTGTTCCCAGTGACGTCACATGACTCCTGGTAGGGGAGGCATGGATCACTTCAAAGGGATGAGCCAGGCCTGACCAAAGACCCTCTTATATGACCTAAGGCAGGCATGTCAAACACGCGGCCCGCGGGCCACAACTGGCCCGCCGACCATTTATCTATGGCCTGCGAAGCCTTTGCCATTTTACGTTTATTTAATTATTCTTTGCCTGGTGCCTGCCATCAGTCGAGTTTTTCCAAGGACGTATCGGATTACATTATTACAAAAATCATCAGAGTAGAAAATTTAAAAAAATGTATTAAAAGAATTATTTCAAAAGAAGAGTTTTGAATCATAAAAATCAGTTTAATCTGTTTACCTCAACTCTAATAATTTATGTTCAAATTATTGTTCAGAATTTATTACTGCAGCTAATAAAAATTCAGCACGATTCCATATTAGCGCCATGGTTACGGAGTTTCCAAATTTCTGTAATTATTCATCAATCGATTAATTTTTTGAAATACAATATGCAACTTTTTGTTATTTTTCAAGTCAAATAAAATAATTTTAAGCAGGAAATGTATTTAATAAAGGAAATTAAAAAAAGTAGCGATTTTATGACATGTTTTATTAAATAGTTTTTCTGATTTAAAATATTTTTTTTTTTCTTTGAGAAAACATTGAAGAATGACAGCTATGACTATGCTAAACCTAGATTAGAGTGTACAAGCAATTTTTAAAATAAACGCAATTTATAATGTTCAATTATTATTTATTTTTTTTTTTAGTTGATAAAAGTAAATGTGAGTGCTTTTTCGAAAAAATAATATAAACTTACTATATACTTAATGTTGGAACTTTTCGTTAAAATTTCTTTAACATGGCTGTGTCTTGTACAGACAAATTTTATTCTGTGCAATGGTAATATTATTACTTTTTTTATGGCCCGCGGCGGTAAATGAGTTTAACATGCCTGACCTAAGGCAACATCGACCCTACTAAGGAGGAGCTTCACTCCTTTCTTTCATTCACAAAGGAATTCGCGCTAAGCTGTTACCTTTCTTCATCGCAGATTGTAGAGCAACTAATGTTCTTTTTTTTAGAAGTTTCATTTTTTCGCAAATTTGGTATTTTTTTGTAGCTTTCAAAACCTGTATGTTTAAATTATGCATTGCGGGCCAATTTCACATGTTTTTTTTGTTTGTTTTTTTTACATTTGAAAATTAATAATGGAGAATAATATATTTTATTTCTAAGAAATGTTATTGTTATTTTACTTACACAGGTTACTTAATACTATTTTCTCAATAATCTGCATTCTGTTCTTTCAAAATTAGTGCTTTATTTAATGCAATTATTTTAATTTGTTTAAATTTTATGAAATCCATTGCAATTTTTCTTTCAATTATGACACTATTTCCACTGATTGATCAACGTATCTGATTAGTGAGTGTGGTTAAGCATATTAATATAGTTGGATTGTTCTGTAATTCATATATGTTATTGAGATTTACTATGCATGTTCGGTATTGAAAAATAAAGTATGTAGCGTACATAGTTTATTTATAGAGACACTCAAAAGTATTCCATTATATTATGGTCTATGGGGAAATGTAATTATATATATACGTAGCACCTACAGTCATCGTAGGGTCCGTCCTTCTGCCCGCATATAGCAGCGCAAAAACTACCCAACCGAATGGCTTGAAAGTTAATCTTTATAATCGTTGCAGTATTTTGTCGTGTCATTCAAATTTTATGAAAATCTAATCAAAACTTAAAAAGATATTATTAAAAGTTTTTTTCTTTCTATTAAATCCTATCATATGTAATTAATTCAATGATATCCCACAATAGGTAATGATTCCAGGTTGCCATGGTGATGACGTCCTATTTAAGATATAGTCATATCATTTCCGTATTACTGAATTAAATATATATATAATCGTACTAAATTTAGTATTCAGGCATTTTTGCATAAGTGTGCAACAGTTATTGTACCAAAATCTGAATATTTATAAAACTAATTACAGTACGAACGCACATCATTTGCCACGTTTGACGTACAATTTCCAACTTTTTTTTCTTCTCTTGGAATATGAAAAATATTGCCAACATTTCGTTATTGATACACCATACAAAAAAGTCTTTGTAGTAACTTATGCGCACACGCAGGTTATGTATCTGTAAATTTGGTGGTATCCACTATTCAGATGAAAAAGAGTAAAAATATAAAAGTGTTGGAAAATGAAAGTGTTCACTAAATATATCCAATTTTCGGAAACCCTAATATATATAGATTTTCACCTGAAAAAAATATTTTGGACATTTAGTTGAAAATAAATCAACCCGAAGCCGGCCGCTTTTTCAAGAAGGCTCATGTTTTGAGCACCTTATCGCCAGAGTAAGGGTTGGCGCGGGGATGAATTCAACGCTACGCCCCCTTTTTTGTTCGTGACGTCGTACGCGTAGCGAACAGCAACCCCATTTGCTGAGAGGAAGAGATGTGCTTTTTTCCCACTTGTTTTTTCCGCAAATGTAAAAATCTAGACGAAATGTTATTTCACCGTGGTTTGCAGTTAGAACCTTGCTTAAAACAAAGATCTTTTTCGGATTAAAATAACTTTTAATTGCACAAATATATATAATTCAAACATAAGTTATTTTTTTCAGTTCTGTAATATTCATTTATTTCATTAATTCGCTATATGTTCGAAGAAATTGAGAACGTATTTTAAAAACAGACGTAAAAATTTTCTTTAATAAATATAATTGTCAGTGATGCCGCTGTACTTGAAAAAAACCTGGGTCCTCGGGACCCAGGATTTCCAAAAATCTGGGTCCCTTTTTTACAAAAGCGGGTCTCCATCAGTAATAATTTATATTTTAAAGGAATAAATGAAACTTGTTTATTTGGAAAAGATAAATAAAATGCATTAATTATTGTTTTAACAATAATTAAATAATGAATTAAAACCAGTATTATTTGCACTCAAATAAGATATTTTTAAAAAATATTAAGAGAAATTTTCTTTACTTTTTTAAAAATAAAAATGCAAGATACAATTTTAATTGTAAAATAATGTTTATTTGAGAGTAGAAGATACCAAGTTCCACTAACAAGTATCACTAATGTTCGCATTCTTTTAAAAAGGGGCAAGACGGTTTATTGAAAAAGATATTTTTGCTGAAAAAAAGATTACTTATGTACTTTTTGTTGAATGAATGGGTGCTTTCATTATACTTCCCATTGAATTATTTGTCAGCATAGATACTGTGTTAGAATCATACATTTTCCTTGGAAGGGAAATTTACATCTAAATCACTAATAAGCATCAAATCTTAAATGTTCTGAAGGCGGGAGACATTTCAATGCAGTAAGAACGAGGGGGGGGGGGGGGGGGGACTGATCCACTTACTGAATATCTTATCAAAGTACACTGAAATCATGCTGTATTTTTAAGAATCTCATTAAAAAAAATAAATCCCATTTTATGAATTTTCTACCTATAAGTTTAGTTTGCACATCTTTTTTGGTGCTTCGTCTAAATTCACGTTTTTTTCGCGTTACTTTGACGAAATTCGCGTTTTTCCGCGATCCTTTTGTTGAAATTCGCTATTTTTTCGCGAGCCTGTCGCGAAAATCTTGTTTTTTCCCCTCGATACTTTGACAAAATTCGGCTTTATCGCGATTTTTTGACGAAATTCGCTATTTTTCGCGATCTTTTGACGAAATACACTATTTTGTCTCAGCCCTTTTACGAAAATAGCGTTTTTTCTGCAATATTTTCATGAAATTTGTGCGTTTTTGCGATCCTTTGACGAAAATCGGCTTTTTTACGTTATTTTTTGACGACATTTGCTATTTTGGGGGGGTCCTTTGACGAAAAAAAGCTATTTTTTCGCGATCCTTTGACGAAAAACGGCTTTTTTCCCGCAATATTTTGATGAAATTTGTGATTTTTCCGCGATCCTTTGACGAAAATCTGCTTTTTTTCCGCGATATTTTGATGAAATTTGTGCTTTTTTCGCGATCCTTTGACAAAATTCGGCTTTTTTCCGCGATTTTTTGACGAAATTAGCTATTTTTTCTCGATCTTTTAATGAAATACGCTAATTTGTCGCGGCCTTTTACGAAAATCGCGTTTTTTCGCAATATTTTGATGAAATTTGCACTTATTTCCGCGGTTTTTTTTGACGAAATTAGCTTTTTTTCGCGATACTTTCACGAAATACGCTATTTTTTCGCGGCCCTTTTACGAAAATCGCTGCTTTTGCGATATATTTTGATGAGATTTGCATTTTTTTCGCGATTCTTTGACGAAAATCGGCTGTTTTCCGCGATTTTTTTGCGTCCCGTCTCCGATTTTTCGCGTAATTTACACGCTATAGCGCGTCCGCGGCATCCCTGAGATTAGTGTTATAGTTGTAAAAAAAAAAAAGCAGAGAGTATATGATACAGGCAGAGGGGTATATGCTGGCATCATGAACGTTCATAGCTATGGTATTTGCTAATGCTTTATTTGAAAGAGAGGGTATATGGAGCTGCTTTTTAAAAAAAAATCCAGAAGGTACACGGCATATACTCCCATATACTCTCCACTAAATCCCTGCCAAAGATAAATATACTGCCCCACTGTTATACAAGAACTATAAAACTTTAATTCATGTTTTATTTATTTTGAAATATAAAAAAATTTAATCTCAATATCCTTAACACTTAAACTCTAAATTAACATACACAATTAACTTTCAAACTTTACTAAGTGAGTTTAAAAAAAAAAGGGAGGAAACTCACCAAGGATCAATGTTTAAAAGCCTTCTGGTTTAACCTGTTTGGCACGTTTCTTGAGGGAACTTCAGTGCAGTAACCTTTTTAGGATAAAGATTCGAGCCATCTCAGGCCTGGAAAAGTTTTTTTTTTTTATAAATATTCAAGATCTAGAAATTTTTAAATATACATATGATTTTTTTTGTGTGTGTAAATTGAAATACATAATATAACATTAAATGCACTTTATAAATATTCCATACAAGTGCAGATATTAAAATACAATGCAAATACAACTTCATAATCTTATTGATTTATAATTTCTTAAAATATATATATATGTATGCAATTAAAGAGAGACCAAAATACAACTATAATTGATCCGCAATGGAACAATTTATTCAGCACACAAGAGCGGTTTATAAATATGTAGAAAAAGTATTTGTTTTATTTATTGATTGGAGAGCTTATTGAAGTTGAATTTTCACTAAATCTACATATGCTTATAATTTATATTAGTTTAAAAAAATTAAATTTCTGAAATTTTAATGTTTTCCCTGCAAAATAATGAATCAGGGTTGGCATTTTTGCTACCAGGACAGTGGCAAAAACTGGAAAATAACAGAGCAAAAATGAAAAAAACCGGCAGAAGTGGCAAACTCTTATTTGTCTAATGCTTAATGAAATCGATAAGCTAACAAGGATATAATTATTTATCTGATGAAACTAGCCTGTTACAGATAAAGGTAATTAAATTAAATTGAAGATTATATATTATATTGAAAAAACTCTTTAGGAAACTAGAATTCCCCCCCCCCCTTCCCTCTTACACTCCAAGAAAGGGACAAAAAGTTACATTTTTTACTTTTGGTTAGTAGCCTGTAGTCATTATCTTTTTGTATTATATCCCCCCCCCCCCCCCCAAATACTCTTTTGAAATTCTCAAATCCAGCAGTCCATTGTCAAATGATTACAAGACATAACAAAACATCGGAGTATTACACCCTGCTTTGTAGTAGTGATGGGCAATTTCAAATTTTTTTAATCTGTTTAATCAATACTATGGCCAACTCTATTTAATTGATACTATAAATTTTTTAATCGATGTCTCTAAAGGTAATATTTTCATTTTCCTTCAAAAATTGAAGGTAAAGTAGTTGGATGTGCCAATCCCAAAACTTTCTTCTGTCTCATCAATGTTAAAATTTCAAAATTCGCTATCACACAGTGTCAAATTTAAATGATAACCTATGCCCATCATGAGAATTCAAAAAGTATAAGTTTGCTGAAATGTGTGCATTTCAAAAGAAAATATAAGAATTGCATTTTCCTAACAAATCAATGAATTGCAGCCCACAAATTCTTAGACGTCCACAACGGAAAATCCCAATTCAAAGACCATAAAAGCAACACCTGTTGAGCAGTATACACCTAAGCCTAATAAGGATCTATTTATATGAAAGTGTAACAGAATATGATGTTTGATTAAATCCCATGCATTAGTTTTTAGATATGGCTATCATGAATATCATGAAAAAAGCAGTATAGCAGCACAGCCTGTTACATGATTAACATGAAAAACTCGGGAACAACTTATGTCAATGACGAACAGTACATTAAGTTTGATGAAATTCTGTTCATTACTTCTTGAGATATTATCGCTAACATCGTGTAAACACTAAAAACAGCGTGTTGAATTCAGGGGCTGGTGCAGGTGGACAAGCCCTTCTCCCGGAACACTGAAATGTCCCCCAGGAAGATTTGAGATTTTATGCTTAATAGAAAAAATCCAATTCCCCCCTCCCCATCCTGTAACTCTAGAATGACCTTCTCCAGAACCATAGAAATCACACCCAGAGAAAAATGTCTGAATTCAACACTGCTGAAAAAGCAGCATGACAGCACAACCTGTTACATCATTTACACAAAAACCTAATCTTGAACAACTCATTGCAATGTCTAACAGAATATTAAGTTTGATGAAATTCCATTCATTAGTTCTTGAGATGTGATCCCTAAAATAGTTTAAATCCTGAAAAACATGTTGAATTCAGGGGAGGGGGCATGCCCCCCACCCCTGCAACATTCAAAAGTCCCTTCAGAAGATTTGAGATTTTATGCTTAGTCCAATCCCCTTCCCCTCTGAACTGTCCCTCCCTGGATCCACAGAAATCCCTCCCGGAGAAAATTATCTGAATTCAACACTGATAAAATCAGCATAGCAACACCTCCTGTTGAGCGATTTACACTGAAACCTAATAAGCAACAATTTATGACAACATCTAACTGAATGTGAATTTTGATGAAAATCCATGCATTAGTTCTTGAGATAGAACTATTGCGAAAATCAGGATAAATGCAGTATAGCAGTGCCACTAGGCAGTAGATTTTCATCATAACCTAATCATCAACAACTTATGTCAACGTCAAACTGAATCTGAAGTTTGGTGAAAATTCATGCATTAGTTTTTGAGATAGTGATCTTGCTGAAATCATAAAAAATGCAGCATGGCTTCTGTATTTTCAATAAATTTTTATCATAACCCCCTTCTTCCATTAAAATATCTAGCTTAAAATCTTCAATTTTTTTTATTTTTCAATCTTTTCAATATTTTAAAATAAAAAGGTGTGAGGAGTCAATATTAGATAAATAATGATTTAAATCCCCCCCCCCCCACACACACACATACGTGTAAAATGTCTCCTGCTTCCATTTGCCCTTCTAGTATAGAAAATGTAAAAAATATAATTGTGTTTTTGACCCTTGTATTTACTATGAATTAATAATAAATCGTCCAATTCTTTTATTAGATTATTTCTGAAATCTTATATTCCCAACTGAACTCCCTCTGACATGCAGAGTATAATATTTTTGAAATTCAAATTTTAAAAAAGGAAGTTTCTAAGATTAAATAATAATTCAAATTCCCAGCATAATAAATAATAATTTACTTAAATTTCCTCTAACGCTGAAAATTGTATTTGAAAATTTATTTACACGTGAATATTAAAAGAGAAAGGAAACTTTAAAATAATAAATACATTAATATGCATTTAAAGCAGTAAGTTGTAGTAATTGTAGTAAATTGTATTTTGTCAATCGTTTTATAACGCTGTTAAGAAATACCAGGACGCAAAGACTGTTTACTCAATTCATTTTATTTTAGCTTCTTTTCAAATGTTTAACTGATCTTCTTTAATCACACAAGAAATCAACCATTGGATGTCTTAACAGAAACTGATTCGGCCTTAAATTTTCGCAATCAAAGGGAATTAAATGGAAACCCGCTTACAGGGAGATCGCTATAGGTTTTTCCATTATAATTCAATCTTCTCTAATCTTTTAAAAACCGATCAGATTAGCGTGATTTTAGATTCTGCAGTGTCTGGACGCGGGTTGGCAAGGTAGCTTGCAGGGGGCAGAGCCCCCTAGTATGTATATAAATATAGATAGTACAAAACATTTCAATTTTAAGACTTAAAACACAAGCTATTACACAAGCATAAATTTCATATAAAATGTCATATGCATCCGCTGATGAATGCCACATTTACAATCCAGTCAAACATCATCTACAGAAAAGTTTGCACAGGACGTCACTATCGCAGAATAATACACAATTCCAGCAAAAAGTGATATGAACATTCAAGGAACTGTACCCCCCCCCCCCCCCCCCAAAAAAAAAAACTTTAATCAGTGGCCGAAAGAAACAGCATAACAGGGGCTAAACAAGTTGGGAATTGTTCGTCAAACGTGGCAAATGAGATGCGTTTGTACCATAACTAGTTTTATAAATATCTTTTGCACCACATATTGTACTGAATGTATATTTTAGGGCACTTCATAAGTGCATATCAATTTCATTCTGTTCGAAAGTCTGTAACATCATTAAAATGCACTTGAAATATTTTTTTCCCATTGGCCGTAATGTAACGGAAAACTTTTGATTGTCCCTGTCATTAAACTATACATCCGATTTTCATAAGATTTGAAAGGACTCCACAAAATTTTGCAGCAATTATATATTTAAAATTTCAGACCATTCGGAAGGCTTTAACATCATTAAAATGCACTTGAAATATTATTTTCCCATTGGCCGTCATGTAACAGAAAAATTTTGAATGTCCCCGTAATTAAATTATACATCCGATTTTCATAAAATTTGAAGTAACTCGACAAAATTATGCAACAATTATAGATTTTAAATTTCAAACAATTCAATCTGGTATTTTTTTGCTCGGTTATATGCGGACGGACAGACAGATGGACCGCACGACGACTCTAGGTGCTACGTATTTATATAATTACGAACGCATCTAAAAAAGACAAAAATGGGGAAGGACACTCACCCGATGGCCGGCGTTGAGTTGTCCCAGCTTCCTCTCGCCCTCTACAAGGAAATACATAAAATTTAATTGCTAACAGTTCTAACTCATAACTTATATTAGGTTGAGCAAAAAGTTGTGGGAAATTTTTAATCTAATAGTTACCAGAATTTGTATCATATATAGGAGTACTAGTGGTATATCTATAGGAGTTTAGGAATTTTGGCTCCAAAATGCCTATTGAACAGTATAATTTGTGTGTGTTGATCCGTTATTGGAGAAAAGGTCTAACGATTCTGAAAGTAGAGATTAATGAGGTTGAAGGTGTAAGGCTGGTACGGCGATTCCGAGGAGCCACCATGGTACTTTCAGCAAAATCTGGAATCTGGCAGAACGATGGCAGAAAGTCGTGAACTATGATGATCTCTACTTTGAAGAATAGTCCTTGTTGCTTTTGTTGTTAATTTGCGCGTAACAACGCAACTTTCACAAATTTCCCAGAACTGTTTGCTCAACCTAGTATAACAGCGAAAATTTACATTTGTAAAGATAGATAGAAGGAAGTAAAAATCCTCGGAAAGTGAATGAATGGAGAAGGACACTTACCATCACTTAGCATCACATGGCTGGGTCCCGCCTGGCCGGGCTGTTGGTCTGCAAAAGCAAATAAATGAAAATTTAGTGTTCACTCTAGAAAAAAAAAAGGTCAGGGTGCTAGCCACAAAAAGGGCACAGTTGAAGCTGAAAGAGGGCATTTTTTTCAGCGAAAAAGGGTCTTCGAAACCGATATAAGAATTATACATTACTACAAACTCATCATTGTTTATACACACATTTAGTAACAGATTACATTTTTTTTTTTTTTTTTTTTTTTTTTTTTTTTTTTTAATGTATGGAACCATTTATCCGGAAACCAGTTAACCGGGAAAACCAGTTATCCGGAATGATATTTCTGATAGACTGATTTCAGAATCTTTCCAGAAAAAGATGTCATACACTGCCAGTTTGACATAGGCTTTGCTTGAAACAATTGTATAATTTGATGACAACATCTAGTATTTTTTGTCATCAAATTTAGTTGTATGTTAGATGTTTTAATTTTTATGCAGAGGAAACAGAAGGATTTTTGTTCCTAAAGGATCCCCATAAATTACCTTCTTTTAAACTCTGGTTAACTTTTGATCTTTCTTGCATTGATAATCCAAGTAATTTAATAATTTAAAATCAGAAATAATGCCCCAAACACACTTATTCCACAAAACTTATCAAATGGATGCTGCTTTAATGCACAACCAGTTAACTGGAAAAACCAGTTATCCGGAATACATCTGACCCCAAGCATTCCGGATAAATGGTTCTGCACTGTATTTCAAAGATCTAGTAATTTTGTTTCACATAAAAAATTATAAAATTATTAGCCCCATAAACTAGCAATTTTAAGGGGTAGAAAAATTTAGATGGGTGACCAGTTATTAAAATAAATCGCTAAATATAATTTAAAGATCATATAAGCTTTGTGAGCTGTGGGGGTGGGGGGGAGAGACAAAAGCATTTTGGGGGAGGGGAGAGGGAGGAGGTTGATTATATAATGGATTATTTATCATTAGTGAAAATTTAACAATTATAATAAAAATATAAAAAAAGAGCCTTTAAATTTGGTGTGTTTGATAAGAGGGAGAAGCAGAATTTGGATGATTGGTTATTTATTGTTACAATGAAATGACAGAGTTGCAAGTAAACAGAGTTTTGAAGATTTTAGCCTTTGGAGAAGGAGTGGGAGGTAAGAGGGAAGAAGAGGTTGATTAGATTGGATGATTGATTATTCATACTTTACATTTATTACAATACTTTATATTTATACTTTATATATGTTTGTTTTTTTTCTTTATACTAAAATTTACAATTAGAATAGAAAAAAATATAACATTTATTAAATGATTGTGTAAATCTTCTAATGTGGTTTCAAAAATTCGCGAAAAATGCTTTAAAAGATGAATTTTTTACCTATTTATAATTTGGGACATAAAGGGTTAAAGGGAGGAAACAAAATTTCAGAAGGGAGGGGGTGGGGGGAGATTTAAAAAAAAATCAGAAATCTGCTATAATGAATCCCACGTTGTATCCCAGATTAAGAAATAATGTAAAAATATATGCGAGGATTTTTTGCATAAAAATAGACTAGAAATTACCAAAATTTTTTTGAATTCAGCTTATCATAAATATGAATTCATTACCATTCCTAAATGTATTTTTATTTGTTTAAACTGGCTATGACTCGCCCGACGTTGCTCAAACCTGTATAAATATCGCGAAAAATTTAAATCGCTGCATGAATTCCAAATAAACCTTATTGAAAAGAGAACAAACTATATTGGGCTAAAAGTTTAAAACAGGTTTTTTTACTAGTGTGGGAAAAACCCCGCAAAAAAAAAAAAAAAACCCCGATTAAAAAAATCGCAGATGCAAAATTTTGTACAGTGGGCTGAAACACTGTAATCTGAATTTTTCACAAATGTAACAAAATCAGTGTTTAACATGAAAAATTACTTAAAAATTCAGAAATCACGGAAGATATAATGTAGTATATTATGCTAAATATCTAAACCGAATTCTTTTTGCAAATGTAAAAAAAAAAAAAATATCGCGGAATGCAAAGTACTAAAAATCGTAGAGAAAATAACAATAAAAATAGAAAAACTTAAAATCGCAGAGGACAAAAATTAGCATATTAGGCAGTTTGAAACCATACTAAACCTTTATGAAGGTTAAAAAAAGAAAAAAGCTGTGAAACGCGAAAAAGCGGTTAAAATCACGTTAAAAGTCTAATTCAAATCTGCTAAGAATTCAAAAATCGTGGCCAAATTTACTATATTTAGGCTGAAAATTTTAAGTTGAATTCGTTTTACCAATGTCAAAAGAAAAAAAAAAAAAAAATCCCCCGTGGATCGCGCAAAAACGTTAATCATCTCATAAAAAAATTCATGAAAAATTCACATAATAAAAAAAAGACACTAACATAAACGGTAAAATCTGCATGCTTCTGAATTTTCATTAAATTATAAATTATATCATTGAGATTTTAAACTACCTCTGCAAAATATAGTAAATAAAAAAACAAAATAAATAAAACAAAATAAAGTAATAAAAACATTGGTCACTATTTAGCAGAAAGAAAAATAACTTATCTTTGTTTTAAGCAGTATTTGGTCTTGCAGTTTTTGCTGACATCCTTCTTTTATTCTTATACCTCTCTTAGCACAAGGATTTTAACTTTTTATTATCAGCAAAACGAGCGCAGAATTTGCCAGACTCTTGCTTGGAACTGAACCTTTCAGTGTTTAGCCAAAGAACGTAAGAGGGATTTCTTTGGTTCAATTCCTTCGCTTCAATTTCTTTTGTTTAGCCGCCTCCAGCCCGTACCCTGACGTCTCATTCTTTTTAAAAAGATCTATTGTTGTACACATAAAATGCAGTATACTGTATAAGGGAGGGGGGGGGGCAGACTTGGCGACAACCACCCCCTCCCCCTTACCGAAATACTGCCCGTCCCAATAGATACAACTAATTAAATAGGAACATTTCTGGGGGCATTTTCAATTAAGGAGTACGGGGAGTCACTTTACCGCTCTTCCGCTGGATCAGAACCAACTGATTAGGAAAAAGAAACAAACCTGAGAAATGAAAGAGAAAAAAAAAACTATGTAACATACGTTAAGAGAGTTACCAGTAATTAAGAGATCTGCACAGGCTGGGCCGGGCCTAGTCACTACTCTTTACGGGCCGTGCTGGGCCATACTTTTTTCCTGAAGGCTCGGGCCGGGCGTAACTTATTTTTTCTGCACAGACCCGGGTACTGGTTTCATTCCTAATCTTCACGGCCCAAAATTTTCATTCCTAGTATTGACCCAGCCCGTATGAAAATCCTTATCTCGGCATGCCCTGGTCTGTTCAAAGGTCAGTAAAATTAGGTTTGGCACAATTTCTTTTTCAAAAAATGCATACAGTTTTAAATTGCCATTATTTTACAATTAAACATTCAAATTCATCCTTTTTAAAGAATAGTAGATTTCTACACTTATTAAAATATAGTAAAACGCGTGAAAAAGAACCTGTCAATGACGGAATGTTGTTTTAAACTGAAAAACGTGTTGATCCATGCAAAATTAATATACTACTACATAAGAAAAGAATATATTATACATTTACACTTGCTTAGAAGGGAACTTGTCTATAACACATTTTTTTTTCTTTTCTATGCAATTCATTATTAGATTTTACTGTATAGCATTTTTCAGATTTTTAACACTTCAATACATGGAATATGGATTAACAATATTAATAAATGAAACATTTACATATAAGAAATAGAGATTCATTAAAAAAAATAAATATCGCACCCTGCGGCACTTCTATAAAAATTAAGATTATAAACATGAAAAGAAAAGTTAAGATAAATATTTTTGGCTTGAACTCCTCGTATGAGACAAACTTTTAACAAAATCGACGTAAAAGTCAATGTTTTATAGAAATTCACTCGAGCCGGGCCGGACTCGGGCCGAGATTTTAACTTTTTTACCGGGCCGGGCCAATATTTTTTTTGTACGATTCTCGGCTTCGCCGGAATATAGTACATTTACACCTGCTAATAAGGGAACACATTGACATTTATATTTTTTCCCTATGCAATCCCTTCTTAGGACATTTTACTCTATAGCATTTTTCAGATTTGTAACTCTCCAATACATGAAATACGGATTAACGGTATTAATGGTCACTGAAGCATTTATATATAAATAAATTCATTAAAAAAATAAATATTGCACCCTAACGCTTCTTTAAAAATAAATATTATTATAAGTATTTTTGGTCAGAACTCGTACGAATCAATTTTTTAACCATATCAAGGTAAAATTCCATATTCTGTAGAAATTCAGTCGGCCGGTCTCGTACCGAGATCCGTCGGCCTAATCGTTTGGAGTTTTCCGTGTTTTTCTTCGAACCTTGGATTTCCTTGCATAAATACGGGTTAAGTTCCCTTAAAACATGCCCCCTTCGGCCCATATCCCTCGTGTAGATAATTGGCCGTCATAAACAACACCAACACCTCGGGTCGAGGCTTTAACTATTTTCCGTGACGGGTCGTTTCTCAGGCCAAACTCTTAGCTTTTATACCGGAAAGAGCCAATAATTTTTTTGTATGGACATGGCCCAATTTTTAACTTTTATACCGGCCTTAATTTTTTTTTTTTTTCTTTTTTTTTTGTATGGGCCAGATTTCTGCCGAATTTTTTTTTTTTTTTTTATGGGTTGGGACGGTTCCGGACCTGGAAATTTTGGCTTTTGCAGACATCTAATCCGGCATCATGTTAATAAATGCATAAATTGAAAATAAAGAGAAGTTGGTAATTAATCACGATAAAACTGCTGACATATCAACAAAATGTAAAGTTGAATGCGTTAGTTGTGTCACTTTGGCTGTACGTTGTTTATCAAAATAAGGCATATCTTTTTCCTTATATAAACATCCTAACAGCTGTATTTCCTACTGCATGTCAATTTTCGATTGCGGTCAAAAGTAATGTAAAATACTTCATTCACTAACGTGGTTTCATGTTTGTATAATATGTGCATCTGTAAATTAAAACTGAAAGAATAAAGATTTTTTTGTTCTAAATGTTGGGACTATGATGGAAGCAGGTTTTGTTTTCCATTGATATGATATTTATATATTGGTACCATATACATTCTTCTTAGTTTAAAAAAAGGAGATGCAGCTTTTGCTAATATTTCTCCTTTGAGTCGTTTGTTTTTTCTTTGGTCAAGCAGTGTTTGGCAGTTCAAGCAGTTCGTCTAACCCAGTTCCATAAAAGGAAATCGTGAATATCGTTTCTGGTATAAAACGAAATATTTGAGCAAATTGACACATAGATGTATTATATTTGATAATTTTTTTTTTTTTTTTATATAAAAACATAATTGTAGGCAACTTTTTCTATAATTGCATGTTACTTATGACGGCCGATTATCTGCACGAGGGATATTGGCCTGACGGGGAATGCCGTCCGTGGGGGTCTTTCTAAGGGAACCTAATCCGTATTTAAGTAAAGTTATCCAAGGTTCGAAGAAAACCACGGAAAACTCCGAAAGATTAGGCCGACAGGCACGATTGGGTTCGAACCCAGCACCACCTATCTCCCAGCTTTGAGAGCAGAACCTCTTGGCCACTGGTGTGGAATTTCTATAATTGCATTTAAATATTTTATTAATTTTCTCATTTTGGAATAGAGTTCAGTTGAATCAGTAAAAGTATAGTGAGTTGCAGGTTGACAAAAATTCTTTTTGTGGGTCCAGGACGATTACTGCATCGCTGATTTTTTTTTTTTTTAATCGGGTCCGAGTTAAAATCAAATGAAAGTTTCTTATTCTGGGTTTTTAATTCAATTGTTAAAAAGGTTAAAACTTTACTTATAGAGTTGCACAACAAAGATAATTAAAAGATTATAGTTTGTTTGGCATGTTTGGATAATTCTTCGAAATTATATACTAAGCTAATCATAAGAAAGGTGCGATAGGCGCAAAGTACGCTATAGGGGCCCCCAAGAAGACTAAAATACCTTTAAATAGAAAAGGACTTCTGAAAAATGTTTGCATCTGGGTTAGTAACTAGCGACTTCCGCTTATACCCCCCCCCCCCCTCTTCCGGCCAAGAGTTAAGCTTTTTTTTTTTTTTTTTTTTTTTTTAAATAAGAATGCAGTACCTCGAAAATTTTCCTTGCACCGGGACCTCTTTAAGAAGGCCGGGTCCGACCATACAAATTATTAGCACTTCAATGCTTGTGTGGACAGAGTAGAGTTTTTTAATGCAGAGCCCGAAATATTGAAAGAAGCAGGATCGTATGCTAGGTTTTTTTTTTTTTTTTTTTTTTAAATCTAGTACGGAATTAAAATGTCGTCCGTTTTTCCCTTTGTTGGTTCATGCATCTACAGTAGTACGACGTTTAGTATGCAACCCACAGAAATAGAGTGGAGAAAAAAAAAAAAAGAAGATATAAAAAAAAAAATACTTTTTTCTTAAAGCATCCAGAATTGGATCTCAAGAGATAGCATCTCAGTGCAAGAACAGGGGGAATAACTACTGGACAATGCAACTGTTCAGTTTGTAACTTCCCGTAGAGTGTCTTATTTCCTCTCTGTTCTTGGCAAATCCCTCCTGACCACCCACAAGATAAGAAGGCGAAAAAGGTATACGTAATTTAGCTGGAAGCTATGATGATTTGGTGGGAAGAAACAGGATGCTTTTGAAGATGTGTTTCTTAAAATTCATGGAACGAGGAAAATTATAAGCGATCGCTGAGAACGACTCTGGGCACATTTGACTATTTTTTAAACATGAAGGGCGCAGTTTGCCGATTTAGAAAACGGCATGGTGTGCTTTACCGATTTTAAAAAGGGCAGGGCGCTGCACCCTTCAAAAATGGCCTAGCGGGAACACTATAATTGCTGTTTATTATATCTCATAGCCAGACCTGCCAACCTTTGAAAATGAGAAATCGTAGCACAAAATTTAAATTAATCTGAAGGTTGGTTGGTTTTTCGTGTTACACAGCCATCTTTTGACATTTGTAAAAAGGAATAAGGCTTCAGTTTCAACTCAATGTAGTAAATTTTTTTCTCTGAAAATTATTACATTTTGATTTCTTTTGGGTTTTTGGAGTTTTTTGCTGCACATTTCTTTGAACAGTGCGAACTATGTTCCTTATGGTTCTATTATATATGTAAGATAAAAATTGAATTAAATTTAGATTTTCAGACATCTCTGCATAAAAATGATTTGAAAGAACTGCAAGACCCAAGCCTCACCAAATTAATATAACCCAAAGAACTTGTTAGCCCCTGGTCCCCGGTATGCTATTTCTTTCTCCCACCTTATTTTGTGTCTCCAAAAAATAACGTTAGCTTACAGAAGCCAGCTGTGAAACAAAGAAATACTCCTGAATACTCTACTGCAATTTTTTTTTAACTTCTAAGCATCGCACATTTTTAATTTTTATACTGTTGTATTGCGGGGGAAAAAAAGTACTTTTAAATGCAATTTGTTTGAAAACTGGATCTCCATTTATTTTTCAGACATTAATTTTTTTGTAGATTTTAGCGACATTTGTTTAATTTTGGCAACTCAAGTACTCCATTTCTGTAGAAAGTGAACGAAAAACAGTTGGAAAATTTCAATTATAGCTTTCTGTTGCCATTTTCCCATAAAAACTGAAAAAATGTACTTAAAATGCGTGCTAATTTGAAAAAATATAAATCAATGATTTCTGATAAAACATGAAGCTATTAGAAACTAAATTTAATTTTAAGTATATTGATGTTACAAACAAATAAAGGCATAGGAATCATTAGATAGCCGATATTTTTGTCAGGTTTCTTGGCATTCAGTGATAGTGACGTCATATGTGTACTTTACTGTAGATGTTTAATACTGGATCGCAAATTAGGAATGGACTAGGATTCCAAATCTGGGTTCGAGACTGAAAAATGTCATGTGGTACTGGTAATTTACCCAAAGAACTTCTAACTGATAAGACGGGATGCTACTACTGCTTTCCCCATGAACTGTTTCACTGGCTGGCAGGGATTTACATTGCGTCTACCGAGCTTTCCCTTCTTTATGCTAGAAGTTTTTGCCTTGACCACGTGATCATGACGTAGATGGAATATCCTCCATTCTTCAGTGGATGACTTCACTTTATATAAAGTAAGAGCGCGTGTTTTAAATCTTAAAACAAATATATTTTGTACTATCTATCTATCTATCTATCTATATATATATATATATATATATATATATATATATATATAATACAAAAACCACACACTACACATCCAATCCCAAAACTACAGAACTACAGAGAAAATTAACAAAATAACCATGGAAAAAACTTACTAACTAAATCATGAACGAAAAGAAAACAACCAATGGAGACAGATAGCAAGGCTAAAGACTTGCATGCTGGGTTTTACCGGCAATTACTCATGAAACTTCCCCCATATCTGTCAAGACCATACTGGCCAAAGAAAACTTTAAAACTGGCCATCCAAAGCAGTAACCGAATTCGAAAAGAACACTTTAAAACTGTCCAACCAAAGCAGCAACCCAACTCAAAAAGAACGACGCATCCAGACAGAGCTCCTTATAAAGCCTACGATTATTTGGCGATGTTTTTAATCGCCAAAAGTAAAGCGTCGCAGTAATCTTTATCCTTGACGAAATTGTTTACCAAACTATTTAACAAACCAATAGGAAAATTCTGATCCATTGCATCTTGATAGAGATTTATAATGTCATTTATTATACTATTATGATTAGAATTTAACTTTACTCTCCTTATTAAACTATTGAAAATGATATTTCTGAAAATGGAAATATGTACATTGGAATTAAAATTTAATATCTTAATAGTTTCAAAGTTGTAATCCTTTCTCTTATCATAAATGCAAGTCCGTAATCCACCCCTCTCAATGTCGATAGTGAGATCCAAATAATTTACATGCTTTTCGTCATATGAAGTTTTTTTTTTAATATCAAACCTTGGGGATAGTAGTCTAAATTTAAATCACTATTGGAATCGTTAATCCTTACTAACAATACATCATCAATATATCTGAAACTTAAAAAATCCTTATCCGTTGTCTCTTTAACCTCGTATAAAAATAAATAAATATCTGCAAGTACCGAACTGCAACTACCCCCCATAGGTATACCCCTTATCTGCTGAAACACATGCTTACCATCGAATAAATAATTTTCATTAACTACGAAATTAAATAAATTCGTCAAATGATCCAAATTTGTACCCAAAATATTGTACCTCTTAAAAAATTCGAATATTTTATTTTTAAGATCATTTAAATCAATACTGTTATATAAATCTTCAAAATCATAAACATATAGACCTTTAATATTACTCAAACCTTTATATTATATATATATATATTCTTTGATGGGGGTGACACTAAATTCTGAAAAAGCAGAATTCCTGTTCTCTAGTATTTTTTTTTTTTTTTATGACTACATAGGAAAGATCACTATAGGTTATAATTCATTTTTGTAATAGTACATAAAAAATGTGTTCATAATGTATTACGTATTTTTGCTGTTGAGCTGTATTTAATGTTTCAATTTTACTTCTATGCAGAGTGTCTAAAGAAAAAAAGTTTTCTTATTCAGAAAGGTATAGATGAAAAATGCTTCCTTTATCATTTTCTGATTTTGATCGTATCTGTTACCTTAATTTGTATCCTTTAATAACAAAAATGGGGATTTTTGAGTGTAAAACAAAATGAAATATTAAATGCAGTTCAACTGGAAAAATACTTATTACATTATTTTTAAGCAACTGTTATTTTTTTTTTGATAAATCATATCGACCTTAATGAATGATATGTAATAACAGGGTTCACACTCTTTTTCCATGATAAAATTCAAGCACCTTTCCAGAAATAAAAATTTTAATGCTATAAAATGCCATACTACAAAAGTATCTAGAGAAAAAAAAACTTTTCATTTTCACATATGTTTTTAGGTGAATGCCATACATAACATACCCTAGCGAAAGCTTAAATGTAAAATGTTATGAGAAAGTCTTCGAAAAATGAAGAAAATTTTTCTGCATTTTACAGTCATTTGTGCTAACATTAGACAAAGTAGACACTTTATAATTTTGTATTGTTATGATATTAATCAGGGGTGATTCTGAGTAAAAAAAAATTCTGAAATTCACAGCAAATTTTCTGAAAAGTTACAGGGGGGGGGGGGGGATTTTGGACGAAATTCACGGTTTTTTCGTGATCTTTTGACGAAATTTGCAGTTTCACGATATTTTCACAAAATATGCGGGGTTTTTTTTGATGAACTTTTGACAAAATATGCAATTTTTTTCGTGAAATTTTGATGAAATATGCGTTCTTTTGTCGCGATCTTTTGAAGAAATTGCGGTTTTTTACATGATCTTTTAATGAAATATATATATATTTTTTCAATCTTTTGACGAAATATACAGTTGTTTGTAGTCCTTTTAATGGAATTTACGGTTTTTTCACGATCTTTTAAGAAAATTTAAGGGGTTTATCGCGATCTTTTAAGAAAATTTATGGGGGTTTTCGCGATCTTTTGGCAAAATTTATGGGGGTTTTCGCGATCTTTTGGCAAAATTTATGGGGGTTTTCGCGATCTTTTGGCAATATATATTTTTTCAATCTTTTGACGAAATATACAGTTGTTTGTAGTCCTTTTAATGGAATTTACGGTTTTTTCACGATCTTTTAAGAAAATTTAAGGGGTTTATCGCGATCTTTTAAGAAAATTTATGGGGGTTTTCGCGATCTTTTGGCAAAATTTATGGGGGTTTTCGCGATCTTTTGGCAAAATTTATGGGGGTTTTCGCGATCTTTTGGCAAAATTTATGGGGGTTTTCGCGATCTTTTGGCAAAATTTATGGGGGTTTTCGCGATCTTTTGGCAAAATTTACAAGGGTTTTCGCGATCTTTCGACAAAATTTACAGGGGTTTTGCGATCTTTCGACAAAATTTACAAGGTTTTCGCGATCTTTCGACAAAATTTACAAGGTTTTCGCAATCTTTCGACAAAATTTACGGGGTTTTTGCAATCTTTCGACAAAATTTACGGGGTTTTTGCAATCTTTCGACAAAATTTACGGGGTTTTTGCAATCTTTCGACAAAATTTACGGGGTTTTTGCGATCTTTCGACAAAACTTGTAGGTTTTTTCCGCGATCTTTCGACAAAATTTGTAGGTTTTTTTCCGCGATCTTTCGACAAAATTTGTAGGTTTTTTTCCGTGATCTTCCGACAAAATCTGTGGGTTTTCTTGAGATTTCTATGATGAAAGTTGTGGGGGTTTTCGCAATTCTATGATGAAATTTGTGGGGGTTTTCGCAATTCTATGATGAAATTTGTGGGGGTTTTCGCAATTCTATGATGAAATTTGTGGGGGTTTTCGCAATTCTATGATGAAATTTGTGGGGGTTTTCATAATTCTATGATGAAATTTGTGGGTTTTTTCGTGATTCTATGATGAAATTTGTGGGTTTTTTCGTGATTCTATGATGAAATTTGTGGGTTTTTTCGTGATTCTATGATGAAATTTGTGGGTTTTTTCGTGATTCTATGATGAAATTTGTGGGGTTTTTCGTGATTCTATGATGAAATTTTTCCCCGATTCTTGGATGAATTTTTTTTTCCCCCACGATTCTTGGACAAAATTTTTGGTTTTTTTCCACAATTCTTGGACGAAATGTGTTTTTCCAGCAATACTTTGACAAAATTTTTGTTTTTTCCGTGATTCTTTGACGAAATTTGCAATTTTTCTGCAAACGAGTGACAAAATTTTTTTTTCGCGACCATTTGTCGAAATTCATATTTTTTATGCCTGAATTTTTGGATTAATAACAGATTTTTAGAAATGAATGCCTTAAATTTTCGGAGCAGAACCACAACTAATTAATACACAGTTTAAAATTTTAAGAAAGCTAAATGAATTTTTTTCACGACTTGCCTTAATTTGAAAACATCCACTAAATCCTTTTCAAAAAAGGTATATTAAACACAAACAAAATAGAAAAATTTGCATATTCTAGCATCAATAATTTATTGCATTTTAAATAGACATTTTTCACAATTTAAGTTTATTTGGTACAGATCACAGTTTTGTCCATTGGGAGGGGATTTACATTGGAGGAATTTCCAATCTTGCGATCGGCTGTAGCAACAAATACATGTCTTTTCATTTTCTTTTGTAAAAACTTAATCCTAGAGAGGGAAGGGAGAAGGGAACAAACCGAAGAACAAATACTCATACTCTGACCTCCTGAAAGGAAAACAATCTCAGACCAAATATTTTCGCTTGATTAATTTTTTATTATTTTTTTTTTAAATTTGCAACACTTATTTTATTTTGAACATCTGAATAAAAAAAAAAAAATTAAGAACCTATAAAAAAAATTAATGAAAATTTAGCACTTTCATTAAAATTTAATCAAATTCAAGCACTTTGGAGTACCTTTTTTCTCTCTTAAAAATTCAAGGACTTTCAAGCACTTTTAAGCACCGTACGAAGCCTGTAATCAGTACCCAGCATTGCTTTTCACTTTTTTTTTTCATTTTATCCGGACGACATATTTATTACTTACTTAGTAAATATACTCTGTGATCTGGATTGAGACCGAGATTAAAACCTTTTGATAGAAAGTTGTTTCTGGGTATTTTGTTATTTAAATAATTTTTTCATGATTAAAAAAAAAATGGCAAATACAAAATTTTATGAATTTTATTTAAAAAAATTTTGACACCTTCATTTCAGTTCTTCACTAAGAATGAGCTCTAGATACAAACTTTTGTGGAAATTCTAATATACATACACGTAAACATATGGAATAGACTTAAAAATGGCAAAAATAAATTAAGAGAACCTCAAAATGCAATTATCTTATAGAGTTTGTGTCAATATTTCCATAATCGGGTTTTTATCATGTTTCAATGAGTTTTTTCAAACTCACATGATGTTATATATTAACCTGCTGATGTCCATTACATTTCCAATGTGACGTAATATTCACTTTTTTAAATTCGTCAATTTTTTTTTTCATTTTCATTTTTCACATGGAAATCTTGCAATAGAAAAATTATGTCAAAATATTCACTTTTTTTTTTTTTTTTTTTGGTCAGTCTATTTACAGTAAACTCTGTCTAAGGTGGAATCGATCAAGACCAAGAAAATTTTCCTCAGTAGACAATATTTTGCCTTAGACAAATTTTACTCAATGTCTATGGATTCGCAGGGACTTCAAATCTTTCAGAGTTAGACAAATTTCCATCTTACACAGAGACTGCCTTACACAGAGTTTACTGTATTTCATTTTCCAATTTTTTAAATCTTGGAATAGAAAAGTAGTTGTGTGGCAAGAATTTTACTGTGGATTTTTAATTGTTGGCAACTGCTATAACATAAAATATTTAAATTTGATAGGAACTCTGTTAAATTGGTGATGTTTTATTAATTAAAAATTAATTATAAATTATTTAAATTCCGGATTACTTTAGTTGCCTCGGACGTGTTTTAATATGTGTAACATTTCACAATTCTGTCATCCAAACTGTCAATTTGTATAGAATTACAGACAGACAAATTTTCATTTTTATATATTAGATAATGAATGATAAAATACAGTCATTTTCCCTTTTGGATAATTTTAATTTGGTGAGGTTTGGGTTTTGCAGTTCTTTCAAATCATTATTTTTTTATTACAAAGATATCTGAAAACCTAAATTTAATTACATTTTTATCTTACATGTAATACAGAATCATAACATATAAGTAGTAAGCAAAAATGACACTGTGCAGCAAAAAACTCATATAATCAAAAAACCTAAAAAAACCAACTTCTATGTGGGTTTTTTTTTTAAGGTTTTATTAAGTGGGTTTTTTTTTTTTTTTTTTTTTTTTTTAAAGAAAAAGCCTTTGCCTATTTTTTGTTGCACAGCATCATTTATTTTTAATTACTACTTATTTGCTGACTCCGGGTTTTTTTGGGTGGGTATGTGGGCAGACAACCCTGGTTTATGTCCTACAGCATTGAGAAATTATTTTCATCTTTCAAGAAATTTAAAAATGATATTTTTTAAGACAATTATAGTTATTTATAATGCAAAATTTTTGTATTGTATATATTGTGGGAGGGAAACACATAATAAAAACTAAATAGTTTTACATAAATTTAAAATATTCCAATTGTAGTTAATGCATTGTCTTCAATATATCACATGTGATACAACCATGCTGATTCCTGTGTAATAAAAAAATGTAACTCTTTTTTCCCACTTCATAGTAGGGGTAATTCTGAGCAATTTTTTTTTTCTTTTTTTAATTCACATTGCATTTACAGAAATACGGCGTGGGGAGGGGAATCCACTCCCGGCACTAACTACGTGTTTTTTTTTTCGTGTCCCTTTGATGATATAATGCATATAAATTTCACTATGTTTTTAAAATAGTATAACATCATTAAAATACACCACGAATGATTTTTCCTGTACACAATTATGTAACTGAATTCTTTTCAGTGGCCCTGTAAATGAATAAATATTTTTCACATTCTCTTATACAGAAAGCATGTTTTAGTACACCTCAGGGACATGACTGATTAGGCAAGATTTTTTTTAAAAATTACTTTCACTTTCGGAACCAGTTCTGAAATCGAAACTACCCTAATATAAAAAAAAACTATAAGCAAAAACTAGCCCGGCTGTAGTCTGTCCTCAGCTGTCCTATGCAAAAAAAAAAACCAAAAATATTAAAATCAAAGCAAATTAGAAAATAACACCCCCCATAGACTTCACACAAGCGTTTTGCTTTTTTTGGCGTGACAGAAGTGGGCTCTTAATGTTCAATTTTCAATTACTGATTTAAAAAAAAAAAAAAAATGCTCTTAGAATTAAGAAAAAAAAAAAAAATTAGATATGAAGGAATGCTGAAAACAATTGTGCTTGTGCCTAAAACCATTGCTGTGTTTCAGGAATTTCTTGTGTTACAGTATTTTACATAAACATAACTCAAAAGTGTATATTACATATCTTTTTTAAATTAAAGAGCTGCTCACCTTTCCCGGAGTCAACTTTTGTCTCTTTCGATCCATAATCAGAAATCAATCTTTAATAAGTCGTAATTACAAAATTAGGATTACAGTTCCAAAACTATAAAAAAGAAAATGGCATAATAAATAGACAATGTTTTTTTTAATTAAAAATCAATATTTGATTGTTCATTATTCAAAAGTTTGGGTCATAATTGAGGATCCCAGAAGCCAAGGGCTATAAGTAACAAAATTGAACTAAGTGCACAGACGACCTGGAAATATGCTTTTTTCTTTTCAGGTAAAGAAATAAGCGATTTTCTAATTATGTGTTGTGTTTTAGAGATTAACCACTTTTGCCGAATAATGATCAATATTGATTAATTATAAATTTAAAGAAAATTGCACTCTTATTTCTATAAATGTTAAAAAAAAAGTCGAGTTCAAAGACCACTGTGAAACAAGCAGCAGTTTCCTATTTCAATTCAGTCAATTATTATTGATGTCCAAATTTAACGTCAATTATTATTGAACTCAATTTACTCCAAATCAAAATTTTGTCACTTGTACCCCTTGGCTTCTGATGTCCTCAATTATAAAAATTGCTTTCAAAATTGAGTAGCATATAGTAATTGCAATTTAGGGAAGAAACACTGCTTCCTCAAAAATTGACATAATAAAAAAAAATCCACATAACGACTGCACTCAGCATAAAACACTGCTGTACAGCGATCCTTTAACATAAATTTGCATTTTTTTTTCGATTGTTTGACTAAATTTGCGTTTTCCCCCACAATCGTTTGACTAAATTCGCATTCTTGCCGTGATCCTTTGATGAAATTAAGTGTTTTTTCCGCGATCCTGTGACAGAAATTTGCATTTTTTTCACAACCCTCGGACGAAATTCATGTTTTTTTCCGGGCTCTTGACGAAATTCGCTATATACCAATTTTTTTATGCGAACAATTGTCAAAATTTATATTTTTTGTCAGAATTTTCGTTTTTTTCTCCCCCCCCTCCCCTCAAGTTGGCAAATTTATCTGCAAGATCCAAAATAAATCTGCGACACACATTCCGCATCATCCACTTTCTGCTACCAGGTACCTGCTGCCGGTGAAGTGGCTAAATCACATCAAAATCATAAACTAAGGAAGTTTTATTTCAGGTTTAGCCAGTTTTAATAACCAAAAAAAGCTTGATTAATACATAAATATATTTGGTAAAGATATTGTGATTACCAGTGATATCTTTAGTTTTCTCAAGGAATAAATTTATACTTTCTTCAAAAAAAGACACGAGTTCAGTCATATTATCAAGAGTTACATACAGAATGGTATAAAACTAAAAAATGCTGTAATACCATACGTGTGAATTGAAAGTTTCATTGTTTACTTCTGTGATGATGTGCAGATTTTAGGGTTGCAGATTTGAGGGAGTCTACTGTATATATACAGTAAATTCTGATTTTTTTTTTTTTTTTTTTTTTTTAAATAATAAATTATGCACAGTTTTTCTGCATGGCAAAACATATCTATTTAAAGCTGATGATCAGATTCTGATAACATTGACTTCAGACTTCACGGAATTGAATAAACAAAACAAACTTCAGACGGCTCTATTTTTTTTTTTTTTTTTTTGGAGTTGTTCTATAATGGGCTTTTTTGTGGGTGTTCTAATAAGTTGTACTTTAATAAAAATTTATTATACAGCCTAACTAAGGTTTTTTGTGGGTATTCTAATTTTCTAATAACTTATAGTTTAATAAAAATTTATTATACGGCCTAACTAAGCTTTTTTGTGGATGTTCTAATTTTCTATTATTGCACCTTGCTGAAAATTTGAATAAAACCAGTCAATTAACGGAAATATTTAAGTAAGGAAACAACATCCTTTGCTTTTTATTTTTATCTTTATTTTTTCTCTTGTCTACAATTTCTTTTTTTTCTTTTTGCACTCAAACAACGTAAACTTGATAACACATCCACAGAGTTCTTTTTATATGAAAAAGAATAGAATTTAAATAGTTTCTCTTTCGTAGATTTCAAAAAATTTTTTTTAACTATATCAGAACATTTTTTTTTATTTTAAATATTTGCAGAATATACCTTATTGTGTAACAATTTTCTGTTAACATTAATGTTAAGAAGAAAATTTCCAGAAAATTCCATTTATAAGTGCCTTCCTCACTTTTGCCAATACAGTAGAACCTTGATTATCTGAAGTAATTGAGACGGACCCTCTTTCAGAAAATCAAAATTTTCGGATAATCGAGAATGCTTCAATTTTAAGGGGAAATATATGACAATATTTCTTATTATGGTAACAAGTGCTTAATAAAAATAAAGCAATAGCAAAATAGAAACAAGAATAAATTACCTGAATTTTAGTTTTGAAATTAAGTACCTTATATATATATATATATATATATATATCACAAGGGTTTGAAAAATTGTTTTGTTTGTCACAGTTGCAATTGCCGTTGCTTTGAAACTATCACTGAGCTTTTTTTAAATATTATTAGATTACCAGTATCAGTGTTTCAGCTGCTCCAACCATGCCAAACCTTTTGTAAAACATTCAAAAAGTTCAGAATTGCTAATTTGTTTGTTTTCTTCGTTTCACTCTGCAGCTTACGGGAGCTCAAGTTAAATTCAAAGGAACTCTAAGAAAGGGTATCGAAAATATTTATATTTACTCTTAGTTCAAAAAGGGCCCTCCTGCACACAAAGAATATGATAGTTAAAAATTAAAAATAGATTTAAACACAAAAATGCGATAGTAGAAAAAAAATCTATAAAAAAATTGCTAATTTCGATAAATGATCGCAAAAAATTCACGAAAAGAAACGCATTGTGATTTTTGTCAATCTGTTAAAAAATATCACGAACTTCGACAAATGGTCATGGAGAAAAATTGTAAAATTCAATAATCAATAACTCAATTTTCATTAAACGATCGTTGAAAAAAAATCTTGAAATGATCACGGGGGAAGTGGGGAGGGGGAACACTATTTCGGCAATTCATTACAAAAGAAAAATTTTGATAATAAATATCAAATTATCAATGTATTACTCTTTAAATACATAATTTTCTTTCTAACAGAACTTGAAAAATTGCATTTTTTGGGATAGCATATTAAATTATTAGATTTCATATTTATCTTATGCTATACTGAATGTCATATTAAAATGTTCTCCAGAACAAAATTGACTCATAATCCATCCAATACTCCATAATCCGCAATATTCTATAATCTGTACAACCTTTGGTCCCCACCTGAGCGGATTAAAGAACTTTGCCTGTATATTGAAAAATAATTTTCACAGTAAAAAATAATTTTTAATGTCGTAAGTGATTTCACCTGTGCAAACAGCAATAATCATGTGGAAAGTTTGGTAAAGTAAGTTAAGGTATTGCATTTATTACCTTTCATACTTTTAAAACCTTCTCATTCAAAATATACATTAATGAAACCAATTAAAATTTAGTTATGTTTTTAATATTTTAAATTTCTATTTAAAATTCTAAGATGAAAAAGCGTTACAAATGCATCATAAATCGTTATACTGCAAAAGAAAAAAATAAAATTATAAGCAAATGTATTAGCCAGGAAATTTATTACCTAATACATTACAAACCTGTCCAACAAAATTCTCATGACCCCACCAAACAAGACATCATGCAATTATATCTCAAAAAGGAAACAACTTCTTTAAAATGGCATTTTCATCTTGGAAAGTTTCATTGTATCATACTTATGGTGGGGAGGGCGGCAGAGATTAGTACATTCGAATTACTACTGGACCTGCAGTCTCTCTCTCTCTCTCTCTCTCTCTCTATGGCCCAGCTGAAATGATTTAATTTTGCTACTTTATATATGTACAGTACACTCTAATCCGCACAGGTCCGGACCAAGGGTTTTGCGGATTACAGAATTTTGCAGATTATATGTCATTTCTTTGTTTACATTCTAATATTTAGAATTTATTAACAAATGCAGTAATGACACTGCAAATAAATAACACAGAAATGAAAGAAAGTACTTTTTTAATAAATAAAAAGCTATATTCAATATTAGGGATACATTTAAATGATATACAAAATTAATGGAAAACATTTCTATTTATTTCTAAATCTATCAAACATCACAGTGATAGTGGTTTACATTATAGTTTTTAATTTATGTTATACAGTTTAATCTTTAAGTCTTTTAAGAGTCAGAATTTCTTAATCAGTAACAAAAGTTTGTTTTACTAAAAAACTAGAATATTTACCTACAACAGCTAACACTTCTTTGAAAGAAATTTTATCTTTTATATAGTCTTCAAATTAGTTCAGAACTAGTTCATATAGCAGTTTAGTGGTAATTTATAAGACACACAAAATATTTACTTCTAATGAATAAGAGAAATGCATTAAAAATTTCTAATAAATTCAGCAGGGCAGTCAACTTTTATTGTGGTCAAAGTGCATATTATCTTGCTAGAAAAAAGGAAATTTTAACGGTTTGTTTACATCTGAAATTGAGTGCAGATTAGAGAGAGTGGACTGTATATATCACTGCAAAATTAACAGGTGGGCGGGGGATGTATTTTTCCATGGAGGCTTTGGTATGGAGAAAAAATACCCCAAAAGCTTTCGGTACCAAGATTTTCAGATAATCATTTCTATGCTGTATTTGTTGGATGTAAAAAAACAAGTTTGTATTAAAAATCATCCAAAGTACGGGAGATGGGCTTCTCTCCTCGTGACGTCCCATAATTTTTAAAGTGGTTGGCATCAACTTTGGGAAATAATTATTCATATGTGACAGCCTGTGAAAACATGGCTGAACAGAGTTGCTGTGGAAGACTTATTTACGGTCTCCAGTTATAAAACAAACTTGTTTATTGAAGCAAGATGGCATGATGATTTTACATAACAGCTTTACTTAGCCGTTAAATCTCAAATAAAATGTTAATGCAGCTACATTGTGATCGATGAAACAATAATTCTCGAAGCTACTGATCTACAATAAGTCCAGACTTTTATACACCTGGAAACAGCAAATGTTTTCCATAAAAACCGTTGCCAATCAGTAAATACAAACTAACGCAAAACACATCCGAAACGCCAATCACACAACCACATCTGAAACGCCATTGGCTTCAAAACTATGACATTGCAGGTCAAGCAGTCGCGGTGAAAGATGCGATCCTGAAATCATTGTTACTGACAGTTACTCAGCAACGGTACTTGTCTCAGGAGCTAATACGCATGAATGAAACTGCCGGTCATTTCGGATATGTAAACAGAACAAGAGAGGGTGAAAAATAAACATGTATCAATAGAAAGTAAATAATTTAAAGCTTTATTGAATATATTAACCTTATTGAATGATTAAATAAGCAATTGATGCATAACAATATGTCTGTGGCAACACCAAGTTTGTCTTGCCGAATTGGCAACAGTATGCTTCAATTGTCACTTGTAATGTAAAAATATGTAGATGCATGCCGGAGATTTGACATTATTTGAGATGTTCTGAAAGTATGTTAGTCACTCAACATGTTAAAAACTCAGCATGGTAGCAGAGCACAGTTACGAAGCCAGCTAGTGACCTGTTCAACATTGTAAATGGAAATTTAAAAAAAAAAAGTTCTAGCACCAGATACTAAGTTGTTCTGGAAAAAGAAAGACGCTAAAGTTAAATAGGTAATTTTAACAACTATAGATAAGTTACAGTTAGTTTCGTTATGGCACATTCTCTTCTCAGGATCCAGCCATTTTGAGTTGCAATTGCAATCACTTTATTTCTCTTTCGTTATTCAAAGTTACTTTTTCACATTATAATAGCTTTAAATTACTTTGTTATTTTTAGTAATTTTTGATAAGTTCTGGAAATTTCATGAAGTTTAATTCTAAAAGTAAAATGTTAATTCGCACTCTGAGTATGGAAATTGCATGCTTGTTTTTTATTGGCTGTCACCACACTACTACCATTTAAAAGGATAGCAATTCTGTTTGCTAACCAGTCTGTTTCTTAACTGTTAGCAGTTCTGTTTGCTTGGTGTGATCTCTTTCATGTGCTTAGGTGCTGATATCTTAATCGGTTGTATGCCAGCTTTACAATATGATTATGACAGTTCGAGTTTTTCAAAGTGCATGGTTTTCGATACTAGCATGCATGTGCTAAATTTATCATGAAAAAGTATGTGAGAGCAAGAAACATTAGTATGAATCTACAATGGTTTAAATGGAGAAAGGCTTCCCGTTCATATTGTATAAGAAAAGTTAATTATCTCTAACAAGGAGAGGGTCCGAGGTTGGTCTCACGGAATCCAGCGATCCTTTGTACATTGATAGAGTATTGTCAATAGATAAACATATCAATAGGATAAAGTGCAATATTCAGGGGGGCCGTTAAAAACGAGCCCCAAAGTTCACCCAGTTGACTCTTTAGTATATAATCGGATAAATTAAGTTCATTTGCGACAGGCTCGATAGCACAGTTGGCAGCTCGCCAGACTTCTAATTTTCGTTTTTACGGATATCTGCAAGTTCGATCCTCCAACGAGATTTTTCCCCCCCGACAAAATAATGATAAATTATTTTTGAACCACAATTTAAAAAAAAATATATAATTATTTAAATGTAAGACAAATATAAATATTGGCGCATTCACACATATTTATTTATTTACAGAGAGAGACAGTTTTATTGCATCCTTATGGATATAATGAAAAAAAAAGCAAGAATCTTATGCAGTATATACGTATTTTTTTGCATTCAACATTTTTGTAAATTTTATATTTAGTTTTATTTCCAATCATTTATATTTATTTTACAATTACTTACATATATTTCACAATGACGTACACTTATTTTACACTTATTCAACATTTCTGTCTATACTATGTACTACAAAAATAAATGTGCTCTATTAAAATTGAGGTTCTGATTACGGGCAGGAACCGGGATGATAATTATCATAAAAACATATGAAACAGAAACTTTTGCGACAGCGTGCACGAATAATAAAAGAAGTGTTTTTACAGGAACAAGGCGTTTTAAAAAGATCATTTGGAAAACACACTTCATTGACATTCATAAATATTATTATTTTATGTGAAAGTTTCGATGCATGCCAGGCGTATTTTATCATGTTATAAAATATAGGTGAAGAGAGTTGATAATGCACAATTGAATGAATTTTTATACAATCCTAGCGAGAATTAATTTTTCTTTTCTGTTCAATTAAACAATTACAATTTCGTAACCGCTTAATCATATTTTTTACCTGCCTATAAAAATAAACGTCGCCTGGTTTTACCAAAGCTGTGCTTCAACTATAAGTTTTTCTATCACAAAGTAGTTCTAGATTATTGTGAAAAAGTTCATTCCCAATAAGCTTGGCTTCACAAGAAATAGGCGTCTGAAGACTCCGATGAAATTAAATTATTTTCAGAGAGTAACTTTGCGTAATACACGACTACATCTTTTAATATCAATTTTGATGATTCGCTATGAATTGTGTATTATGAAATTCGCTTTTCAATATTTGTAAATTTAGAAGCTTCTTCACTAGACATTTTTTACAAAATAACTTTTTTCATTTTGACACTATAATAAAGAACAACGTCTAATCACTTCAAAACTTTAAAAACAAAATGCCGTACTCATTCGCTCTGCGGCAGATGGGTGCTTAAATTTCAACAAAAGAAAGGTAAACATTTTAAACTCACCCTGTTCATTTTCTATAGCGTACTTGTTTTGCTTAAAAACCACCTGCAAATCTACGTACAAGGTTTTTAACCGAAAACAGTTATTCTAATTCCAAACATGAGATCCCATGATAAAAAATAATTATGTTTTAAAAATTAAAAAAATAAAAAAAAATAAAAATTATAACATTTTAAATTGACAAGATAAAAGTAAAATAGCATATTTTAATTTTATGTAGCGTATTTTAATTTACTTCGCTGAAAACAACAGGTATCTATTCATAGAAAAGTCTATAAATAAATGTGAATAAAATTAAATTTTGTCGACTGAATAATTCAGTTATTTTCCCTTTTCCCCCCCATTAGATCCATAAAGCGGCAATATCTCTGTAAATTAATAAGCACATAATATATATAAGTGTGTGTGTGCGTGCAGAAGCATATTTTTATGAATATTTGTCTAACTTTAAATAATTAGATATATATTTTTTAATTATGGTTTGAAAATAACTGATCATTATTTTGTCTGAAAAAAAAAAAAAAAGCTTTTTGGAGTACCGAACCCGCAGACGTCCCAGAAGGAGAAAATTAAAAGTCTGGCGCGCTGCCAACTGTACTACCGAGCCTCTCGCGAGCGAGAGTAATTTATCCGGTTAAATACTAAAGAGTCAATAATGGGTGAACTTTGGGGCTCGTTTTTTACGACCCTCCTGAATATTGCACTTTATCCTGTTGATATGTTTATCTATTAACTATACTCTATCAATGTACAAAGGATCGCTGGATTCCGTGAGACCAACCTCGGACCCTCTCCTTGTAAGTTATGTTATAGATTCAATGCTCTTGCACTGATGTTACGATATTTTTATTTTATTATTGATCATCTCATCATATTATAAAGTAACATGATAAAATGCCATCTGTTGGAATCCAGGGTCAGCAAATGGAAAGGGAAAAAATGACGTGAGTGAAAAATCTCATTAAGAAAAAATAAACAAAAATGGACGAAATTTATTGAGTATGAGGCAAAGTATGAACAGAATTCATTTCATGAAATGTCAAAGATTCATTGTAAAATGGAAAAATCGCATTAAATTCACGAAAAATTCACACATTTTTAATAAACTTAATTCAAAAGAATGCAAATGTACGATATTGGGCTAAAAGATTGAAGCCGAAATCTTTTTATTAATCTAGAAAAATTGCTCGAAACATGAAAAAATGCTAAAAAGTACATACAAAATCAAATTTAAAAATCTGTTAACAAAAATCCAACCTTCAAGTTACATTACTTTATATACAGTGAGATTCATAAATATCAAAACAATAGGCTATCTTCTTAAATATTGCCCCTAGGCACATACTTCCGATTGCAAAGTTTCATAAAAAAAAGGTGCAAAATTTGATGAGATAAGTTGCAAATCCATGGGGGGTCTTATTTGAGAAAATACAAAAATTTTTACTCTGCCCCCGTAGGATAAGAATTTCCAATTAGGATATTTTTCCTTATCCATTTCTGAATTAAAGAAAATAATCCATCTTGATATCTGCAAAACTCAGAGAGATATGTCCGTTTTAATAATTCGTGAGGTTGCAAGGGATCAGACACCAGGCATGCAAGTGCAACAATGCTTCAAAAAAAGTGACAAAAAGACCAAAATAAGTGACGAAAAAGTGACTAAAGCATGTCGAAAAAGTGACTAAAGCATGTCGAAAAAGTGACTAAAGAGTAACAAAAAAAGGAGGCTAAAGCACCAAAAAACAGAGACGTGAATAGTACGTGACAATGATTTTTTTTTTTCATTTGTAAGTTAAATTATGTAAATAAAACACCTTTTTGCTTTTAAGATGACAATCCTCTATCAAAATGACGGATAAGGTAAAACCTCAGTTTTATTTAATCATATAAAACAAAAAGTACAATGTTAGCATAATAAACTTTAAAATTTAATTATAAATAGTAAGGTTGTTTGTCATTAAAAAAAAAAAATGGCAGGTGTCCTACCCATCACCTTTTAATTACCACTATTTCTAAAGAACAATCTTCATTTTATTTCTACAACATTTGCAATAAAAATCTATTGTTTGCAAATAGTGATATGATAATAGGTCACTGGCAATAATAGGGATAATAGGTCATAGGCCCTTGCAATATTTTCTGCGAGAAGTTCCAATTTTAACTGCAACTAACTATACAAAAATAAACTAGATGTTTAAGAAAAAATGATGGAAATAAAGAAAAATTAAAATTCTATTGCTAAATTCACCCCGAGTAAATAAATTAAAACTTAGAAAAAGCGCAAATAAAACATACCAAATTGTTTACAGTGCACACATCTATATCTATAAAAGAGTTTGTCCTGACTGACTCATAATCAACGCACAGCCCTAACTACTGAACCTAGAAGCATGAAAATTGGGGACAAAATACTTCTTATAACATAAGAATACACTAAGAAAGGATTTTTGAAAATTCCCTCCTAAGGGCGTCAAAAGTCTTATAACTTCTGGCCATATCTCAGCAGCCGTTTTAGGTAGGGCCGTGAAATTCCAGAAAATAAATCTACTAAAAAATAAACACGTATTTTAGAAATTAATAGAAATTTCTCCCTAAGAGGGTTAAAGGAATGGTCGAAAGTTTTTAAACATTTGACCATATCACAGCATGTAGAAGCATGAAAGCCAAGAAAATAAATCTACTGAAAAAGTAATTAAAACATGTATTTCAGAGATTTTAGAAATCCTCCACCGACCCCAATCCCTCTATGCGGGTTAAGGAGATAATCAAAAATTTTAGGTCATTTTGCTATATCTTAGCAACTGCTTTAGGTAGGGGCATGAAATTGCAGAAAATAACTGTATTCAAAATTAAACATGTACTTCAGTTATTTCTAGAAATACCTGCGTAAGGTGGTTAAAGGGGGGTGGGGTGGGGACAAAACTTTTAGAACATTTGGCCATATCTCAGCAGTTGTTTTAGGTAGCAGTGTGAATGCCCAGAAAATAACTGTACTAAAAAATATTTAGACAAGTATTTCAGCGATTTTTGAAATGCCCCCAATGGGGGTTAAGGAAAGGTAAAAAATTTTAGAACATTTGGCGATATCTTAGCAGCCGTTTTAGGTAGGAAGATGAAATTCCAGAAAATAAATCTACTAAAAAAAAAAAAAAAAAAAAAATTAAGCATGCATTTCAGCAATTTTAAAAAAAAAAAAACCCCCACCTAAGGCAGTTAAAAGGAGGTCCAAAATTTTATAACATCTGACATATCTCAGCAGCCATTTTAGGTAGGAGCATAAAATTTCAGAAAATAAAGGTACTAAAAAAATTAAACACGTATTACAGCAAATTTAGAAAATTCTCCACCTAAGGGGTTAAAGGTGGGGGCAAGAATTTTAGAGCATTTGGCATAAATCATAATAAATAAAGATGGAATTGTGACTGGAACTGAAATTCAATGAAGAGTGTGCACGCTATGAATCTTACAATCATGTGGCGAGATTCCTTTTTAATTCTACCCTACTTTTCGATGAAATTCAAATGCAACCGAATGATGTTTTGCTCCTATTAGCCGTGATTCTACTTTTGTAATTCATAATAAGCGAGAAAATCATAATACAGTTTAAAGACAACTTTTCTTAATGTCCAAATTGCTTGTTTTAAGCGTGCACTCAAATTAGCGAAAGAAAACTGTTTTCATGGGCGTTGCACTTTATTTAATTCATTATCTAGACAGGTGTCTGTGCATATTTTAGATTTCTGCACAGGCTGAAATTTGTACAAAAAATTCTCATTTTTCTTAAGATACTACTAAGATTAATTTAAAGAATACCACATGCATATTTATAAGAAAATTTTAAAGTATATTTTAAATTACTAAGTGTTCGCATAACAAAAATATAGCTGCCAAACCTCCCACTAATCCTCCTTAATATGTAGATTAATTTGAACCAGTTAACCACTTTAAAACCAGAAAATTTATTCAATGAATATTTGACTTAATTTAAAGGTTTTAAGTCGAATTGATTCAACTGAAATTCTTAGTTTCTGGTTCGAACATATTAAATCTGGGTCAAATAAACACATTTATAACGTAAGATTAGTGGGAGGTTAGCATCTATTAAAAAAATATGCAATAGCAACATTAATAATTATTTATACTCTCAGACTATTGTTAAGAAATATTGACAAGCTTATTTCCCAGTTCTCAATGCCTCTAATTATATTCAATAGTACATTAACCCTGGTAGTATAATTTACAGTTCGTTATTTATAAATCTTTATTTTTATTAAGGTCATTTCATTTAAATAGTATAAGTATAAAGTATTCTGTATTTAAAAGTATTCTGAAATTAAACTCACCTTTTATCTTGCGTTCATTCTTTTAATCCTTTAGTTATTTATTCAGCTTTACGTTTCTTTAGTTACAGTTCATTGATAACGCCGTATCTTTATTTTTACAACTGCAGATGTTTACGTTTTCCACGCGACATAGTAGAATTTACGAGAGCGTATGACGTGGTGTACTTTTCTCCCGACAGATGGCGGGAACGGATTTATGAATGAATTAGTTGACGTAGTTCGTCACCGGCAAATCACCATCTCGTAGATCATTCTGGAGAGTGGGCGTGTCGACACGTGCCGTTCCAGCTGCTGTATTTAAAGGGGTTATTTGGAAGGAAATGTTGCTTACTTGTTTTATCTACCAATGTTCTCGATACGAGAATTGCTTTAAGCGTTCTCGGGATGCTGTATTTGATCTTGTGGTAAACATTTAAAATCATGCGGCTTATTTTTATTTTTAGTTCTGTTTTTAAAATCATCTTTTAAAGTTACGATATTTAAGCTTTTCTGTTCTTCATGGCTTCTAAGTGTTTAAAATGGCTGTTTTGATTTAAAGTGATTCATTGTTTATTCATCAATATTTGGTTTATTTTTAAAGACTGTTTTTATCAAGATATTTTACTGTGAACTTTGGATCTTAATAAAAGAAGTTTAAGCCTGGAGCTTTATCTCATCTGTCAATTTACTTCATCCACTTTTTAACATTTCTTCATTCAACGTACTTCATAATTTTTCTCATTTGCATATTTTTAGAAATCCATCCTCCGATCTACTTCCACTGTTGAACTCTGCTTTATCAACATAATTTTTAATCAGTGTTACAAGTGTAAGATGTTGGGGAATTGGTATTAGTGCTAATCCCTAACAGTTTAGGTTATGGGCAGATAAGTCCAGATTTGAGGATATGGATCAATGGAGAGGATTGAATTTGATAATCTTCAGTTGGCCCTTTACCCTTTATAGAGGTCTATGAGAAATATTTAAGTTAAAAAGAATGACGCAGCGTGATTAAAAAGAGGGGGGGGGGCGAAGATTTAGTACGTGTCTGAAAAAAAAAAATTTTTTTGAAGAAGATTGTGAAGAAAGTTTTATATTTTTAAATTCTAGTTTTATCATTCATCTTCATTTATTTATTTTTTTTTGTTGTTGAAAAATGGCCGGTAACACAATAGAAAAGCTAAACTCCACGAATTATGCTGGATGGAGTATTGACATGAAATATGTCCTAATTGACAAAGGACTGTGGGACATTATAGAATCTGGTAAAGAGGAGCTGGTCCCGAGTAGTACAGTAACTGAATCAGATTCAAGCATTTTTAAACAGCGTTCAAGGCAAGCTCTTTCGGCAATATTTTTGAATATTGAGGGAGAATTTAAGCGTGTAATTGCTGAATGTACAAATGCTGTTCAAGCTTGGAACAAAATTAGGTTACATTTCCATCCCGACTCTAGGTCATTCTTGATGAAGTCATTTAGTGAATTGATAGAATGCAGAAAGAAGGAGAGCGAGTCGATAAGTATCTTTGCAACTAGATTAAGGAGGCTTATGAGTATAATTAAAGAACAAGATAAAGGGTTTAACGAGATTTATTTAAGTTTTCAATTAATACGGTATTTACCACGGAAATATGATGGTATTGTGCAGAGTATCTTGAGGTGGTCCGAAGACGAGTTTAAGTTTGAAAAGATAGTTTTAGAATTAGTGTCTGAAGAGACCAGATTGACTGTTCGTGATCAAGATAGTTCTAAGTACGTGCCATCAGCTAATAGTGTAAAATGCAAGAAGAAACCTCGTTTTTATAAGAAATGTTGGCATTGTGGGGTTTCTGGTCACGTTCGAAGCAAGTGTCGCAAGTATCTGAACTCTCGTTATAATCCTGATCGACAGAGCTATCCAACTTATGCAGAATCTTCACCAAAATCCAGGAGTTCTTCTGATTTTTCTCCGACTGTGCCCAGAGGTAGAGGATCTCACCGACGTGATTATCGTGACTCATCGACTGATTCCACTGCTGGCCGGAGTTTTTCTCGTGATTCCAGACAGTATCCTAGATCTCCATCGCCCAGGCCTTACAGAAGATCCCGTAATTTTGGAAAGAATCATGTATCCAGACAACAGCCCAGAAAGCATGGAGCAGATATAGAGGACTTTCCTGACAGCTCACGTAAGTCAACTTATGTTGTATCTCAAGCCAGTTTATGTAATGCATCGGATGTTGACACCTGGATCTTTGATTCAGGTGCTTCACATCATTTCTGTTCTAATCGTAATTTATTTGTTAAATTTTGTAATGTTTCAGATGAACAAATGAATGTGGCTGTTAAGGATATATCTTTTCCGATTGAGGGTAAGGGAGAGGTAAAATTACGCTTTGGACAAAGAGTGTTCACCTTTACGGAGGTGATGTACTCGAGCCAACTAAGACGTAATCTAATCTCTGGCCCTCAGTTGGATAAGAGAGGCTTAACATTTCTGGGTGGTGGAGGCGTAATTGACATCATGAGGGGAGACATCATTTTATTCAATGCATTTTTGAAAAATGGGTTTTATCAGCTTTTCCCTAGGGCTCCTAAACCTTTGAAAAATGTATCTTTTGAATCTAATTCTGCGGGTAATGCTAAACGTATAAGTAAAATGCAATTATGGCACCGCCGATGTGGGCATATTAGTCCCTCTGTTTTGATTCATACATGTAAAGAAAATGGGGTCCGGGGATTGGTTGATCTGAAAGATAACGATTTTCATTGTGAAGTCTGTAAGTTGAATAAGTTTATAAGACCTTCATTTAAACCCATTGGCAGCATTCGTTCTGAACATCCCTTAGAACTTTTATTTGCGGATGTTTGGGGACCTTGTAGAACTGTTGGGAGAAATGGGGAAAGGTATTTTCTTTCAATTATGGACGACTACTCCCGTAGAGTTTCAGTATACCCAATGAGATTAAAATCGGGTGTTTTTGATATTGTCAAATCTCATATTACTCGTGCAGAAAATTTCTTGGGTAGAAAAGTAAAGAATTTTAAGTCTGATAACGGGGGTGAGTTCGTCAATGATAATTTTGAAATATATTTTGATGAAAAGGGAATACATCACGAGTTGACAAATCCATTTTCTCCCCAACAGAATGGGGTCATTGAGAGGTTTATGCAGACAGCTGTCAATGGAGTCCGTACTATTTTGGCTGAAAGTAAATTGAATCCCAGGTTTTGGCCAGAGGCCTTAAAATATTTTTGTTATACCTGGAACCGGGTCTGTCCTAAGTCTTTAACGAAGACTCCTTTTGAATTATATGGGGGCCGAAAACCATCTGTGAGGCATCTTAAACCTTTTGGGACAACTGCTTACGTGGGAATTCCTCACCAGAAACGTAATTCAAAGTTAGATCCAAAAGCAAAAAAGGGCTATCTTGTGGGTTATGCTTTTAATACCAAGGGTTACCGGATTTGGATACCTGAAGATGATCAAATTGTTGAAACTATTAGTGTTACATTTAGAGAGATTCCTGAGGATGTTCCTGGAGGCAGTGGATTCGTGATGGGCCCGGGATCTTGTGATCCTTTCTCCATTGACTCCAGTGATAATCAGGGTGAAGATGCTGGAGGAGTAGATTCTTGGGGACCCTTGAATCCTCCCGGCATACCACCGGATTCCCGGGTTAATGGGGAGGGGGTTGCGGATTCCGAGTCTGATTCCGAAGCTGAAGACGTTAAGACCCCTATTTCCTCCAACCGAGAAGTTAGGTGGTTACGTAAACCCGTGGTGCGATCCTCCAGGGACAGAACAGATATTTACTATTTTGAGGAAGGTAAAACTAATAGATTAAGATCACCTGCAGAAGTTGAGAGGTATTGTAATGTAAATGGTATTAAGTATGATCCAAATCTTTTTGATTTCAGTGGCTCAAATACGTATGCTGGTTTAGTCCCTATACATTCTGAATCTGATGACGAGAACTCTGATAATCCTGAATCTTCAAATATATCTGCATGACTAGACAATATAATAATTCCTAACTCTTTTAAGCAGGCTCAGAAATCTCCGCAGCGTGCGATGTGGTTTGATGCAATGCGAAAGGAAATCGGGGTTATGAACGAACGGTCGGTTTGGCATTTGGAAAGTTTGCCAGGAAACGTGACCCCAGTGGGCTGTCGGTGGGTATACACGGTCAAGAGGGACGAAAGAGGACGAATCGCTCGTTTTAAGGCCCGTTTGGTGGCCCAGGGATTTAAACAAGTGAAGGGCGAATCGTATGAGGAGTCCTTCAGCCCTGTTGTAAACTTTGGAGTGATTCGATTTTTCTTTTCCCTCTTAGTATCGTGTTGCGGATGGTCACACGTTCAGTGTGACGTAACAAGCGCCTACCTATACGCCCCGCTACGGGAGTCTGTTTTTATGTCACAACCGCCCGGTTTCGTTATCCCCGGTAAAGAGCATATGTATTGCAAACTGGATCGGGCGCTGTATGGGCTGCATCAAAGTGGCCGGGAGTGGTATTATGAGATCCATAAAGTTTTATTAAAGATTGGTTTTAGGAAATTTGAGTCATGTAACTGTACTTACCTTTTTGATTCTGATATAGTTCTGCTACTATACGTTGATGACTTCGTAGTTTTTGGAAAATTTAAGAAGAAGATTGACATAATCCTGGATTTGCTTGGAAAGAATTTTGACATCAAGCTTTTAGGAAGAACACGTAAACTTTTAAGGGTCGAATTTGTTGAAAAGGGGAATTCATTATGTATACACCAGTCTAGTTATATTGATGAGGTGTGTGATAAATTTAAGAATTTTCGAATTCCTATTTCATCTCTCCCTATTAGTAAGGGTGTTATATTATCTAAAGTTAATTGTCCTTCTTCTGATTCCGAAAAGGGGTACATGGCTCGTTTTCCTTACAGAAGCTTACTGGGTTGTTTATCATTCATTGCCAGTAGAACCAGGCCAGATATTAGTTATGCGGTTAATATATATAGTCAGTTTCAGTCTAATCCGGGTATTTCACATTGGGACGGGTTATTACGGTTGCTTGGTTATTTAAAGTATACTCGACACTACCATCTCCGGTTACGGTGTAACGAGGAGAAGTTGGTTGCCTTTTCTGACGCTGATTTTGCGGCGAATCGGGATGACCGAACATCGGTTGGTGGGCAAATAGTCATGGTTGGCAGTTCCCCCGTGGACTGGCGTACCTTTAAAGAAAGGTGCGTCAGTTTATCCACAATGGAGTCGGAATTTGTCGCCATGACTGAGGCCTCCAAAAACCTGGTTTGGTTTGACCGGATCCTGCAGGAGTGTCGGGATAGAGCAATCATACGCGATTTAGGTATCAAGTCGAAGCTTTATGCAGATAACCAGGCGGCCATTAATTTTGTAAAATCACCTATAGAAAACTATAAATCTCGTCATATAGATGTCAAGTTATTTTTTATTAGGGATTTAATTTACAGTGAAGCTTTTGATTTAGAATATATTCCTAGTAAGTCAAACCTCAGTGATGTCTTTACGAAGCCTCAGACCAAACACGATTTGTTAATTTTTGTTAGAACTGTATTTGATACAGGTTTTTAATGTTTAAATAGTTTTTCAGATTATTTTTAGATTTTTGTTTGAAGTTTTTAGAAATCATACTGCGTACCACCATTTTTCTTCAGTATAAGATTTACGTGTATTAAGATGTATAAAGTTTGTAATCCTGTGTACGTGGTGAGTGGCCATAGCCATTTACATGGTTTAAGCAAACGATGTTCAGCAAGTTTTTATCTAGCTTTTTATGAAGTCTCTTGATCACAATTGTTTTTCATTACCTTTTTCATCTAGCTGTTAAGCATTTAATTCCCATCCAATGGTGGAAATGGTGCCTCTTACCATTCTATTCTTGGGGGTTCGAGCAGCCCACAGTACCGTTTCGGGTGGGTGGTCCCTTGGGAGACAAATGCCAGAGAACTTTCTGAGGTAGTTTGTGTGAGAGGTAACCGCCACTGGCGGATCTGCTGCGGACATTGTATTTTTGATTTTGTGAGTCCCTAGTTTTTATATATGAGAATGTCACTAGTCCCCGTTTATCAGCTGGTTGAGAGAAGTATATGTAACTTAATTTTTAAAATATTTGGATATATCTATTTAATAGTTTAAAGTTTCTGATTAATCTGTTTGAAGTTTAAATATATATTAAATTAAAGTTAAAGTAATAGAAATTAAGAATATGAATTTTTGTTTAGGAAATCCAGTTTCTCTCCTTTGTAGCAATAGTTTTGTTGAGGTTTTATGTTTTTAAGGTTGTTATACCTTTGTTAAGTCTTAAGTTGGATTTAGTACTGTTATATTTATATAGAAGTTTTGTTACAGGAATATATCTTATGATAATGGACTATTTTTGTATTGATTATGTTGTTTCTAATAGATCTTTTATTTGCAGGCATCTGATATCTTCAATGTGAATATTTGTGCGAATGTAGGTAGAGAAAATGGATATTGCTGTAAGATGTTGTCTGTAGATGGATAAGTGTACAGCTATTTATTGTTATGTCTTATTAATCAGATGCCAAGTTATTGCTTAAGTTTGTCATTTTTACTGGATTTTGGAAGCTACTGGGAGAGACTGATGAAGTTACTCTAATTAATTTTTCTATCTTTGTTCTTGTTAAATAAAAGTTATTTAAGTTTTGTATAAATTTGCATATTTAGCTGTGGTCAAGATGACGGAGTTGGCTAGTATGTATAGTTTCAAATTGAAACGTTACTTTTGTAAGTTGGTACGTATGTTGATTTTTCATTGTGATATTTTTCAATTTGTTAAATGTTTGAATTGTGTTTATATTGTTAGAAATTTAAATTTTGAATTTTTTTGTAAAGAGGCCATGAATGGATTTAGGCGAGTTTTTATGCTGGATCTTTTGGCTTTTGATTTTGAAGTTTTTGGTGGTTAATTTGTGGGATTTCGTTTGGAAATTTTTGTTGGGCATTTCTCGGTTTTTAATGTTAGTTGTTAAATTTAAAGCATTGGGAGTTTATTAATGCTTAATTCTTGTTAGTTGTTAGCCATTATCGGGCATTTCTCATGTTAAGTGTTAGGATTAATATCTCGTTTAGTTTTGTTCATTGTTTTTAACCGTTTTTATAGAAAGAAGGTGTTCCATGGTCAGTGAAGATTTTTAGACCTTTTATTTTTCGTTTTCGATTGAGACATTGAGAGGGGGGGCACTTGTTAAGAAATATTGACAAGCTTATTTCCCAGTTCTCAATGCCTCTAATTATATTCAATAGTACATTAACCCTGGTAGTATAATTTACAGTTCGTTATTTATAAATCTTTATTTTTATTAAGGTCATTTCATTTAAATAGTATAAGTATAAAGTATTCTGTATTTAAAAGTATTCTGAAATTAAACTCACCTTTTATCTTGCGTTCATTCTTTTAATCCTTTAGTTATTTATTCAGCTTTACGTTTCTTTAGTTACAGTTCATTGATAACGCCGTATCTTTATTTTTACAACTGCAGATGTTTACGTTTTCCACGCGACATAGTAGAATTTACGAGAGCGTATGACGTGGTGTACTTTTCTCCCGACAGATGGCGGGAACGGATTTATGAATGAATTAGTTGACGTAGTTCGTCACCGGCAAATCACCATCTCGTAGATCATTCTGGAGAGTGGGCGTGTCGACACGTGCCGTTCCAGCTGCTGTATTTAAAGGGGTTATTTGGAAGGAAATGTTGCTTACTTGTTTTATCTACCAATGTTCTCGATACGAGAATTGCTTTAAGCGTTCTCGGGATGCTGTATTTGATCTTGTGGTAAACATTTAAAATCATGCGGCTTATTTTTATTTTTCGTTCTGTTTTTAAAATCATCTTTTAAAGTTACGATATTTAAGCTTTTCTGTTCTTCATGGCTTCTAAGTTAAAGTGTTTAAAATGGCTGTTTTGATTTAAAGTGATTCATTGTTTATTCATCAATATTTGGTTTATTTTTAAAGACTGTTTTTATCAAGATATTTTACTGTGAACTTTGGATCTTAATAAAAGAAGTTTAAGCCTGGAGCTTTATCTCATCTGTCAATTTACTTCATCCACTTTTTAACATTTCTTCATTCAACGTACTTCATAATTTTTCTCATTTGCATATTTTTAGAAATCCATCCTCCGATCTACTTCCACTGTTGAACTCTGCTTTATCAACATAATTTTTAATCAGTGTTACAAGTGTAAGATGTTGGGGAATTGGTATTAGTGCTAATCCCTAACAACTATTACATTCGAAAAAAGATTTATTTTTAAAAAACAATGTCGTTTGGAATAAATGAAAAATAGTTTTAAAAACAACTTTTGAAGCTGTATAACGAAAAGTAGATTTTTGAAAATATTTCTGTGTAATTTATTAAAATATATTTACAATGATTCCCTTAACAGAAGTTTCATTATCACTATTACTATTTTTTACAAAACTTATTGCCTGCCTGACACGTCCTAAGAACAATAAAGACCCGTCATGGCCTGACCAGTGTACCGTGCTAGTCACAGGCCTGGCGCCAAGCTCAGGCTCATACAGCTTTCTAGCATATTTCTAAAGCAAGTTTAACACAAAACTCTATAAGCTCTTATTGTATATCTAAAAGTTATTGTCTTAGATCGACTTTTAATAAATTTGTAAATTTATTGTCGATCCCTAACTTGCATTTCAAATGAACTGATATTGCGTAGCTCAGAGGTATGCTTAAGTGGTTAAGTCACGAATGTTGCATTTTGATAACTCTGAATTTTGCAGATATCAAATGGATTTTTTTGTTGTTTAATTCAGGAATGGATAAGGAAAAGTTTCCTAATTCGAAATTTTATACAACGGGGGCCATATAAAAATTTAATTTTTGTATTTTCTCAAATAGACACCCCATGGAGTTGCAACTTATCTCCTCAAAGTTTGCACCTTTTTCTTTTATAAAACTTTGCAACTGGAAGTATGTGCCTAGGGACAATATTTAAGGAGATAGCCAATTGTTTCGATATTTATGAATCCCACTGTATAGAGATACTTTCATGCCAAATCTTATAGGCAGTAGGACCTTGAGAACATAGCACACACAAGCATACAAGCACTTCCTTTATTATTATAAATGTTTAGTTTTACCTTCACCAAAAGATAAATACTGGCCCACATTATACAAGAACTATAAAAAATTTCTTTATATTTCAAAACAAATAAAACCTGAATGAATCTCAATATCCTTAACAACACTTAAATTCTAAATTAACATACACAATTAACTTTCAAACTTGCTTAAAAAAAAAGGGAGGAAACTCACTTGCAAAGTTTAAAAGCCTTCTGGTTTAACTTATTCGGCACATTTCCTCAGGGAACTTCAGTGCAGTAACCTTTTTAGGATTTGAGTCATCGCAGGCCTGGAAAAGTTTGAGTTTTTTTTTTTATAAATATTTAAGAAGATCTAGAACTTTTTAAATATACATATGGTTTTTTTTTTATTTACGTAAATTGAAATACATAATATTATAACATATTACATTATAACATAATATTACATTATAACATAACATTAAATACACTTTATAAATATTCCATATAATACAGGCGTAGATATTAAAATAAAATGCAAATACAACTTCATAATCTTATTGGTTTATAATTTCTCAAAAAATATATATGTATGCAACTAAAGAGTGACCAAAATACAATTATAATTGGTCCTCAATGGAATAATTTATTCAGCACACAAGAGTGGTTTATAAATGTGTAGAAAAAGTATTTGTTTTCTTTATTTATTGGAGAGCTTATTGAAGTTGAATTTTCACTAAACAGGGATGAGAATTGCAAAAAAGCAAAAAGACTAAAACCACGCGCAAACAAAAAATTGTACCACATTTTATCCGTGAAAGATACTTTAAGAAATAAAACCAGGGTCTGATTTCCGGGCAAATGGATACAAGCGCACAAGCCTGTATACTACATTACAGGAGTGAAAATAGCCAAATTACACACAGTTCTTAAAACATTGAGCGTAGGTCATATGAAATCTTATCAGAATCATGGCCACTCCTGAAAATGAAATAATTTAATTAAGAATAGGGTTTTTGTGTGTAAATTTTTTAGCAAAAAATATGAAAAACTTAGTGAAAATCACAATGGTTAATTATTTTTGGTCACACGGGCTAATTGGAACAGGACATACAGTCAGCTTAAAGTAAATTCTGAATCAGGAGCGATTCTGAGTAAAAAAAAAAAAAAAATTGAAATTCACAGCAAATTTTCTGAAAGGTTACAAAAGAGGGGGGAAGGAGAGGATACACTAAAAGCACTAAATACATGTATTTTTCGCGATCTTTTGACGAAATGTACCGCTTTTTCGCGATCTTTTGACGAAATGTACCGCTTTTTCGCGATCTTTTGACGAAATGTACCGCTTTTTCGCGATCTATTGACGAAATGTACCGCTTTTTCGCGATCTATTGACGAAATGTACCGCTTTTTCGCGATCTATTGACGAAATGTACCGCTTTTTCGCGATCTTTTGATGATATTTGAAGTTTTTTCGCTATCTTTAGACGAAATGTACCGCTTTTTCGCGATCTATCGACGAAATTTACCATTTTTCTCGAACTTTGGGCGAAATTCGCCGTTTATTCGCGATCTTCTGATGATATTTGTAGTTTTTCGCTATCTTTTGACAAAATTTGCCGTTTTCTCGCGATCTTTTGACGAAATTTGCCGCTTTTTCGCGGTCTTTTGACGAAATTTGCTATTTTTATCGCGATCTTTGGACGAAATTTGCCGTTTATTCGCGATCTTCTGACGATATTTGTAGTTTTTTTTGCGATCTTTTGGTGACATTTACCGCTTTTTCGCGATCTTTTGACAAAATTTGCCGCATTTCCCGATCTTTTGACGAAATTTCCCATTTGTTCAAGATCTTCTGACGAAATTTATAGTTTTTTCACGATCTTAACGAAATTTGCCATTTTATCACCTTTGAATGTTCTTTCGAAATCGGAAGAAAAGCGGAATCGATAGGAAAGTGAAATTTTCGGAAAATAAAATTTTGCAGGAGAAAAAATACAGAATCCTCGGAAAAAGGTGGAATTTCGAGGGAAAAAAACGGAAATTCCTCTAAATAACAAAAAAGCGGAAATCAGCCAAAAGACGGAAAATTCTCATCCCTGTATATAGGAGTACTAGTGGTATATCTATAGGAGTTCCGGAATTTCGGCTCCAAAATGCCTATTAAACAGTATAATTTGCGTGTGTTGATCCGTTATTATTGGAGAAAATGTCTAAATTCTGAAAGCCGTTGATGAGATGAAGGAGGTTGAAGGTGCTGGTACGGCGATTCCAAGGACCATGGTACTTTCAGCAAAATATGGAATCTGGCAGAACGACGGCAGAAACTCGTGAACTAGGATGATCTCTACTTTGAAGAACAGTCCTTGTTGCTTTTGTTGTTAATTTGCATGTAACAACGCAACTTTCACAAATTTCACAGAACTTTTTGCTCAACCTAGTATAACAGTATACAACAACCTAGTATATACAACCTAGTATAAATTCCCATTTGTAAAGATAGAAGGAAGTAAAACTTCTCGGAATGTGAAAGAAGGACACTTACCATCAGTTAGTATCACACGGCTGGGTCCTGCCTGGCCGGGCTGTTGGTCTGCAAAAGCAAATAAATGAAAATGAATTGCTGCTTATTATATCTCATAGCATACATAACAACACATCCATTAAGAAAAAGAACAAACTAATCTTTTCAGAATACGTTTAATAATGAGGGATGTCTACACTCATTTAAAAAGCCTATTTCAGTATTAGATGTAAATTTCCAACTGGGCGAAAAATATCCGGATCAGGATTCGAACCAAGGATCTCCTGGCTGAAATCCTCCTTGGTTCGAATCCTGGTCCGGATGCACCGCAAAGTGTACTATGAATACTTGAGTGCACTGCATAAGTGCCTATCCATTTCATTCTGTTCAAAAGGCTCTAACATCATTAAAATGCACTTGGAATCATTTTTTCCCCATGGGCGGTCCTGTAACAGAAAACTTTTGGTCTGCCCCTGTCATTCAGCTCTACATCCGATTTTCATAAAATTGGAAAGGACTCTACACAATTTTGCAACCATTCTATATTTAAAATTTCAGACCATTTGGTTGGGTAGTTTTTGCTCTATTATACGCAGGCAGACAGACCGAACGACGACTCTAGATGCTATGTATTTACATAATTACGATTGCACCTAAAAAAGGGAATATTACATAATAACTTTTCTACTGGAAGATTTCCAAGTGAAAAATGAAAATAAAATAAATAGTGTGACGAATTAAAAACAAAAGTGAATGTTACGTCCTATTTTTCCTGTTATGTGAAAAATTATAATTATTTAATTAATTTGACGAAATAAAAAATGGAATATTACGTCCTATTGGAAATACAAAGAACGTGGTGAATATAGACTGTCCTTTAAATGTGAAAAAATATATTGAAACATGATAAAAACTCGATTATGGAAATAGTGGCATATTTTAACATTATTGTTCCAATGGTGAATGGAAATAAGCTCATTTATAGCTGTATTCTATTGCGGTTGTTATATAAACTTATACTACATTTTTATATTGGGTTTTCATTACATTCGTGTGTACAACACTTCGACTGTTTTTTTTTTTTCGATATTGTATGTTAAATTTTGAAATTGGATTTTCAAAACAAACATTCTTAAAATTCCGGGCAACCCCGGGTACTGTAACTAGTAATGAATATAAATCACCCTTATGAATATCTGAAGTACTCTTGATATTCTTTCAGATGTAAAAATTTACAAAAATCCGGCTTAGGCTCTGACCCGACGATGCCGGATTTTTGAGGTTATACTGTAAACAATCTCATAGCACAAAGAAAGCGAAAGAATAGAGGGGGTACTTACAGAGCTGCTCCAGTGCCAACAGCCTATTTATTTTATCTGAAAATAAATATGAAATTTAATTGCCAATTGTTCTATTTCACAGCAAAAATTTACATCAATTTGAAAGAAAAATAAGTAATATAAAAATTTTGTTTTTAAAGTCAATTCCTACTTAGGCCATCAAAGAAAAATTTAATAGAATCCCTAAAGCTAATAATAGTTTTTGTTGCATTAAAATATCTCAATGGGTTGATTTTCTATAAGCAAGTAGGTTTACAATGGAAGTCTATGGGAATTGGGCGAAATATTAGAGATATCGCCAAGTTGGCGACTCATTTGTGTCGCCAAAATTGGCGATATATCGCCAAGTTGGCGACAAACTGGGCAGTGTTGGGCGACAAAACAGGGTCCCTCCTAGGGTAACCCCCCTTATAGATATGAAGATGCATTAAATGCTTCAATGGCCAAAAATTAATAGGCCAATGGTTTGGCCATTGGCCATACCAATGGTCGCCATTTTGTCTCCCCTGTAAAACTAAAATTAATTAATTAAAATTTAATGAATGAATTAATATTTGTAAAAACTGTATTAACATCAAGTGTCATCTTGTACAAGTTTTAAAAAAAATTCAACTTGATAGGACGAAAAGTATTTTATTAGCCATTGAAAATTTGAACAAGATATATAAATAAATAAATAAATATAGGGAGAGTGTGAACTAATAGTAGGAATTGAAAGAATGCACTTCAACATATTCAAAACAAGTTTTCTGTCCAAAACATTAAAATCGCTTGTGATAAGTTAAAATAGTGTAATGAAAAGTTAAAAATAAATGACAAATTTGTAGAAATTTCCCTATACAATTACGTAAATTTGTGTATATTCGTGTATTATAAAACTAAAATCGATGTTTTTCAAGGTGATTTAACAGCGATTCAGTTTGTTCTATTTTCGTTCAAAATACTTCTTAAATTCTTTTTTTTTTTTTCGTTAAAAATATCATTTTTCCCCCACTAAGAGGTGCTCGAAGAGTTTTTTTTACAAACGTTTTTGTCTCCCCGAAACATATTTTTGTAATGTGGTATTGCCAGTTATTGATTAGGTTATAAATTAGTTTCTTTTCGTTTAAAACAATTGCCTTTCTTAATTATCAGTATTTCTTTGAGTTGGTCATCTAAAAAATCCTATAAAACTTGTGTTTTACAGTACGGTCAAAACTAAAACTAGCGTAAAAATTAAAATTCGTTTAAAATAGTCTTTTTTCATTAAAAAAATGATATTTTCCTTTGCATTTATTCAATTATTAAATTTCATTAAGGTGATGGTTGTTCAAAAACTATTAAGTAACTTTCCTCTTTATCCTCATCTTATAGTAGACAAATTCTAAAGAAATCAACAAATAAGTATGCTAATCACTTGTAATGAAACAAAACTAAACTAGTATGTTGTGGCCATCACAAAACTTTCTTCTATATAAATCACATCAATTAAATCATTTAAATAGTAAAAGAAATTACATCAATTTAGAGCCAATTCGTATAAAAGTATACCTGAATTTGAAGTTTGATGAAAATTCGTGCATTACTTATTGAGATAGAGCTGTAGGGGAAATTCTGAAAAATGCAGCATAGCAGCGCCACCTGTTGAGCGATTTGCACCAAAACACAAACAGCACTAATTCATATTAAGGTACACTGGAATCTGAAGTTTGAAAATCGGTGCATTAGTTCTGGAGCTAGAGCTATTGTGGAAATCACAAAAATGCCCAAACATATCCAGGTATACCTGAATCTGAATTTTGTTGAAAACCCAAGCATTAGTTCTTGAGATAGAACTAATGCGGAAATCTAAAAAAATACAACATAGCAGCACCACCTGTTGAGCGATTTACACCACAAGGGGTAAAACGTCAATTCATGTCAAGCACTAACTTAATCTGAAGTTGGATGAAAATCCGTGCATTATTTCTTGAGATTGAGCTATTACGAAAATCGTGTAAATGCTGCAAAATGCAGCATAGCAGCGCCATCTGTTGGGCGATTTGCACCAAAACGTTACCAGTACCAATTCATATCAAGGATTAACGGAATCTGAAGTTTTATAAAAATCCGTGTATTAGTTCTTGAGATAGAGCTTTTGCAGAAATTCCGCAAAATGCTACATAGCAGCGCCACCTGCAGGGTGATTTACACCAAAAACTAATCAGTATCAATCTATATTAGGGACTACCTGAATATAAATTTTTATTAAATTCCGTGCGTTCGTGTCAAAGGGGGCGTTTTGAACCGAATTTCCGCGCGAAGGAAGAAAGAGCACTCAAGAGCGGGAGAAAAACATGTTTGTCACGTGATCGAAATCGCTTCTAACTCAATAAGTAACTGATGGATCCAAAAATAGAGAAAACAGTTCAATTCCAAATCGCTTCCATGGCCAAGCTTTCCAATTTTATATCTTTCCGTTAAAAAATAAATTTGTAAATGTGTCAAAACTTTTTGAGCTTGTTGAGCAGAGCAGTTAAGAACAGCCTTAACAAAACTTCGTTATTTAGGGAAATAAGCTAAATAAGGTAACTAAGTAAACATTTTAGAAAACGCATAAAACATTTGAAAAACTGATTTCAGCAGTTACCGTCCATAGCCAAATATGCATTCCAATTCTTTTGAACAGCCCTGTATTTGATTTGTAGGTTGATATACATACCATGTAATGGGAAAATTTAGTTTAGCAAGAAAACGCATAACAGGTTGAAATTTCTCTTTCAGCAATTTATACCAATAGATGAAAACATACATTTGTACAGCCCTGTAGTTAACCTAGCACCTTTATTACACGCTACTATTTAGCTAAAGTTTAATTCAAAGTAAAATACTCTGAAAACTACTGAAATCACATTTCCAGAAATTACCATTTACAGACGGCCATGTATCCATTTCTTTGCGTGACCCTGTATATCCTTTTGCCCATGCTCTACAAACATTTCTTAGTAAACGAAATGCAGTTCCGCGTAAAAATGCATAACTCATTAAAAATTCACTTTGAAGCAATTTGCAATCATACAAAGTAACTATTACGAATTCTTGTGTAGCCCTGTATTTGAATTACAGCATTTATACACACCATATACCGGGTGTCCCAAAAAGGACTGACTGATTTTAAAATTCAATAACTTGCAAACGGTGACAGATATTTAAAAAATTCTTGCAGGAGGGTTATGCATGAGGTCAAAAGTTTTATTACAGTGATTTTCGATTTTAGTTCGAATTACAAACAATAGATGGCGCTGTAAGCAATAGTCGCTAAATACAGGCTCGATTTTTGGTCCTTTCTCTTGTTCTATGCGGAAAAAGGAGATGGAAATGTATTATCCGGGCCACGAAGTACCAAAAATCGAGCCTGAATTTAGCGTCTATCGATCGCAGCGCCATCTATTGTTTGTAATTCGAACTAAAATTGAAAATCACTGTAAAAAAACTTTTGACCTTATGCATAACCCTCCTGCAAGAATTTTTTAAATATCTGTCACCGTTTACAAGTTATTGAATTTTAAAATCAGTCAGTCCTTTTTGGGACACCCGGTAGTATGTATAAATAGAGTGAAACATAAGAGCGCATATCATAATTAAAAATGCATTTCTAGAAATCCTCATTAATGTACATTACTTCGGATACAATATAGTATCTGAAATATTTTGTGTGCCCCTGTAAATGCTATGCACTTTTATATTATACATGAAACTTATAGAAAACCTCAGCGACATACACCAATTTCATTATACTTGAAATAATCTAACATAATTAAAATTTGCCGCAAACACTTCCCTCCACCCCTACATCATTATGTAACTGAATTATTTTGTGTGGCCCTGTAAATGAATAATAATTATTCTTTGCACCGCATATACTACAGAATACATATTTTAGCGCACTTGATAAATGCATATCAATTTTATTACGTTTGAAAGCATGTAACATCATTAAAAGTCATTTGAAACGATTTTTTTCCCATAGGCCGCCATGTAACGGAAAACGTTTGACTGTCCCTGTAAATGAACTAAACATGCTACAAACTTCATTTGAAATAGGGTTCGTGCTATGGTAGAGGTCACTAACATCCAAAAATTTCAGAACGATCCGACATTATTTACGGGAACTAGAGCGCGTACAGACGGACAGATGTACAGACGGCCAGACAAACCGAAGTCATGAACACTTTTCAACTTTGTTGGAAAGTGTTAAAAAGGAGATATTTTCCTTCAGAATGTGAGCAACGTGAACGTTAAAAAAAAAAAAAAATCCGCTCATCTGATAAGTGATATATTGCACATAGAGAGAGATAGAAATGAGTTTTAAATTTTAGTTCCAAGAACTTGCGGATACAAATAGAACCCATCAGAATGTAGCAAAGTGAGGAATTTTGAGCCTGAAAATTGAAGGATATGTAAAATGTTTGCTATATTTTATTTATGATTTTGGTGTGTTTTATGTCAAAACCGGTATTTTATTTTACCTCTGTCTTCGATTTTATGTCCCATTATAAAATGGTAGGCTGTATTTATTAAATGTTCATTTTAGTAAAGATGAAGGGGAAACAACGCAAGAAAAATTAAAGATTGGAGACGATACTTACCCTCCTTCTCAGGGTCCCGCTTTTTAAGTTCTGCCATGACTGCAAGTAAATGTAAAAATTATTATATATCATAGTTGATATCAAAGCGAAGAATCAATAACTTTTGATGAATATATATATATTTATTTTTGGTATACAGTCGAACCTCGTTATCCCGACATTGTAATGACCAGAAAAAGTGATAAGCGGAGCGTCGTGGTAACCGGAGTTGGAGAAAAATATGTTTATAAAAAGCTGTATTTTTAATAAATTTAAGACAATTTAAATTCATAATTGTTCTTGCAGTTTTAAGCGATAAATTGTTATTAAACAAAATAAAGGCAAAAACAAAACTGAAAAGAATAAAAATCAGATTTACGATGACATGTCTTTTTTATTGTTACATGAAATATTGCTGAATTAAGGGTTGCTTGTGCTTCCTACAATTCTTTTTTCAATATTATACAATGAATTGTAATCAATATTCGTTGTTTCAAGAATGGATGTTAGATAATTTCGGATCGTTTCAATGCAATACAATGCTTCGGTTTTAGTCGGATGAAAAACGATGTGTCACCACAAGAAAGCGCGGCCTGACCAGAACAAAAAGACCGCGAGTAGACTGATCCGTCTATCAGAAGCTTCAGTGGGTCGTTCATAGTATTTGGGTTTATTCAGATAAAGGATTGAAATAAAATTTCTCAGTTATCTCAATGGGCATTTTAAACACTTTTGTGAAAAGTTTGGCTAAGACATTTCTTACCGCTTCATTTCCGTGCATAGATTATGAAAAATGGACAATTTTCCTAAACCGTCGGGATATCCGGAGTTGAAAAGTATTCAACGACGTAAAATCCGGAGTTTATTTACATTAAATTCATATACAGAAAATCGGGACTTTGAAAAACTGACGTGAGCGGAGTGACGTGAAAACTGGGATAATGAGTTCTGACTGTATTTATATTTTATTTTAATGAAAAAGAGAGAGAAAAAGAGAACAGAAGAAAAGTGAAAGGAGATGAAATAAAGAGGACACTTACCTTCGGCGGCAGATTTTTTTTTTCGACGTGGTGGTGTGGGTATTTTCGGCTTTGAACCTGCAAATAAATGCGTAAAATGTGTTACACATCATAGATGATTTCAGATAACTTAGAATAAAAAGTAATTATTAAAAAAAAAAAAAAAAATTACTTTTAACTTTTACATTTTTATAAATGCGACTTTATTGAACATGTTATAAGGATTTGCTTCAAAGATTTTTATAATTGTTAATACATAATATTCAATTTGCATAAATCCATTTATAATTTGCACATTCAGATTTGTTGATAATGTTATACAGTGAAACTTCTCTTAAAGACCACCCCTATTCAAGGGCCACCTTTATTAAGGGCCAATATTTTTAGGAACGAACATTTTTCCCATAGGCATTATGTTATTTTTACTCCTATTAGGGGCCGCACCTACCCCTCATAAAGGCCAATTTTTCACATGCACCTTAAATTCTAAACATGTGTATTGAATTCCTGAAACAAAAAAGAGTTCAGCAAGTAACTGCACTTGCAACAAAGAAGACAGCGGGAGATGGGGAGCATTTAGTAACACAATGAAGGACCACAAAGGTTTCCCCAAGTGAGACAAACACATGTTCCTCACACTTTGAAATAAATAAAGTTATACCTCATTCTAAGGCATTAATAAATTATGATGTAAATTTAAGCAATTTGTTCCATAAAGTATAAAAGAATCATTAGAAACCAAAATTGTCTGTGAAAAAATTATGAAAAGTAAACAAACTTAAATAGAATTTTTTTTTCAATTATGTATAAAGTTCGAAAATATTAATAAACAGTTTTTTCACCCATATAGTTTTGATTTCCTTATTTTAGTTGTGTCACCCCTATTCAAGGGCCACCCCTCATAAGGGCCAATTTTCAATGCAACGGCAGGTGGCCCTTACAGAGAGGTTTCACTGTATATGAAATATGAACTGTGGAGAATTGCTCCTCGATCAATTTAATTGAACGGTAGCATTGAGAAACAAATATGTCTACCGTAGAAAATAAATCAAAAGTTTTATTTGAAATTCTTGACTATGTAGCATATAACAAAAAATAATAAATTAATAATTTAATAACGTGGGTCATCGACTATTATGAATCGCAGAACACCAGAGTTATTGTAGATTCAAATTTGTGATATAGTTCAGTATAGAAAAGCACATCGAATTTCATATAAACAGGGATGAGAACTGCAAAAAAGCAAAAAGACTGAAACCACGCGCAAACAAAAAATTGTACCACATTTTATCCGTGAAAGATACTTTAAGAAATAAAACCAGGGTATGATTTCCAGGCAAATGGAGACAAGCGCACAAGCCTGTATACTACATAACAGGAGTGAAAATAGCCAAATTACACACAGCTCTTAAAACATTGAGTGTAGGTCATGTGAAATGCTCGACATATCAGAATCATGACCGCTCCTGAAAATTAAATAATTTAATTAAGAATAGAGTTTTTGTGTGTCATAATTTTAATAAATTTTTTAGCAAAAAATATGAAAAACTTAGTGAAAATCACAATGGTTAGTTATTTTTGGTCACATGGGCTAATTGGACCAGGACCTACAGCCAGCTTAGTGTGAATTCTGAATCAAGAGCGATTCTGAGTAAAAATTGAAATTTACAACAAATTTTCTGAAAGGTTACAAAAGAGGGGGGAAGGGGAGGATACACTAAAAGCACTAAATACACGTATTTTTCGCGCCATTTTGACGAAATTTGTCGCTTTTTCGCGATCTTTTGACGAAATTTGCCGTTTTTTCGCGATCTTTTGACGAAATTTGCCGTTTTTTCGCGATCTTTTGACGAAATTTGCCGTTTTTTCGCGATCTTTTGACGAAATTTGCCGTTTTTTCGCGATCTTTTGACGAAATTTGCCGTTTTTTCCGCGAACTTTTGACGAAATTTGCCGTTTTTTCGCGAACTTTTGACGAAATTTGTCGTTTTTTCGCGAACTTTTGACGAAATTTGCCGTTTTTTCGCGAACTTTGCCGTTTATTCGCGATATTCTTATGATATTTGTAGTTTTTTTCGCGATGTTTTGACAAAAATTTGCTTTTTTCGCGATGTTTTGACAAAATTTTGCTTTTTTCGCGATGTTTTGACAAAATTTTGCTTTTTTCGCGATGTTTTGACAAAATTTTGCTTTTTTCGCGATGTTTTGACAAAATTTTGCTTTTTTCGCGATGTTTTGACAAAATTTTGCTTTTTTCGCGATGTTTTGACAAAATTTTACTTTTTCCGCGATGTTTTGACAAAATTTTGCTTTTTCGCGATCTTTTGACGAAGTTTTCTGCTTTTTCGCGTTTTTTTTTTGACAAAATTTTGCTTTTTTCGCGATCTTTTGACGAAATTTTCAGCTTTTTCGCGATCTTTTGACGAAATTTGCCGCTTTTTCGCGATCTTTTGACGAAATTTGCCGCTTTTTCGCGATCTTTTGACGAAATTTGCCGCTTTTTCGCGATCTGTTGACGAAATTTGCAGTTTGAGATCTTCTGACGATATTTGTAGTTTTTTGCGATCTTTTGGTGACATTTAGCGCTTTTTCGCGATCTTTTGACAAAATTTGCCGCTTTTTCGCAATCTTTTGACAAAATGTCACTTTTTCGCGATCTTTTGACGAAATTTGCCGTTTTTTCATCACCTTTGAATGTTCTTTCGAAATCTGAAGAAAAGCGGAAACGATAGGAAAGTGAAAATTTCGGAAAATAACAAAATTTTGCAGGAGAAAAAATACGGAAACCTCGGAAAAAAAAGGCGGAATTTCGAGAAAAAAAAGCGGAAATTCCTTGAAATAACAAAAAAGCAGAAATCCGCCAAAAGACGGAAAATTCTCATCCCTTAAATCTAGTTTCCCCCAGGTTTAAAAAAGGGCAGGGTGCTGCTTGTGGGAAAAAGACACTTTTGGATTCCGAAGGGCATGTTTTGGATTTTTAAGGGCATTTAAAAAAAAAAAATCTAAACGCCATTCTTTTGATTTTTAAAACTACTTTTTAATATTTAATAGACAGAACACTACTTAAGACAGCAATGAGTCAATTTTTACTATGCAAGTAATTTTCTTAATAAACAATTAGGAGTAAAGGCACTTTTTTCAGGTGGAGGCAACAAGGGAGCTAATTTTTTTAATGAGGGGCAAGAAGGGTGCTATTTTGTAAAATTAATGACAGGCAGGGTGCAGTGCCCTCCTGAAACTGTCTGGGGGAAAACTGATCTACATACGCTTATAATTTAGTTTAAAAAAATTAAATTTGTGTACTTTTAATGTTTTTCCTGCAAAATAATGAAGCAGGTTTGGCATTTTTGCTGGCAAAAACTGGAAAAACCAGGGCAAAGTGAAAAAAGGCAAAAATGGCAAATTCTTATTTGTCATGTGTAATAAAATCTGTAAGCTAACAAGAATAATGGTATAAACAATTAAATTTAATAACATAATTTAATCTTTTTATTTAATTTGATAATAAATATAATTAAATATCTTTACATATTTTAAATCTTTATAAAATAGGTAAGATTCAGTAATTTAAGAACTAAATTAAAAATCAGATATTTCTTTTTCTTAAGTATTTTGTCAGCCATTGAAATATTTTAATTATCGAAAGGTTTTCTATAATTTTGCTATTTTTGATTTATGTAATAAGTCTTAAAAATATGTAAATATCAAAGTCTTTGGTACTAATTTATAATTATTTATCTGATGAAACTAGTCTGCTACAGATAAAAATAATAAATTGAAAATTACATATTGAAAAAACTTTAGGAAATTAGAATTTTTTTTTCCTGGGACAAAAGTTATTCTTTACTTTCAAAAAGTAGCCTGTAGCCTTTATCGTTTCGTACTATATTCCCTCACAAATACTCTTTTGAAATTCTCAAATCCAGCAGTCAAATTGTCTTGTCAAATGATCACAAGACATAACAAAATACCAGAGTATTGCACTCTGCTTTGTAGTTGGTGAATGGAAAAGCAAGCCTGCAGGGTACACAGGTTTTGTAAAAGCTATTGTAGAAAACCAGGCAGGGCCAAACTGGTTTCATAGATAATAGATACAAGATTTTTTTCTTTATTTCTTAACTTGAGAGTTACATCTGGTACTTAATGGATATATCAAAGATGGATTTTTTTGTTGTTTAATTCAGGAATGGATAAGGAAAATTTTCCTAATTCGAAATTTTATACTACAGGGGCTATATATAAAAATTAATTTTTGTATTTTCTCAAATAGACGCCCCATGGAGTTGCAACTTATCTCCTCAAAGTTTGCACCCTTTTTTTTTTTTTTTTTTTTTTTTAATGAAACTTTGCAATTGGAAGTATGTGCTTAGGGGCAATATTTAAGGAGATAGCTTATTGTTTCGATATTTATGAATCACACTGTACAGAGATACTTTCATGCCAAATCTTGTAGCTCTGTAGGCAGTAGGACCTTAAGAACACAGCACACATGCAAACACGCACAGGCATACAAGCACTTCCTTTATTATTATAGATGTTTAGTTTTACCTTCACCAATGATAAATACTGGCCCACATTATACAAGAACTATAATCAGAAAATACAATAACTATAAAATCAGGATTCTAAATTAACATACACAATTAACTTTCAAACTTTACTAAGTGAGCTTAAAAAAAAAGAGGGAGGAAACTCACTTGATCAATGTTTAAAAGCCTTCTGGTTTAACATATTTGGTGCATTTCCTCAGGGAACTTCAGTGCAGTAACCTTTTTAGGATAAAGGTTTGACCCATCCCAGGCCTAGAAAAGTTTGTTTTATTTTGATAAATATTTAAGAAGATCTAGAAATTTTTAAATATACATATGATTTTTTTTTTTTTTTTTATGTGCGTAAATTGAAATACATAATATAACACATTAAATACACCTTATAAATATTCCATACAATACAGGTGCAGATATTAAAATAAAATGCAAATACAACTTCATAATCTTATTGATTTATAATTTCTTTAAAAATATATAGGTATGCAACTAAAGAGTGACCAAAATACAATTACAATTGGTCCTAAATGAAATAATTTATACAGCACACAAGAGTGGTTTATAAATATGTAGAAGAAATATTTATTTTATTTATTGATTGGAGAGCTTATTGAAGTTGAATTTTCACTAAATCTACATATGCTTATAATTTATATTAGTTTAAAAAAATTAAATTTGTGAACTTTTAATGTTTTTCTTGCAAAATAATGAAGCAGGGTTGGCATTTTTGAGGCAAAAAGGTATTTTTGACAGGACAGTGGCAAAAACTGGAAAAAACCAGAGCAAAAATGAAAAAGGCAAAAATGGAAAATTCTGATGTCTAATGTGTAATAAAATCTATCAGCTAACAAGAATAATGGTATAAACAATTAAATTTAATAACATCATTTAATCTTTATTTAATTTGCTAATTAATAAATATAATTATTTTTACATATTTTAAATCTTTATAAAATAGGTGGGTATTCAGTCTAATACTTAGGAATTTAAGAACCAAATTAAAAATCGGATATTTTTTTTTTTTTTTTTCTAAAGTAAGGTATTCTGTCAGCCATTAATATTTTTTTAATTATCGAAAGGTTTTCTATAACTTTACTACTTTTGATTTATGCAATGAGTCTTAAAAATATGTAAATATCTAAGTCTTTGGTATTAATTTATAATTATTTATCTGATTAAACTAGTTTGCTACAGATAAAAATAAATTAAATTGAAAATTATATATTGAAAAAAAACTTTAGGAAACTAGAATTCACCCCCCCCCCCCCCCTCTCTCTCTCACACACTGGAAGAAAGGGACGAAAAGTTACATTTTCAGGGTTCATACAGAGTTGGGAAGGAAAAAATCCAAGGCGTCCAAAAAGTTTTAAGGATTTGCCATTTTTTGTTGTCGATGTTTTTATGTGCTGCATTGTTGTGGTATGCACACTCCAATTTTTAATGCCCAATTTGGAGAGAAAAACATTTCAAAACCAAATTTTACTTTATTAGAATTTAATTGTTAGTGCTGAAATTGCACAGTATTCACAATATATTGCTTACTGATTTTGTAAGTTTAAATACAAAATTAACAATCAACTTTTTTATGAAGTGACCAATGGCAGTTTTGAGTAAATAAAAAAAAATTCTGAAATTCCCAGCAAATCTTCTAAAGTTACACTAGAGGGGGGGGGGGGGAATAGGGGGAAATCCACTCTCGATACTAGCTATGCGTTTTCTCTGCGACTCTGACGAAATTAGAGTTTTTTCGTGATCTCGTGACGAAATTTGTCGATTTTTTGCAATCTTTTGACAAAATTTGCCGTTTCTTCGCAATCTTTTGACAAAATTTCCCATTCTTGTCCCTGTACATGCGAATATCCATTTTCCATCTCATTTTATCCCATCTCATTTTCGATCCAAACACACGCTTCTTGCTGCAATATGCCACTCTGCTATAGTTTTTTTTTTAACCCCGTTAGATATTACATTAAGTAATTATCTAACAATGTGGGTTTTTTCGTGATCTTTCGACGAAATTTGCAGGTTTTTTCGTGATCTTTCGACGAAATTTGCGGGTTTTTTCGTGATCTTTCGACGAAATTTGCGGGTTTTTTCGTGATCTTTCGACGAAATTTGTGGGGTTTTTCACTATCTTTCGACGAAATTTGTGGGGTTTTTTCGCGATCTTTTAACGAAATTTGTGATAACCAATTCGAGTTTTCCCATTCTTGTCCCTGTACATGTGAATATCCATTTTCCATCTCATTTTCGATCCAAACACACGCTTCTTGCTGCAATATGCCACTCTGCTATAGTTTTTTAACCCCGTTAGATATTACATTAAGTAATTATCTAACAATGTGGGATTTTTCGTGATCTTTCGATGAAATTTGTGGGATTTTTCGTGATCTTTCGATGAAATTTGTGGGATTTTTCGCGATCTTTTGACGAAATTTGTGGGGTTTTTGCGATCTTGACGAATTTTGCCATTTTCTCGTGATCTTTTGACGAAATTTGCAGGGGGTTTTCGCGATTCTTTGACGACATTTGCGTTTTCCCCACGATTCTTTTACGAAGTTGACAATTTTTCTGCAAATGATTGACAAAATTTATTTTTTTCGGCAACGATATGTCCAAAATTTCAGATTGGTGACCGATTTTTTTTAAAATTTTCGGAAATGAATGCCTTACATTTTCGGAAAATTTGGACTAGAATCACCCCTAAGCTACATAAATAGGGATTAGTCAAACTCCAAACACTTATGTATATCACATACATGATACATTTTAAAGAAAATTTTAAAAGACCACAAAAAAAAATGCTAAATGCAACATACAAGAAAAAATATAACAAGTTTTGAATTTATTCTTTTAAAACAGAGGTAATCGCTTTCTTTGAAGGTGAAACTTTGACGAACTCGCGTGTTTTACGCGATCCCTTGAGGAAAGTCGCGCGATCCCTTGAGGAAAGTCGCGCGATCCCTTGAGGAAAGTCGCGCGATCCCTTGAGGAAAGTCGCGCGATCCCTTGAGGAAAGTCGCGCGATCCCTTGAGGAAAGTCGCGTGTTTTACGCGATCCCTTGAGGAAAGTCGCGTGTTTTACGCGATCCCTTGAGGAAAGTCGCGTGTTTTACGCGATCCCTTGAGGAAATTCACGTGTTTTTTGCGATCCTTTGAGGAAATTCGCCTTTTTTCGCTGTTTTTGAGGAAATTCGCGATTTATGCGATTTTTTAAGGAAATCTGCTTTTTTTCTCGATCTTTAACGAAATTAGTGTTTTTAAGCTGTCTTTTTTTCACGATCGGTTGATATTTTTTGGAACATATTTGCAAACAACGTGATTTTTCCGAGATTCTTGGCTAAATGCAAAACATCGATAAAACTTAAAATAAAGGTCGGCTAACAGTGTCGAAAAACTGACTTTACGAACCTAATAATTGAAAAACGGACCTAGTGGGAGCCCTGCTATTAAGATTATCCTACCCAATCAATGCTGTGCTTCAGATGAATAACGTGCATAAAGGATTTACCGTGCGTTTTACTATGACGATTTCTTTTTCCCTTGGCAGCAATATTGCTTGCGTCCGAAGCCGCAATACAATTTAAGGAGTTTCTAAGGAGCGGCTTGCTTATCTAAGTAGTTCTAAGTACTACTTGGGAATGTTTTCATTTCTAAAAGTTTCCAAGGAGTCTGTGCGAACCCTGATTTTTTACTTTCAGTAAATAGCCTGTAGCCATTTTATATTTCTGTATTATATTCCCCCCCCCCCCCCCCCCCTCAAATACTCTTTAAATTTTCAAATCCAGCAGTCCATTGTCAAATGATCACAAGACATAACAAAATACCAGAGTATTGCACTCTGCTTTGTAGTTGCTCAATGGAAAAGTAAGCCGCAGGATACACAGGTTTTGCAAGAGCTATTGTACAAAACCAGGCAGGGCCAAACTGGTTTCATAGATAATAGATACAAGATTTTTTTTTCTTTATTTCTTAACTTAGGAGTTAAAAAATTAAATTTAGAATATTGATTATTTAATTATATATTGTTTTTTTCTTTTATGAAATATTTTTCTATCTTTTTCTGGGAAAAAAAAAAAAAAAAGGACAGCAAATTTTTGCCACCACTTTGGCAAAAACCTATTTTTGCTGGGACGATTTTAACCAGTTTTTATCTGCCTATGGCAAAAACTTGCCAACCCTGAAGGAAAACTTATAAAAAATATGAAAACATTCAAAAAATGATTCACTAAAATAGGTGTGATGAAATATACAAATGGTTTTCAAAAATTGAATACGTTAAAAGTATAGTACAATTGAGGACTTAAACTAATCTCAGACGGGCATCTTTTTTGCTTAGGTATTATCCATTCACAATGCTATAGTACTGTGAATGGATAATACTTAAGCAAAAAAGACGCCCGTCTGAGATTGGTCTAAGAATGCAAAATGCTGAAAGTCCAGAAGAGGAAATTTTTCAAGAGAAGGAAAAAAAGAAAAACTCTTACATCTGGTACTTACAGCGTTTTCTACTTCACTCCTTTTAGGCTCTTAGTTCAACACTTAATGTAGGTACCTAGCTTCCATCTGTTTAGCGTTAAAATACCTACTATTATCCTTTTTAAACATTTCTTTTGTTTATTTATTTAATATTTTCCACCTTGCTTAAAAATATCCCACTGACATAAACAGTAATAACATGATCAAGTTGTGCAATGGCCACCAGTCGGTGAGCATCTTATCTCTAGCACTTTTAGTGTTCTCCACTGTACTTCGTGTGGCAAGTTTCCGGAACATCTGCCATACCAAAATTTATTGGGATGTCTCCAGTACATTCCTCAAAAATAGTGCGCTGACTAGGGATGCACCAAATACTGATTTTGGCCGAATACTGAATATTTGCCCAACAGGTAAATCGAATATCAAATATTCGGCTAGCCGAATAGTGGTTTATCAAACTGAATACCAAATATTCAGCAGAATAATAACTATACGGTCGAATACTGCATATTCAGCTTGCGGAATACTTTTAAATTTCAGAGTTTGAAAGTATTAAAAAGTTGAACTTTAAAACAATTTTACATAATATCTAATACACATGCTTCCATATTGATAAACAAGATCTTTTTACAAGTAAATTTTACACACCAAAAAAAAAATATCATTTGAATTGTTATTTAAAAAAGGATAGTTTTAAGCTTCTTTAATTGATAATTTTTTTTTATTTCATGGATTCTTCTCTTAATTAAAACATATGAATAAAAGTTTCTTATATTCTAAAACAAATATTTTGAAATCAAAGCAAAATTTTGAAGGAATTGAAAGAAAAATTTTATGGTCATAATGTTTATTTTTCAGGAAGGGACTAAAATTGTCATTACTGGTTAATTTTCTTATGTGATACTTTTCAAACAGCAAATTAAAAAGCGTTAATTTCGGCAAAAGATCGCGTTAAAAGCGTTAATTTCGGCAAAAGATCGCGTTAAAAGCGTTAATTTCGGCAAAAGCTCGCGTTAAAAGCGTTAATTTCGGCAAAAGATCGCGTTAAAAGCACGAATTTCGGCAAAAGATCGCGTTAAAAGCACGAATTTCGGCAAAAGATCGCGTTAAAAGCACGAATTTCGGCAAAAGATCGCGTTAAAAGCACGAATTTCGGCAAAAGATCGCGTTAAAAGCACGAATTTCGGCAAAAGATCGCGTTAAAAGCACGAATTTCGGCAAAAGATCGCGTTAAAATCGAGAATTTCGACAAAAAATCGCGTTAAAATCGCTAATTTCGGCAAAGGATCATGAAACAAAAGCAAATTTCGTCAAAGAATCGTGAAATAAATTTCGCCAAGGAATTGTGAAACAAACGCGAAATTTGTCAAAGGATTGCGAACAAAATGCAACGTGCGATATAGTGTGCCATTTTGGTTTTTCTTTCTAATGCCTATATCTGTTATCAAAGTCCGATATAAAAAAAAAATGAATCGTAAGCGAAATATCGATAACTCAATTCCTGTGAAGGAGAAAAAAAATAAAACACTGCACGTTATCGATTGCAGAAAAAGTGGAACTCTAAAGTATAGTCAAGGGACTTCTGTACGTAATTTGTGTGATGAATATGCGATTGGAAAATCGACAGTGTATGACATAAAACAACAAAAGAAAATTTTATCTGTTTTTGCGGATAGCGATTTGCATACGGAAATGGCAAAGCGCAAAACTATGAAAAATGCGAAAAATCCTGACCTGGATAAGGTTATGCTCGATTGGTTTAAACAACGGAGAAGTGAAAATGTGCCGCTTACTGGACCCATGATTATAGCCCAGGCTAAAAGATAGCATCAAGAAATGGGTTTAAATATGCCATGTGAATATACTACTGGATGGCTGGATAAATTTAAAAAGAGTCATGGTATACACCAGATTCGGATTTATGGGGAAAAAATAAGCGCGGATTATGAAGCTGCAGATCTTTTTGTGGACGATTTAGCGAAAATTATTCAAGAAGAAAATTTAACTTTAGAGCAAATTTATAACATGGATGAAACTGCTCTGTTTTGGCGATATGTGCCTCGAAAAACACTTGCTACTCAGGCAGAAAAATTCGCAGAAAAAAAAGATATGATATAAAATTTAAGTGACGCCTTGATGTGACTTTAAAAGGTTTGTTTTAAAATTCAATTTAAATTATTTTTGACTTGGTTAAAATATTTTTTTACATCTACACAATACTTTTAATTTTCCAATTCACTGTTAAATATATCACTTTGATTGAATCTATACTATGCATTGAAATGTATTTATTTCAATAAATTGATTTATCTTTTGTGTCATGCTATTCAAAATTGTGAGTAAGATTTATGTAAATGGTTTCTTTGCGTCATTGTGTCCAAACTACATGAAATGTATGAAAAAGGATAGTTTGACGCAAATAAACCATTTACATAAATCTTACTCACAATTTTGAATATCGAACTACCTATCTTAAGATCAGTAAACTATGGCCCTTAGCCACTCAGCTAGTGAGAAGACAAAAATTTTCCCCCCAAAAGTGGTTAAAAAGAAAGCATGCGTATGAATACAGTGTCATGCATTTTCGGTGAAATTTCCATAGAATGGCGAAGAAATAGTCCGATTTTTCATGCGCATTATAAAACGAACAAGAGTCTTGCTGGAAACAAGTAAATTGTTATTTGGTTCATCTGAAACATATTTATTTGATTTTTAAAAAATCGCCTGTGTCATTTTCGAGAGAAAAAAAAATCTAATTATTTAACGAACGAGAGTTTTCCCAGAAAAAAGAAAAATGTTATTCACCTCGCCTTAATCACATTTATATTATGTATCAATTTAAAAATAATCGTTAGAACTGTTTTCGAGATTTTTAAATTAGGAACTTCCTTGATATCATACCAACAATTTCACTTTAAAAATGGCTATTTAGATCTCAAAATATACTGCACGTAGAAATGTAAAAATTTCAGTATACGATTAAAATGCAGATATAAGACTGTTCTAGAAAATTCAGAACAATAAGACATATCTGCTGAGTTATTAAAAGGCGGCTTTTCGAGTTTTCTTTGATGTCGAGTTAGCTGTATATATGAGTTCCGCCATCTACGAATTCTATGATACGATACGATTTTAGGCTTAAGGCTGCGTCACTCGAATACTACTGTCTTCCATGATACAATACATCAGAAAGTTCAGTTGCTTATTGCGATGGGGTGGGGAGTATAGGTGTAAATTGGCGGTCGCCACTCGCCACGTGGCGATTAAAGTTGTAAAAGAGGCGATTAAAAAATCGGTCATTGATCGCCACCCTAGTCGCCACTTGCCAAGTGACGATAAAAAATTTGTTATCGATCGCCAAGTGAAATATAGCTTTTTTCATAGAAATATGCATCTCTACTTTGGTTACATCTAATTAGCAAACTGGCTAATTCTTTTTCTTACTGGATGCAAGCAGATTACAACGATTTAACTGTATTTTCAATATTTCAGCTTTTCGCCATTGCTCTTCAGTTCGATTATTTTTTTCAAGAAATAAAGTTTTATTCTGCAAAATATATTCATCAGCTTTGATTCCACATGCATTTCAAATAATTTTTTCCTTTTTTTCTTTCTTTTCACTGGATGCAAGTGGATTTTAAGAACATTGCAGTATTTTCAATATTTCGACTCCTGCCACATGCTCACCAGTTAGATTATTTTTCTTCAATGGATACTGTTTAATCCTGCGGAATGCACTCATCAGCTTAGATTTCAGCAGTATGTAATGCATGTAGTATGTTAATAACACATTTACTAATTAAATAAAATCCAAATAGCATTTTATTGTGCTTTATTTGATTTTTTTTTTTTTTTTTGTATACACCTAACTGTTGGAATTTTGATTTAGTTATTTTTATATAAAGAAAATAATAGTAATTTAAATTGATAATAATGTTTATGAACATATACAAATAATCTAAAAATATATTCTAAAAAAAAATAATGTAACAGATTCTGTGGTTTTAAAGTAATTTTCTTGAATTTTGACTGCTTCTCTATTCTTATCATGAATAATTAGGTAGTATAAAACTCTGACTTATAGAAAAATATGTATATATACAACGATTATAGTTTATGTAGATGTCAAGAAGAAACGTAGTGGCCACTAACTTTAAAAAGTGGCCACTAATGAAACTGAGTCTACCGGCCACTGGCTACTAACTCAATTTCCCAGTTTTCACCTCTAGTGGGGATGACTGTTAAAAGACTTGTGACAAAAGCAAGTCTGCAAAGGCCGTTGTATGATCAAATTGCAAATGTGGCTATGATGTATGAATATTGCAGACAAAACATTGATTATAGCATTTTTTTTTTATCACAAAAAGTGACATGTTAAAACTGCACAACAATATGTCTCATTGGATGGAACTTGCTACAAGAATTCCTGGAACATGCAGTATGCATTATTATGGATCTACAGAAAACCTATTAATAAGTAGAAAAAGAAAAATTCAATACTGATGAAAATCTTTCTGTTTGTTCATCTTTTGACAGGAATATTAAAGAGACTTTGGATATTCCATCTCTTAACAGTTATGTAGCATGTATGTATGAACGGAATTGGTATATAGGCTTAGTGTCAAAAGTCCACAAAGGAGGAGATGCAACTGTTAAATTCATACATCCACAATGGCCCATCACCTTCGTATTATTGGGCAGAAAATGACAGTTGTATTAACATTTTTAATAGTATTTTTACTGTGTATGTGCTAAATGTTATTTTGTATAATTTTAAAGTACGATATTTACTTAATGTATTTTTTTATTGTATTTTGTATAATATACAAGTATGATTTTGCTATAAAATGTGACTATATGTAGAATTTTTCCCATTATTTCTTTTTTACTTATAATTTACTGAAACTTTGCAATAAATCTCAATTTGTTAGGAAAATGCTTCTATGTGTTGTCGTAATTCATTATTAGCATTCCTATTTATTCCTGTAGGATTCCCTTCTTTTTAGCCACATTAAAATATATGTTTATGTAAGATAAAGCCTTATCAAACTTTTAGATGTAAATATGTATGATATTTCTGGTAATAAAAGAAATATCAACATTGTCTTGGGCTTTCCGCTACTTATGGAAGGCCAGTAAAATTGAAATTCTTCTTTAAACAAAACACCTGCGAACTGCCCATTAAATTTTTTTTTTATCAGGCATCAAAGACCTTAGAGATGGTAAACATGCTAATCAACAAGAAATACACATACAAGAAAAAATAATAAAGTAAGTTTCAAAGACACTATAAGTAGATAAAATGAAATGAATTACAAGAACATAATAGTATACAACTTTATAAAAGAAAGTTACTTCATCAAATCTGAGATTTTTAATTAACATACTTCGCCAACAATTACCAGAGTAATCAACCTGGAGCGTGACGGGCATCTGCAACAAAAAATTTTTCATATAAAATCATGTAAGATTATAGCACGGCAAATTCATTAGCATGATAAAAACTCATATTTTTACTAAATACACACAATAAGACAATTGGCTTATTGTAAAACATTGAATTTTTGATTTAGAAGAAGGATCGAAAACAATTTCCGTATTTTCAAAATCTACATAAGCATATTATACGCGTTTAGTAATTGCAGAAAATGGTACAACACGCCACAGGCGTAACTAGAACTATTTTGAGGGGTGGGCACAGGCCCCCCAATCTCATAAGTTCTTTAGCGGTGTTTAAAGTTTGTTTATTTGCTTTTATTTGGTTTACCCTATAAAAAAACGACGACATATAAACTGGCTTTTCTTTTTCAAGTGTTCTGTGGTCATCAACAAAAAAAACAGATGGACATGTCAACGACATTCAATGGTGTCCTCTGACCTCTTGACTTCCGATAAAAAGTCATAAAACATCAAATGATCATCAAGTGATTTTATTCAGCGAACAATGGACCGCATGCACGTGACCGGAGGTCGAAGCTAAAATTAGTCTGCTGGTGGTACTTAGCATAGCAGTTTATGGAGTGAGAGTTAATGCTTGTTTGTTAAAAATACTGCAGAAAAATTCTTTGCAGCAGCATATACTTAATATATTGTAATCTAAATTCAAAATGTTGTTCTGTATTCGAGAAAATTCCCTAAGTTTGCAAATTTTCAGTTAAAATGTATGCAGTCAACCTGGATCCAAGGGTAAAGTCGTCTGCTAGCGGTGTTTGCGCCTGTGTGTACTGGTATTCTGCCGGTGCAGTAACTAGAATAACAGATCATCATACTGCCAGCTCTTGCGTCCGATATCACCTGAATAGGGTCCATTGATCTTTGACGAAATACCCTATATTTTTCCAGGATCATTTGAAGAAATTATCAATTTTTTTCTCGACCTATTCATGAAATGATTTAGGGAAATTCCATAAAAGAAAATTGGGGGCTTCCAAGAAACTTTAAAATATACTCGCAGAAGAATCAGATTTGTGGAAGAATTTGCAGGGAGAAATTCTACACAGCATTTTTCATTATGCAAGACCTTCCTTTTCTGTGCGGTTCTTATGCGATTCCGCATAATATTTCAAACCATGCCCCTCAAGAAACTCTTAAAATGGCATCACTTTTCCTAAGGAAAGGAATTTCTGTATAAATATTTACACACGGAATCGACTAGGTTAATATCCATTAAGAGGGTTTTATGTTAAGTTTGATTTGCAGCCCGGATTTTTCTTGCCTTCAGCCTTTTTTGACATCCAAATTCTCAGACTAATGACTAATTTTTTAAAAAAATTTATGAACTGAATCACTCCTAAAAAATATGCTATACGGACTAAAAATCGCAACTGGTAAAAAAATGCTTTTAAAAAAAAAAAAAAAATCTTAGTTTGAAACTGATTTTCGTAGCAGCATAGTTTATTGGTCCAAATCCTACTAACTGCAATTTTTTTGTAGCAGTTGGCAGGTCTGTATATTCTAAATAAGGATTGACCGAAGCAACAATGTGACCGAATAATTGAAACTTTTTAATATGCATTTTTGCATATATTAAACGGCCACCGGGCGGGAATTTTTTAAAAAGGGAATACTATTCTAAAAAAAAAGTTATTTTTCAAAAAGAGAACATTCTAAAAAAGAACACAGCTGTACCTTGTTCACAAAAAACATTTTGAACTGGTTTGTTTAGTCTCTAGAATTTGCGATATTTTCCCGGAATCAATTGAATTGCCATGGGATGCATAGGAAGTGTTAAAAGGGCAGTCGGGCGCATTGGAAGGGTTTAATAGAGCCGCCGAGCGCAAAACCCTGCTAAAGCGGCTTAGAGTCAACACTACTAGGGAAATCGATACCAAAATGACAATTAAAAAAAATATGCATGTGGATGTGATATCACATGAAAGCCCAATTCAAACACGTTCCAAAGACGAAAAAAGTATGTCCTTGTGACCTTTAGGGAACAAATGACTAAATTTGTATTGCATGAAATGCAAGAATTTACTTATTTTGTCCATCTTTAACCCCTTCACCGTCTGTCCCAAGGTAAGTCAGGGATAAAAGCACTGTTTCCACATACCTGTCGCCAGTGAAGTGGATAAAGCTAATTATCTCATCAAATGAGGGAGATTTACAATTGGGTATTTATTCATTTTGCTATGAACCTAACAGATGAGCTTAAGGGTGCTGGTTACTTAGAATCTTGTTTTCCGTTCTCCATGTTAACCTATGGGAATATTTTTTTCTCACTTTTCTAAGTATATATCATGAATTCATTTGTTTGCAACATTTATATAGTTACTTAAAATTAAATTTAGTTCATAATAGCTCCCTGTTTTATCAGAAATCATTCATTTATATTTTTCAAAATAACATGAATTTTTTTTTTTTTTTTTTTTTTAAATCGGCTATCGGAAAATGGCAACAATAAGATATAGTACAACTTTTGAACTATTTTTCCTTTACTTTCTACAGAAATGGAGTACAACAGTTGCCAAGATTAAAAAAATTTCGTTTAAAACTACAAAGAAAAAGAAATATCTCAAAAATAAATTGAGGCACAGTTTTCAAACAAACCGTTCTTTTTCCCCCCCTATACGATGGTATAAAAATTGAAAATGTGCAATGCTTAGAAGTTTAAAATATTGCAATAGAGATTATCCCGTACAATGCTACATCTGCTTTGTTTTACGGCTGGTTTATACAACGTAACGTTATTTTTTTATAGACACTTTAATGGGTGGCCGAAAAAAATAGCATAACAGGGGCTAAACAAGTTGGGAATTGTTCGTCAAACGTGACAAATGAGATGCATTCGTACCATAACTAGTTTTACAAATATTTTTTGCACCTTTACAAATATTTTTTGCACCACATATTGAACTGAATGTATATTTTAGGGCACTTCATAAGTGCATATCAATTTCATTCTGTTCGAAAGCCTAACATCATTAAAATAGACTTGAAATAATTTTTTCCCATTGGCCATAATATAACGGAAAACTTTTGATTGTCCCTGTCATTAAACTATACATTCGATTTTCATAAGATTTGAAAGGACTCCACAAAATTTTGCAGCAATTATATATTTAAAATTTCAGGCCATTCGGAAGGCGTTAACATCATTAAAATGCATTAAATATTTTTTTCCCATTGGCCGTCATGTAACAAAACTTTTGAATGTCCCTGTAATTAAATTATACATTCGATTTTCTTAAAATTTGGAAACTCGACAAAATTATGCAACAATTATAGATTTTAAATTTCAAACGATTCGGTCGGGTATTTTTTTGCTCTGTTATATGCGGATGGACAGACGACTCTAGGTGCTAAGTATTTATATAATTACGAACGCACCTAAAAAAGGACAAAAAAGGGGAAGGACACTCACCCGATGGCCGGCGTTGAGTTGTCCCAGCTTCCTCTCGCTCCTCTACAAGGAAATACATAAAATTTAATTGCTAATAGTTCTAACTCATAACTTATATTAGGTTGAGCAAAAAGTTGTGGGAAATTTTTAATCTAATAGCTACCAGAATGTGTATCGTATATAGGAGTACTAGTGGTATATTTATAGGAGTTCAGGAATTTTGGCTCCAAAATGCCTATTGAACAGTATAATTTGTGTGTGTTGATCCGTTATTATTGGAGAAAAGGTCTAACGATTCTGAAAGTCGTTGATGAGATTAATGAGATTGAAGGTGTAAGGCTGGTACGGCGATTCCAAGGAGCCACCATGGTACTTTCAGCAAAATCTGGAATCTGACAGAACGACGGCAGAAAGTCGTTAACTATGATGATCGCTACTTTGAAGAATAGTCCTTGTTGCTTTTGTTGTTAATTTGCGCATAAAAACGCAACTTTCACAAATTTCCCAGAACTTTTTGCTCAACCTAGTATAACAGCGAAAATTTACATTTGTAAAGATAGAGGGAAATAAAAATCCTCTGAAAGTGAATGAATGGAGAAGGACACTTACCATCACTTAGCATCACACGGCTGGGTCCCGCCTGGCCGGGCTGTTGGTCTGCAAAAGCAAATAAATGAAAATGAATTGCTGCTTATTATATCTCATAGCCAGACCTGCCAACCTTTGAAAATGAGAAATCGTAGCACACAAAAGTTAAATTAATCTGAAGGTTGGTTGATTGGTTTTTCATGTTACACAGCCATCTTTTGACATTTGTAAAAGGAATAAGTTTACAGTTTCAACTCAATGTAGTAAAATTTTTCCTCTGAAAATTATCCCCCCCCCCCCCCCCATAACCGTAATTCACATTTTTTCTGTCATGATTCTTTGTTGAAATCCGCACTTTTTACCACGTACTTTGGACCAAATTATTTTTTGATCAAATTTATTTTTTACCACGATCCTTTGACAAACTTTGCGTTTTTTACATCGATCCTTTGACGAAATTAGTGTTTTCTTTCTGCGATCTTGAATTTGTGTTTTCTTACTGACCTTTTGGTGAAATTTACTTGTTCTTACAGATGTTTTGATGAAATCAGCTTTTTCTTTCTGCCATATTTTAGGAAAATTCACGGTTTTACAACGATCCTTTGACGAAATTTATTTTCTTTTACGACCAATTGACGAAATTAATATTTTTACACTGTCATTTGTTGAAATTTGCGATAGTTTATTGCGGCGCAACCGATCGGCAAAATTTTCGATATCTTTTCGCGACCAAGTAACAAAGTTCACTAATCATTTCCGTGACCTTTTGACGAAATCTGCAATATTTTTCCCTCGATAGTTTATTGAAATTCGTGATTTTTTGCGCAATGATTTGACGAAATTTGCAATTTCTTTCTGAACTCTTAACGAAATTACCGATTTTATTTAGCGACCAATTGAAAATAATCCCTATTTGTTTCTGAGATCTTTGACGAAATACCTGATATTTTTACACGACCATTTGAAGAAATTCTCATTTTTTTACCGTGATCGATTCACGAATTAATTTGGGGAAATTCCATGAAAGAAAAAATATTAGCAGACTTCCAAGAAATTTCAAAATATACACTCAAAAGAATCATAGGTCTGTGGATGAATTTGCAGGGGGAAATACTGCACAACATTTTTCATTAAGCAGGACTTTCCTTTTCCAGTGCAAATCATGAGATTTTGCACACTATTTCAAACCTTGCGTATCAAAGAACCACCTCCCCCCCCCCCCCCCCCCTCCAGAAATTCTTAAAATGGCACGTCCTGTTTCTAAGGAAGGGAATTCCTGGATAAATATTTACAGAAACACGATTCACTCGTGTTTAATATACATTAAGAGGGTTATGTTAAGTTTGTTTTACAGCACAGATTTTTTTTTCTCCATGAGCATTTTTTAATACCCGAACTTTCAGACAAATGATCAATATTTTAAAACTTTTGGAAATGAATACTTTGAAATTTTGGAACAGAATCACTCCTGAAATATATGCTGCGTATGATAAAAAATAGCAACTAGAGACAAAAAAATGTGTGTTTTTTTTGCAAAAAATCTTAGTTTAAGACCGATTTTCGTAGCATTGTAGTTTATAGATCCAAATCATAGCAACTACGATTTTTTCATAGCAGTTGGCAGGTCTGGACATATTATATTTCTTCATTGATACTGTCAAACTAGAATCGGCTTATGACTCACATCTATAGTTACTCTCGAAAGTCATACATTGAAAATGGCTCATATTTTATTGGCTTTTTATTAAAAAATCTTTTAAAATAAAAATAATTTTTTCACTATAAAATATTTTTGGGGGGTCCAGTTAGAAATCTGGGGGGTCCTGGACTCCCCCCCCCCTTCCTACGCCAATGGTTGCAAGACTGATTGCTAGAGGTATATTGAAATCTGAAAATAAAAAAAAATCACCCTGTAGCTGTACAGTTGCTTTAGTTTCGCCATCCTCATGGTAGTTTTGACCCGGAAATGCATTTCCAGGGTTGCCTATAACAAAGATTATGGAAATGAGACAAGGATTGGATGAAAAGCAAAGAAAATTGATTTCTCCTGCAAGAGATTTCTATTTGTTATGGATTTTGTAATCATCTTTAAAGGGTTATATTTTTAATTAATCTTATGAATAAAAAGGCTGAAAAAAAATTCTGTTTTAAATACAGTTTAACAACAAAAAACTGACTGACATTCACACGTAAACTTAATGTCTCGTGTAACTGCTTTGGCAAGAACTACAATGTGTTACACTTGAGTTTTTGTGGAGATAACACATACAGTCTTCAGCAAAAGTTTAGACACTGGTGATTTTTAACCTTTAAATAAAAAATACAAATACTTGGGTTATACAAAAGGCTGTACTTATTTTTTAATATATTTTCAATGTTTTAGGACAAAAATAATGGTATTAATGTATTTTTAACATTTTAGGACAAAAATAATAGTTTTAATGTAGGATATTAATTTAACTGAAAAAAGTGAAATTTGCTTATTGCAAAAGTTTAGACACTTTTGTGATTTTTAGGCAACTGTTCACGGAAAAACACAAATTTCAAACTTATGATGTCACAAGCATGAAGTATTTAAGTGCACCTCGCAATAGTATCGGTTAGTGAAGATACCGCAAGCTAGCAATTTTCAGTCAGATGAAGTTATTAAAGCAAGGAAGCCGAAATCTAAAGAGAAGACTGTTGCAGAAATTTCAGCTACCTTTGAATCGTCAAAAGAAGTCTATTAAGTAATGTCTAAGGGTGACTCTTTCAAAGCAAAACATAAATCTGGAAGGCCTCGTATGGCCAGAAAACGAGATTATAGAAGGATCCATATACTGGTATCTAGACTAATGACTGCTAATCTCATTAAAAGTGAGTCAGAGCTCTGTGTCCACGGGTACTTTCGTAGATGAATTATAGAAAGACTTACATTAGTTTACATGAACATGATAAAACAACCAGCCTTGAAATCTCAACAAATTGACCCCTTTCCGTTGCGGAGTAATCCTGTTTATAAAACCGATAAAATAATGGACTGAAACCAGAATTTATAAACGAATTTATTAGAAAATAAGAACTTGCTTATTTTCACGTACATTATAAAAGAAAAATTTTAATTAAATCTTCTTGGTGCCGTCTGTTCGTTTTGGAATTAAAATTAGGTGTCCTTTTTAAGGACACCACCCTTGAAAGAGAATGATTTGGGCCTCACTTTGTTTTAATTCCCAAGTAAGTCTGGAGTTTCTCAATAGTCGCCAAGCAGCGTAAGACTACATACATACATTGCAAAACAATTTACAGCCATTTGGTGAACTTTTAGCTCTTCCAAAGTATGTATTTGAGTAAGATAATACGTCTATTTATGTTGCATACAAATCAAAAAATTAGTTTAACTCTCAAATTATTACTGTTCTCGACTGGCCCGCATGTAGCCCTTATCAGAACCCAAACGAAAACTTTTGTGGCATCATATTTCATACAGTTTAAGCAATTTTTTGACAATACTCCTCTGTAAATGAACTTCGATCTGCTCTTGAACGTGTTTGGTATGAAATAGACCCCCAAGTAATGCAGGATTAAGTTTCTTCGATGGGAACTCACATTTTTGCATTAATAGTAGACAATGTAGGTGCAGTTCGATTTTAATTTTTGGATATTTTTCTGTTAACAGACAAATTGTCTATACTTTTGCCACAACGTTAAATTTGTTTTTTTGAGATTATATATTATGTAAAGTGTATAAATTAAAATTTATTGTTTGCGTATGAAAGATCCAGTAATATATGACAGTTGAGTTATAATTCGTTACATACTTCTCAGTACAGAAGCATAATTGATCATTGTCTAAACTTTTGCTGAGCACTGTAAGATGTCGAAATGTAAGTGCCTCTGAAAAGAAAACAAGAGTCGCATTACGAAACACTTTCCAACAAATTTTGGATATCTGTATTTCACTGTTTAAGTAAATAAGAGATTCAGCAATTACCATCAGTAGCCAGCAAATTACTTCCAATTCTTTTGTGTAGCCCTGTATTTCATCTATGAATTATACATTCTACATAGTATCATACCTGCCAACACGTCAATTTTGAAATCCTTACAATTTTTATGACGTATTCTTGGGTGCTTAAAAATGCATAACATATGCACATGCAATGAAAAAAGTAATACTTCATAACATTTTCTATGCTATATTCATGTATAGTCTTCTTTTTTTTTTTTCCTTCAAAATAAAAATGTGAGATATCAAAAAAAAAAATTTTTTTTGCATGGGAAATTCTAAAAAAAAAAAAATTCTGAAATTCACAGCAAATTTTCTGAAGGGTTACACAGCCAAAGGATTGGGGAGGAAAGGGGGGGGGGGGGGGGGATAACCTTCCGGTGCTAATTATGAGTTTTTTCGAGGCCCTTTGATGAAATTCGGACTTTTTCCATGATCCTGTGAAAAATTCGCGTTTTTTTTTCACGATCCTTTGACGGAAATTACTGTTTTTTTCGCGATCATTTGACGAAATTTGCGTTTTTTTTCCCGTGATCTTTTGACGAAATTTGAGGGGTTTTTCGTGATCTTTTGACAAAATTTGCGGTTTTCTTGGCGATCTTTTGGCGAAATTTGTGTTATTTTCGTAATCTTTTAACGAAATTTGTGTTATTTTCGTAATCTTTTAACGAAATTTGTGTTATTTTCATAATCTTAACGAAATTTGCGTTTTTCCGCGACCTTTTGATAAAAGTAGCGTTTTTTTCGCAATTTTTTGATAAAAGCGTTTTTCCTGCGATCTTTGACGAAATAAACATTTTCCTCGCAATTTTTTGACGAAATTCGCATTTTCCTCACAATTTTTTGACGAAATTCGCATTTTCCTCACAATTTTTTGACGAAATTCGCATTTTCCTCACAATTTTTTGACGAAATTCACATTTTTCTCGCGATCTTTTGACGAAATTCGCATTTTTTACGCGATCTTTGACAAAATTTGCGTTTTTTACATGATCTTTGACAAAATTCGCGTTATTTCACGCGATCTTTGACGAAATTAGCTTTGTTTCAAAGATTTTTGATCGAAATTAGCATTTTTACGCTTTTTCTGACGAAATTCGCGTTCTTTTCACGATCCCTTGCCGAAATTAGTGTTTCTCCTGCGATTTTTGACAAAACTCGCGTTTTTTTCACGATCTTTCGACAAAAATAGTGTTTTTTTGCGCGATTTTTAACAAAATGCACGTTTTTTTCGCGATTCTTTGACAAAATTTGCTTTTTTTCAAATATCTTTGATAAAATTTTTTTTTTTTTTACCGTGATCTTTGACGATATTCGCGTTTTTTTCCACGAACTTTGATGAAATTCGCATTTTATCCCCACGATTTTTGACGAAATTCGCATACTTTTCACAATCCCTTGTCGAAATTAGTGTTTTTTCCCGCGATCTTTGACGAAATTCGCGTTTTCTTTTTTCGAAAATTAGGGCTTTAAGATTCTTTGAGAAAATTGGAGTTTTTTTCCGATCCTTCTACAAAAGTAGCAGTTTTTTTTTTTCGTGACCCTTTGACAAAATTAGTGTTTTTTTCGCGATCCTTTGAAGAAATTTGCGTTTTTGAAGGGATCTTTGACGAAATTAGCGTTTTTTCAGGCAATCTTTGACAAAAGTAGCGTTTTTTCAAGCGATCTTTGACAAAATTCGCATTTTTCAGTGATCGTTTTTCCCGCGCGCAAAACCGTACAATCGTACTGTTCATTCGTACAACCGTACAATTAGAACAAAATCCGTACATTGTACGGCCAATCCGTACAAGTTGGCAGCTATGTAGTATATTAAAATTTAGTAATAAAACTCATAATAAGGAGAAACTCACTGACAACAATTTTTATCAATAGGTGGAAAAATACTTTTTCCACCTTCTTTTGCACAATCTTGTATATGATCTACAGCAGGGGTGTAAAAATACCGGGTGCCAGGTCGCCTAAATTTGACACTGGCGCCTAGATATATCTTAGGAAATGAAAAATAATTCATATTTATAACCTTGATTATTTATGGATTTTTTTTCTTTTTGTTCCATGCTCAAAGAAAAAAAAAACAAATGAAGTTCTCTTTCACTGAAATGGACTTATTAAAATTATTATTAAATCATTCCCAGAAATAATTTGTCACATTGAATGTTGATTTGGAAACAACTGATTGCTCTTGACGAATGGTACGAGTTTAAGGTACTATGCAAAGACATGAAATTTAGTGAGCTTTTGATCAAATCAATGAAAAATGATTCTAAATTTCCAATTTTATCAAGTTACTGCAAATTGTATCTGTAATACCTTTGGCAACTGCAGCCTGTGAGCGAGGATTCAGCACAATGAATTTTATCAAGAACAAGTTTCGCTCTACTTAGACATCACAAAATTTAAGTGATTTATTATTAATAAATTTAAATGGACCTTCTGTAGAAGCATTTGATCCTACAAAAGCAGTTGAACGCTGGTACTTTACATCAAAAACAACAAGACAGATGAACAATCATAAACATCATAAAAATTTAAAAGCAAATGAGGACAGACAATAAGTTAACAGTATTGATTTATGGAATATATTATAGTCCTTGAAGTTAATTACATATTTGTACTTTTGAGGTGTTTAAAGAAGTTTTTAATGATTATTATTTGTATTTTACATCAGCACTTCCAATTTTTTTATATCAATATTTATAATTTAATGTAACATTACTTTTTTTACACAAGAAAAATTTATGTCATGCGACAGATATATTTAATTAAAAAGAGTAACTTGTATGTACTATTATTAACTTACACTGTAATTTCATTTTACAAATTTGTTATCGATAGTAACTGGCTCCTACATTTTCAAAAAATTTTTACACCCGTGATCTACAGTTTTATAAATGCCATGTTATTAAGATAAAATTTAAGGTACTACTTGATTATTTGTCGACCAATTTCACCAAATTACACATGGATAGGATATGCTGATTTAAATTAGCTTGATTTTAATTTACGATTAAAATCATGATTTTAGTAACTTCAATGGGTTCCCCCCCCCCCCCCCATTTGTAAAAGGAGCCCAGGTTCCAATTTTTTAGCTCACTGCAGTAAACTTTGACGACATTCACACTTTTTTTCTGCAGTCATTTCACGACATTCACATTTCCTCCCCGCAATTGTAATTCACATTTTTCAATCACGATTCTTTGTTGAAATCTGTACTTTTTACCCTGAACTTTTGACGAAATTCACATTTTTTAAATGGTCCTCTGGCAAAATTAGTGTTTTTCATTTTTCAATGGAATTTGTGTTCGTTACTGATTTTTTGATGAAATTCTCGTTTTCTTACTGATCTTTCCATGAAATTTGCGTTTCATTTCTTATGATCTTTTGACAAAATTAGTGTTTTCTTTTCTTGATATTTTGTCGAAGTTCGTGATTGTTTATCGTGACAGATTGGTAAATTTTGCTAGTTTTGAACGACGGATCGACAAAACTCACAACAGTTTTGCATGATCGAACAGTAAAATTTTCGATATCTTTTTGCGACCAATTAACAAAATTCACTGCAACTTTTTGGTGAAATTTGCAATATTTTCTCCTTAATAGTTTATCGATATTCGACTGGGCAAAGTTCACTCCACCTTTCATCCCTTTGGGGTCGATAAAATGAGCACCAAGCTTGCTTGGGAACTAAACACTGATGGTCTCACGTTAGATTGACCACCTGACCAGGACGCATGCTGCATAGCAACTCAGGATCCAAGTTCAAGGAAACAGATGGGCACTGTCGGCCCAGGTCCTTCTTCGATTGTATAAGCCAGAGTTTAGTTTTAGTTTATCGATATTAGTGATTTTTTGCACAATCTTTTGACAATTTGCATTTTCTATCTGAACTTAAGGGGACCGGGTTTTTTAGAGTAGTTAGAATAACATGATTTACATATTTTATTTTAACAGACCATTTTCTTTCTAAGTGAAACTCAAAATTAATTATTGAAAGTCATTTTTAAATTAGCTTTTTTGGTAAGATTTCACTGCCTAAAATAAATAATTCTCAACCAATCATTAAATCCCTGTGTTAGTATACAATATAACATAATAGAAGTATTTAAAAAAAAAATCTGAGTTAAGTTTAATAGATATTGAAAAAAAGGAACATAAACATGAAAAATCAAAGTTTTGAGAAAAAGACAGATTTAAATGGCCGTTAAGCTGTGAAGTACTCTTAGAAAGAATGAATAATTTCAACAGTTATTTTTTATATATAAACATGTGTGGCACATCATTGGAAAGATAAAAGTTTAAACTATTAAATGATATAAAAAAGTAAAGATAGATTTTTTGGTTGAATTTTGCTTTCCCAGACCCCTTAATGAAATTAGTGATTTTATTCAGCGAACAATGGACCATATGCACGCGACCGGAGGTCGAGGCTAAAATTCATCTGCTGGCGGTATTTAGCATAGCAGTCTATGGAGTGAGAGTTATTAATGCTTGTTTGCTAAAAATACCGCAAAAAAAAATTCTTTGATGCAGCAGCATATACTTAATATATTGTAATCTAAATTCAAAATGTTGTTCTGAAATTAGAGAAAATTCCCTCAGTTCACAAATTTTCAGTTAAAATGTATGCAGTCAACCTGGATCAAGGGTAAAGTCGTCTGCTAGCAGTGTTTGCACCTGCGCATACTGGTATTCTGCTGGTGCAGTAACTAGAATAACAGATCATCATACTGCCAGCTCTTGCGTCTGATATCACCTGAATAGGGTCCATTGATCTTTGACGTACCCTATATTTTTCCAGGATCATTTGAAGAAATTATCAATTTTTTTTCTCTACCTATTCATGAAATGACTTGGGGAAATTCCATAAAAGAAAATTGGGGGCTTCCAAGTAGGGATGCAATGGATATCCGTCTGATTTTTCAATATCTGAAATAACATCGGATATCCTGCAGAGCACAGTGAAGCAAATATACAAGGATAACAGAAATAGTTTGACTCCAAACAATGCCGAACAAGTTTGTTTATAATGCAAAATATGTAAGTTAGTACACTGTTCATGAGTAAAAGGTAATTCTCAAAAGTTTAAAGAATTGCCAGCTTTCCTAACATTGATATTTGAACTCTTTATAATAAATTTAAGAATTTACGTTTACTTCTTTCAGAAAATTGTACCTTTACTTTCAGAATGTAAAACAAAATTTGAAGTTATTTATTAAAGTATGACTTTATTAATTTTCTTTCTTTTAAGTTTAACAATTAAACAGGCCTATTTTTAGAAGGAAGTATTGTAATGGAATTTTTTTCTATTTCCAGTTTTCGACGGATTTAGATGGTTTAGGGGTCAGATAGCCCAAAACATGTTTATACAAAATGTCTGATCGGATGTCGGCATCATACCATCAAAAAGTCAATGAAGTTATGCATAGAATTGAACCAAATTTTTTGTGGAAGTTTTTGGCTATATCCAGGCGGCCCTCCATCAATATGGAAACATTCCACTGGAAGGGGAGGGGCACTGTAATCACAATTTTTGTGCCATTTTCATTATTCAGGGGACACACTCACTCGAGATAATTGGTAGCAGTTTTTGTAGTTTTGTAGCAGCAAAACAAATTTTGGAGCAGTTAAAAAAAAAGATTTTGTACCTGCACTCACTCGGACAAAAAATGTTTTTGCAAGGAGAAAAACATTTTATAGCAAGCTCTAAAATAAGCAACACAAGGAAAACATTTACTTTTACAGCAGAAAAATTTGCCTTAAGACAAATAAACTAGAAAAAGTGTAAAGGGAAAAAACAAAATGAGATTATAGGAAAAAAAAAATCACCATCGCCATTTTATTCAATGCTATTTTATTTGAATTTGACGCATTCTATCAGTTGTTTTTGGAGAATTTAACACTCAAAAATCTGTATTCACATTGACTCACACCAGTTTTGTTTAACTTTCTGCAACAGAACAATGTTTGACCATTTCATACGAAACACATACAGAATGAAAATGTGAGTGAACCCAGGGGTGATTTGGAGTTTTAAAAAAAATCCTGAAATTCATAGCAAGAGACCACTGCATATTTTCCGCCATCCTTTGATGAAATTTAGAGTTTTTACCACGATCCTTTGACGAAATTCAGTGTTTTTTTTTTTCCGCAATCTTTAGACAAACTTCACATTTTTTCACGGCCCTATGACGAAATTTGCGTTTTTTTCCGCAATCCTTTGACGAAATTCTTTTCATAGACAACTTGATAAAATTCACGATGTTTTTTCGTGATAATGGCACAAAGAAATTTGGGAGCAGAAAGGAGAAACAAAATGGTTGTTTCGGAGCAGACACAGTCAAAATAACCCATTTGTAGCAGATAGTTTTGTTTGGAGCAGTTTGGTTAAAGATGAAAATAAGGAATTTTGCTTAGTGTCCACTGGCCGGTGAGTTGATTTTTTTTAGTAGCCAGTTACTGGCTAGTGAAAATAATTTCTTTAGTCACCAGTAAGTACATTTGTCGCTGAATATTTAATTTAAAAATATATAAGTTTAGAGTAAATAAGTAATTTATGTAATAAAAATATTTTAATTCATATTGGTTTGAATAAACTTGAGATACTAATTTCCAATCTATTTTAAATTAAGTTAACAGCAAAGTTATATGTAACATGCTTGTATAGCTAACTACACAAGTCCACTATACTTAGGTACTTAAAAAAAAATCAAATTTACAACAAATTTTCAGAAATGTAAAGGGGTGGAGGGATGGGGGCTCTCCTGGAACTAATTATGCCTTTTCATAATACTTTAACAAAATTCGCATTTTTCAATATATCACAAAATTCGCATTTTTCAATATATCACAAAATTCGTTACAAAATATCAGAAAATTCGTCAATCATGGAAAAATACCGTGAAATTTGCCAGTCCATCACGAGCAAATATTGTGAAATTCCTCAGCCGGTTGCAGGGAAAAAACAAAATTTTTCAATCATATGTAAAAAACAATTGTTACTTTCATCAGTATGTCGTATGAAATTCACCGATCGGTCTCTAGAAAAAAAATCGTGAAATTCCTCAGTGAGTCGGGGAGAAAAAGTGCAAAATTTTTCAGTCAGATGCAGAAAAACAACCATGAATTTTGTCAATCTGTTGTAAGAAGAAAGTGTGAAATCTGTCAATCGATAGTAGAAAACACCATGAAATTTGTCAGTCGGTCCTGAGACTTGATCGTCGTTTTACAAAGAAACATTTTCGGAAAAGGATTTTTTGGAAACAGGGGCCACCCACCCACAATAGGGCATAATAAATAGGGCACGAATCCTGCCATCCCATCTCGAAATTCAAGCCCTGTATCTGCCATTCAAGCCCTGTAATGTATATTAATAATATTGCATAAATAATGTAATTTAAACATTAAAATATTCTGTTTATTTGTACAATGAAATGTTGATCATTGTTACTGGATATGGGATTGACTATGCTGATAATTGCTAATAATTAACTTGTACAACAAATTTTAACCAATTAATATGTGTATAATTGTAGAGTATTTTCACAAAGAAATACTACATACTTTCTTTTTATAATTTAAACATAAAATATCTTCTAATATACCCATGATTAAAGAGTTATTTTCTCCAAACATAGGTTTAGTTCATGCCCTTTTTCTGTTTTCATTATTTAATATTGTTTTCGCTCTAAGTCACGTTTAGTTTTTTTAAAAATATTTATAATGAAGTTACAAAAATAACTAGTTTGATTTGCCAATCCCAAAACTTTCTTCTATCTCATACATCTTAATATTTCAAAACGTAGTTCTAAATGTTAATAATTCAATATTATACCAACTTTGATTTTGATCTAAAATTTCTGCTCCAGTGAATTAATCAGAATAAGTTAATCTCGATCATGATATTTATTAAAATCAATTTTTTTGTTAATGTTGTACATCAGCTGTTTGTGAATATAGCCAGCTTAGCAGGATGCGAAGTCCCTTCACTTCATGAGCCGCCAATATACAATACAAAAAAAACCAGCGAAAAATAGAAATTTTTTTTACAAAAATCTGGTACAGTGCCACCTTCTGGTAGAATATTTCCAAATTCAAGGAGAAACTGCTGGCCATAGCCAAAAATATACACACAAAACTGGTTCAATTCTATGCTTAGCTTCATACACTTTTCAATGGTAAAATAATGAAAATAACACAAAAATCTGTATTATAGCACCCCCCTTCCAGCAGAATATTTTCAAATTGAAGGAGGACCTGCTGGCCATAGCCAAAAACATACCCACCAAAAATTGGTTCAATTCTATGCATAACTTCATACACTGTTCGATGGTACAAGAATGAAAGTGGCACAAAAATCGCTCAGAATATTTCCAATTTAAAGGAGAAGCTGCTTGACATAGCCAAAAACAAATACAAAAAATTTCGTTCAATTATATGAATAATTTCATCACTTTTCGATGATACAATAATGAAAATGGCACAAAAATCACGATTACAGTGCCCCCCCCCCTTCCCCATTCCAGTGGTATGTTTCCATTATTGAAGGAGGGCCGCCTGGCTATAGCCAAAAACATTCACAAAAATTTTGGTTCAATTCTATGCATAACTTCACTTTTTGATGGTATCATGGTGACACACAGACAGACATTTTGTATAAACATGTTTTGGGATATCTGACCCCTAAAATATCTAAATCCGTCGAAAACCGAAAATAGAAAAAATTTTTATTACAATACTTTCTTCTAAAAATAAGCCTGTTGAATTGTTAAACTTAAAAGAAAGAAAGAAAATCAATAAAGTCATACTTTAATAAACAACTTCAAATTTTGTTTTACATTCTGAAAGTAAAGGTACAATTTTCTAAAAGAAGTAAACGTAAATTCTTAAATTTATTATAAAGATTTCAAATATCAATGTTAGGAAAGCTGGTAATTCTTTAAACTTTTGAGAATTACCTTTTACTCATGAATAGTGAACTTACTTTCATATTTTGCATTATAAACAAAATTGTTCGGCATTGTTTGGGGTCAAATGATTTCTGTCATCCTTATACATTCCAATCGCTGCGCTCTGCCAGATATCCGTCAGAGAAGTCGGATATCCGGTGATTGTGATTTGGATATCAGACGGTATTTCGGATATTGAAAAATCAGCCGGATATCCGTTGCATCCCTAAAAATTGCAATTTTTAACTAAATACAATAACTAAAAATTATCGTACTTCAAAATTATACAAAATAACATTTAGCACATACACGGTAAAAATACTATTAAAAATATATCTACATTCAAAATAAATGTAATTACACTGTTAAAAATTTGCAGCATTCTGTCCAGTCATTCGACCGTTTTTTGAAAAAACGGTTTCATAACCGTTGTTTAACTATATTCTGACCATAAAATGGCCAAGTATATGGTCAGAATAGTGTTAAATTACGGTTATGTAACCATTTTCGATAAAAACGGTCAAATGACTGGACAGAATGCTGCAAATTTTTAACAGTGTAGTTAAAAAATTAACTCTGTTGTATTAATATTGCAGCTCAAAGTGTGTGTTGATACCTGTTAAAAAAATTTTAATGGCAGATTTAAAAATTTAGTTCAAAATAAAAAAAATTATATACTATATATAAAAAATTATATATTATTTCACTTTGGTTCATATTTTAAATGTAAATAACATTAAAACTGTAATTATTGTTGAATTATAAATCCAAAATTGCTATCCAAAATATGAAATTTCTAATTGCTAAAATTATCTGATTGGGTTAATTTATTACCAGAACTTTCCAGAAGACAGAATTTTAACTTTGGTTTGCCAGAAGGGGTTTTTTCAACCAACCAGATAGATGTACTTAGCAGAAAGAGATTTTCAACGAATCGGACTAAAATTACTTCCCAGAAGATTTTTTTCAACCAACCAGATTAAGCAGAATTTTACAAATTGTTATACCAATCTGTTAAAGATTAGTTTTTCTTTTTATCTTATAACGATAAATGATGTTGCTTTGTTGTATTAAGTTAGATGTTTTCTTATGGATAAACAAAAAATGTACAATATTAGTTTAGATATTAATAATCCAAATTGTGATTTAAATAATGCTCAAACTATCCACCAAAAATAAAGAACTTCTTGCATTAAGATGCAATTTAGAAGATAGCGAAAACTCAACAATATGCTTTGCTCACAGAGAACACTTTCTGCAATGTAAATTCAGCAAAAGAAATGTTTTCATTTATTTAATCTTCATCCTAACAAGACCAAGAAAAGTATCCTTGCATGTGATAAGTGTGGATCAAACTAAGAATTACACGCATAAATATACATAATGATGCCATTCCTGGTAAGAAACTATGTTCAACCTGTAGGGAAAAAAGCAAGAGCTTTGCTGGAAGTATATGTGAAAGAACAGAAAGATTTGTGTCAGTCTGATTTTCCTGAAGAAATTACATCAAACATGGATCAGAAAGAAAAAAATCACGTAAAGCTTAATGAAAGTTCACCACTAAGGTTACATGCAATTTCTGCACACAGGGAAGTGTCTGCTGGTGAAAGAAAATTAAAGTAAATGAAAATTGCCTTGCGGAAGAAGGTTGCTTGCACCCTTGATTTGGAAGAGAAAGTTCTTCAGAGATAAAACAGTAGCTCTGATGAAGATAATGTGAATCAAAGATTCAGAATTCGACAGATTAATGGAGCTTCCACAAATTAGTCCCAGAAAAAAAATTCAGTTATTAACTTTGATTCCTGAGTCATGGTCAAGAAAGAAAATAATTGAAACCTTTTAGTGTAACTGAGTACCAAGTATAGACTCTACTTAGGAAAGACACTATAAAATCTGTGAAACAATTTCATGAAGATAATGAATTTTCATGTCTCTCATGCCTGGTCAGGGAGATAAGGTCAGCATAAAAATATGTCCTATGATCAAAAAAGGTTTCTTCGTTGTAATCTGAATGAACTGTATATCCAATTTCGATTGAAATTTCCTACCAATAATAAAATTGGGTTTTCAAAATTTGCTAACCTGCGACCTAAGCATCATGTTTTGGTTGGAAGTTCTGGCACACATTCTGTCTGCATGTATACAATGCATCAGCAAGTTCAGTTGCTTATTGCGATGGGGTGGGGAGGACTGTTAAAAGACTTGTGACAAAAGCAAGTCTGCAAAGGCCGTTGTATGATCAAATTGCAAATGTGGCTATGATGTATGAATATTGCAGACAAAACATTGATTATAGCATTTTTTTTCATCACAAAAAGTGTTAAAACTGCACAACAATATGTCCCATTGGATGCAACTTGCTACAACAATTCCTGGAACATGCAGAATGCATTATTATGGATCTACAGAAAACTTATTAATAAGTAGAAAAAGAATAAATACTGATGAAAATCTTTATGTTTGTTCATCTTTTGATAGGAATATTAAAGAGACTTTGGATATTCCATCTCTTAACAGTTATGTAGCATGTATGTATGAACGGAATTGGTATATAGGCTTAGTGTCAAAAGTTCACAAAGGAGGAGATGCAACTGTTAAATTCATACATCCACAATGGCCCATCACCTTTGTATTATTGGGCAGAAAATGACAGTTGTATTAACATTTTTAATAGTATTTTTACCGTGTATGTGCTAAATGTTATTTTGTATAATTTTAAAGTACGATATTTACTTAATGTATTTTTTATTGTATTTTGTATAATATATAAGTATGATTTTGCTATAAAATGTGACTATTTGTAGAATTTTTCCCATTACTTCTTTTTTACTTATAATTTACTGAAACTTTGCAATAAATCTCAATTTGTTAGGAAAATGCTTCTATGTGTTGTCGTAATTCATTATTAGCATTCCTATTTATTCCTGTAGGATTCCCCTTCTTTTTAGCCACATTAAAATATATGTTTATGTAAGATAAAGCCTTATCAAACTTTTAGATGTAAATATGTATGATATTTCTGGTAATAAAAGAAATATCAACATTGTCTTGGGCTTTCCGCTACTTATGGAAGGCCAGTAAAATTGAAATTCTTCTTTAAACAAAACACCTGCGAACTGCCCATTAAAATTTTTTTTTTATCAGGCATCAAAGACCTTACAGATGGTAAACATGCTAATCAACAAGAAATACATATACAAGAAAAAATAATAAAGTAAGTTTCAAAGACATTAAATAGTTAAAATGAAATGAATTACAAGAATATAATAGTATACAACTTTATAAAAGAAAGTTACTTCATCAAATCTAAGATTTTTAATTAACATACTTCACCAACAACTTTAAGTGCAATTAATCCTGATTGCCGGGCATCTTCAGCTAGCTGCAACAAAAAATTTTTCATATAAAATCATGTAAGATTATAGCACGGCAAATTCATTAGCATGATGAAAACTCATATTTTTACTAAATACACACAATAAGACAATTGGCTTATTGTAAAACATTGAATTTTTGATTTAGAAGAAGGATCGAAAACAATTTCTGCATTTTCAAAATCTACATAAGCATATTATACGCGTTTAGTAATTGCAGAAAATGGTACAACACGCCATAGGCGTAACTAGAACTATTTTGAGGGGTGGGCACAGGCCCCCCAATCTCATAAGTTCTTTAGCGGTGTTTAAAGTTGGTTTATTTGCTTTTATTTGGTTTACCCTATAAAAAAACCGACGACATATAAACTGGCTTTTCTTTTTCAAGTGTTCTGTGATCATCAACAAAAAAAACAGATGGACATGTCAACGACGTTCACTGGTGTCCTCTGACCCCTTGACTTCCGATAAAAAGTCATAAAACATCAAATGATCATCAAGTGATTTTATTCAGCGAACAATGGACCGCATGCACGTGACCGGAGGTCGAAGCTAAAATTAGTCTGCTGGTGGTACTTAGCATAGCAGTTTATGGAGTGAGAGTTAATGCTTGTTTGTTAAAAATACTGCAGAAAAATTCTTTGCAGCAGCATATACTTAATATATTGTAATCTAAATTCAAAATGTTGTTCTGTATTTGAGAAAATTCCCTAAGTTTGCAAATTTTCAGTTAAAATGTATGCAGTCAACCTGGATCCAAGGGTAAAGTCGTCTGCTAGCGGTGTTTGCGCCTGCGTGTACTGGTATTCTGCCGGTGCAGTAACTAGAATAACAGATCATCATACTGCCAGCTCTTGCGTCCGATATCACCTGAATAGGGTCCATTGATCTTTGACGAAATACCCTATATTTTTCCAGGATCATTTGAAGAAATTATCAATTTTTTTCTCGACCTATTCATGAAATGATTTAGGGAAATTCCATAAAAGAAAATTGGGGGCTTCCAAGAAACTTTAAAATATACTCGCAGAAGAATCATAGGTTTGTGGAAGAATCTGCAGGGAGAAATTCTACACAGCATTTTTCATTATGCAAGACCTTCCTTTTCTGTGCGGTTCTTATGCGATTCCGCATAATATTTCAAAACATGCCCCTCAAGAAACTCTTAAAATGGCATCCCTTTTCCTAAGGAAAGGAATTTCTGTATAAATATTTACACACAGAATCGACTAGAGGCTAATATCCATTAAGAGGGTTTTATGTTAAGTTTGATTTGCAGCCCGGATTTTTTTTCTTGCCTTCAGCCTTTTTTGACATCCAAATTATCAGACTAATGACTAATTTTTTAAAAAAATTTATGAACTGAATTCTTTAAAATTTAAGAACAGAATCACTCCTAAAAAATATGCTATGCGGACTAAAAATCGCAACTGGTAAAAAAATGCTTTAAAAAAAAAAAAAAAAATCTTAGTTTGAAACCGATTTTCGTAGCAGCATAGTTTATTGGTCCAAATCCTACTAACTGCAATTTTTTTGTAGCAGTTGGCAGGTCTGTATATTCTAAATAAGAATTGACCGAAGCAACAATGTGACCGAATACTTGAAACTTTTTAATATGCATTTTTGCATATATTAAACGGCCACCGGGCGGGAATTTTTTAAAAAGGGAATACTATTCTAAAAAAAAAGTTATTTTTCAAAAAGAGAACATTCTAAAAAAGAACACAGCTGTACCTTGTTCACAAAAACCATTTTGAACTGGTTTGTTTAGTCTCTAGAATTTGCGATATTTTCCCGGAATCAATTGAATTGCCATGGGATGCATAGGAAGTGTTAAAAGGGCAGTCGGGCGCATTGGAAGGGTTTAATAGAGCCGCCGAGCGCAAAACCCTGCTAAAGCGGCTTAGAGTCAACACTACTAGGGAAATCGATACCAAAATGACAATTAAAAAAAATATGCATGTGGATGTGATATCACATGAAAGCCCAATTCAAACATGTTCCAAAGACGAAAAAAGTATGTCCTTGTGACCTTTAGGGAACAAATGACTAAATTTGTATTGCATGAAATGCAAGAATTTACTTATTTTGTCCATCTTTAACCCCTTCACCGTCTGTCCCAAGGTAAGTCAGGGATAAAAGCACTGTTTCCACATACCTGTCGCCAGTGAAGTGGATAAAGCTAATTATCTCATCAAATGAGGGAGATTTACAATTGGGTATTTATTCATTTTGCTATGAACCTAACAGATGAGCTTAAGGGTGCTGGTTACTTAGAATCTTGTTTTCCGTTCTCCATGTTAACCTATGGGAATATTTTTTTCTCACTTTTCTAAGTATATATCATGAATTCATTTGTTTGCAACATTTATATAGTTACTTAAAATTAAATTTAGTTCATAATAGCTCCCTGTTTTATCAGAAATCATTCATTTATATTTTTCAAAATAACATGAATTTTTTTTTTTTTTTTTTTTTAAATCGGCTATCGGAAAATGGCAACAATAAGATATAGTACAACTTTTGAACTATTTTTCCTTTATTTTCTACAGAAATGGAGTACAACAGTTGCCAAGATTAAAAAAATTTCGTTTAAAACTACAAAGAAAAAGAAATATCTCAAAAAAAAATTGAGGCACAGTTTTCAAACAAACAGTTCTTTTTTCCCCCCCTATACGATGGTATAAAAATTGAAAATGTGCAATGCTTAGAAGTTTAAAATATTGCAATAGAGATTATCCCGTACAATGCTACATCTGCTTTGTTTTACGGCTGGCTTATACAACGTAACGTTATTTTTTTATAAACACTTTAATGGGTGGCCGAAAGAAATAGCATAACAGGGGCTAAACAAGTTGGGAATTGTTCGTCAAACGTGGCAAATGAGATTCATTCGTACCATAACTAGTTTTACAAATATTTTTTGCACCACATATTGTACTGAATGTATATTTTAGGGCACTTCATAAGTGCATATCAATTTCATTCTGTTCGAAAGTCTAACATCATTAAAATGGACTTGAAATAATTTTTTCCCATTGGCCATATTATAACGGAAAACTTTTGATTGTCCCTGTCATTAAACTATACATTCGATTTTCATAAGATTTGAAAGGACTCCACAAAATTTTGCAGCAATTATATATTTAAAATTTCAGGCCATTCGGAAGGCATTAACATCATTAAAATGCATTAAATATTTTTTTCCCATTGGCCGTCATGTAACAAAACTTTTGAATGTCCCTGTAATTAAATTATACATCCGATTTTCTTAAAACTTGAAAACCCGACAAAATTATGCAACAATTATAGATTTTAAATTTCAAACGATTCGGTCGGGTATTTTTTGCTCTGTTACATGCGGACGGACAGACAGACGGGCCGAACGACGACTCTAGGTGCTACGTATTTATATAATTACGAACGCACCTAAAAAAGGACAAAAATGGGGAAGGACACTCACCCGATGGCCGGCGTTGAGTTGTCCCAGCTTCCTCTCGCTCCTCTACAAGGAAATGCATAAAATTTAATTGCTAATAGTTCTAATTCATAACTTATATTAGGTTGAGCAAAAAGTTGTGGGAAATTTTTAATCTAATAGTTACCAGAATGTGTATCGTATATAGGAGTACTAGTGGTATATTTATAGGAGTTCAGGAATTTTGGCTCCAAAATGCCTATTGAACAGTATAATTTGTGTGTGTTCATCCGTTATTATTGGAGAAAAGGTCTAACGATTCTGAAAGTCGTTGATGAGATTAATGAGGTTGAAGGTGTAAGGCTGGTACGGCGATTCCAAGGAGCCACCATGGTACTTTCAGCAAAATCTGGAATCTGGCAGAACGACGGCAGAAAGTCGTTAACTATGGTGATCTCTACTTTGAAGAATAGTCATTGTTGCTTTTGTTGTTAATTTGCGCATAACAACGCAACTTTCACAAATTTCCCAGAACTTTTTGCTCAACCTAGTATAACAGCGAAAATTTACATTTGTAAAGATAGAAGGAAATAAAAATCCTCGGAAAGTGAATGAATGGAGAAGGACACTTACCATCACTTAGCATCACACGGCTGGGTCCCGCCTGGCCGGGCTGTTGGTCTGCAAAAGCAAATAAATGAAAATGAACTGCTGCTTATTATATCTCATAGCCAGACCTGCCAACCTTTGAAAATGAGAAATCGTAGCACACAAAATTTAAATTAATCTGAAGGTTGGTTGATTGGTTTTTCATGTTACACAGCCATCTTTTGACATTTGTAAAAGGAATAAGGTTTCAGTTTCAACTCAATGTAGTAAAATTTTTCCTCTGAAAATTATATGATTTTTAGAGTTTCTTTTCGTTTCGAAGCGTTTGAGATTTGTAAAAGGAGCCTCGTTCCAGTTTTTTTTAGCCCAGTCCAGCAAATTGACGAAATTCACAATTCCCCCCCCCCCCCCCCCATAACCGTAATTCACATTTTTTCTGTCACGATTCTTTGTTGAAATCCGCCCTTTTTACCACGTACGTTTGACCAAATTATTTTTTACCACGATCCTTTGACAAATTTTGCGTTTTTTACATCGATCCTTTGACGAAATTAGTGTTTTCTTTCTGCAATCTTGAGTTTGTGTTTTCTTACTGACCTTTTGGTGAAATTTACCTGTTTCTTACAGATGTTTTGATGAAATCAGCTTTTTCTTTCTGCCATATTTTAGGAAAATTCACGGTTTTACAACAATCCTTTGACGAAATTTATTTTCTTTTACGACCAATTGACGAAATTAATATTTTTACACTGTCATTTGTTGAAATTTGCGATAGTTTATTGCGGCGCAACCGATCGGCAAAATTTTCGATATCTTTTCGCAACCAAGTAACAAAGTTCACTAATCATTTCCGTGACCTTTTGACGAAATCTGCAATATTTTTCCCTTGATAGTTTATTGAAATTCGTGATTTTTTGCGCAATCATTTGACGAAATTTGCAATTTCTTTCTGAACTCTTAACGAAATTACCGATTTTATTTAGCGACCAATTGAAAATAATCCCTATTTGTTTCTGAGATCTTTGACGAAATACCTGATATTTTTACACGACCATTTGAAGAAATTCTCACGATCGATTCACGAATTAATTTGGGGAAATTCCATAAAAGAAAAAATATTAGCAGACTTCCAAGAAATTTCAAAATATACACTCAAAAGAATCATAGGTCTGTGGATGAATTTGCAGGGGGAAATACTGCACAGCATTTTTCATTAAGCAGGACTTTCCTTTTCCAGTGCAAATCATGAGATTTTGCACACTATTTCAAACCTTGCGTATCAAAGAACCACCTCCCCTCCCACAGAAATTCTTAAAATGGCACGTCCAGTTTCTAAGGAAGGGAATTCCTGGATAAATATTTACAGGAACACGATTCACTCGTGTTTAATATACGTAAGAGGGTTTTATGTTAAGTTTGTTTTACAGCCCAGATTTTTTTTTCTCCATGAGCATTTTTTAATACCCGAATTTTCAGACGAATGATCAATATTTTAAAACTTTCGGAAATGAATACTTTGAAATTTTGGAACAGAATCACTCCTGAAATATATGCTGCGTATGATAAAAAATAGCAACTAGACAAAAAAAGTGTGTTTTTTTTGCAAAAAATCTTAGTTTAAGACAGATTTTCATAGCATTGTAGTTTATAGGTCCAAATCATAGCAACTACGATTTTTTCATAGCAGTTGGCAGGTCTGGACATATTATATTTCTTCATTGATATTGTCAAACTAGAATCGGCTTATGACACACATCTATAGTTACTCTCGAAAGTCATACATTGAAAATGGCTCATATTTTATTAAAAAATCTTTAAAATAAAAATAATTTTTTCACTATAAAATATTTTTGGGGGGTCCAGTTAGAAATCTGGGGGGGGGGGGGGTCCTGGACCCCCCCCCCCCTTCCTACGCCAATGGCTGCAAGGCTGATTGCTAGAGGTATATTGAAATCTGAAAATAAAAAAAAATCACCCTGTAGCTGTACAGTTGCTTTAGTTTCGCCATCCTCATGGTAGTTTTGACCCGGAAATGCATTTCCGGGGTTGCCTGTAACAAAGATTATGGAAATGAGACAAGGATTGGATGAAAAGCAAAGAAAATTGATTTCTCCTGTAAGAGATTTCCATTTGTTATGGATTTTGTAATCATCTTTAAAGGGTTATATTTAATTAATCTTATGAATAAAAAGGCTGAAAAAAAATTCTGTTTTAAATACAGTTTAACAACAAAAAACTGACTGACATTCACACGTAAACTTAATGTCTCGTGTAACTGCTTTGGCAAGAACTACAGTGTGTTACACTTGAGTTTTTGTGGAGATAACACATACAGTCTTCAGCAAAAGTTCAGACACTGGTGATTTTTAACCTTTAAATAAAAAATACGAATACTTGAGTTATACAAAAGGCTGTACTTATTTTTTAATATATTTTCAACGTTTTAGGACAAAAATAATGGTATTAATGTAGGATATTAATTTAACTGAAAAAAGTGAAATTTGCTTATTGCAAAAGTTTAGACACTTTTGTGATTTTTAGGCAACTGTTCACGGAAAAACACAAATTTCAAACTTATGATGTCACAAGCATGAAGTATTTAAGTGCAGCTCGCAATAGTATCGGTTAGTGAAGATACCGCGAGCTAGAAATTTTCAGTCAGATGAAGTTATTAAAGCATGGAAGCTGAAATCTAAAGAGAAGACTGTTGCAGAAATTTCAGCTACCTTTGAATCGTCAAAAGAAGTCTATTAAGTAATGTCTAAGGGTGACTCTTTCAAAGCAAAACATAAATCTGGAAGGCATCGTGTGGCCAGAAAACGAGATTATAGAAGGATCCATATACTGGTATCTAGACAAATGACTGCTAGTCTCATTAAAAGTGAGTCAGAGCTCTGTGCCTATGGGCACTTTCGTAGATGAATTATAGAAAGACTTACATTAGTTTACATGAACATGATAAAACAACCAGCCTTGAAATCTCAAGAAATTGACCCCTTTCCGTTGCGGAGTAATCCTGTTTATAAAACCGATAAAATAATGGACTGAAACCAGAATTTATAAACGAATTTATTAGAAAATAAGAACTTGCTTATTTTCACGTACATTATAAAAGAAAAATTTTAATTAAATCTTCTTGGTGCCGTCTGTTCGTTTTGGAATTAAAATTAGGTGTCCTTTTTAAGGACACCACCCTTGAAAGAGAATGATTTGGGCCTCACTTTGTTTTAATTTAGGGATGTAACGAATAGTGATTTGGCCGAATAGCCGAATACCGAATATTCGGCCAAGTTTTAGGCCGAATACCGAATATTCGGCGGCCGAATACTGACTTTAATATAAATGACTTATTTTAATTGTTTAATTTTTTTTTCAATTTTAAAATAAAAAATTGAAGACTAATTGAAATTAATTTTTTGTTTGAGTTTTCAAAAATCATAACAGCTGATTGTATTTTTTGTAATACTTTAAATGGCTTAAGAAATATTTTAAAGATAACATATGACTTTTAAAAATGTAAATAATAATTTAATTCATAATTTTTTATTTAATCCATAGATAGTTCTAGTAATTTTTATATATATACTATCTAAAATAGAACTCATTACCTCTGTAAAAATGAAACTTTTTTTATTTTAGTAAAATCCTTTCACCCCCTAAAAATAAGAACTTGCATGTGTCCTCTCTCTTTTTATATCCTTTTTCATGCAACTTAAACTTAGTAAATTTACATTCTGTATGTCAAAAAAAAAAAAGGTTATTTTCTTAAAAAATAATTATTCATTCCATTAAAATATTATACAGTAGAAGATCTTTATAACGCAAAGCTCAAAATGCAAGGTTGTGCGTTATGTAGAATTTTGCGTTATATGGATCACATAATTAAATTCACCTTGTAAACATGGCCAAATGTGTCTGAAATATATCAAAATACATTAGGATATCTTTATACTGCATTCCTTGTTACAAAAAGTTATACAAATTAGAAATTTTTGCATAATATAGGTCAGATATTGTTAAATTTACTTTATAAACATCAAATATAACTGACACAACCATCCCTTATATTAGACCTTTTCAAAAATGTTTATTGTAATAATAGCATTTTTTTTTCAGTAAAAAGGTCTTAAATTAGAAGATAAAGTTGAACTAATCTATCAAATTTAGTCCTCTAGAGTAGCAATATTTTACAATGTGAAAATGCAGGTGCTTTTTAACTGCAAAAATCATTGTTTATATCTGAGAAGTTGTGCGTTATATGGAGAATTGCGTTATAAAGATCTACTGTATATTCTTTTCTGCTACCAAGATATACTTTTCTCTTTTCTTTCTCTCAAAATTAACAAGCCCCTCATAATACTTCCTCCATCCCATATTTCAGAATGAGATCTTTTTCTTATAATAATTAATGTATTTAGATATAATTTTTGAATATTGTTTGTTGAAAATATTTAAAATCATATTTTGTTGATTTTATGGAACATATTTAACCAAATATCTTAAAATATTCGGCCAAATATGCCACTATTCGACTACAGGTATTCGGTCAAATGTCCCACTATTCGGCCACAGGTATTCGGCCGAATATCTGTTCAATATTCGGCAAAAGGGCCGAATATCTGTTCAATATTCTGCAAAAGGGCCGAATACCGAATAGTGGCCGAATATTCGTTACATCCCTATTTTAATTCCCAAGTAAGTCTGGAGTTTCTCAATAGTCGCCAAGCAGCGTAAGACTACATACATTGCAAAACAATTTACAGCCATTTGGTGAACTTTTAGCTCTTCCAAAGTATGTATTTGAGTAAGATAATACGTCTATTTATGTTGCATACAAATCAAAAAATTAGTTTAACTCTCAAATTATTACTGTTCTCGACTGGCCCGCATGTAGCCCTTATCAGAACCCAAACGAAAACTTTTGTGGCATCATATTTCATACAGTTTAAGCAATTTTTTGACAATACTCCTCTGTAAATGAACTTCGATCTGCTCTTGAACGTGTTTGGTATGAAATAGACCCCCAAGTAATGCAGGATTAAGTTTCTTCGATGGGAACTCACATTTTTGCATTAATAGTAGACAATGTAGGTGCAGTTCGATTTTAATTTTTGGATATTTTTCTGTTAACAGACAAATTGTCTATACTTTTGCCACTACGTTAAATTTGTTTTTTTTTTTTGAGATTATATATTATGTAAAGTGTATAAATTAAAATTTATTGTTTGTGTATGAAAGATCCAGTAATATATGACAGTTGAGTTATAATAATTCATTACATACTTCTCAGTACAGAAGCATAATCGATCATTGTCTAAACTTTTGCTGAGCACTGTAGGATGTCGAAATGTAAGTGCCTCTGAAAAGAAAACAAGAGTCGCATTATGAAACACTTTCCAACAAATTTTGGATATCTGTATTTCACTGTTTAAGTAAATAAGAGATTCAGCCATTACCATCAGTAGCCAGCAAATTACTTCCAATTCTTTTGTGTAGCCCTGTATTTCATCTATGAATTATACATTCTACATAGTATCATACCTGCCAACACGTCAATTTTGAAATCCTTACAATTTTTATGACGTATTCTTGGGTGCTTAAAAATGCATAACATATGCAATGAAAAAAGTAATACTTCATAACATTTTCCATGCTATATTCATGTATAGTCTTTTTTTTTTTTCCTTCAAAATAAAAACGTGAGATATCAAAAAAAAAATATTTTGCATGGGAAATTCTAAAAAAAATTTCTGAAATTCACAGCAAATTTTCTGAAAGGTTACACAGCCAAAGGATTGGGGAGGAAAGGGGGGGGGGGGGGGGGGGGATTCCCTTCCGGTGCTAATTATGAGTTTTTTCGAGGCCCTTTGATGAAATTCGGACTTTTTCCATGATCCTGTGAAAAATTCACGTTTTTTTTTCACGATCCTTTGACGGAAATTACTGTTTTTTTCGCGATCATTTGACGTAATTTGCGTTTTTTTTTTTCCGTGATCTTTTCACGAAATTTGTGTTATTTTCGTAATCTTTTAACGAAATTTGTGTTATTTTCATAATCTTAACGAAATTTGCATTTTTTCGCGGCCTTTTGATAAAATTAGCGTTTTTTTCGCAATTTTTTGATAAAAGCGTTTTTTCTGCGATCTTTGACGAAATAAACATTTTTCTCGCAATCTTTTGACGAAATTTGCATTTTTCTCGCGATCTTTTGACGAAATTCACGTTTTTTACGCGATCTTTGACAAAATTCGCGTTTTTTTACGTGATCTTTGACGAAATTCGCGTTATTTCCCGCGATCTTTGACGAAATTAGCTTTGTTTCAAAGATTTTTGATCGAAATTAGCGTTTTTACGCGTTTTCTGACGAAATTCGTGTTCTTTTCACGATCCCTTGGCGAAATTAGTGTTCTTTCCCCGCGATCTTTGACGAAATTCGCGTCCTTTTCACAATTCTTTGCCGAAATTAGTGTTTCTCCTGCGATTTTTGACAAAACTCGTGTTCTTTTCACGATCTTTCGACAAAAAGTGTTTTTTGCGCGATTTTTAACAAAATGCACGTTTTTTCGCGATTCTTTGACAAAATTTGCTTTTTTTCAAATATCTGATAAAATTCTTTTTTTTTTTTTTTCCTGTGATCTTTGACGATATTCGCGTTTTTTCCCACGAACTTTGATGAAATTCGCGTTCATTTCACGATCCTCTGAACAAATTCGCATTTTATCCCCACGATTTTTGACGAAATTCGCGTACTTTTCACAATCCCTTGTCGAAATTAGTGTTTTTTCCCGCGATCTTTGACGAAATTCGCATTTTCTTTTTTCGAAAATTAGGGCTTTTTTCAAGATTCTTTGAGAAAATTGGAGTTTTTTCCAATCCTTTGACAAAAGTAGCAGTTTTTTTTTTCGTGACCCTTTGACAAAATTAGTGTTTTTTTCGCGATCCTTTGAAGAAATTTGCCTTTTTGAAGGGATCTTTGACGAAATTAGCGTTTTTTTCAGGCAATCTTTGACAAAAGTAGCGTTTTTTCAAGCGATCTTTGACAAAATTCTCATTTTTCAGCAATCGTTTTTCCCGCGTGCAAAACCGTACAATCGTACTGTTCATTCGTACAACCGTACAATTAGAACAAAATCCGTACATTGTATGGCCAATCCGTAAATTTAGTAATAAAACTCATAATAAGGAGAAACTCGCTGACAATTTTTATCAATAGGTGGAAAAATACTTTTTCCACCTTCTTTTGCACAATCTTGTATATGATCTACAGCAGGGGTGTAAAAATACCGGGTGCCAGGTCGCCTAAATTTTCGACACTGTTTTTTAGAGTAGTTAGAATAACATGATTTACATATTTTATTTTAACAGACCATTTTCTTTCTAAGTGAAACTCAAAATTAATTATTGAAAGTCATTTTTAAATTAGCTTTTTTGGTAAGATTTCACTGCCTAAAATAAATAATTCTCAACCAATCATTAAATCCCTGTGTTAGTATACAATATAATATAATAGAAGTATTTTAAAAAAAATCTGAGTTAAGTTCAATAGATATTGAAAAAAAGGAACATAAACATGAAAAATCAAAGTTTTGAGAAAAAGACAGATTTAAATGGCCGTTAAGCTGTGAAGTACTCTTAGAAAGAATGAATAATTTCAACAGTTATTTTTTATATATAAACATGTGTGGCACATCATTGGAAAGATAAAAGTTTAAACTATTAAATGATATAAAAAAGTAAAGATAGATTTTTTGGTTGAATTTTGCTTTCCCAGACCCCTTAATGAAATTAGTGATTTTATTCAGCGAACAATGGAACATATGCACGCGACCGGAGGTCGAGGCTAAAATTCATCTGCTGGCGGTATTTAGCATAGCAGTCTATGGAGTGAGAGTTATTAATGCTTGTTTGCTAAAAATACCGCAAAAAAAAAAAAAAAAATTCTTTGATGCAGCAGCATATACTTAATATATTGTAATCTAAATTCAAAATGTTGTTCTGAAATTCGAGAAAATTCCCTCAGTTCACAAATTTTCAGTTAAAATGTATGCAGTCAGCCTGGATCAAGGGTAAAGTCGTCTGCTAGCGGTGTTTGCACCTGCGCATACTGGTATTCTGCTGGTGCAGTAACTAGAATAACAGATCATCATACTGCCAGCTCTTGCGTCTGATATCACCTGAATAGGGTCCATTGATCTTTGACGTACCCTATATTTTTCCAGGATCATTTGAAGAAATTATCATTTTTTTTCTCTACCTATTCATGAAATGACTTGGGGAAATTCCATAAAAGAAAATTGGGGGGCTTCCAAGTAGGGATGCAATGGATATCTGGCATATCCAGCTGATTTTTCAATATCTGAAATACCATCGGATATCCTGCAGAGCACAGTGAAGCAAATATACAAGGATAACAGAAATAGTCTGACCTCAAACAATGCCGAACAAGTTTGTAATGCAAAATATGAAAGTTCACTATTCATGAGTAAAAGGTAATTCTCAAAAGTTTAAAGAATTGCCAGCTTTCCTAACATTGATATTTGAACTCTTTATAATAAATTTAAGAATTTACGTTTACTTCTTTCAGAAAATTGTACCTTTACTTTCAGAATGTAAAACAAAATTTGAAGTTATTTATTAAAGTATGACTTTATTAATTTTCTTTCTTTTAAGTTTAACAATTAAACAGGCCTATTTTTAGAAGGAAGTATTGTAATAGAATTTTTTTCTATTTCCAGTTTTCGACGGATTTAGATGGTTTAGGGGTCAGATAGCCCAAAACATGTTTATACGAAATGTCTGTCTGATCGGATGTCGGCATCATACCATCAAAAAGTGAATGAAGTTATGCATAGAATTGAACCAAATTTTTTGTGGAAGTTTTTGGCTATATCCAGGCGGCCCTCCATCAATATGGAAGCATTCCACTGGAAGGGGGGGGCACTGTAATCACTGGCACTGTTTATTTGTACAATGAAATGTTGATCATTGTTACTGGATATGGGATTGACTATGCTGATAATTGCTAATAATTAACTTGTACAACAAATTTTAACCAATTAATATGCGTATAATTGTAGAGTAGTTTCACAAAGAAATACTACATACTTTCTTTTTATAATTTAAACATAAAATATCTTCTAATATACCCATGATTAAAGAGTTATTTTCTCCAAACATAGGTTTAGTTCATGCCCTTTTTCTGTTTTCATTATTTAATATTGTTTTTGCTCTAAGTCACGTTTAGTTTTTTTAAAATATTTATAATGAAGTTACAAAAATAACTAGTTGGATTTGCCAATCCCAAAACTTTCTTCTATCTCATACATCTTAATATTTCAAAACGTAGTTCTAAATGTTAATAATTCAATATTATACCAACTTTGATTTTGATCTAAAATTTCTGCTCCAGTGAATGAATCAGAATAAGAATAAGTTAATCTCGATCATGATATTTATTAAAATCAATAATTTTTTTGTTATTGTTGTACATCAGCTGTTTGTGAATATAGCCAGCTTAGCAGGATGCGAAGTTCCCTTCGCTTCATGAGCCGCCAATATACAATACAAAAAAACCAGCGAAAAATCTAAATTTTTTTTACAAAAATCTGTTACAGTGCCACCTCTTCTGGTAGAATATTTCCAAATTCAAGGAGAAACTGCTGGCCATAACCAAAAATATACACACAAAATTGGTTCAATTCTATGCTTAGCTTCATACACTTTTCAATGGTAAAATAATGAAAATAACACAAAAATCCGTATTATAGCACCCCCCTTCCAGCAGAATATTTTCAAATTGAAGGAGGACCTGCTGGCCATAGCCAAAAACATACCTCCCAAAAATTGGTTCAATTCTATGCATAACTTCATACACTGTTCGATGGTACAAGAATGAAAGTGGCACAAAAATCGCTCGGAATATTTCCAATTTAAAGGAGAAGCTGCTCGACATAGCCAAAAACAAATACAAAAAATTTCGTTAAATTATATGAATAATTTCATCACTTTTCCATGGTACAATAATGAAAATGGCACAAAAATCACGATTACAGTGCCCCCCCTTCCCCCTTCCAGTGGTATGTTTCCATATTGAAGGAGGGCCGCCTGGCTATAGCGAAAAACATTCACAAAAATTTTGGTTCAATTCTATGCATAACTTCACTTTTTGATGGTATCATGTTGACACACGGACAGACATTTTGTTTAAACATGTTTTGGGATATCTGACCCCCTAAAACATCTAAATCCGTCGAAAACCGAAAATAGAAAAAATTTTTATTACAATACTTTCTTCTAAAAATAAGCCTGTTGAATTGTTAAACTTAAAAGAAAGAAAGAAAATCAATAAAGTCATACTTTAATAAACAACTTCAAATTTTGTTTTACATTCTGAAAGTAAAGGTACAATTTTCTAAAAGAAGTAAACGTAAATTCTTAAATTTATTATAAAGATTTCAAATATCAATGTTAGGAAAGCTGGTAATTCTTTAAACTTTTGAGAATTACCTTTTACCAGGGTTAGAAATTAGCGGTCGTGAGTCGTCAAATACAACTCAATTATTGGATTTCACGACCACGAAATTTTGCCTAGTCATCAAATTTGACGCCTAGATTTCTTTCATTTAAATTTTTCTTTACAAACTATACCATTTGTTGGTACCTTAGCATAAGTCCCCCCCCCCCCCCTTGTCACACGCACTTCAACAGGATTCAAGCCGTTTTCGATAAAATATACTGTATCAAGAATGTTTTAAAATTTTAGTGCTACCCCCCCTCCTCAAATATATATGTATATATGATTTATGGATATTTTTAAATGCCACACCATATTTTTTATCCAAAGGTTCTTTTATTTGCTTTTTTTTTTAATGATCTATACTTTTAGTCGCAGGATTTTTTTTTAAACTAGGCTTATTCCTGGTTGTAGTCAAAAGTTAAAATTTTCTTTCAATGACATAATTGCTTGATAATCTATTTTGTACATATATTATCTTATCAAAAAGAATAAGCTAAGCATTATTCTAGAATTTAAATATTGTAGTTTAATCAAGTTTCACATTTTTATAGAAACCTAATTTTTATTTTCTTTTAGTAATTAACACAGAGACAAAGGGCTTAATATGTACAGCCCATCCACTGCCTTTAACATAAAAACAGAAATAATAGTGTTTTTAACCCCCTTAACTGCCCCGGACATATATATGCGTCTTTAGAAAATGCATGCATTTATTAAAGGGATGGCGAATTCCACTTATAACGAGGCAATTTTTATCCACCTGGGCCATTATATATAACAGAATAACGTGTGCATTTTCTTACTGTTATTTCAGGCAAACTAATATACACCTACTTTAATTGCAGAAATACGCGATTTAAGTAAGGCACTGGAGATCGCGAAAGATTTCTTCGGCAGTTAAGAGGTTAACAGGGTTGCGAAAAGAAATGAGGAAATAGAATATAACATAAAATTGCAACCATGAAACGCAGTTTGGCAACTAGAAAAAAAAATTGCAGGCGTCATTTGACGCCTTACTTAACGTTCCTAATTTCTATCCCTGCCTTTTACTCATGAATAGTGAATTTACTTTCATATTATACCTGTTAAAAAAAATTTTAATGGCAGATTTAAAAATTTAGTTCAAAATAAAAAAAATTATATACTATATATAAAAAATTATATATTATTTCACTTTGGTTCATATTTTAAATGTAAATAACATTAAAACTGTAATTATTGTTGAATTATAAATCCAAAATTGCTATCCAAAATATGAAATTTCTAATTGCTAAAATTATCTGATTGGGTTAATTTATTACCAGAACTTTCCAGAAGACAGAATTTTAACTTTGGTTTGCCAGAAGGGGTTTTTTCAACCAACCAGATAGATGTACTTAGCAGAAAGAGATTTTCAACGAATCGGACTAAAATTACTTCCCAGAAGATTTTTTTCAACCAACCAGATTAAGCAGAATTTTACAAATTGTTATGCCAATCTGTTAAAGATTAGTTTTTCTTTTTATCTTATAACGATAAATGATGTTGCTTTGTTGTATTAAGTTAGATGTTTTCTTATGGATAAACAAAAAATGTACAATATTAGTTTAGATATTAATAATCCAAATTGTGATTTAAATAATGCTCAAACTATCCACCAAAAATAAAGAACTTCTTGCATTAAGATGCAATTTAGAAGATAGCGAAAACTCAACAATATGCTTTGCTCACAGAGAACACTTTCTGCAATGTAAATTCAGCAAAAGAAATGTTTTCATTTATTTAATCTTCATCCTAACAAGACCAAGAAAAGTATCCTTGCATGTGATAAGTGTGGATCAAACTAAGAATTACACGCATAAATATACATAATGATGCCATTCCTGGTAAGAAACTATGTTCAACCTGTAGGGAAAAAAGCAAGAGCTTTGCTGGAAGTATATGTGAAAGAACAGAAAGATTTGTGTCAGTCTGATTTTCCTGAAGAAATTACATCAAACATGGATCAGAAAGAAAAAAATCACGTAAAGCTTAATGAAAGTTCACCACTAAGGTTACATGCAATTTCTGCACACAGGGAAGTGTCTGCTGGTGAAAGAAAATTAAAGTAAATGAAAATTGCCTTGCGGAAGAAGGTTGCTTGCACCCTTGATTTGGAAGAGAAAGTTCTTCAGAGATAAAACAGTAGCTCTGATGAAGATAATGTGAATCAAAGATTCAGAATTCGACAGATTAATGGAGCTTCCACAAATTAGTCCCAGAAAAAAAATTCAGTTATTAACTTTGATTCCTGAGTCATGGTCAAGAAAGAAAATAATTGAAACCTTTTAGTGTAACTGAGTACCAAGTATAGACTCTACTTAGGAAAGACACTATAAAATCTGTGAAACAATTTCATGAAGATAATGAATTTTCATGTCTCTCATGCCTGGTCAGGGAGATAAGGTCAGCATAAAAATATGTCCTATGATCAAAAAAGGTTTCTTCGTTGTAATCTGAATGAACTGTATATCCAATTTCGATTGAAATTTCCTACCAATAATAAAATTGGGTTTTCAAAATTTGCTAACCTGCGACCTAAGCATCATGTTTTGGTTGGAAGTTCTGGCACACATTCTGTCTGCATGTATACAATGCATCAGCAAGTTCAGTTGCTTATTGCGATGGGGTGGGGAGGACTGTTAAAAGACTTGTGACAAAAGCAAGTCTGCAAAGGCCGTTGTATGATCAAATTGCAAATGTGGCTATGATGTATGAATATTGCAGACAAAACATTGATTATAGCATTTTTTTTCATCACAAAAAGTGTTAAAACTGCACAACAATATGTCCCATTGGATGCAACTTGCTACAACAATTCCTGGAACATGCAGAATGCATTATTATGGATCTACAGAAAACTTATTAATAAGTAGAAAAAGAATAAATACTGATGAAAATCTTTATGTTTGTTCATCTTTTGATAGGAATATTAAAGAGACTTTGGATATTCCATCTCTTAACAGTTATGTAGCATGTATGTATGAACGGAATTGGTATATAGGCTTAGTGTCAAAAGTTCACAAAGGAGGAGATGCAACTGTTAAATTCATACATCCACAATGGCCCATCACCTTTGTATTATTGGGCAGAAAATGACAGTTGTATTAACATTTTTAATAGTATTTTTACCGTGTATGTGCTAAATGTTATTTTGTATAATTTTAAAGTACGATATTTACTTAATGTATTTTTTATTGTATTTTGTATAATATATAAGTATGATTTTGCTATAAAATGTGACTATTTGTAGAATTTTTCCCATTACTTCTTTTTTACTTATAATTTACTGAAACTTTGCAATAAATCTCAATTTGTTAGGAAAATGCTTCTATGTGTTGTCGTAATTCATTATTAGCATTCCTATTTATTCCTGTAGGATTCCCCTTCTTTTTAGCCACATTAAAATATATGTTTATGTAAGATAAAGCCTTATCAAACTTTTAGATGTAAATATGTATGATATTTCTGGTAATAAAAGAAATATCAACATTGTCTTGGGCTTTCCGCTACTTATGGAAGGCCAGTAAAATTGAAATTCTTCTTTAAACAAAACACCTGCGAACTGCCCATTAAAATTTTTTTTTTATCAGGCATCAAAGACCTTACAGATGGTAAACATGCTAATCAACAAGAAATACATATACAAGAAAAAATAATAAAGTAAGTTTCAAAGACATTAAATAGTTAAAATGAAATGAATTACAAGAATATAATAGTATACAACTTTATAAAAGAAAGTTACTTCATCAAATCTAAGATTTTTAATTAACATACTTCACCAACAACTTTAAGTGCAATTAATCCTGATTGCCGGGCATCTTCAGCTAGCTGCAACAAAAAATTTTTCATATAAAATCATGTAAGATTATAGTACGGCAAATTCATTAGCATGATGAAAACTCATATTTTTACTAAATACACACAATAAGACAATTGGCTTATTGTAAAACATTGAATTTTTGATTTAGAAGAAGGATCGAAAACAATTTCTGCATTTTCAAAATCTACATAAGCATATTATACGCGTTTAGTAATTGCAGAAAATGGTACAACACGCCATAGGCGTAACTAGAACTATTTTGAGGGGTGGGCACAGGCCCCCCAATCTCATAAGTTCTTTAGCGGTGTTTAAAGTTGGTTTATTTGCTTTTATTTGGTTTACCCTATAAAAAAACCGACGACATATAAACTGGCTTTTCTTTTTCAAGTGTTCTGTGATCATCAACAAAAAAAACAGATGGACATGTCAACGACGTTCACTGGTGTCCTCTGACCTCTTGACTTCCGATAAAAAGTCATAAAACATCAAATGATCATCAAGTGATTTTATTCAGCGAACAATGGACCGCATGCACGTGACCGGAGGTCGAAGCTAAAATTAGTCTGCTGGTGGTACTTAGCATAGCAGTTTATGGAGTGAGAGTTAATGCTTGTTTGTTAAAAATACTGCAGAAAAATTCTTTGCAGCAGCATATACTTAATATATTGTAATCTAAATTCAAAATGTTGTTCTGTATTTGAGAAAATTCCCTAAGTTTGCAAATTTTCAGTTAAAATGTATGCAGTCAACCTGGATCCAAGGGTAAAGTCGTCTGCTAGCGGTGTTTGCGCCTGCGTGTACTGGTATTCTGCCGGTGCAGTAACTAGAATAACAGATCATCATACTGCCAGCTCTTGCGTCCGATATCACCTGAATAGGGTCCATTGATCTTTGACGAAATACCCTATATTTTTCCAGGATCATTTGAAGAAATTATCAATTTTTTTCTCGACCTATTCATGAAATGATTTAGGGAAATTCCATAAAAGAAAATTGGGGGCTTCCAAGAAACTTTAAAATATACTCGCAGAAGAATCATAGGTTTGTGGAAGAATCTGCAGGGAGAAATTCTACACAGCATTTTTCATTATGCAAGACCTTCCTTTTCTGTGCGGTTCTTATGCGATTCCGCATAATATTTCAAAACATGCCCCTCAAGAAACTCTTAAAATGGCATCCCTTTTCCTAAGGAAAGGAATTTCTGTATAAATATTTACACACAGAATCGACTAGAGGCTAATATCCATTAAGAGGGTTTTATGTTAAGTTTGATTTGCAGCCCGGATTTTTTTTCTTGCCTTCAGCCTTTTTTGACATCCAAATTATCAGACTAATGACTAATTTTTTAAAAAAATTTATGAACTGAATTCTTTAAAATTTAAGAACAGAATCACTCCTAAAAAATATGCTATGCGGACTAAAAATCGCAACTGGTAAAAAAATGCTTTTTTCTAAAAAAAAATCTTAGTTTGAAACTGATTTTCGTAGCAGCATAGTTTATTGGTCCAAATCCTACTAACTGCAATTTTTTTGTAGCAGTTGGCAGGTCTGTATATTCTAAATAAGGATTGACTGAAGCAGCAATGTGACCGAATACTTTAAACTCTTTAATATGCATTTTTGCATATATTAAACGGCCACCGGGCGGGAATTTTTCAAAAAGGGAATACTATTCTAAAAAAAAGTTATTTTTCAAAAAGAGAACATTCTAAAAAAGAACACAGCTGTACCTTGTTCACAAAAAACATTTTGAACTGGTTTGTTTAGTCTCTAGAATTTGCGATATTTTCCCGGAATCAATTGAATTGCCATGGGATGCATAGGAAGTGTTAAAAGGGCAGTCGGGCGCATTGGAAGGGTTTAAAAGAGCCGCCGAGCACAAAACCCTGCTAAAGCGGCTTAGAGTCAACACTACTAGGGAAATCGATACCAAAATGACAATTAAAAAAAATTTCGGCAAAAGATCGTGTTAATGGCGTCAATTTCGGCATAAGATCACGTAAAAAGTGTGAATTTCAGCAAAAGATCGCGTTAAAAGCTTGAATTTCGTCAAAAGATCGGGTGAAAGTCGTGAATTTCGGCAAAAGATCGGGTAAAAAACATGAACTTTGGCAAAAAAGCGCGAATTTCGGCAAAAGATTGCTTAAAAAGCGCGAATTTTGGCAAAAGATAGCCTAAAAAGCGCGAATTTCGGCAAAAGATAGCCTAAAAAGCGCGAATTTCGGAAAAGGATCATTAAACTAACGCAAATTTCGTCAAAGGATCGCGGAACAAACGCGAATTTCGCCATAGGATTCGTGGAAAAAACGCAAATATTGTCAAAAGATCGAAAAAAAAATCCGCACATTTCGTCTAAAAATTGCGGGAAAAACGCGAAATTTGTCAAAAAGCCATGGAGAAAACGTGAATTTCACCGAATAATTACAAAAAAAATTAATTTCCTCAAAAGCATGCAGAAAAGAAAAAATTGAATTTTGTCAAGGTATCGCAAAAAAAAAAAAAAAAAAAAAAGAAAAAACCCGCACATTTCGTCCAAAAATTGCGGAAAAAAAAATGAATTTCAGCAAAGAATTACAAAAAAAAAAAAATTTCCTCCAAAGGCCGCAGATTTCATTCAAGGGTTTTAGGAAAAACTTTAAAAGCATCGTTATTGCCTATGTGTGGTTCTGCTTATCCTTCACACTTTAAAAATTCTACAAGAAGGTAGATGATAAAATGTTATAAGCAAAATTAATGAGAATGCATCATGCTTACCATGTTTTAAATAGAATGATAGAAAATCCCTAGTTTAACTTATTTATTCATTAAAATGACATGCAAAATTTGCAGGCAGATTATGAAATTTTAAGAGCCTGTCGCAGACAGTTACAAAACTTTCTGCCACTGGGGAATAATATTTATGCTTAGAAAAAAATATTTTGAAAATGACAGACATTTTTGTTGGCACTTTCTACTTGCCAGGCAACATAGAATGTTAAACGAGAGTGCCAGTAAAGCTGGATTTGCGGTGCCTCGCTGAAGATCCATTTACTGACTTATGATACAAAAACAGCGTAATCCGCATTGCATCCCTAGATGAATTTCAACTGGATGTGTGCGCAATAACAACAAATCTAACTGTGATAGGCTCTCTCAAGATTCCGAAGGGCATGTTTTAGATACTTAAGGGGACTTTTGGATTCAGAAGGGCATGTTTTAGATACTTAAGGAGACTTTTGGATTCAGAAGGGCATGTTTTAGATACTTAAGGAGACTTTTGGATTCAGAAGGGCATGTTTTAGATACTTAAGGCTTGTTATCAGTCAGGAAATATTCCGCACTTCTCCCAAAAAGAAGCTAGCTGCCTACCCCCACGGATCTGTCATATGGGCGGTTACTGACCGTTTCAACCGACTCCGTTCAACAAAATTTATAGCCTCGGTGGTAGGGAGGATTATTTTGGACAGTGATTCTTTTTCAGCTTAAACTAACAATTTTCTTCCCTAAACTAACTTCCCTAAGAATTTTGTTTGTATTTTTCATCTTTTATATTCTGGACTTCCCTTTTCTTTACTGTTTATTTAATGGGTGTTACCTGCTATTTCAAAATTTTAAATTGTCTTAGTGCATCTTCAGTACTTCCACCAGGGAGAGGTCAGGCTCTGCCTACCTTTTTCCCGCCGGCCTTGGGGTGTTTGCTCACGGCATCCTGGCCAATTATACTTTTCCCCCCCATTTCGGTTCAGTCGACCAGCGGTGCTTAGGCATCCCGGTCACGAAATTCATACCCCAGTTTTATAGTTATTTTTGAAGTTGTTTAAAATTAAATGCTAAAAAAAAAAGTAATCTTAACTTGTCCCCATTTTCGACCTCTGTCAATGCCAACATGCAATTTGCACTAGCGGTGTTCTCTCGATGTCTAGTAACACAAAGACTTTTTAAAGGCTGAACGATTTGTGTGAAAGCCGGGAGACCCGCGACACGTAATGCGCATTAGGCTTGACATCAAAATTAGTGAGCTATGTGGCCCCCCCTTTTTTATAAGTTCTTAGAAAGGTTAGATAGGCTTGGCTACCTTATGCTATAACTTTCTGTGCTCGTTGGTACCATATTGTCTTTGCATTTTCCGTTTTTTGCCGACGCCAGTTGGTGAAGTGACATCGAAGTACAGGGCAACCAAAAAATTCTTGGATGCCCTATGCGCCCCTTTTTCCTGGAGGTTATATTTAACCTCGTGCTTTCAACTCTGGAATGGCCCTCAGGACTCCACCAGAGCTTCCAAATTATACTTTTAGGCCGTGCATTGTTTCGAAATTCACTCTAGTTCGTACTCATATTTAGTTGGAGGTTACGTGCGGCGACGTTGGCACTCCTTAAGCACCGCGATGTCATGTCAGAAACACGACATTGAATGACTTGTTTTTAGACGATATAAGAAAATTGTTTTAAATATGACTTTTCTTTCATCTTCATTTAATGCATTTTGTATACAATAATTTACTTTTTTTTAAATCATCTTTCTCTTTTAATATTCACGTGTAAATATACAATTCAAATGAAAGTATTTGGTAATATTATTTGGGTTTTTTTAAATACGAAAAAATACTGCTAATTAGTAGTAGGACAATAATTGAAAACATTTGATAGAATTCTATTTAATAAAAAAATTCTAATTACAAGAAATTGCATATATATCAATTCATTTTAATTTTTTTTTTATAAATAATTTATAATCTAATAACCTCTTTATATTTATTTTCAAAAATAATTTTTACTACGAAACTTATCTTTTGTATTTTTAATATTTAATAAAAAGACATTTCATTTGATTCAACAATAACAGTATTGCAAATCTTTAAAGCTTCATCATATTTTTTGAATACTTAAATAAAAATTGTAATCCTGTATAGCAAAGATTAAATGAATATATGAATCCGTTTTAAATGAAAGCCCTTGAAGGTATAAAAAGTATACTTTACATTTGTTAGTCTGTTAAAATAATTTAATTTTCACCGTACCAGATTATCTCCTTTATTAAAATTTGCAAAGAGGACTAGCAATTGAAAACTTTAAAGATCTGCAGTATATATATTTTTATTTAATAAGTTAAATATCTTTTAAAATAAATATTTCTCAAAATACATTAAGCAAATCTCATGTTTTATCAAACTTTACAACTTTGTAATATTAGATATAAAATTTTAATAGAAATTTTGTGTATTTTGCATGCTTTGTATTGAAGTTCTTTTGTAGAGCTTGAAGAGAATTGAGGTCACATTTAAGTTATCTTTGTTATACATGACGGCCAATTTTGTTGCCATTGATGCTCAAACACTTTGGACACATTTTCAATATATTATATATTTAAAATATTTGCATATCCTTCTTCTAAATTGTTTAACATTTGTTGATTTCCAGTTATTCTTGTACATTTTTCTACGCTCTTTTGAAACATTTATAAAGTTGAACTGATTTTTTCATTTTTTTTCCCCCGACATTGCTAGATAATGAGGGAATGCGTAATTTGAATGATGAAAATAGATTTAAAAAACTTTCTGTACTAGCAAAATTTACTTACTTTGCCACACAATACATTTAAACTATTTTCGTTTAGAATGTTTATTTGTTTAATTAATTATATTATTTTATTATTAATTTTATATATATTATAATTTTATGCATGTTATAATTTTTTATTTATTATATTATTATTTCTTATGTAGATAAAATTAATGATATGTAGTTTATTCAAATTTTACACGATGCACAAGTAGTCAAATTATGAAATAGACTTTATTTATTATTATATAAAAACAGACACCGTATAGGCTAATGTTAAAATGTTATACATCAAACATTATAAACAATTCTAAAAAGATAAGTGCGTAACACGCATAATGATCAAATCACATATTTTGCATAAAAAATACATTTCATCAAAAATACCATTAAAAAGTATCCCTTTACCAAAAATACCGTACCATACATATTTTACATACATTATACATATATCATCTCATATAGCTGAGGTTTTATCTGGTCTTATTGGAATTTTGTGCGAATCCCTTCTTTCTTCCACCCCCTTTCCTTACTGTATCATGCATGTATTACATACATTCTACATATATCCTATAGCTCAGATTTAGCTGGTCTTATAGCAATATGCCACCCCCTTCCTTTTTTTCCATAAAAAATATTTTAGTTGCAATTAAATTCATATTAAATGTATTCCCATCAGGGATGAGAATTGCAAAAAAGCAAAAAGACTGAAACCACGCGCAAACAAAAAATTGTACCACATTTTATCCGTGAAAGATACTTTAAGAAATAAAACCAGGGTCTGATTTCTGGGCAAATGGAGAAACGCACAAACCTGTATACTACATTACAGGAGTGAAAATAGCCAAATTACACACAGCTCTTAAAACATTGAGTGTAGGTCATATGAAATGCTCGACTTATCAGAATCATGACCGCTCCTGAAAATGAAATAATTTAATTAAGAATAAAGTTTTTGTGTGTCATAATTTTAATAATTTTTTTTAGCAAAAAATATGAAAACCTTAGCAAAAATCACAATGGTTAGTTATTTTTGGTCACACGGGCTAATTGGACCAGGACCTACAGCCAGCTTAATGTGAATTCTGAATCAGGAGCGATTCTGAGTAAAAAAAAAAAAAAAAAAAATTAATTCACAGCAAATTTTCTGAAATGTTACAAAACAGGGTGGAAGGGAAGGATACACTAAAAGCACTAAATACATGTATTTTTCGCGCCATTTTGACGAAATTTGCCGATTTTTCGCGATCTTTTGTCGAAATGTGCCGCTTTTTCGCGATCTTTTGTCGAAATGTGCCGCTTTTTCGCGATCTTTTGTCGAAATGTGCCGCTTTTTCGCGATCTTTTGTCGAAATGTGCCGCTTTTTCGCGATCTTTTGTCGAAATGTGCCGCTTTTTCGCGATCTTTTGTCGAAATGTGCCGCTTTTTCGCGATCTTTTGTCGAAATGTGCCGCTTTTTCGCGATCTTTTGTCGAAATGTGCCGCTTTTTCGCGATCTTTTGTCGAAATGTGCCGCTTTTTCGCGATCTTTTGTCGAAATGTGCCGCTTTTTCGCGATCTTTTGTCGAAATGTGCCGCTTTTTCGCGATCTTTTGTCGAAATGTGCCGCTTTTTCGCGATCTTTTGTCGAAATGTGCCGCTTTTTCGCGATCTTTTGTCGAAATGTGCCGCTTTTTCGCGATCTTTTGTCGAAATGTGCCGCTTTTTCGCGATCTTTTGTCGAAATGTGCCGCTTTTTCGCGATCTTTTGTCGAAATGTGCCGCTTTTTCGCGATCTATTGACGAAATTTACCGTTTTTTCGCGAACTTTGCCGTTTATTCGCGATCTTCTGATGATATTTGTAGTTTTTTTCGCTATCTTTTGACAAATTTCGCTGCTTTTTCGCGATTTTTTGACGAAATTTTCTGCTTTTCGCGATCTTTTGATGAAATTTGCCGCTTTTTTCGCGATCTTTTGACGAAATTTGCCGCTTTTTCGCGATCTTTTGAGAAATTTGCCATTTTATCGCGATCTTTGGAAGAAGTTTGCCGTTTATTTGCGATCTTCTGACGATATTTGTAGTTTTTTGCGATCTTTTGGTGACATTTGCCGCTTTTTCGCGATCTTTTGACAAAATTTGCCGCTTTTTCGCGATCTTTTGACAAAATTTGGCGCTTTTTCACGATCTTTTGACGAAATTTGCCGTTTTTTCATCACCTTTGAATGTTCTTTCGAAATCGGAAGAAAAACGGAATCGATAGGAAAGTGAAAATTTCGGAAAATAACAAAATTTTGCAGGAGAAAAAATACGGAATCCTCGGAAAAAAAGGCGGAATTTCAAGAAAAAAAAAAAAGCGGAAATTCCTTGAAATAACAAAAAAGCGGAAATCCGCCAAAAGACGGAAAATTCTCATCCCTGATTCCCATGCATTCAGTTTAATTGCTTTTTTTTTAACTTTTTTAGAAGGTTTGGACATTTAAAACTTTGTAGTGATGTATACAAAAGGATTCTATACCAATGAGACTAAACTATTTAAAATACCTGAGCAATGTTTCAAAAAGAACTAACAAAATTTCCTTTAAGCAATCAGAATTTCTTTTAAAATGTGAATGAACATAACGACATTTTTATTTTGCTCTGTCCCGCTTTCCAACCCCCGTTCAGATCCCGCAGGCTCTAAAAATATGTTAATTTGCTTCGTTTAAAAAAAATATTAAATGGTTACGTGTGATTTAAAGATATTATCACGACCATTGGTAATCTTCTGTATTCGGGTTGCCATTTATATTCCTTTAACTGAGAAAATTTTTCGGTTCCCAAGACTGCATCTACTGCTACCTCAACAGATAGTGACATATCGGAGATAGGTTAAATAGGTTTTATCACACATTTGAAAATCAGCAAAATCTGCATTTGATCACTTCGCACGAAACACTTTACTTATTTTAATATTTTCTTTCTCTTTTAATATTCCCGAGCAAATATATTATTCAGTTGAAACTGTTCAGAAATATTATTTTGGATTTATAATATGAAAAATTCGTTTTCCGCCCAAAATCTGAGTTTTGCATAAATAGAATTTTCGAAAATGATGCTGAAAATTCGACTGGCCCGAAATTATCTGTATTCCAAAAATCTCGTTTCTTCCTTCGAAAATTTTCAACATTACTCATTTATTTCAGATACATCGGCTCAAATGAGACTATTTATTGTTATGAACTTCACTTTTTATAATTATCTCTCATGACTGACTCAAGACTTGAATGCAAATTATAAAGGAAGAAATGCCTATATGACTTTGAAGACGCTTTTCACGGGCTCATTAAAAGCTGAAGACTTAACCATAATAGAATTTTTTTTTTGTTTGAAACCGCAGAAGTGTTTCAAATGCTCTTTGAGAAACTTCTAGTATAACAGATGATGATTTACAAAAATCATTATAAAAGATAAGATAAATCGAGGTATGTATGTATGTCTAAAACATTCTTTTAAGTAGACAGGGGTCTGTCCAGACTTTTCTCACAGGGTCCTGTTTTTGTGAAATTGTGAAGTTTTTTTTATTTTTGTGAAAATTCTAGTCATAATTTTGTGAATTTTAAATTATCGATTTCTTCATGTTCTATCCTTCATATGCAAAAAGCTAAGTAATATGCTCTTTGGTAAGTTAAACTGCTTACTTACAGGCCAGATTTTATTTTTAAATGACTAAATTTGTGAAAAGTTCAATTTGAAGGTGAAAAAATTCTGTGAAAGGTCTATTTTAGAGACAAATAATTTTGTGAAGGGTCCTGTTTTGATAATATGTTTTGTGAAGGGTCCTGTTTTGGGATAAAATGCTTTGTGAAGGGTCCTGTTTTGGGATAAAATGTTTTGTGAAGGGTCCTGTTTTGGGATAAAATGTTTTGTGAAGGGTCCTGTTTTGGGATAAAATGTTTTGTGAAGGGTCCTGTTTTAAGATAAATTATTTTGTGAAGGGTCCTGTTTTAAGATAAATTATTTTGTGAAGGGTCCTTTAAAGGACCTAAAATTTTTCTAAACATATCCCTGGTAGACGAAATTCGTATAATTAGGTAATCATTTTATATCACTGGTGAATTAATTACATTTTATTTTATATTATATTAAAATAAATAGTTTTAGTCAGAAACACAGAGAGCCAACTTGGATCACACGTATAATTAATAAATAATTATGTATATTTATGTATGTATTAATCACTGAAAAAAAATTTTTTGGGACATTTTCACTTTTGTTTTCGATAAAAATAGAAAGATTACCGATATTAGGTTTCGTTTTCAGTTTCGGTCTATCCTTAATTTTAAGGGCAAACGGGTTAATCTTCCGTAATCGGAAATTAAAATAATTTACAGACAAACTGTATTTGAAAGTACATTTTTTCTCTATTCAACTATGTAAAACTTGAAATTGTACACGATGTTTAGAAGTTAATAGACTTGATAAAAAGGGAAATTTATTACTCAGATCGTTGCCATTGTCAATATGAAATCAACGTTACTCTCGGGAATGTTTTATAAAAGAGATCAGCTATCTAACTAAGATTAAAGATGCCTGATATACAACGTGGTGTACAGAACATAGATAAAAATAGTTTTTAATTGAAAACTGATAGATTTGTTACTTTTAGTATATTTTCTCAGATTATCAACCAATTACACCAAAAGTATTTTTGATACTTTCTTCTCATTAGCCACATGCCAGCGGGTAATCGCGAAAGATTTTATCATTAATAGCAATTTTTTAAAATTATTATTTCAGTATCATAGTTGCCAAGCTCCCGATTTTTTTAATACCAATAAATTCTAGCAAAAATGTTCGCTTTGTTTAATTTCAGAAATTGTGCGATGGTACAAAACAAATATTTCTGCAGAAAAATATTGGTATTAAAAAAATCTGGAGGTTGGCAACTATATGCAGTATTTAAGTGCATAAATCAATTACATGTCTGTTAAATTCGTCTTTTATTTATTTATTTATGACATTTTAATTTAATTTGGAAATGTAGCTACGGGAACAAACAAATGCTGAACTACTTCATTGTTTTAAGAGCAAACGGGTTAATGTTCCGTAATTGGGTCGCACAATTATTTTTGAGATTGGTTTTAAAAAAATCAAGCTCAATTATTTTTTATCCATATAAACGCGGTAATTTGAGATAGTGTTTAAAGAAATCGCATTTGAAAGTGCTATTTTTTTCCGTTCCACATTGTAAAAATTGAAATTGTGGAATATTTAGAAGTTACAAAATTTCCAATATTTTGTTTTTGTTTTGTTTGGGTTGTTGACTCGTTGTCACTATTGATATGACGTTAGAGTTATTGACGGATATATTTTTTGCTTTATAATATAGATTGCTTGTTAAATAATTGATACAGTGAAGATATAAATTAGCTGAGTAAGTTTTCAGGCCTAAATATCATTTCCATTCTCTTTAGAGTTCCGATCGAAAACAAAAATGGGAACCTTTTCAGAAGCAATTATATTTATATATATATATAATGTATGTTTAATTGAGTTAATCGCAGTGCAAGCTATCTTACAAAGACACATCATTATGTACATGTGGGTACGTGCATGTGTTCGTTTAAAATAAAATTAAAAGTATTATTAAACCTTTATTTTGTAAGTTTTATAACTAATAATAAAAGACATTGATTCATTATCATTTCATGTATTTATTTACGTATTAAAAGTTTGAAAACCGAGATTAATGTTCATTGTACAGCAAAGTATCATTTCAAATTGTTTAATATTTGGCATTTAAGTTAATTAAAAAAAATAGATCAAGAAACTATTTTTTTAAGATATTAATGTATCCATCCTTAAAAAAAAAACAAAAATAACTATCCATTTCTATTTTTAAATTATTATTTTTGCAAGAATTTAAAAACATAGTATTTATATATTTAAATACAGTTTTATAATATAAACAAGTTGGAAATTGCTCGTTAAATGTGGCAAATGAGGTGCGTTCGTACTATAACTAGTTTTATAATTATTTTTTGCACCCCATATTGTACTGAATGTGTATTTATTTGCAATTCATAAGTGCATAGTCTGTAACATCATTAAAATGCACTTGCAATAATTTTTCCCATTGGCTTTAATGTAAAGAAAAACTTTTGACTGTCCCTGTAATTAAACTATACATCCGATTTTCATAAAATTTGAAATGGCTCGACAAAATTTTACAACAATCATATATTTAAAATTTCAGACCATTCGGTTGGGTAGTTTTTGCTCTATTATATGCAGACGGACGGACAGACGGACTGAACGACGACTATAGGTGCTACGTATTTATATAATTACGAACGCACCTGAAAATGAAGATGTTCAATATGTTGTGAACGTTTAAGTAATTTTAATGTAGTTCCTTATTCACAACCAGTGATGAATTCAGGGGACATCCATTGGGAACATCCCGTCCCGCAGAATAAAAATGCCCCCCCCCCCCCTTCCCCCAAACTGCAAAATTACCTCCCAAAGAACTTTGCATCAATAAATTGTTTGAAATTTCAAAATGTATTTTGTATGTCAAATGTATTTTGAAAATACATGTATTTTATATTTGGATTTTTTTAATTTTTAAAAAGTGTTTTGTAATTTGTATTTTAGGCTCTGAAACAAACGTATTTTATATTTTGTTTGTATTTTGTATCGAAAATGATTTTTCAATGTATTTTGCCCAACTCTGGGTCGGACTGACTTTAAATGTTTCGATTTCGGATTGAGTTTTGATTCTTTAGGACCGGGGACAGGTAAGAGGTGATCCAATTTTTCAAATGAAAATGTTCGGATTTAATTGGTCTTTTTAAATTTCAAATCTCTTACTTACCTTTTTTCCTTTTTCCGTTAAATAATTTCGTTAAATAATCATTTATAATAGTGATTATAAATGATTAATAACTGCTTTAACTATTTTCTAAAGTAGAAATAAATGTTTTTAAATACTTAAAAATGGATTAATAAGTCTAGAGAGCTAATCTTAATTCAAGTATAAAATATTTTTTCTAGTAACTTTCTTTTTCTATTTCAACGTTCTTTTAAGAGAGGGAGGGGCAGAGAAAAGAAAATTTTCATAGATTCTCTTGATTTACAAAACGTTTAAAATGTATTGTTTGCATTCTCAATCTTCATATTTCACGTAAATATTTTATCTCGCTACCTAAAAATATTAATTTAAGTTAAAATTTAGTATATTTTAATGCGATAATATGCGTGTGATATTTTTTTTTTTATGCGCTACTTTGAATATTTGAATTCATTAACAATTTATAGAGAAAAAAAACTTATTAGAATTAAAAAAAGAATCTTTTCCCTTTGATAAAATGGAACGTTTCCAATATAACATGTCCTTTAAAATGAAGAGACAATCCTGGTAATAATTATATGAATGAATACTGGGAAGAAAACATATACAGTTCGAAATTTTTATTTGTAACTTACAAAAGCAGCCTTCAATAGCGGTATCCGCTAGCATTCAATCCGTAATACATCCCCCCTGTCCTGCGTACGAGTCTCCCATTCTGAGATTCGACACGATGTCAAAGGTCATGCGTTCCCTCCTTCGAAACCTGAAGGGTTGGAGTGGGGAAGCAAATTTCTTAATATTTGTCTAATATCTGGAGTTTAAATAAACTTACACGAATTTTATTTTTTTGTTTGAATAGATCAGAACTTATGCTTTCTTGTCTTGTTTTCAAATTTTTAAAACTCCAAATAGTTTTGAAGTAAATTAATATTTATGTCTTAAGATTTTAGCACTAAATTAAAAAATAAGTATATATCTTAAAATTATTTTGTCAACTAAAACAGAAAGCGACACTCTTTAAGAAGAGCACACAGAAAAAATGAGTTAAAAATATTAATTTGCTGACGAGTTATTAGACAAATACGAATGCATTCCACGGCCGTTGGTTTAACATTGGAGAGGCAAATCTCAAATCTTAGTGATAAGGGGCCTTAAGGTATCAAACTGCTTATTTTCTGATTTATTTTGTAATTCATTTTTATTCTCAAACGGATCAAACTGGCAAATTCTGTTATTTAGAAACTACATAATGTACCATGCTCTTCGATTTTTTGATAAATGCAGAAAATATTGAAAAAAATGCTGTCAAAGTTGGCGTTTTGAACCGAATTTTCCAAAGCAGGAGATCTAGGAATGAAAAAAATGATCTACTGAGAAGATAACTGTTTAAAAATAAAATTAAAAATTAATTGAGCGAAAAATGAAATCACACGGCCTCTTATTTACCTCATCAAAAATCACCTCAGCAAGTTTCATGTTTTTACTTTTAAAAATGAGTCTGAAAATGTCTGAAAATTTCGAGCTGTTGTGGGTGGAAAAATATTTTTTCGAATACATCCTTTAATAAAGGGCTTGAATGATAACTTTTATGAGACAAAAATGTATTGAATAATCAAATGTTACTGTAATGAAATTGGGGAGAATAAAAAATGGAACAATTTTTATAAAATGTTTTCTTATTCAATGAATTATTGAATGAGATGGGAATTAATGTATTTGGATAAAACTGTGCTATATAGTTTAATATTAACTGAACTGTAATTCTTAAAAAAAATTAACTTAGCTACTTTATTTACATCAAAAAGGATGCTGGCCGATATTTACCCCCAAAAGTGGCCAAGAATTACCCCATTTCCGGGGTAATTCCTCACTTAAAAATTATAATTATTTCAATTATATCTGCATATATAAAGTAAGCTTTTTGTTATATAGCCATCACCTTTGTTGTATAGCCAATACCTTTACTAGTTTTTATAATAATTTGATGTTGTTCATTTCTGGCCAGGAATTACCCCGGGTGACCCTAAATTTCAAATATTTTCTCATTCTCCCTTCTCCTTTATGATAACATTTCTGACAGAAACACACTTATTATAAAATTAGAAAATACTATTTAAATTAAATATATTCACAAATCAAATTTATATTTCTTACTTGGCGCCTTGGTAATCCTCTGTCCACTTCTTCAACCTAAATTAAAATTTTAATATTATGAATAATTTTTTAAAAAATAGTAAAAAATTAACAGTAAGAGTCATGAGTTGCGATATCGTGCTTTTATGCCATCTCATATTTTATTTATAATTTAAAATAACAAAAGTTTTGTAATTTGCTTTTCCATTCACAATTAAGATATTTTTAAATTTGCCCTTTAATTTAAATCAATCCAACAAAATTTAAATATTATCCTAAATAACATAAATTTAAAAATCTAATACCATTTAAGAAAAATTTTAAAAAAGGTTGTGATATAATCAAAGGGGAAAATTGAAAGATTATCATCTGCACTCTTTTCAAATATTTTATTAATCCTGTTTAATACAATCTGTATGTATATTAAGGAGTAACGTTTGTTTGTTTATAGGGGGTAATCTTTGGAACTACTTAACCGATTTCAAAAATAATGGGGGGGGGGGGGTCGTTGGTGCCGTTTTTCGCGATCTTTTTGGGGGAAATTTGCTATTTTTTCGCGATTCTCTGACGAAATTGGTGTTTATTCGCGATTCTCTGACGAAATTTGTGTTTATTCGCGATTCTCTGACGAAATTTGTGTTTATTCGCGATTCTCTGACGAAATTTGTGTTTATTCGCGATTCTCTGACGAAATTTGTGTTTATTCGCGATTCTCTGACGAAATTTGTGTTTATTCGCGATTCTCTGACGAAATTGGTGTTTATTCGCGATTCTCTGACGAAATTGGCGTTTTTTTATTTTGCGATCATTTGACGAAATTTGTGTTTATTTCGAGATTCTTTGACAAAATTCTCGTTTTTTTCTGCAATCCTTTGACGAAATTGACGGTTTTTTTCAGCGAACGATTGAGGAATTGATTTTTTCCGGCGATCATTTGTCGAAATTCGCGATATTTTTTAATGTCCGAATTTTCCACTAAACGTAACGATCTCATAAACCAGGAAGGATCGATCGAAAAACCCGGAAATCCAGGGTACACTCGGAACACAATCACCCCTGATTAATTTAAGTTAAAATTTAGTATATTTTAATGCGATAATATACGTGTGATATTTTTTTTTTATGCGCTACTTTGAATATTTGAATTCATTAACAATTTATAGGGAAAAAAAACTTATTAGAATTTAAAAAAAAATCTTTTCCCTTTGATAAAATGGAATGTTTCCAATATAACATGTCCTTTAAAATGAAGAGACAATCCTGGTAATAATTATATGAATGAATACTGGGAAGAAAACATACAGTTCAAAATTTTTATTTGTAACTTACAAAATCAGCCTTCAATAGCGGTATCCGCTAGCATTCAATCCGTAATACATCCCCCCTGTCCTGCGTACGAGTCTCCCATTCTGAGATTCGACACGATGTCAAAGGTCATGCGTTCCCTCCTTCGAAACCTGAAGGGTTGGAGGGGGGAAGCAAATTTTTTAATATTTGTCTAATATCTGGAGTTTAAATAAACTTACACGAATTTTATTTTTTTTTTGTTTGAATAGATCAGAACTTACGCTTTCTTGTCTTGTTTTCAAATTTTTAAAACTCCAAATAGTTTTGAAGTAAATTAATATTTATGTCTTAAGATTTTAGCACTAAATTAAAAAATAAGTATATATTTTAAAATTATTTTGTCAACTAAAACAGAAAGCGACACCCTTTAAGAAGAGCACACAGAAAAAATGAGTTTGCTGACGAGTTATTAGACAAATACGAATGCATTCCACGGCCGTTGGTTTAACATTGGAGAGGCAAATCTCAAATCTTAGTGATAAGGGGCCTTAAGGGGACTTTTGGATTCCGAAGGGCATGTTTTAGATACTTAAGGGGACTTTTGGATTCCGAAGGGCATGTTTTGGATACTTAAGGGGACTTTTGGATTCCGAAGGGCATGTTTTGGATACTTAAGGGGACTTTTGGATTCCGAAGGGCATGTTTTGGATTCTTAAGGGGACTTCTCGATTCCGAAGGGCATGTTTTGGATTCTTAAGGGGACTTTTGGATTCTTTTAGGAACTTTTTTTTTAATTTTTAAAAGCATTTTTTTGATTTTTAAAACTACTTTTAATATATAATAGACAGGACGCTATTTTAAACTTTAAAGACAGCAATGAGTCAATTTTTTTTATAAACAAAGGAGTAAAGGCACTTTTTTTCAGCTGGGGGCAACAAGGGTGCGAAAGTTTTTCATCAGGGGCAAGAGGGGTGCTATTTTGTAAACGTAAGGGCAGGCAGGATGCAGCGCCCTCCTGAAACTGTCGGGGGGGGGGGGGGAGGACTCTGAATAATTACATTTGTAAATTAACAAATTTAAAAAAAGATTACTTACTATATTCTTTGATATAACTTGTTACAATCCATTTTCATCTCGATATGATTACATATCTGCCAATGTGTCTAATTTTCCTGACATACGTCATTGTAACTCAGGTTTCTTGAATATGGGTAGGTTGCAACCGTATCGTCAGAATACTTCATATCCTTTAGACTTCAGTCTATCTGCCTATATCTTCCATCTTTTGGGCGGCACTTGCGGTTCACAGAATAGCAGAAAAAGATTGCAAATGACTCACTGTAGGATAAAATCGCCTCTCAGCCCACAGAGCGAGACCAAAGAACACATCCATTCAAACAGCCAAAATATTATCGCAACTCGGCCACATCAGCATGCAGCTATTCTGGGACTGCAAGTCAACCAAAAGAAAACAAACAAATAGACGCAAATCTAAAGAATAAAACTGATCTGATGACAGGTCCAAAACCTACCCATATCGCATCGCAGAAAAACTGAGAATAATGGACTATGCTACATGGCCATAAAAAACCATAGATGCCAAGACAAAGAGCTCAGATGCAAACACTTAAAAAGAGACTGTGCTAGGGTCAAAGGGAAAGCATTGCTATACCATCGGTTTGGATTGCAAGATCTAATAAGCCCTAGTAAAGAAAAAGTTAAAAGGCAGCTGCTGGCAGATAAACTCTTGCAGTAAAGAGAAATCTTTCTCAGTGACTAGGGCTTTTGAAGTACAGGTAGGCCCTGGTCCTGTTAACAAGACAGTTGGAATCCTTGGATTTCAGTCCACATGCCTGCTTCTGCTATCTTTCCGATGGCACTTGCAGTTCACAAAATGGCACTAAAATGCTCTGCTTCTAAGGTGAAATTATCGCTTCTCAGCCCACAGAGCGAGATCAAAGCACACATCCGCTCAAACAGCCAAAAGCTATCGCAACTCGACCCTGACCAGAAGACGTGGATGTAGGCATGCCATTCCACAAACCATAGTGTCATTCAAAAGATAGCAGAAGCAGACAAATAGATTGAAGTCTGTAGATTATGAATTGCCTTGTTGACAGGACTCAAGCCTACCCACACTAAGAAGCCCTAGTCATTAGCGAGTAAGAAAATTCTAAACTGCCAAAATCAGAATGAACTTGCAGAGGAACATGAGAAAACTGTCAGCAGTTCTAACTATTATACCTGTTAAGGTAAAAGTTAAGTTCAAACTCAAATACAGTTTGACCTAAATCTTTATATTGTTCAGCTAACACTTCCAAAGTTGGCAGCTATGTAAACAAACTTCGGAAGCATCTGTACCTGAAATAGACAAATATAAGCATCATATTTTTAAGGCAACTTCATTACATGAGTGGGGGTCAAATAAAAACCACATTAGTCACTAAAATTATGTTTTTCGTTCTAGGTGTTGGAAATTGGCAGACAGTCCATGAGGTCTTCCCGAGCTGGTAGTACGATGCAGTATCGGTAGATAAGGTGCAGAGCAGCTGATTAAAGATGATGGCACCATTACACAGTTGCACCAAAGAGGAACAACATGCAATTATTTGATTTTTATGGAGTGAAGGCATGAAACCGGTTGATATCATCTGCATTCTCTTATGGATATCAAATGATTTCATGCCTTCACTCTATAAAAATCAAATAACTGCATGTTGTTCTTCTTTGGTGAAACTGCATAGTGGTGCCACCATCTTTAATCAGCTGCTCCATACCTCAAACCCTACCTACTGACACTGCCTCGTACTACTAGCTCTTGGGAAGACTTTACTTACCACCCCAGCCAATTTCCATCCACCTAGAACAAAAAACAATTTTAGTCACACTTTTGCTGTTTTCATTTGTCCTTTCTCCTATAAAAACAATGAAACAGAAAAATTTCGAACAACTAAAATGTTTAAAATGTTAAATCCTTACTTTGTAAAGCTAAACCTTAAAGTTGGCAGATATGTAAACAAAATAAACTCTAGAAGCATCAGCACCTGAAATAGACAAAGAAATGTAAGAACTTTATTTTTTAGGTAACTTCATAATATAAAAACAACGAAAGAGAAAAATATCAAACAATTAAAATGTTTATGAAACTGATGTTAAAAATTTTAATTCTGTATTTTTAATTGTAAACAATATTCATTCATTACCAGGGGTGGGGAAATACATCACTTTACTCGCCACTGGCGAGTAGATTTTCTGACAGGGCGAGAACTTTTTGGTAGTCTTTGAAAAACTGTAGGCTATAGAGATATGACAAAAAAATTTTTTCATTAGTTAGCTATACATTTTTGCATCTTTCCAAATTACTACATTGTAAACATGGTACTAATATAGGTGAAAATTGGCGGTCGCCACTCGCCACGTGGCGATTAAAAATCGGCCATCGATCGCCACCCTAGTCGCCACTCGCCAAGTGGCGATAAAAAATCTGTTATCGATCGCCAAGTGAAATATAGCTTTTTTCATAGAAATATGCATCTACTTTGATTACATCTAATTAGCAAACTGGTAAATTCTTTTTTCTACCGGATGCAAGCAGATTACAGTGATTTAGCTGTATTTTCAATGTTTCGGCTTTTTGCCATTGCCCTTCAGTTGGATTATTTTTTCAAGAAATACAGTTTTATTCTGCAAAATATATTCATCAGCTTTGATTCCACATGCATTTCAAATAATTTATTCCTTTTTTTTCCCCCGGATGCAAGCGAGTTTTAAGAACATTGCAGTATTTTCAATATTTCGACTCCTGCCACATACTCACCAGTTAGATTATCTTTCTTCAAGAGATATTGTTTAATCCTGCGAAATACACTCACCAGCTTAGATTTCAGCTGTATGTAATTAATGCGTGTAGTATGTTAATAACACATTTACTTATTAAATAAAATACAAATAACATTTTATTGTGTTTTATTTGATTCTTTTTTTATTGTATACACCTAACTGTTGGAATTGTGATTTAGTTATTTTTTATGTAAAGAAAGTAATAGTAACTTGATTGATAATAGTGTTTATGAACATATACAAATAATCTAAAAATATATTCTAAAAAAATCAATATAATAGATTTTGTGGTTTTAAAGTAATTTTCTTGAATTTCGACTGCTTCCCTATTCTTATCACGAATAGTTGGCTGGTATAAAACTGGTTTATAAGAAATATATAGAAAAATGCGTATATATACAACGATTATTGTTTATCTAGATGTCAAGAAAGTTTGAAACATAGTGGCCACTAACTTTAAAAAGTGGCGACTAATGAAACTGAGTCTACTGGCCACTAACTCAATTTCCCAGTTTTCACCTATAGGTACTAAGCCAGAGGTCGATCCAGTATAGGTGAAAATTGGCAGTCGCCACTCGCCAAGTGGCGATAAAAAATCTGTTATTGATCGCTAAGTGAAATATCGCTTTTTTCATAGAAATATGCATCTCTACTTTGATTACATCTAATTAGCAAACTGCTTAATTCTATTTCCTAACGGATGCAAGCAGATTACAATGATTTAGCTGTATTTTCAATATTTTGGCTTTTTGCCATTGCCCTTCAGTTGGATTATTTTTCCAAGAAATACAGTTTTATTCTGCAAAATATATTCATCAGCTTTGATTCCACATGCATTTCAAATAATTTATTCCTTTTTTTTCCCCACCGGATGCAAACGTGTTTTAAGAACATTGCAGTATTTTCAATATTTCGACTCCTGCCACATGCTCATCAGCTTAGATTTCAGCCGCATGTAATGTGTGTAGTATGTTAACACATTTACTTATTAAATAAAATCCAAATAACATTTTATTGGGTTTTATTAGATTATTTTTTTTATTGTATACACCTAACTGTTGGAATTTTGATTTAGTTATTTTTTATATAAAGAAAGTAATAGTAATAAATTTGATTGATAATAGTGTTTATGAACATATACAAATAATCTAAAAATATATCCTAAAAAAATCCATATGATAACAGATTTTGTGGTTTTAAAGTAATTTTCTTGAATTTTGACAGCTTCCCTATTCTTATCATGAATAGTTGGCTGGTATAAAACTGACTTATAAAAAAACTATATACAACAATTATAGTTTATGTAGATGTCAAGAAAATTTGAAACATTTAGTGGCCACTAATCAAACTGAGTCTACCGGCCACTGGCTACTAACTCAATTTCCCAGTTTTCACCTATACGGTCCAGACAGCCCTGGACATGGTACTAAGCCAGGTGCCTGTTATAGGGTCCTTTCACAAAAATCTAATAAAATAGGTCCCTGTGTAAAATTCCTTTCCATAAAAACTTTTAAAATGTAATTTTGTAAATAAAATTAGTTCACCAAGAACAAAAACTTTAACAAGAGGATTTGAAGAAGTTTTTGTTAATGAATGCTTGGTTTGAATTTGAGTTAAATGTATTTCAATTTTCGTTAGAAAATGTTAATTTTCACAAAATGGGCCCCAAGAATAAAAACCTGCATCGACCCCTGGAAGCTATCTATCCTATACTCAACTTTTCTCTGTACATTTCTTCATTTTATAGAAAAAAATGAAAATGCATTGTAGTAATAGTAATTAACTATTTTTGCAGCTGACACATTTTGCCATAATTTTCTACTGTTATGTTGCACCTTGCTGGCTGGTACAACTAATCCTTGGCTGGCAGGATTTTCTGAAAATTTTTCAACCCTCTCCATTACAGATCTTACAGCAGCCATTTACAATCCTGAGCAACTATACCCAAATCATAATTATCAGAACTCAGGAGTCTTCGGCATACGTCCATCATTGGCACTGGCTCTTTAGGCATTAATTTTGGCTTTTTTTTTTTTCAAATAACGTAACCCGGAACAACTTGTGAATTTGCCCGGAGTCTGCCATCTTGTTTCTTTGTTGGTCATTTATAACCACTTTATACTTAATTTAACAACATAAACAACAAAAATAAACAACAAAAAAATAAAGAAAAATTTTAAATCGGCGATAATCAACAAAGAAACAAGAGATGACGGGCTCTGGGCGAATCCGCAAGTAGTACCGGCAACCCAACAGCCAATTTTTGTAGCAATGCAAAGTTTTCTTTGAGGGGGGGGGAAGGTTGTACTTATTAGAAATAGGCTACAAATCATTTTGGAAGAGGATCTGCATGTATGTGGTCAAGTTGTATTGTTCTTTCAATTATGTAACTTTCATTCTTGCTTAAAATTGTTTTTAAATAATGGAAAAAGTATTTATGTTCATATGAGATTAAGTGTTTTTAAAAGATGAAAAAGTATTCATGCGAATTAAGTGTTTTTAAGATTAAAAAAGCGTTAATTTTCCCAATATGCTTATATTCTGTTTTCTTGTGTTAATTATATTTGTTATTGGGGAAGCTACATAATTTAATGTAATTTTCTAATTTCTTGAATGCATTTCTATCTTCTGATAAAGGGCAAAACTGGGAAATTTCATTAGTAGCCAATGGCCATTTTCTTTAAACTACTGTCCACTTTTTTATTTAAAAGTACTGTAAACAGTAAACTTTTGTTAAAATTTCTATTAGTATTAATCTAAAATGGAATAGCTCAAATAAATAGGTATGTTACTATAAACATATTGCAACCAGAAAAAGTAGAATCCTTGGTGGAATGCGAGAAAATTTTACTCTCTCCTTATCAGGAAAACAGCCATAGGGTGGCCGCTGACAGACAACTTTTCAATAACCGCTTTTTCTCATTTAGAGGCACTGCGGACAGTGCTAATTCTGCCTTTTATCTACTGCTTATAGTCTTAAATCTGTACTTTTACCAATAATTTTGATGTTCAAAAATATTTTAATTTAGAATATCTTTTTTTTTTAATATGTTGCAGTACGCCATGGGAGTAAGTAGATGCTCCTATGGCATCTCTTTGCCGCAAAATATTTTGCTTCAATTTAAAATTGCAAGATGGCAGCAAGTGTGGGCGTAAGGGAAAGAGATGCCGCAAATATTCTCAAACATGGCATCCATTTTTTGTTAAAATTGCAACTATTCTAACTTATAAGAGATGTCCTTATACTTAAAGGATCGTTAAAAAATTTTACATTTTTCTTAAATAAGACAGTTGGATAATAAATATCATTAAAAGTTTGAATTGTATAAAATATTCTTTACATCTTTCAGTGTCATAATTTTAGGCACAGTGTGTACATATTTTAATTGTCAGCCATATATCACATTTATTCTAGTTACATCTTTAATTTTACACAAAAATTTCTTAAGAATGTTACTATGAAAATGAAATGAAAAAATTAATTATTTTTGTATTTTTTCCCATAAATTTTGTAAATTGTATGTTGCTGATTGTTGTCTGGTTAATCTAAAAAATCATTGTATGGTAAAACTTTTAAATTCTAGAAATTTAGTATTTTTTTCTTTTGTGACAATATTTAATTTTCTGAGATAAAACTAAAGTTTAGTGATGAATCATTTATTGCCATTACGAAAAATAAGTCTACAAACATCAAACAAAATGAGAGAAATATGAAGCAACATAATTTCCTTTTAGAATTCATATTTTCATAAAAGAAGTTTAACATAAATACTACTGGCATTTATGTTATAAATCAAGAATGACTGAACAGATCAAGCCTAGGTGTGAAGTTTCATGATTGCCAGCTGTTCATTAACGATGATTTACTTTTATCTCCGATACCAAAATATCGTAAACGATTGTCAAAAATTATAACTTTAGTAATTTTTGTGATCGGAGGGTATCCTGCTTTTGAGAAACTTAATTTGCAAACATGTAGTGATGCCTAAGTTTATCTGAGATAAAGGCGCAGTAGAGTTAAAATATGACTGCAAAAGGGCGTAATGCGTAATACGTCGTTAGTACCAGACTACATCTCCTTTCTTTCTCTCCCTCTATAAATATATCACTTATGTTCATAATTTAAAGCGTAATAATTGTAGAATATACTCACAATATTCACAGCAAGATTTGAGTTGAGCTGGCAGAATTGCGTAAAAATGGCTAAACTACGTTACGCAAGCAGGAATGTACCGGCGTACGCTGATAATACTGAGACAGTACTGATTGATAGGGGACAAGTCCGTGCGATAGGCGCGAGTAGGCGATAGCGTCTTCCTTGAGTTGAGTTAAAAATGAGCTGCGGAACTCCGAAACTCCTGGCCGGTTTTTAAAAAAATGTGGCTCTGCTGCCGGCCGACAAGTCTTATTTCAGGTAGCGTCCTCTATCGGCTGTTGGCTGTTCTGGAAAACACGGAAAACATTGCTGGAGCGGGGGAATGTTGTTAGGGCATTTTGGTATGACGTCAAAAACATGGACACGAAAATCTCCTATCTGCGCAATCTACTGCCCATCTTGTGACGTCTTGTGAGCATCATTTTAGTGTATTTCTGTTTACCATCTTGGCTTCTTTATCTCACTTGATATCATTGCCAAGTGTGCTATAATTTATCCACATTTTACGCAGGCACAGGCTTAAAATTGTCTTGTCATTTTTATATTGTCAGCGTTTTTAGTAAATATCGCGTTTCTCGACTCCTTTCAAGGCAGATGTGGAAGACTATTCAAGAGTTATCAAATTCGGATAAGTATTCGGTTAAACAATGGTAAGATATTGTAAAGTTGTTGGGTGTAATGATAATACTGAAAATAATGTTTTTTTTTTTTTTGCTTTTCCTGGGATTAGAAAAAGTCACTATGAAATAACGCACAGCAGACATTCAAAGTGGTTGGCTGCCTTGAAAATAGATGCTTTAACAGAATCAAAAAGAAAAAATTTCTGGATATTCAAAGATCATTTTATTTCTGGTCTGTTTTAATCTTTTTGTTAGTATTTAATGTGTTATGAAAATACTAAATTGCTGTTGTGCTTAAATGACGACAATTGTCATTAATTTATCATGTGTTGCACATTAAAGTGGAACACTTTTTTGAAGATCACCATAAAAAAAAATTAGAACACTATGGACCGTTTCGTATTATGTAAAATTGATCATTGATAAATTTTCTCCGTATCTTCAAATTCCCGCATTGTTTTCAGTTTTATAAATATTCCTTGTGCTTTTTTGAATAATTGTTTGAGTTTTTTCCCTCTTAAATTTTTTTTGATTTCTCGCCAGTAAAATGGTGTGAAAGAAACAACAACTCTTAATAGTTTGACCAGTTTTTTATTCTTGAAAAAATTTAATGTGTTCAATCCTTCTCTGTACACTGCACTATTATTTAGCTTTCATGTTATGCTAACTTAAATAAAATATTAAGGCCAAAAAATAAATAAAACAATTTTTTAATTTATTATATTTATTATTTATAATATTTATTTATTTTATAATTTTTATTGCAATGTAAAATTGATGGAGAAACTCTCACTTTGATCAGATTTAGGAACTTCTTTAGTGTGCTTACCAGCAGTGAGTAGTTTTTCTAAAAAGGCTGGTGGAATTTTACATAGCCTTTATAAAACTGCAGGGTATAGCAGTAAATAGAAGAAAATTGTTCATTTCCATGTTTTCCATTTTAAAAATGTAACCATGGCTTTAAGTTCTATATTAAACTTTCCTTTGCTGTATAATGTATAGCTATCAATCTTAATTTTTCATTAAAATGTTTCCCTGAAAATGCATTGTAGTAAATGAATTATATTTACTGTTAGGGTTGGCACATTCATCAGGCAAAAAGGATGGTTGCCCAGGGCCCTGTGCCTATTGGAGTCTTGTTAGGGGCCTCAAATATTGTTTCATCTGTATAAAATAATAGTTTTGCTCTAAATTTGCTTTTAAATCTTTCTTCATCGGAAAAAAGTGAGTATTAACTTTTATTTCTTACAGTCAAAGTTTATTTTATTGACGGGAAATGTATCAATTTGATGATTCTAAAATTAACGTGAGTTATTTAATTAGAAATGCAGATGTTATTAAATAATGAGGCATTAAATAAATAAATGTGTAATCCCCCCCCCAAAAAAAAAAAATTGAGATATAAAATTTAACTTCTGTTAAAATGAACAAACCTGTTTTTTAAATAAACAGTTTTTACTATTAGTTATTATTAGGTACTATTAATAAACCCCTTACTATTCTTTTTAAAAATTTGAGATGCTATTTTTCTGAAATTTTCTTTAGCAATTGTTCAGTAGTAGTATAATTAAAACTGTAAAATCCAGAATATGAATTTTTTTCACCCCTCCCCACCTTATTCCAGACCAAGGGTGGCTTAAATTGGAAAAATTCATTTTTTTTTTTTTTTTTTTTTTTTCAGAATGAGTTTGAAAAACTTTCAAAATCCATAAAAGTTTTAATACAGAGTGTCTGGAGAATCTGCTGGTGTCAGGATAGATGCACATTTTACGATGTTTTTTGCTCTCAGGGGAACACAGGTGTGTAGTTCTGTATAATAAGCGACTACCATTTGTGGTCTTCTGCAAGAAAGTGGAATTTCTTCCAATGCCCTTCAACTATGTGCTATTTTTGAAACTCGTCAATCAGGAACAGTCGTAAATGTTTACTCGACCAGTAAGTATTAACTTATTATGACTGACTGTAAGTATGTAATTTTTTAATACATTTTCTGTTCCCTAAAAAAAGGGAATTTTAAAATGCATTCTACATTATTTATGTTGTTTTAATCAGTTTATTATGATTCTTATAATTTATTTATTTATTTAAATTATAGAATGTTTTCAATGGGACTTTTTCAAGAATTATGCGTATGCTTGTTGATTACTACCTGTTGACCCCGCTTTCACTTTTGTAAATATCCTGTTAAGGGATTTTTTCATGCTTGTTTTTGATGATATGAGTTTTCAGTAATAGGTACTTGTAAGTATGATGCTTGTAAGTAAGTTACTTTTCTAAACACTACATTGTATATTTATAAATGTTATTTTACATAAAGTCATGTTGTTTTATATAAAGTCATTTTTCCCATAAAATGGATCTGCATCTTAAAGAATCACTTAAAGCTATGTCAATTTGTAACACAGTAATTATAATTTATTATAATTAATTTTTAACCAAGGTTTCTTTCGCATTAGCTTTCAGATTTATAAAATTTTGTTAAATGATTTTTTTTTTTTTTTTAAGCATGTAGTTATGTATAAGCAAGCTATATTTTATAAAAACATTAAGTGTCAAGGTCAAAATTAGCACTAGCTACTGGCCACAGGACCAGTGAATGAGAAAAAGTGGCTATTAAAAAATCGGCTGTCACCGGCCATCTTATGGCCACTTTCCTACAAGGAGAGGGTAAATTTTTTTTTGCATTTCATCATGTTATTCTATTTTTTCTGGTTGCAGTATGTTTATATTTGTATATTTATTTGTGCTATTCAATTTTAGATTAGGGGAGAAGGGGGCTAGTGTGGACAACTTGAATAATTCTGTTATTTTTTAGTTAAAAGTTGCTCTGTAAATTTTTGTAGATTGACAACACTGATATACACTTCCATGTGTAATTACATGAGAATAAATTTCATAGTTCATTTGCAATTTATAAAAAAAATTTTTATGGTGAAAAAGTAAATTCATGGTTTGTTTTTTAATTACTAATTAGACTATTTATATTCATTATTTCAAATGAAAGGGGATATTATATTATAAATGAATCTAATCAGTATATTTTTTTATATTCACTTTTGCTCTTCATGGTTTACATTTACCAGTGTTAGCCCTAAAAAAATAAATGGCACCATGGGGCTAGTGTGGACACATGGTGGTGGGGCTAGTGTGGACATGTCCACACTAGCCCCATTCAGCTTTCAGTTGTAAAAACATTATTTAGGTATATAAATATATCACATTTTATGCTATTTGTATACTAAATTAGATTCATTTGTGAAGTAATAACTGAATTTAAGTGTAGAATACACACATAGTAGAATTTAGTTTGATAAACATCTTTTATTTAAATCACTAATGCTAGTCCATTATAATAGCATAGGTAGAATGTATCCTAGAGTAAATTATAAGGATTATTTTCTTGTTGGTGCTGAAAGTCTAGATTTGCCTTCAAAAAGCGGGTGGATAGTAAAAGAACTATTTCCAGCTGTTTTACACCACATACAAGAACACACAAAATCTGATATTGAACACCTTGTTTTTTTGCTTCTGGATAATCATAATTCACGCATTACTCTTGTAGCAATTACACATATGTGAAGGAAAATTACATTGTGTTACTGTCTTTCCCATCACATTCTTCCCATAAACTTCAACCCCTAGATGTTGCAATTTATGGTGTATTCAAAGGAATGTGTAAAGTTACATTTAATGACTGGATGTTAAATTATCCTGGCAAAACAGTATTAGTGTGATATTCGTTCCTTAGCAGCAAAAGCATATATCTAAATTATTTACACTAAGTAATATTATATCAAGATTTAAAAAAACCTGGAATTATCCCATTAAATTGATTAGCCTTTTGAAATGATTATTATTATTATTTTTTTTTTTTTTTTGAAGCTATGTTATTGACCATGAATGCCCAAATACTACAAGAGATTAGGTAGGTAAGCACACGAGAAGACTGTGGAAACAGCCTTTTGACATGGAAGTTGATGAATTAGAAATTGAAGAAATAGAAATGATTGAAAAAAACAACAAAGCCAGGAGATTTTGCATTGGCTCAAGTTTCTTTAATTTGCAAGAAGTCCATCCACAGCAGATGAGATTTTATAAATATGTAGCCAGGGTTCGTTGATATATATCAATGGATATATATCATGATATATATCTTGATATATATCCGATATTTATTTTTAAAATATCAAGATTTTTGATATTTTCGATATTTTCAAATTCTTGATATTTATTTTCAAAATACTAAGATGTTTGATATTTTGCATAGTTGATATTTATTTTCAAAATATTACCGTGCAAGATACTTTTGATATTTTCTACACAGTCAAAGCAAATGTAAATGAAATTCCATCTGTTATTGACCACATATTGTCATTCTGTAGATAATGAACTTTTGCCCCTGGCAGTAACTTTTTTAAGAAAAGAAGAAAACAAATATTTTCCAAGCTTTATGTTTGAAACTTTTATTTTGAAATGTAGAACTAATAATTATGTGAGACAGTTAATTCAGAACAACCTTTGAAAGATAAAATGTAATTTAGATAATCATTTATATACAACCAAGGTTCGTTGATATATATCAATGGATATATATATATATATCCAATATTTATTTTCAAAATATCAAGATTTTTGATATTTTCATATATACTTGATATTTATTTTCAATTTATCAAGACGTTTCATATTTTCTGCACTTGATATTTATTTTCAAAATATGAATGTGTGCAAGATATTTTTCATATTTTCAGTCGTAATTCGTAATATTTCAGTGTAAATTAAATAAATTTTCAGCTGTTATTGACTGTGTGAATCTGTAGATAACGAAATTTTGTCTCTCTTTATGTGACTTTTAGACAAAAAAGTCAAATATATTTTTCAAGCTTTTATTTTTAAATGTTGTACTAATAATTATGTGGGACGTAATTAATTCAGAACAACCATTAAGTGTATAAAGCAAATTGTTACTGTTTTCAATTAGTTCATATTCAATTTTGTTCTAAGTAATAAAAAAAACAGAAAAAAAAATGCATTTTTAGAATATTGCTTAAGTTTTCATGTTAAGTACAATATATTTTAGTTTTTAATCTATATTATGTTTGAAAACATTTATTATCAGAGATAAGTTGGCTGCTTTGAAAATATCGGATATATATCGGATATATATCAAAATATCGGATATTTTTGATATTTTCGAAAATATCATGATATTTACGAACCCTGTATGTAGCAGTTATTCAATATCTGTTTCTGTTGTTGAGTATGAAACAGTGCCTCAAGAGTATTAGCTCTAAGAAAAACCACTTTATTTATATTGAAAATGATGTTTCACAAATAAACATTATTGGAAAACTCTCACAACCAGACATTATTCAAGAAGCCATCATGCTTATTATGCAATTTCCTGGCTGTGTAAACACTAATGAAAAACATTTAGTTGCTTTGACAAATACTTTAACCTTGTAAATAAACTTAAGATTTTAAGATAGGTAAATACTTCCATACCTTTTTATTTTGACAAGTGTTTTGTACTAATGTATTTAATTTTGTCTTTGAAATAGATTTATAACATACCCAACTGCAGCCCTCAGTAATAACAAAAAAATATTAGGTATAACATTAATTAAGTTATATTTTATTATGATTAATATATTTACTATGTTGTTTAGGTTCAAATTTATTTTATAATGGTTTTGCAAACACTTATAAGAGTTGTATTACATTGTCTAAATCAGTATTCTAGCTTGTCCACACTAGCCCCACCACATGGGGCTAGTGTGGACAAAAAAAATTTTTTTTTTCCTAAATATTAATAACTGTATTGCCAAATAATTTAATATATCAACCAAATCAAAGATAAAATAGCAAATTCTTGTAAAAAAAATACTTGAAGTGTGAAAAATGGTATTTAGTACACTTTTTTGCAAAATTTATAAAAATTGTCCACACTAGCCCCCTTCTCCCCTAATACTAATAAAAATTTTAACAAAAGTTTACTGTTTAGTGTTTTTAAATAAAACAGTGGCCGCTAGTTTAAAGAAAAACAGGTACTACTGGCCACTGGCCAGTAATGAAATTTCCCAATTTTGACCTTTAATTAAGTGTATGAGTATCATATTAGAGAGGAGCAGTTAATCTCTTCTCTCCCCCCTCCCTCCCCGTGCACAAACACGCTTTTCATGGAATTTGATGTTTCAAAAAATGTTTAAGAACTGTTTAAAGAAGTTTAAGGTTCATAAAATTATTTGATAAACCCTTGATATAACAATATTCTGAAAATCGGGTACTTTTATCATCTAATGACTGCTTTGGCTAGTTAAAAAAATATATTTGAATATAATTATGTAGATTTCTTCTTAGTTGTATACTATAACATTAAATTATAACTCTCCCCATTTCAATGAAACTTTTAAAATGGTGTCCCTGGATAATTATAAATTATAATTTAATATCAGCTTACTAATTATCAGACTGCATATATATATATATATAATCATTTAATATTACTAATATTGAAATTTATTATGATTATATCAAGGTTATAATTTCATTTGCTTAATAATTATTAAGCTGCATATATTAGTCTATTTAATATGAAATAATCTAAAATGTATTATCTATATTATTAACATTATAACTTCATTTGCTTAATAATTATTAAGCTGCATATGTACCTAGTAATGTATTCGATTTAATATTTACTAATGTTGAAATAATCTAAAATGTATTGCCATTATTATCATGGTTATAATTTAGGTTGTTTATTTACAATTTTTTAAAGTGAGATGAATTATTTATTTAATTAGCATAAATTATTGAAATTATCAGAAGCATATGTGTATTTTGGAATTCTGTTAAAATGCATCAATATCAATATAGTAATTTTTGGAACAGATGTGTTATTATCCTGGGGTCTGCCATCTTGGATTTTTTTCTTGGCTTGAATTAAAAATTATTTTTTTTATTATATAGTTATAATCATTATATTCCTTTTTTTTTTCAATATTATATTAACCTATCAACAATATTTAACCATTGGTGACATTACTACTTGGCGAAAAAGGAGTTTTCATGCAAGAAAAAATCCAAGATGGCGCACCCCGGGATAATAACACATCTAAGCCTAATTTTTAAAGATCTCTGAGCTCGAAAATAAAATTTAGTGACATTGTTTGTTTTGCTCAGTCAATGTTTGTAATTTACTTTTCAATGTCTCCCCAAATTAGAATTAATATACATATCCAGCAGTGGCGCATCCAGGATTATGCTTTGGAGGGGGCTACAAATATTTTAGAGGCCTATATGTGCCCAGATTTGGCCTGGCGTGCTGCTGAGCTCTTCCTTTCATTTGATTTGATGAACCGTGCCGGATGAGGTCCTGACTTAAATTTTTTCTGCTGACTTGAGCAGAGTCAGATAAAGCTCTGGAAAGTTTTGGTGGGGCTAATTCTGAATGCTTTTAACATATTACGTAATAAAATAACTGTTCTAAAATATATCTTAGTTTTTGTGATTTTTTGGTGTGTTTCTGCATCTGAATAGTTTTACATTGTGTTTGCAATCAAACAATTTAAAGTTTTATTATTAATTATCAAAATATTATGAAGGTTAAAGATAGCAATAAGTTGCATGGGGTATTAAATTTGGTACTTCTTCGTTATCCTGTCGACCAAATTACTGTCGCCAAATTGTAAGATTAAATGCCAATAATGGCCATTAAAACCATTAATTCGATGTTTTATTTGTATTTTTATTAATGTTTTACTAATTTATTTGTTCTTTCGTTATTTAAAATAAAATTTATGTCAATGTGTATAATTTTGGCAAGTGGTTTGGCGATTTGTATAATTTGGCGAAATTGGTCGACGGGATAGTTAAGAAGTACCTTAAATTTTTAAGTAAATTTTAAACATGCTAATATTTTGAATTTCATAATAAATAAAAGAGAAAAAAATTGTGTGACAAAATGAATATCTTTTCAAAAATTCTGATTTTTTAAGGACCTATTAAAAAATAATAGTAACTCTCTCATAATTAAAAAAAAATTAAATGTCTAGCCTGGGAGGGGTTTCAGATATTTCGTGGGTGCACCAATGATATCCAGTGCCATAAAAGGCTATAGTTTGAAAAGAGTCTTCTAAATTTTTGCATTACTGAATTCTTTAAAATTTGTTACAGAAAAATTCAATGAAATTGGAAGCCATGCTTTTAGATTTAGCTTACTGAATTTATATTTCCCCTATAATATATTTTGCAAGTAAAGGGTAATTTCATACTTTATTTTAAATATATGAATTAACAAGTTTTAAGTATATCACATGACGTTTTTTTTTTAGCTCAGAAGATTAATTTTGAGATGTTAATGCTAATAGCTATTGAATCAGAATTTAGTTCAAAAGTGTGTGGAAAAATTTAAGTCACCATAGTTGCCACAGATATCATTCATATAGTTTGGTTATTTTCTTAAGTTGTAATTAGTATACAGTTTAAGATAAGTTCAGCATAGAAAATAATGATTCTTATTTGTAACACATATTGCACATCAGCTGTATTATCTCTTCCTACTCCTTAAAAAAAAAAAAAAAAAAAAAAAAAAAAAAAAAAAAAACCTTTATAAATAATTGCATTTTATTCAAGCCTTCCATTTGTGGAAAGCATATTCTCATATTTTTTCAATTTAAATTATTCTACAATGACTATTATACTCATGCTGGCTAAACTATTTAATGCTTATTAACAACTTTAGAGTATTTTTGGTACTTTTATGTTAGTCATACACAAATCTTGCCAATAACAGCTTTTCTTTACTAAATTAGAAACAATATTTTGATAATTTTATGGTTATTTCTTTTTCTCTGTATTTTAATTGAAATGGGTGAAAGGCATATATATTTTAAATGTATGCAACATGTATTTTAAATGAAATGAGTGAATGACTTATATTTAAAATTAAATGGATGCAATGCGAATGATGCTAGTTATGCAACGATGCGTGCAAACTAATATTAAACCAATGGCAACTTTCTTTATAAATTTCTTGTTTACATTTCAATATTTTAAAATGATTTTTGTTTTTGTTTTGCATGGGATATTTGAGGTCGATGTCTAATTTGGTATCTTTTTACTCTTTATTTCAGGTACAGTTTTTCAGAGGAAAATTTCAGTTTCAGATCCTGTTCCAAAATTAAGTGCCCTCAGAGAAAAAAAACTGCACATAAAAAAAAATAAAGATATTTGATTAGATATTAGCCTCAGGTAACCTAGGCCTAAAAAAAAAAAAAATTCAAAGTATCAAAATGCAGATAAAAATTTTGAAAAGAACACTGCCATTGGTTTAACATTTAGTTTGTGTTCTCCCGTTACTACTATCATAGGCTCTTATTGTGAGGCGACTCATAGCTATTTTAACATGAAAATTAGCATCACTTATGATTTTTCTTATTTGCATTACATTGTTTATTCAGATGTAGCCCTCTTTTTATTCATGATCTCCCCCTGCCTGAAAAAAAAGTAAGTTGTACCCGTTAATACTTTTAAATAATTTTTACTTTTTATTTGTACTTGTTTGTAATTTTTACTGTTTATTTGTACTTTATAATAATTTTCTGATTACAATAAATGAGAGTCTGTGTTCTTAATTTTGCTTTAAAAAGTTGCAACATGCATTTAAACAATGTTCTGGGGGCAAATGTAAGACATTTACTTCTATCTTTCTTCTTATTTTTTAAAAAATGTCTTCAGGTTATATTACACTTTCAAATATATCATACTTTTTTGTTATCTCTTGGCATGTGACATAATGAGATCATCATCAACAACAACCGTTTTCAGTCCACTGCTGGATGTAGGTCTCCCCCAGATTTTTCAAATGTTTCCTCTTTCCTGTGTAGTGCCTTAGTCATCCAATTTACACCGGCTACTTTTCTGATTTCATCACTCCATCTTACTTGAGTAAATACAGATACTGAATAATTTTAAGCCCTGTTTAGATGTTTCTAATTATATAAATATTAGCACCAATAGTCTAAAAGCTATTTTGTCTTGCCTATATTCTGCCCACGCAGTAAGTTTCTCTTATTTATGAGTAGTAAATACAGTATTCTAAATGTAATATTGTAATGTTTTTAGAAATTTTGATGTGTAAACCATAAAGGTTTTCTTTTTAATAGAACAGGAGTGTAAATCACTTGCATTTCTGATGTCTTCAAATCTGCTGATATTCTTAGCAGTTTGAATGAGGCTTATTTCATTTTGTCTCACTAAATATTATTTACCAATTGTTTATTTCAATTGATCAACTGAAATTTTCTTTCTCTTTTTTGTTTAAGTATGTCACGAAACATGCTTTTTAATTTTGATGTACTATTTATTACTTTTTAATTAATATACGAACTGAAAGTTATTAATTGATTATCCCACTTTATAAAATAAAACCTGTCTTAATAGTTCACAATTTCGCTAGTTATACAGTCTATTTGGTACTTAATGCACCAATTATTTCTATCCTGATCTTTGATCAATGAAATGTTTACTGCAGTGCTAAGATATTTTTAATTTTATACCAGTAGTTTAATATGAGTTTTATTTTATTACTTTATTGTATAACAGTTATTTGTTCATTTATTTTAAGTATATATTGGTGATTTAATAAAATAGTTCTTAAAAGTCTGTAATTTTCAAATGTTATATTTTTAAAAAAGCTCACTTTACTATTGACAATGTTTTTTCTTTTATTTTTCAAATGTTTCAATTTACGTGATTTTCATTTTGTGTCAACTATTATGCTTGGCAACAATGGTGTCCATATAACAGAAAAGTATCGTCTATTTTTACTCAATTTTTACAAATGCTTTATCTTTCTTTTAAATTAAAATATAAATATCTGTTTCTGCAGATCAATAAAGTTTTCTGCAAAGCATTGTGTCAATGTTATTTAATTTATTATACGTAGTAATCATTATATTCAATAATAAATTTTGTTATGTAATAATATTTATAATATAAAGAAGTTTTATTTTGTTTCTGTAACTTGTACTGTCAAATAAAAGAAATTTATTAAAAATTTGTTGTTTTCATTTGACTATATGATTTTATTATAAATGGTATTTCAAGTATTTACTTGCTTTGTTTATCATGTAAGAAATAGTTTTAATTATCTATTTATTTTTAATAACAAAATGGCTAAGATATAAAACAATGAGAAAATATTCTCATTTTTAACACTTTCAACATGGTTGAAAAGTGTTTATTCAGTAAGTTGAATAGTTTTGGTTTGTCTATTTTCCCACTTTCTAACTCTCATAAATATACTGGGATCGCCATGTAATTATTTAATGTTAATGAGGTCCATTGTGTGCTATTTAAATGCAAAATTCAATAAATATAATGCATCAAAAAGTGTTATGGGACCAACAAGTGCTGAAAATGGATTTTTACTCAGTTATGTTTTTTTAAATGGCTCATTAATATATTTCATTTCATTGTATGAAAAAAATAAAGTTCTTATTAGCTATTGTTGGTGAGAATTTCATAATCTAAGCCTAATTTTTCATAATTATTATTTGTGTGTATATTCCTTATACCAGTGTGGCAGGCAATATACTTATTTGGCAGGGGTTTTGGAGAATTGTTACTCCTTGCATGATACAATATCTGACAAATAAAAACCAATGTGGGCTATTTCGAAAATAAATATGTGCATATTTTCTAACATTCACCCAAGTACAGGGAAGAAAACATAGTACGTTCATTTTAGACCTAAACTGAAGGGATTAAAACAATTTCCAGTTTTCTCCTATTTAATTCTGCGTTCAACCCCCTGACCTCAGGTCTAAAACTTTAAACTGGAATTGTGACCTAAGTGTAGGTACTCATTTTACTCAGAATTTTAAGCTCTACAACCTTATGACCTATTATAACCTATTGACAATGTTTTCGACAGAGTTAGTTGTTTGGAGATACTGTTATGGTATGTAAAAAAATGTGTTTTTTGACTGTAAATCTATACATATTTCCTAACGCTGACCTAGTACGGGGGGAAAACATAACATATTCATTCTAGACCTAAACTGAAGGGATTAAAATAATTTCCAGCCTTCTCCTAATTAATTCTGAATTCAACCCCCTAACCACTGGACTAAAAGCAGAAACAAACAAAATAAGTTTAGCATTACAGTAGACTCCCTCAAATCCGTGCAGCTTGGGACCAGAGGTTGTGCGGATTTTTGAATTTTGCAGATTTCTGGTCATTGATTTGTTTACATTTTTGAAACATTAATTTGATTGGTATTTAAGCAAGGGAAATTATAATGAATGCTTACAATAAAGTGAAACATTAAAGTAATTTATTAGTTTAAACGAAAGTAATTATTAAAATAATTATGTAAAATAAAAATTTAGAAAAATATTAAATTATTACCAATGAAATGGATTCAATTTGATTCCAAAAGTCCTATGCTGCCATCTAGTGGTAAAGCGATCGTAAGATCGATACGTCATCATATAAATATGCTAATTTATATCAAAATCAAAAGTAATGTAAATTTATTTAGTAATAAATCAGTTGTAATAACCAAAAGAGAATGATTAACAAAAAATTTAGTAAAAAAAACATTGCGGTAGTCGCTGATTTTGGCGCCATCTTGAATTTTGTTCCTGCAACTTAACTGTAAATTTCATTGTTTACATCTGAAAAAAGCGCTTATTTTAGGCATTCGCGGATTTAAGGGAGTCTACTGTAATGTGTTTAAAGGCTTCATAGAAAAGCCGCTGTAATCTTCAAAGAGAAAAAAAAAAAGTGTGGGAAAGAACAATAGTAGTAACATATAAAAATAAAAAGGATTTTTAAATTCTCTCTGGAATAATTTCCATGTATTAATAAGGATTTTTAAACATTGATAATGATATCATTATGGAAGGGGGGGGGTGGGTGAGGAATAATAACATATGATACTGTAAGTGAGGGGGAAGGGGCTAAAATTACCTAAATATTGCTAACATTATACATGTACAACCCCGTACACATTAAGGTACCATTTGATTATCCTGTCCACCAAAAAATTGTCATCAAACTATAAGATTAAATGTCAATAATGAATGATCGTAAATGTCATATTCACTGGACATTAAACATGATACAAGTGTTTATGTCATCAAGTGATTTTTAATTCTACTTTTTTTTGTTTTTTATTAATGTTTTACTAATTTATTTTTTCTTTCGTTATTTAAAATAAAATTATGTAAATTTGTATAATTTGGTGAAATTGGTCGACGGGATAATCAAGTAGCCCCCACATTAATAACACACTGATAATTACTCCTCACATTAGCCATATTGCTCTTAACTTTTTCTTTCATTAAATTTGTGTTGAAATAAAGATTCCTTTTATAAAGCCTTGAAACAAATGATAAACGTTTTGTGATACGTATGCTTTTCTTTACATTGGTTTTTACATATTTTTATCGTAACATAAGGTATTTTTAATACATCTTATCAGTTTTTTAAATACTCTGGGAGAAAATTTTAAAATGCGACCCCCCTTTTGCTGCTGCAGTGTTTATACAAATCTACATTTTTTGGCTGATTTGCATGATATATCTTGATATAAGGGCTGTGCATATATAATCATTTTAGGTTGGGGGAGAAGTCTGACATTTGGTTGTCATAAGATATTTCTGGGGAAAAGGGTATTGTTTTTTGAAATTGTTATTTATTTATCCAAACAATATATATATATATATATATATATATATATATATATTTTTTTTTTTTTTTTTTTTTTTACATCAAAATAGTCATACCTTTTAAATAGCAACTATCTCTTTTAGATGTTAATTGATATAAAGTTATTTAAATGTAAAATCATATTTTTATATCGCTGCAAACATACAAAAGTAAAAAGAACCCCCGTTTAAAGTAATTGTTGAACACTTAAATCAAAAAGAAAAATAGTCTCTGCCCTCCTGGACACCCGTTTAAGGTAATTTTTGCACACAAAAAGGAAAAGCAAATTTTATTTTATTTAAATAACTGTTATACAAAATAGAAACATTTGATAGAATTTAGGCTTCATATCTCTATGAACATCTACAGTATACCCATTCATACTTTTCTAGTATATATACAGCTATACCAAACCCTATGTTGTATAGTTTTTTACAAAGCTTTATTTTTCTTTTAGTAATGATTTTTTTAATAATTCATAGATTTATTGTACAGAATCCTCTGAGAGCGAGTAGTACTCGCACTTGATCGTTTATTTTTGAATAAAATAAGTGAAAGATTTATATTTTAAAGGAAATGAATGCAGAACAAATGATTGTGACGAGAACACTATTTGTCAATTTATCAACTGGGCCTAACTAACAAAAAATACAGTTTTTCTCAAAGAACTATTATTATAGTAATCAGGGGCGATTGCAAGTTCATGAAAAAATACCTGAAATTTTATCACGAAAAAGATTTCGCATGGAGAGAGAACATGTAATTTATTACAGAGAGGTCCGAATCATTTCATTATGAAAAATATTACCATTAATTTTGTTTAGAAATCATATGAAATTGACATTTTAGTCTTATTTTATTAACTATCAGAAAAACTAGAATTCCGATATGGAAAATGAAATAAATACCTGAATTCAGGTATATTATCTGAACACAATCACCCCTAAGTAATAAAATACAGCCAAGGATCTATACAGTATGGAACCATTTATCCAGAAACCAGTTATCCGGAATGATATTTCTGATAAACTGATTTCAGAATCTTTGCAGAAAAAGGTGTCATACACTGCCAGTTTGACATAGGCTTTGCTTGAAACAATTGTATAATTTGATGACAACATCTAGTATTTGAAATGAAAACATATTTAGTTGTATTTTAGATGTTTTAATTTTTATGCAGAAGAAACAGGAGAATTTTTGTTCCTGAGGGATTCCCATAAATTACCTTCTTTTAAACTCTGGTTAACTTTTGATCTTTCTTGCATTGATTTTTAATCCAAGTAATCTAATAATTTAAAATCAGAAATAATGTCACAACCACACATATTCCATAAAACTTATCAAATGGATGCTGCTTTAATGCACAACCAGTTATCCGGAATACATCTGACCCCAAGCATTCCGGATAAATGGTTCTGTACTGCAATCCACAATTTTCTATAATTCACATTGCTTAATGAATGTAAACAAATTTACAAATTCTGGGTCCAAAAATGATTTAAAAGAAATATCTAAAAATTTAAATATAAAAGTAAATAACAATCAATTTTTTAATAAAAGAATTTGAAAAATGCATTTTTTTGAGATAGCATATTAAATTAATTATTGTATTTCCCATTTTTATTTTCATGTTATACTGAATATGGAATTAAAACAGTGCCCAGAAAAAAGAAAATGATATAATCTATAATACTCTATAATTTGCACAACCCTTGGTCCCAACTTGTGCAGATTAAAGAACTTTGCCTGTACAGTAATGTCTCATCAGAAAAGTGCTAGAGATTTTTAAAAAGTTCTGCTTTAGACAGATATTAATTTAAGCATGTTTAATGTTATGGTATTATTTTCATTGGGGTTTGTGATATTCTTTCATTAGTGCAGGATTTTGGTAAAGACAGTCTTTTCATTACATACAAAAATTTCATGGCTCTGGTGAAAGAAATACCATACAATTATATTTCCTGAGTGAAATCTATCTAAAATGAAAATTTCCCTTCGTCTCTAGCGATTTTGTCTTAACAAGTTTTAGTACATTAGTTTTCTATTAACTTAACAATTAATAATGAACTTTAAAGTAAAATAAATCTGTGAAAACACAACAAACATAATCTGTAAAAACTTTCAAAACATTTTTCAGAGTTTCAAATGTGCCATCAGATTTAATTTAAGAAACATCTACAGCACACATTCAATTTGTCAATGTTAATTAATATTAAAAGAATGCTTAATTTTTTAGAGCAGTGATAAGTGCTGTAAAGGAAAAGCTAAAAAGCTGACATTTTATGACTTGTGAATATTGCTAATGAATATTAATATATACTCAATTTCTTGAATTATATCATTTATTTTAAGTATTGATTTTACATTAGTATTTAATTAGTTTTGTAATTTGATAAATTCTAATACAGTAAAATAAAGAAATAACAAGAAATTTAAATACAATACAATTTCTGTGTGTCATGCTTTTATTATTAATAATAAAAAAAATGCATCCTGGTTTGACATTACAGCCTAGTATATTAAAATACGGTTATATATATATATAATACATATATACAATAGGCGTTACGATTGAAACATTTAATAAATATGGAAGTTTCCGTTCGCAATATGTCAATCAATCGTTATATTTTTTGTAACTACAGATTTTCATTTACTTCATAATAAATAATCTTGAGTGAAAAATCATTTTTTTAATTATATGATTATAGCTGCTAATGGAACCTTTTTATCCACTGTATATTTAATAAATATTTAGGTGATAATTTGTAACACTGATTTTATTAATATTCTTTAATATATTATCTTAAATAATGTTTTTTATAAGTTATTATCCTGGTTAATAGCTTCTTGTTTACAATTTTAGTATGTCAACAAAAGTATACGAGGTTGCCAGAAAATCGCCAAGAAAATCACCAAATCTCCCGCTCCATTAGCGCGGGGCTAACAAAAAAGACGGGCTACCGTGCTTCTCCGATTTAGAGTAGTCACGTGACGCTGGCGGTCTCAGCTGAGCTGAGCGAATCAGTTGACAAAATAGATGGCTTTGGATTACTATCATATCCAAACCATCATTCTTTAATTTAATAGAATTCATTACTTTGCAGTATTATGAAAACATTAAAACCTCGTTTTTATAACAGAAAAATAAAAACATAACCTGCATAATTTATGCGATTTATTTTAGTTTCAATTCTTTTCTGTCTAAAGAAAATACTAATATATGCTTTGATTTTTTTCAGCGATAAAGATACTTTATCACCTTCAACAAGGATCAAAGGAGTTTATTACATATTATTAATGGGTTTTTTTTTTCTTTCGACATATATATTTGCCTGTCAGGTATTCCAATCAAAGTACAATAATCCCTGCTTATATCGCTCATTCTTACATATTACTCTTTTTTCCGCCATTCCTATCGTCATAGCACCAATAAATATTTTCACATTAACAGCACTTTTTGCACTCTTTTATTTAACTCAAATTGATTTTTGTATGTAAAGATGGAATTTAGCAATCGATTTTTAACCCACTTCCTGATATGGTAGCATTATAAAAATTAGTACGAAGTTATATTGTGTAAAATTAGCCCACCACAGGTGATAAATCGTCAAATATTCTCCGTAACTCATACAAATGTATGGGAGTTGAAACAACAATAGATTATGCGCCAATAAATGCTCGTCAAAATATGCCAAAGGGCTGTGAAAATGCAACATTTTAAAGACTTAAATGTAGAAAATAAATTGTAAATAAAAAACTGCAACTTTAAAACAATATGCTTTAATCAAATAATAATTTAATATTAATTAATCTACGATTATACATTGAGAAATCAATTTAGAAATCCTAAAAAAAGATACGTTAAATAATGCTTTATTTTTTTTCTTTCATGTTCCTTTTCTTAAAAAAATAAACAGAGCAAAAATTCCATATTTTTTAATAAATTCACTTACTTGAACTTTCTACGAAGCGTAAAAAAAGCAGTGAATTTTTCATAATCGAGTACACTCATAATTGAAGGAATTTTTAAGGAGAAAACATGAATTGCGGTCAAAAAATTCCAGACCATTGAATGCTTATAAAAGAGTGGTTTTTTTTTTTTCTAAAACTATTTTTACTGTTATTATTAAATAACTAATATGTAAATAACTATAAGTATATGCAACTTTAGGTTGGGAATTTATGGGAAAATTGTAATAAGCGTATAATTCAACGTTTTCTAGACAAGATAAAACATTTAATGTAAAATTATCGTTCTAAGTTCTTTAATGCTTTTGGTCATTATCCCGTTTTTAGCTCACAGGCCATCAAACCCTGAGAGCTAACGTGCCCGCAAGTTCTGTATTTACGTAATGCGATAACTCTTGATAGCAATATCCGATTTGCTTCAAATTGTGTAATTAGGTTCATTCTGATAAGACGCTTCCCTGATTAGTTTTGGGTGTTCATTGGTTAGGGGAGGAGGGGGGGTAAAGGAGGACTAACAATACCTAATTTAGATAAATGAGTTTTTCATGCAGAATTATCCGATTTGCTTCAAATTTTGTAAATAGGTTCATTCTGATAAAGCGCTTCATTGATTAGTTTTAGGGGTTCATTGGCTAAGTATAAACGGGGGGGGGCGGTGCTAATCCCCCTTAATTTAGATAAATGGGTTTTTCATGCAGAATTATCCGATTTGCTTCAAATTTGGTATACCGGTTTATTTTGATAAGGCACTTCCCGGATTAGTTTTGGGGGTTGTTAGTTTTTCCTCGAATTCGTTTATTTTATTTTATTTTATGTCAGCTACGTTGTCAGTATATTTACCAGCAATAAAATAAATAACAGTGCTTCAATTCTTTTTTTTTTTTTTTTTTTTTTTTTTTTTTTTTTTTACAGCGTAAAAGCTTGGGATCTCAGAGATTCATTGAAATTAATAATCAGTATAAATGAATAAAAAGAAAACATTCATAAATGAAATATATTACATTCGGACATATTATTTGCGGATGCATTTTCATTCTTAAATGCATAACATTTGCTAATCCAATGAAAATACTAAGAAAAGAAACCGTGTGTCTGAATTTCTTACAAATGCAAGCGATCTTTCAGAAAATATAGCCATGTATAACATTTTAAGACAATTTTAAAGATATGCTAGTCACTGAAAGATAATCATCATGGAATAGACAATTAGACAATTATACTTCAAGAATATACTATGACTAAATGAAAATTAAAAATGTTCAATTCCTTACACTTATAGCCTGAAAGTCCCAACTCCTTCAGATAAAAATGATTTCCCAAATTTTTGAGAAAAAAGCGCATTATTGACTTGACCGAGAAAATTTAAAATTGAACACTCTTAATATAAAAGCTATGGAGTATGCAAAATTCTTAAACTATTAAAATTAAAAATATACGCGTCGGGCCTTTGTCGGTTTCTTGAACCTGACACCTGGTGTCTCATCCATAGCTTCATTGTGCAGGGGTTTAGATTTTCCAGGTGCCGGCTCCTTCCCTGCACTTGGCTAAGAATTCATTGACAGTTTTGAAAAAAACAAATTATTTTTTCTGAGCAATTCAATTTACGAAGTAGATTATTGAATTATAATTTTATAACTAAGTAAAAAAGTATCCAGACCAAGATTTGAATCGGGGACCTTTGGCTTAAGCTGCCAATGCTCTGCCAACTGAGCTATCCTGGACAAACCTGGCGGCCACAATTCACTCAGATAACTTTTTGCTAAGACCAAATACAATTGAACTTCAAATTAATCAAGTGTAATTATGTATCCAGCGTTTATTTAGAGTCCCATCATCTGGTATTAAGGTTGAGCTGTTTCAGATAAATCATAAGATTAAGGATTAAGCTAATGAATTGTGGCCACCAGCTTTGTCCAGGATAGCTCAAAACAGAACATTGGCAGCTTAAACCAATGGTCACTGGTTCAAACCTTGGCCTAGGCACTTTTTCACTCAATTAGAAAATTAAATTCATATGATTTGTTTAGCAATTAAAATAATTGTGGTAAAATTAATCAAAATAGATTATTATCTCGTCTTTAGATTATGATCACATCCAAGTCAATTTTTAATTTTATAAAATTCGTTGCTTTCCAAGTAGCGGAATTATGATTGTCGAATCTTATAAAAACTTTTCAAAGCACTGGTATATTTTAAGTATATTAAATAAAATAATTTGTAAAGAGGAATAATAAAAAATATGTATTATAATCACTTATAATCAAACAAACTAAGTTAAAAATGCTATAAAAGTGATAATATCTTTATTTAGATTAACGAACGTTTCATCGCATAGGTATAAGTTTTCAAAAGTGAAAAAAAATCAACTGAGCTTGAAATTCAATGATCATTATCATTGAAATAATCATTGTAAATACACCGAGATTCAACATAGTACTACATAAGAATTATTTCTTTAACAAATAAAAATTTTAAAGCTACAGCAAAATTTTAAATTATTAAGAAAGAAAATAAAAGATGTCGAAAGAAGGGAAAAAAATGGTAGATTTTTTTTTTTTTCGAACAGGATCTTTATACTTTAAGTATCAATATTTCTGCACGAAAATTACACACGGTCATCAAAACTAAAACAATTATAGCACAACAGAATACAAGCAAATTGATATTTTTTTTTTAACAAAATTTTTCCCTGGCAGCGGAATTATGATTGTAAAATCTTATAAAAAGTTAAAAACACTAATATCATTTAAAGTATATAATAAATAAAATAATTTGTAACCAGCTTTAATGTTATCGGGGGGGGGGGGGGGGTAAAAAATAAAAATCAACCGAGCTCTTTGTACCCCAGAAACCATGGTAAATACGTTAAAATTTTACAGAGACATCTTAATAATGATTATAGTCCGTATAAATATCATAGGTAATACTAAACTGAATATTGAATACTTAAAAATAACGTGAACATAGAAAACAACTTTTAGAATAGTGTTGGAAAGGACAAATTCATTTAAAGTAAATGATATTTACGTATATTTAAAGCATACGAAACATAAACAATCATTCATATCATTGCATAGGTATAAAACGAAAAAAATGGTTAATCCTACTCAGTGGCGTAGCTAGAACATTTCGTTTGGGGGGGGGGGTGTGGAGATCGAATTTACCGAATGTTCATAGTAAATTTTGTATTTTTTTATTTTGTATTTATTTGTATTTTGTATCCTTTCGCATTATTTTCTGTTGGGTGAGGGGGGAGGGGGAGGATTAGACATTTATTTATTATTTCAGCAATATATAAATAAACAGACAAAAAATTTTAACAAAAAACTAAATAATTTTAACCATTTAAAATTTTACAAACCGGGGGGAGCGAGGGTTGTAAAAATTATGAATGGAGGGAGTGAAGTAGATAACTGCTGATTTATTTATCGTATTGCACAATTACGAATAAAGCAGAGGAAAAAAGTAATTTTAAAGACTTTAACCCTTAACTGATCAGGAGAGGTGTTTTCCACACCAGAAAAATTTCAATTATGAAGAAAATTTTTTTGGGGTATTTACATACGTGTATTTATATGTATATGTATGCACACTTACAGTACTTTTTCAGTTGATTTTATTCAAGAAAATAATGCAAAATTCACAGCAGGCGCGGATACACGGGGGGGGGGGGGGATTGCCCCCCCAAAAATATAAATCCACCGCTTATCGCGAATTCCAACAAATGGTCGCCGAAAAAAAATCAATTTCGTCAATCGTTCGCAAAAAAAGTCGCCAAATTCGTCGAAGGATCGCGCAAAAAACGCCAATTTCGTCAAAAAATCGCGGAAAAAACGCGAATTTCGTCAAAAAAACCCGGAAAAAACGCACATTTCGTGAAAGGACCGCGAAAAAACGCAAATTTTGTCAAAGGATCGCAGAAAAAAACTCAAATTTCGTCGAAAAATCGCAGAAAAAAACTCGAATTTCCCCAAAGAATTGCGGAAAAAATGCAAATTTCGCGAAAGAATCGCGGAAAAAACGTTAATTTCGTCAAGAGATCTCGGAAAAATGCGAATTTCGTCAAAGAATCGCTGAAAAAAACGCGAATTTTGTCAAAGGGCCGCGAAAAAAAAGCATATTTATCACCAGGAGATTCCCCGAGGCGCGGATCCAGGGGGGGGGGGGGATATAAGTCCCAAGATCCAACGTTTTTAACGGCAGTTTTCGCGGAACAGGCAGACAAGCAAACGAAAACCAAACACTTTTCGGGTGTCAGTGGTAAACCTCACTGACGTTTCGGCAATTAATGAATAAAAAAGGATCATGTCCAGTCAAAAGGAATATGGCATCATAATTTTTGACACTATGGGTTGAGGTGGGGGACGATGCCACATCGTGTACCTTTTGTTGAATTTCTACAACATAAAATTGACACCGTTATGCGGATCCGTTTAAAGTGTGGAAACTTTTTCATCTTTTCAAAGAAGCTGCACTACTAATTTCTGTATAATATTTTTTCAGAGAGCTCTTTAGTTTGAGAAAAGAATGGGATTCGTAGCGATTTCCAAAGAAAGAAAGAAACAAGAAAAAGAAAGGACCTTTTAAAATTTCAAGCATCTTAATGTTTTTTGAAAAAAACCACTAATGTTTAAAAAAAAATATACTCCTATTGCCACCCACATTGGTGAATTTTAAGGGGTATTTGATGAACGAACAAAAAAGGAGTATGTCTTAGTCAGTTAAAAGCTAAAATGCATATGGTGTGTTAATTTCTTTAAAGCCACCTTGCTAAATCAGTTCTTCCTTTATGTATTTACTTAATGACTAGGTGATTTGAATAGAAAATGCCGCTCTACTGTCACGCACCGTTCATTGTTTGGTTTACTATTTTTCGCTGTCTTTCTACCTCTTGTAGAGAAGCTATGGACACATACCTGCGTCTCAGTTACAAATGTTAACCTTGATGGACTAATAATGAGTAAATTCTGAAGAAGTATACGCACCGCTTAGATGACACATTTTGACTTTTCAAGGATGTTAAACACTCTTGAGATTTTTATTCAGTCCCTTTTTTGAATAAACCGATAAAATAAATAATTACTAGAGTAAAAGAGTAAAAAGGAAAAGAAGAATAAAAATTAGACATTTGATAAATAAATTCAATGGTAACATTTTTAATTTTTCGGCACAATAATTAACAATAAGCCATATCTTGAGGGGAGGAGGCTTATATAATGAGAGGGTTGGTTAACCGAGTGTGTCGGTTAATTGAACTTCGGATAATCGAAAGTCTGTAGTAATTTTAAATAGCATTAATTATTTCATATTTATATAATAATTAACTGCAAGGAATGATTTAACCAATAGAAACTATGACTGTGTTGATTATATATCATTCGGTATACACCCCCCCCCCCCCAAAAAAAAAAAAAAAAAAAATAAATAAATAAATAAAACGAGTATCTGGATCCGCCCCTGATTCACAGGAGATTTTCTTATTTTAATTCGCTAAATTTTGTGGAGTGCACAAGACAAGAAATAAAATTTTGGGGTTGCATACACACCATCTCACCACGTTATATATAAAAAAAATAAATCACCTCATCACTTAAGGTTTAAGCTTTTCGTGCGCGATAATCCAGTGAGGGGGGGGGGGGGTGGCAAAGGTAAAAGCGGTAATTTGGGGTGAGGTGTAAAAAGACAGATTTAGATTGATTATTTATTATTACTATAAAAATAAATTCAACAGAAAATATTTAAAAAATAATTCTTTTTTATTTATAACTCAAAGTTTGAAATTTGCAATACTTTTTAAATTTTAAGTTAGAAGTTTGTACGGGTAGAAATTTTCAGGCCCGGGCCAGGCCGACCCATAGAAAAAAATTCGACCCGGCCCATTATGAAAGGTAGGCCTAAACTCGGCCAGGACTGTCGAAAAAAATTATTGGCCTGGCCTGGCCCGGCCCGGCGTTATAGCAGCTAAAAGTTCAGCCTGAGACCATCCTGGCCAGGAAAAAAATGAAGATCTCGACCCGAGTCTGACACGGCCCGAGTGAATTTTTACAAAACATTGATTTTTACGTCGATTTGGTTAAAAATGTGTCTGTACGAGGAATTCTGATCAAAAATACTTAATCTTAGCTTTTTTCTTTCTTTTTTTTTCTTTTCTTTTTTTTCTTTTCTTTTTTTTTTTTTTAATCATTATTTTTTATAGAAATACCGTAGGCTGCGATAATAATTATTTTTTTTTTAAATAAATCCTATTTGTTATATGCAAATGTTTCGATTATCCTTAATTTTGTTAATCCATATTCCATGTACTGGAGACTTAAAAATCTAAAAAATGCTATGCAGTAAAATCTTCTAAGGCGGAATTGCACTATAAAGTAAAAAAATGCAAAATAGACAAGTTCCCTTCTTAATAGGTGTAAATGTATTATATATCCTTTTCTCACATATTATTATATTAATTTTGCATGGATAAACACATTTTTCAGTTTAAAACAGGATTCCGTTATAAAAATTAAATATTGTTATTTTAATTTGCAATAATAATAAAAAAAGTGTTGGGCACAAAAAGTTTTTTTTTCGATGGAGAAGGGGAGAGAGGGGAGACAGTGTGAAAAATTATTTTATTTTCTGCAAAATTACTTTGCTTGCATTTTTTTGTGAGCTGTAGCGTTGATTCTGTTACATGAATTAGCCTGATTCAAGTCAAAGGATTTTTTTTAATTAATTTAAATTGAATCTGAGATCCCTTCATTTCAGAAAACAAAGAAAAAAAATTGCTTTCAGTTTTTGCAGCAGAAAGTAAATGTATGTCTCAAAACGCCAAGTAGAAGAAAGATTAATGGTTATCATCAGTGCACTTGTCTTTATATATCAATACAACTGATGATTCTAAAACAAGTTAAAAAATATAAATAAAAAATATCTTTTCGAACTGAATGACAAAAGCCAGTGCTGTAGTCGTAAAAAAACAAAGGGCATACGCAAAAGTCATGAACATTCATGGATACAGTATACGCTAATGCTTTATTTGAGAAGCAGAGGGTATGCGGAGTTTCTTAAAAAAATCCAGATACGGCGTATAACTCCGTATACCCCCCACTAACCCGCGACAAGAACAGATCCAGATCATAAAACATATCTTCGGTTTATATTAAATTACAATGGGAAAAATCCAATATTTTATAGTTCTCTATCTTATTATTATTTTTCTTTAAAGCGGTTCTCGAGCTTCCTACTGAACAACGCAAAATTTTCAGACACATTTTCTGTCTCATTTTTAAGCATATTGGCAGGCCTCACTGTTGAAGCGGAATACAATGGAAATTAATATTACATTTTTTGATAAAATTACTTATCGCGTTATAAGCGATTGTGGTCACATGACGATAAGTTTTTTGCCTTTCTCGAGCTGCCGTGTCTGGAATTCGGTTCAAAACGCCAACTTTGATAATATTTTCTGAAAAATGTTTTGCGTTTACCAAAAAATGGAAAACGTCTTTCGATTACATAGTTTATGGATAACAACACCTGCCAATTTCCGAACAAAAATGAATTCAGAGATGTCTCAGAAAGTAGCTCTTTTGATTTGAGAACACCCTTAAGGATTTTTTTCCCGCATTTTTTTTTTAAATAATTTTTTCAAGAAACTTTTAGTTTTTCGAAGATACAATATACCATTATATATAGTAGCTAATAGGGATGTACCGAATATTCGGTATCTATTCTGCATTCGGCCTTTTCGGCCATGTTACCAAATATTCGGCCTAATCTAATATTCGGTTATAATATCAAGATATTCGGCCAAACCGAATTGTTAAAAAAATTTTTAAAACATTTTTAAAAATCTTACACAATTTCTACTTTTAACTGTCAACTTATAAAGATATTCATAATAATTAGAAACAGAATCATATTTAAGTAAAAGAGAATGTTTTTACATTATTTGCTTTTTGTAAAGTATTACTTACGAAAATTAACCCTTAAGAGGCTACTTCAGTCAGGCGAAAAGACCCGTTCGCTAATGCTAATCTTATGGAAGAAATTTATAAAGATATCTCGGTTGCATTTCAATATTTTTAAATGATTTTTTTTTTTTTTTTTTTTGCATTAGACAGTTGAGATCGATCTGTACAAAGGTTGTTTTTTACTCTTTCGATTTTGTTTACAGATATTTTTTTTATGAGGACACTTTCATTTTTGGAACCGGTTTCGAAAGTGAAAACATCCTCATAAGAAAAATGTGTAATGAAAATCGAAAAAGTAAAAAACGGCCTGCATACAGATCGATCTCAGCTATCCAATGCAAAAGAAATCATTTAAAAATATTGAAATGCAACCGAGATATCTTTATAAATTTCTTCCATAGGATTAGCATTAGCGAACGGGTCTTTTCGACTGACTGAAGTAGCCTCTTAATGGGGATTTTCATAGGAATTAACAATGTAAAAATGCAAGTTCCTGAACCTTTTCTACTAATCTGCTTCTTGTTTTTTCACAAAAAAGGGCGCTTCTAATCAAAACAGAAAAACTTTCAGGTTTGATAATACACATCAAGAAAGACAATTTTTGCTCAGAAAACCATAATCGCAATCCACTTATTCAGTTATAAATAAAGTTTATCTCATCTCATTCGAGGTCAAACTTGGATTTTCATTTGTTAACCCTAATGAAGATATCATAGCTATATTTTTAATAAACTTGCTTTGATTTCTGTGAAATATAATATCATGATGAGAAGTGCTGGAAATTTCCACTTTTCATATTTAAACAACTATGAGGTAGACATTCCTTTATTCAGAATGCAATTTATAGTATTTATACCGTGCCACTGGCCAAAATTCAGCCATTTTCAATGATATCATCACATTTAATACAAACTAAATTAATATGAAACAAATCTTGCTAAAATATCTTCATTTACTGATAAAGTTGTGAACGAAAATTCAGTTTCGGCTTGTACTTGCATACCCAGAATTTTTGACTGAATATATTGCAATTTTGGTGGAATAGATGGAGTAAGTTGTTGTTTCTTGCCCAAAATTTTTGTCTTGACCACATTAACTCTGTTGAAAGTTTGTTACAATTTTTTTAGGAACAATGTGTATGTTTACAATCTCTGAAAATAATCGCCCATTCGAAACACTGATCTAAGATGCATTTAAAAACTTCCTTGCTAAATCAAAGGCAGTAGAAAAGTTATTTTTGTTGAGTTGTTTGTTTTAGAATTAAAAAAAATGTATACATTCACTTGGTTTAATTCACCAGAAGAAGGTATGAAATATCAAACTTTTTAAATTAATAAAATTTTAAAATTCTCTTCTTAAATTCTTTTCTTAAGCAGATTTTTTCCATATATACAGTTTACTTGTAAAAAGTTCTTGTTTATCAAAATGTAAGTTTCTGCATTAAATATTATGTAAAATTATTTTTAAATTTAACATTTTAATGCCTTTAATCTTTGGAATATAAAAGTATTTGACCAGCCGAGTACTTGGTATTTGGCCGAATAGCTACTACTCGGCTGGCCGAATATCCGGTATTCGGCCTAACAGTTAATTCGGCTAGCCGAATATTCGGTAGAAAATTTATTTTTGCTGAGTTGTTTGTTTTAGAATTAAAAAATATATATATTGGTTTATTTCACCAGAAGAAGCCATGAAACTTTTTTAATTAATAAAATTTTAAAATATTCGACCAGCCGAATATTTGGTATTTGGCCGAATAGTTACTACTCGGCTAGCCGAATCTTCGGTATCCGGTTCGCCTGTTGGCCGAATATTCGGTATTCGGTCAAAATCACTATTCGGTACATCCTTAATAGCTGATGTAATTTTATTACACCGTTTTAATTTTCTTTGATAAGAAAAAATTCCCGGTTCTCTTTTATTTTTTGCTTTGAAAAAAATGTTGCAATGATGTTTGCAACAGTAAACATCTGGCGACATCCTGTCCCCCGAAAAAACCGCAAAATATCCACCCCCATAGCTTTCAGAGTCCAGCAAAATGAATTTTAACGAACAAGAAGTCTGGCCTTCTAATTTCATTTGCATTGGTCAAGGAGTGTACACATTTACCCTCAAGGCCTTTTTCTCCAGATTCCTTTCTTGAATGAAGCGAAGATATTCTTTACCCTAATCTTCTAGCTTACAGGGATACTGCATAGAAATAGGAAGAAGGTATATTTAATCTTCTAAGGGATACTGTATCATGGACTTCCCCCTTCTTACATCCATGGAATAGCTAAAAAGTGAAATTGTAATCGCCTCCCAGCGAAAAAAAAAATTACATAATGCAAAGATAAAGGAAGTTTCTAATTAGAAAATATGTAATAATTTTAAATATGTTTTGACATTGTTTTCTGTTTTGTAATATATCTTTAAAAATTCTTTTAAAAAAAAGAAAAAAAAATCAGAGCCAAATGATGCAATTTTTGAACGAAAGTGAAATTACCGAATGTATATGAGTTTACCGAAGTGGGGGGGTGTCGCACCCCCCCACACCCCCCCTGTAGCTACGTCCCTGATCCTACTTACATTCGATTGATCACTTTAATACAGCCAGGATCTCGTCATAATTTATCCATAAAACGTTAGTAAATAATATCAATTTCACAAAAACAATAAATTATCATAGAATCGAAATAAACATTCCGTTTTTGTTATTATTTATTAAGAAGACATTAAGCACACAACAATCAAAAACAAAGTAATCGAATTGCTTTGTGTATAAGTCAGGCCCGTAGCTAGACTATATTTCCAGGTAGGGCAAACGCTTTTCCAGGGAGGGCAGATTATTTCTTAATTTTTTCCCAGTCTCTTATTTGTAGTTCTTCAAAAACATGTACTGCAATTTTAAGGTAAACGTTTCTCATTTAAAACACAAGATTTTTCTAAACTCAGTATGATTTTTTTTTAATTTTTTCCGAGGGCACAATGCAAATGTGTCAAAGATAAATAAATAAATATATATATATATTTAACAGTTTTCCCGCGATTTTGAAGTCCATGTTCCAAATTTTTAAATCTTTATTGCTTTTTACTCTCCTTATTACATTCATTCTCCATTTTACATTGAGCAAAAAAATATTTAAAAAAAATCAAAACTTATAATAAAAAATTAAAAAAAGGTTTGTTTGTTTTACAGGTATAGATTGTCGAGAACTATTCTCCATTTTACATTAAGCAAATATATATATATATATAATATATATGTAAAAGCAATTTAACAAATTACAAAAACCATTTGGAAAATGATTTTTTCGAAGACTAAAATTTAAGGCATAAAAAATCGCACGGAGTTGATCATACATTACGTACGCCATGAATTAAACATTAATATTCCTGGACCTATCATGAACAAATTTTAAAAGAAATTTCAGTTTTACAATTTTCGGTATTGTAAATTTTTAAACTTCTACGGAGCTGGTCATACATTACGTGCGCCATGGATTACACATTAATATTCCTGGACCAATTTTAAATGTAATTTCCTGCATTACGTACGCCATGGATTATATTTCGGTACTGTAATTTTTTAAACTTCTACGGAGCTGGTCATACATTACGTACGCCATGGATTAAACATAAATATTTCAGGACCAATTTTTAATGAAATTCCATTCTTAAACTTCTAAACATCCCACAACATTGCTTTTTACACCGTCGTATCGAGAAAAAAATGTACTTTTAAATGCAATTTGTTTGAAAGCTGTATCTCATTTTGATCCTGAGTTATTAATTTTTTTTTGTAGTTTTTATTACTTTTTTGTCATAGTGGCAACAGAAGTATCCATCTCTGTTGAAAGTAAAGGGAAAATACAAATTACTGTAGAGACCAATCAGAAAACGAATAAAATGCGGATTCAACCAGTAAAACGCTTCAGATATGTTTTTGATTTCCTACCCTGACAAAGAACAATAACCATTTTTCCAAATGGTTAAAAAATTAAAACTTATAATAAAAATATTAAAAAAAAGGTTTTTTTGTTTTACAGGTACAGATTGTCGAGAACTTAAAAATAATCATGCAATCAGTTAATTTATTCAAAAGTTAAACCTCTAAAAAATAGCGTTTCCAAATAACTGAATTTAAAATCTTTAACATTATTATCCATATGTTAATATTCTACTTTAAATACTTACCAAACATTTACCAATCACCCCGAAAAGATCGTTGATTTTTTTTCTTACGAATGTCCTTGGAATAATTTGTTTATTTGCCTTGTTGCTTTTAGGCAAATCGAGATTGAGAATTTCTGGTTTACTTTTAGTAGTTAATGATAATGAATTTTTATCATTACTATTTACACATTATTTAGGAGCGGGACTCACTGTTTCCTGTTCTAGTTCACGATTCTTATACATAAATGAACGGATATCCATATTTTCAAATATATCTTGTAGTCACAGATAAAGTAATCAGTTCGCACACACACATTTTTCCAAAATATATAACTTTTAAATCGAGAACACTTTTTTTCGCTCTGTCACCAAAGGCTGATTAGCACCTAAAATCCGCAACAGTTGAGCTAAAACTAGTGCATAGTGCATTATTTTCATTTTCACAAACAGATGTTTCGCAGTCGCTAAGTCAATTTCTCGAAATTGCTGACCGGTACTCAAAAAACTTTCTGGCGGCCCTGCACAAACACATATCCGTAGTCAGCACAATCACAGGGACGAAAATTTGCATTGATATCGTCCCATTGTAAATTCTTGAAAAACTAACTTTTGGAAAATATTTCATACTACCTCTTTATTTAGAAAAAAAAAATCTCTTAGGTGGTTTAAGAACATTTCAGAGGAAGGATAACACGATTTCACACCATAGGTGGTCCAGTGATATGAAAGAAAATCACTGAATAGCAAGTACTAAAGGGTGCTAGACAGTTCGGCTACTTAATGATTCTTGTGAGAGGCGATCTCTTTGCAGTCTTGAAGCTAGGCAACCTTATAAGTATTATAAATGTGACAAACTGAAGGGGGGGAGGGAAGAAGCTTGCAAGCGGGGGCAAATTCAAAGTTGCACACGGGCGTTCTAGTTTGTTTTTTTTTTAAACAGATCAAGTCTTCTAAATTCTCATGCTTGTGTTCTTTTATTCAAGACTTAATTTATACAAACCAGTGCCCTCTCAGTTTCAGAATAAACAATGACATTTTTTGCTTGTTCCGTGCTAAATCTTATTAAAAATAAACAATATTTATACAATTTAGTGTTTAGAGCAGAAGATCTAGTCTGTGCATATATAAAATATTTTTTAATTTATATTTTCACTTGCCCATTTCCCATAAAGGAACAATGTTTCTTTAATTTAATTTTTAAAAATAGATATATATATTGTATATACTTATGACTGTTGTCTGTTCGGTCCATAATTATTTCATATACCCTCCATGATGTTCCAAGAAATCAAATAACGTTTTTTTCTTCTTCTCTTATCAAAATAATGCATTTTTCAGAAAATGCTGGTAAAGTGTCCATGTTTAAACTGATTTTTGTTGCATAAATCAGGGTTTCCTCTTGCACATATTTCTATTTTATTGGCACCAGGGCTTAATTTCTAACAAAAAAAGTACCGGAGCCCTAATATTTTACCCTAATACTAATAACCGTAGCGTCCCCCCCCCCCCTCCACCGTCACTCTAATCCGCATATTTATATTTCATACATTATTTGCAAAATTTAAAGCATTTTTTTTTCTTTAGGAAAATAAAAATTTTCAATAATTTCTGCATATACTTAGCTGTCAATTGTTCCACTTTTTAGTCCTTCCAAGTAGAAACCTTTGCCTAATTTTAATGTTAATTAATCACAGGATTCTGCGAGTAAATAAATTAAGGATTCTGATTCGAAAACAGTGTTAAAACAAAATAGGGACAGTTCGCAGCTATACATTTTTATAAAAAATGAATGAAATTTACAGAAATTAATACTGATATGCTAAAGAAATTCTTTTCCCATAATAAATTTTCCCATAAAAGTAGCATATCAAACTATAATCGGTTCCTTCCGTAGAACAATCTTTCGTGATGAGTCCCTGAAAATCAGATTAAATTAAACATCTGACACCGTGATCGGAAAGATTCAATGCTTTTATAGAAAAAGGGGAAACGCTGCTCTATTGCTTAATATAAAAATAACAATGCATTACAATTATATCTACTTACAAATGACTACTATTTACAACTTTGTAAATCTGCAGAGCAGAGCCGCATTTGTGATGAAAAATAAATAGAAAATCACTAACGTTATTTTCGTACTCGTACGCAATGGAAAACTAAAAACCTCAAGCAAATAATATCTCAAGCTGATGCTCGTTGACTAAAAAAGGAAAATATTCTTTTCTGGTTAGATATCTATTTTTTTTTTTTTTTAATGATCCAGCTAAAAAATATCCTAGTGTCAGAAAAGAAAATCAAACAGAAAGCAAATTCATTGCTCGCGCTCTTGAATCGCGCCAATATACATGTCGCCGAAAACAATGCCAGACATAAATCTGAAAATGTCAGTAGGATAAACAAAACACGATTCTGTTTCTCCTATTCTGATCAAAATGGCATTAAAAAGGGGAAGAGTTATTTTATTTTTTCTATACCTGAGTAAATAAAATTTTTAATTTACAGACAGATTGAGTTCGAGCGCTTGGGTTTTTCGGAAGCGCTATTGCACTAGGCTCCGGAGCTCTGTATTTATGGGCTCCGGTGGGCTCCGGCGCAATTTAAGCCCTGATTGGCACCACTAATTTTAAAAAGTAAAATTTGTAGTGTATTTTTCTCCTGCTCATGTTGTTGAGCTGTGTGTAAATTAGTTTTGTTTTAAGAAAGGCTAATAAAATATATAAATTGGTGCAAGTGAGAGACCTGATAAATATTACAAGAAAATAGTCATCATAAATAAATCGACTTCTGTCAAGAAATCATCACAAAATAAAGGAAAATGTCATTCGATTGTTTACAATATTAATGAGGAGTTTAAAAAATCATGTATGGAGTGGAGGGAGGTTTATTTTATATATATGTATATTTATATACAATGAAATCTGTCTAAGGCGGAATCGCTTAGGACTGAAATAAAATGCCGCCTTTGACAGATTTCCGGCTTAGACAGAAAAACTTTTACACATCCCATTTACAGAGTATTAATAATTTCTTTGACTAAAAATTAAAACTAACGTATTTTTCAATTTTTTTTAATTAAATAAACATGAAATCTTTGTACATATTTTTATATATTTATAATAATGTTAATTCACACTACAAATTGATAGTACACGAACACACTGTTATAAATCAAAATTACAAGTTTTAGTTAAAAAAAGTTATATTTACCTTAATAAACGCCATAAAATTCTATTATCTTAATTTTTTTTTTTTTAATCGAATATTGTTGTTTATCACTTTCATCAATCAGTGAGGCACCGTTCTGGCCTCTGGGAGTTAGACTGGACAATACATGTCAGTATGAAAAGATAAGGTTTCTTTCCATTTATATTTCCAAGAGGAATTTTCTTCCGTCTTAAACAGTAACTTTGCTACATGGAACCCCAAAATGAATGTCCGGTTCCGCGTTATACATATTGTTTCCGTCTTAGACAGATTTCTCGAAAATCTCTATGTTTAAAAATGTGGGTCTCTGAAATTTTCCGCCTTAGACAGATTTCATTGTACATATATATCTATACTATGTTAAAAAAATATTTTATATTTGCACAAACTTTTCGTCACTAAAAATAATAAAAGGTTAACAGATGGTTATAGCATGGAACAAATATAGCCCATATGCTATTTCGCTTCTGACCGCGAGCTGTGAGGTGCGCCTCCCTATCTCTCACATTTGTATGTTTTAAACTTTAAATTTTGAACTGATGGAGCTTTATGCACATTTTTCATTTGCGACATTTAACGTTATAGATATTTTCTTAATATATCGGTGCAAAGTTCAATCCTCTTATATTTGTAAATATATGCATACCTATTACACATATAAAAAAAATTTCAGACTCAACAATACGATTTTTTATTTTATTTTTTTTTTATTTATTTATTTTTTTTTTTTTTTACAGATGCGCATTACCGTATTTATAAGAGAAACATAAAACTTACAGGCATTACTACTGAAATGATTTGGAATCGAATACCGTCTTTCACTTTTCGGTAAATGTATTACACTTTAAGTTGTAATCCATTTCTATCCTTTACCAGGTTGTCGCGTCAAAGAAATTGCTTATAATAGCACCTTTAACGACATTTTCTGGAAACTGGTTTGCTTTTACGAAAATGTGGAAAAGTCTATTCAATTTCTTTGTTTCTTAATAATAGCGCACATAAAATTTTTGAATTTAAAAATAAAAATGACCTTATGAATCTGCCAGTAAGTAACGAATGTAGCTCGACATATTATATTACTTAAATATGAAATAAAGATTGGTTTATTTTCGAATTACCGACTTTTTAAATTTTCAAAAGAATAGGAGACAATCAAAGAGACGAAGGGACAGACCTTCCATTATCGATTTCTTATTTTCACGAGAGGGACGGGGGGTCTATTCTGAAAATTTCTGGTATGATTTCCAGATGATTTATTTTCCCATGTACCCCCAAACGCTTGTAGTCAGCGCTTACGATGGATTTAATTTGTTACAATGTTCGATAGTAAAAAGTCTTTTTAAAGTGTAAGCAAAGGTATGATATTTTTTAAACCTACTTGAATCATATTGCTATCGGCACATAACTCCTTTCAAAGGATATAAAAAAGTAATATTTTTTGCAAGGGAAAACTTTGTATTATAAAATCGAAGTGTAGTTATTTAAATCTTATCGTAACTTTTTCCCTTTTATCCCTTGATTTATTATCGATTGGTATTACTTCGTTCCTTTCAGATTTTTGTTAGTTTAAGATGAAAAGGTATTTTGTTATGTTACATAAAATTTATTTAAAGTGAAATTCATGCAAAAGTGTAACACGGTAATAATTTCTTCTGCTAAAAGTCACGTAAATCCGTAAAAAGAATGAGAAGTTTAAAACACGTGTACATTAAAAACAATTAAGAAAATTCTGTAAATTTCTTAATTGAAACTTAAATTTATATCAGTTAATTAATGCAAAATTTGATATTCTATTGGTAAAAGATGATATTTTCAATGTAATTACATTTCTCCTACAAAAAAAAAAAAAAAAAAAAAAAAAAAATTGAGATATTTGTTTGACAAATTTTTATTATTCCTTAATATGTAATAAAAAGTGCGAAATATGAAACAAAGAGCGTATTGGGTTTAGTTGACCCCTCTTCCCAGAGAAAACAAGTAAACATTCATGACAAAAGAAAAAAGTCCTTATGCTTGAAAGTTGGAATACCAAGTTTCATGGAATCCGATCAATTTTCGGTGCAACAAGCAGAAGTGTAAGTAGAACACATGTATTCAAAGTACCCTGAACAGAACTGTCAGGTACAGTTTATTGAAGTTAACAAAATAATATTGTAGGCTGTTTCATTGTAATTTCAGAAGCCTTTGGTTTCAACCCCGCCTTCCTGACGATCCATTTTGTATAGTGACAATTGTACAAAGAAAGCAAGTTTTACGGATATAAGCTAATTCAGATATCTTTGTGAGGCGGTGAGGAGTGTGGAATAATTTCTACAAAGCAAAGAAGCCAGGAAAGACCTCAGAGTAAAGATACTGAGAAAAGTATGTGGGAATGACCAATGCCACAGTTCCGACAGGTCTGTTAAAAGAGAAAGAGAGAAAAAAAAGTGTAGATGAAAATTTTCCTATTTTTACTTGCCGGTCTAAAAACGAAATAGAGGGGTTCTCTTTGATTAGGTTGGCATGAAGGAGGGGGGAAATGGAAATTTAATGTATTAAATAAAAGTTATTTAAAGTGAAATAGTGGGTTAGCTAGTTTCATGGTAGGTTGGACAAAAATTTGAAAAAAAAAAAAAAAAAAAGTAAAAATTTATATTAGTTGTTTATACTGGAATTTATAGTCTCACGCTAGGTCGGGCAAAATTTTTTCCAGGTCGGGCTTTGCCCGACCTGGCCCCTGCCTAGCTACGGGCCTGGTATAAGTGTGCGTCAGGGCGTTTTGGGTAAGACCGCGACTATCACGTGAATTTTAACCACGGAAGCCCATTACGTTAGCCCCGCCATTAGCGGTAATGACGTCAAAAACATGGAAAAATATGGACATCACGTGATTCGTTGCCACCTAACGAATTGGTCTTTTTATTATATGCCTGAGTAGTTTCATTAACATTTTTTTTTCAAAATATTCTTAGTATGCACTTTAAGGAGACCTTCCTTGTTAGCTGCACCTTTACAAAAATTTTGCTTTATTTTATAAGGACTGATTTGAGTAAATTGTAGTCTTTTTAAGTTTCTATTCTTCTGTCAAATTTGGAAGCATGTTCGTGTGACAGTCCTATATTTTTATGTTGCTGCATTAAAAATAATTGTGTATTATTTGTAGCTATTTTAATAAATTATCGACAGATCTTCCTAAAAAATAAATATGTAAGCTAAGTAATTTAATTTTATCTTACAAGAATAATTTCTAAGCCTTGTTTTTAATTCCTTGCAATATTGTTTAATGTTGAGGTTGGTGTCGGCTGGCGGTAGTGAGCTCTCCGTGAAGCACGTGGGGGGGCGTTTACCGGATAGCGGCACGGCGTGTTGTGCGGTGATATTTTAGTGTTGTGTTTCTTCAAGTGGGTCTTGTATCGGTGCTATAGACGGGTTACACATGACGTAACATGTCTGAAATCGCTTCCTATGGCGCCCAAATATAAGGCGAATTTGGTGCTCTCCATTTAATTTTTTAGACTTATTTGCACTATAAGAATTAAAATAAGGAAGCTCTAAATTAAAGAGAAAGATAACACGTGCTTTTAACAGCAAACGGGGAGTTCTGTGCTCCACGTGTGTGCTCCAGAAGCTATAGTATCAGTCGTTGCTAATAGCAACGTGACGTCAATGCAAGGGGTCTATAGATCAGTTTCAACTGACGTCACACCCTAGCAACTAGCTTGGCAACCCCGTGAATGTTTATTGTTTGCCTCCCAAATTTCCCGGGTTTCTCCACTTTCATTGGTTGAACGCTAAAAGATCGGTGATTTTGATTGGTTGCTGAAAATTTGGGGGGCATGTGGTCACGTGGTTGAAACTGGTCTATTTTTATAGATAACCTTTTTGGAGTGTTTGTGCTTCCGTGTACGTTTTTATTTCAGATTCGGTGTGTTGCAATTATGTCTGGTAAAGCTGCGGAGGTCAGCATGGCGAATTCTGTAGAGTTGCAAAAAAACCCGCAGTTTTGAGGGGCTGGAATAAACACGGGAATATTGGAAATATTGAAGGAGTTTTGAAGTTAAACAAAACCAGTTATTTTCCAATTTGAAATTTTTATTTTAAGGAAATTTCAGGGAATAATGTTCCAAAAAGATAGATTTTACTTTATGAATTCACAAAACTTATGATTTTACAGTCTAAGTCTTAGGCTGGGATTACGGTGCCTCGCTCGACCGTATCTTACGCTCGATCGTAGGATAGGCGTTCCTGCGATAAATCGTAACTTGGTATTACGGTGCCTCGGCGCAAGTCCTTGTGCTTCGGCGTAAGTCCTCCTGCAGTCAGCCAATCACAGGCCGCAGTTACATTTGTTGTGGTTGCGCGCGCATCCACTTCTGTCTTAACTTACGGCTGCTTCCAAGCTGTCGTAAGATCGCGAAGCACCGTAATGCCGTTTACGTTTTGTTTATATCGTAAGTTTCTAAGTTGATCTTAAGTGAGGCACCGTAATCCCAGCCTTAATAATTTAATTACTTTACAACAATGGCGGCCGTAAATAGGTGAGGTAGAGGTCTGCACGGGCCGGAATTTCCAGGCCCGGGCCCGGCCCGGCCCGAACGAAAGCTATCTTGGCCCGGCCCGGTGTAAACATTGAAAGTTCGGCCCGAGCCCGGCCCGGCCCGTTTGCATTTTTACAGCTCTCGGCCCGGCCCGTACAAAAATCAGTGAAAACAGGCCCGGCCCGACTCAATTTCTGCAAAATAAATCCGTTTTTTCTTGACATACAATTAAGATTCTTTTAATGAATACTACATACATATTTATGGGAACACTTTACAGTATATTTTAGATTACTATGTGTTCGCAAAACATAAAACACACAATAGTAAACATTAACGATTACTTACAGTGTTTTAGTCATCGTCTCTACAGATATTTCAAAATTCAAATAAGGATTCATTAAAAGATTAATGCAGTCAAGAATAAAGGATTAAAACATGATAACTTTTGAAGCTGTATAATAAAAAGTAGATTTGTGAAAATATTTCTCTCATTTTCTCAAGTCGAAAGGACATTTTTTGACACATTTATGAATTCATTTCTTTTCGGAAACGCGTAAGATTGGCAGGTATTCTTACTCACAAACTATGTAAATGCCGTTTTTTCATAGATAAAAGCAATATATCTTTCTGAAAATACTGCCAAAGTTAGCGTTTTGAATCGAATTTCCGGAAGCGATAGCACAGGAAAGGAGAAAAACGTACAGTCACGTGACAAGAATCTCTGTTATCTCTGTAAGTAATTTATCAATTATGGAGAAAGCTATTCGTTTCCAAATGTCTTCAATAGTCAGGCCTGCTTTTATACTTTTATAGTTAAAAATGAGTCAGAAAATGCGTCTGAAAGTTTCACATTGTTGAGCAGTGAATATGAGAACCACTTTAAGGTATATTTCCAAAGATACTGTTAACATAAGTTCATTATCACTATTAATACTTTGTTTTACAAAACGTAATGCCTGTCCTACACATCCTACGATCGATTAAGACCAGTTCCGTCCCGGTACGAGTCTTCTGACTCCAGGTTTAATTTTTTTCAGCAATCTAGTAACTGTCCGATGCCGATCTCTTACGATGGACATGTTACATTTCTGTATTGATGTTGTTAAACTCGCATCGGCTTGTGACGCACATTTATACTTCTCGAGAAAATCACATTCATTGAAAATAGCTAGTATTTTATCTGCTTCGCTTGAATTCTTATATCGGGCCGATAGGCCCGATTAATTTTTTTATCGGCCCGGCCCGTTAATTTTGTCTGTCGGCCCGGCCCGGCCCGTTCAAAAAATTGTCCTAATTCTGCCGGCCCGGCCCGTTTGAAAATTAGCCTTCATTCCGCCGGCCCGGCCCGGCCCGCGGGCCGAGCCGCGTACGGGCCTCGGGCCAAGCCCGGGCCCGTGCAGACCTCTAAGGTGAGGATTTAAATGTTTCTTTAAAAAATGATTTTCTTCAGTTTCTGTTGGCTCGCACATCTCGTTTTCAGGCATACCTTATTTGAATTTTCTAACGAGTTGCTTTGTATTTTTGCATTGATTTCTTTAAATGTTGTTCATTTTCTGTTTTGTTTACATTCGTTAATTCGAAGAACAATGAAGTTTACATTCATGTCAGGGAAGATGAATCTCTCATTTTCCTCTTTCACTTTTTACTTATCGACGATAAAAATAACAATTTTTTTTAATTTCTCTTACTTAATATTTCTGCAGCTTTAGCATGTAGCCCTGCCTGTTAGTTTTCATGCAAACCATGCTATTTTTTTTTTATTATATGTTGTTAGTTTTGTTTACATTGATATAAATTGAAATCATTAAAAATAATTGAAAATAATAAATTAAAAATTTTTCATGCCTAAAACTTTCTGAAAACTCCCGGAAATTTAAAAAATTTCCTTCCCAAAAAACCCGGTTTATTCCCCTGGAATAAACCCGATTTTTTCCACCCTTTGCAACTCTAGAATTCTGTGATTAACATAGTGGACGATAAAGTATCTCAGCAACCTCCGGTGGAAACTGTGGATACGATGGAGGTAGTCGAAAATAATCTGGTTGGCGACGAAAATAATAACAACGTGGTTCGTTCGTCGGTAGCGTTAGATTTACTTCTTCAGTGGGCGGCGGCAAATGGAGGTAAGGCGTTTAATAACTTTTTACAAAGTGCTGACTCAAAAGCAATACCACAACGTGATCCAAGAGTGGTGCAGGCAGAGTTAAAAGAGAAACTTACTTAGGTGGAGGATATTGATAATGTTCGGTACACGAGAAATGGATGTATAATAGTGAGCACAAATAAAGTGGACTGTGCGTCTGAAATAGTGAACTGGTCAGAGTTTTTGGGGGTGGCCATTCGAATTCGGGTGGTGTGGGAAAACTTAACAAACAAATTTTTAATGTTCCTGTTGACATTCCTCTGGCTGAGCTAGGGCAGGAAATTGAGGAAATCAATGCAGTTAAGATTTTTGAACTTAGAAGATTCATACGTAAGGACTCACTAAACAAGGTGTCATCGGTTTTGGTGACGTCATTAGGTACGAATCTGCCAGCAGAAATAAAAATATGGAGCTCATTACACACTATACGGCAATTTATAGATAGACCGCGCCAGTGCGGCAAATGTTACAAGTTTAATCATACAACTGGCAAATGCACCTCGGACCAGATTTGTGTCACATGTGGCACGGTTCATACAGGTCCTTGCGCGTCGCCAGTTAGATGTACAAACTGTGGAGGCGAGCACAGAGCAGATTATTTGCAATGCCCATTCCGGTTGAAAGAAGTTGAATTTTTGAATTTCAAAAGTAAAATTTTTTTGTCGTTTGTGGAGGCCCGGAGAAGATTCTCTCAGAGGTCGAGCTCCGGATCCTATGCCAAGGTTGCTAGCATAAAAAAATCGGACTATGAGGAAATACAAAAAATAGTTGAAACTAGGACGAACAACCTGGTTCGTGTGTTGGTGGAAATGACTGCTAAAAACTCAGAAAAGGTACTGGACTCGATTTATGCACTAAGTAATGTTATAATGAAATTTATGGCAGAGGTCAGCGATCTGCAGCCTGGGTGGAAACGTCCTAACAGAAAGGACGACAGAGGATAAAAAAAGTTTTATGTATGTTTTCAGGTGATTGTTTTCCTCTTCTCTTTTTTGTTGGCCACATTGTTTGGACTGTTTTTTCTTCGGGGTTTTGTAGGCTGGCATCTGCGAACTGCTTTTGCCTGGGTAGCGTACCTTTTGTGTTTTCCTGTTGCTTTTGTTTTATGGGTTACCGGGTCTATGCCTATTTAGGGGGGGGGGGAAGTGGGTGGTTTTTGTGGGCTGGCACTTGCGAACTGCATTTTGCCTGGGTAGTTTACCTGCTGTGTTTTTTCTTGTTGTTATTTGTTGGGTTATTGGTTCTCGGTTTTATTTATGGGCATTAGTATAGTGCAATGGAACTGCCGAAGTTTGTTGAATAAACTCCCCTGGCTTAGTCACCCTCCCTTTTCAAGTGCTGATATTCTAGTGTTTCAAGACTTTCCTGTCTCCGGACAAGGCGGTCTCCCTTCCTGGAAAAGTCTTATATAGATCCGATAGGCTGGGTCGTCCTAGCGGCGGGCTAGCTATTGCTGTTAATAACAAGTGGTCTTCTGTTAACATCAATCTTCTTGATTCGGGTTCCGCGAATGAGCTTATGGGTGTCCGGTGTCTTTTCAGCTCTGTTTACTTGAATGCTATTAATGTTTATTCTGGTTCCGGTCTTTTGGTTCCAGATTTGATTAGGTATTGTCGTGGTATGGATGGCCCGACTTTGATTCTGGGGGACTTCAATCTCTACCATCAGCACTGGGGAACCCAGGTGTCGTCACGAAATGCCGAGGCCTTCGTGGAGTGGCTGGGTGACAGTTCTTTTTGTCTGATGAACTCATCTGATCCAACCCATATTGCCCCAAGCGGAGTGTGTTCATTAATTGATCTATCTCTGTGCTCGTCAGACTTGTTGGTGGGCTCAACTGTTCAAGTCGAAGAGGACACATATGAAAGCGACCATTTTCCAATCAACATTAATGTTGAAATCAGGACTCCCTTGCATCCAGGTTCTATTCTGTATAAAGGGCCTCGCATTTGCCAGGTGGTAAATGATTTTCTGGAGCTTTCGCCTATTGCACAATATAAATCTTTTCTCGATCTTATTCGCGATGCCATGCACCAGCATAGCTTCTCAAGGAAGAACCCTGCCAAAGGCCTCCCGGTGTGGTGGACAACTAAATGTAGTGGATTTCTGAGCCAGAAGAGATATTACCTTAAGAAAGCCCGCCAGCTGGTGTCTACGGAGTTCTGCGTGAAATTCAAACAGGCTTCTGCTAGACTTCGTCAGGCAATACGGGAGTCTAAACGTCGATACTGGGACTCTGTGTGCAGCGATGCAAAAGATCCGGGTATCCTGTACAAAGTTTTTCGCAAGTTTAAGAATCGACAGGCCATGTCTCGTGATTCCCATCTTTACCTGAGGCACGCTGACACCCTGAGTTCAGAGGCTAGCACTCAATCAGAACTCTTTGCAGATCACTTCAGCGAGGCTGCGTGTCACGAGCCGATTCCCTTACTTTTGGGACTGACGAACCCGAAAAGCTGAATCGTACTTTCACAATGATGGAACTGAAGGAGGCCATCCGTAGGACGAAAATAACAGCTCCTGGGGAAGACAAAATTAGTGCTGCACTTTTTAAGGGGCTTTCGGATCACTCCTTGGAGTGCCTTCTCAACATCTATAACAATATCTGGGCCACGGGGGACATTCCTTTGGAGTGGACCTCTTCCTTGATTATTCCTATTCTCAAACCAGGTAAACCTAAATCTGACACAGCTTCCTATCGTCCTATTGCGCTTACCTCGGTCATATGCAAAATTTGTGAAAGAATGATAGCCAACAGAATCACCAGGCATCTCCTCGAGAATAGAATCCTTGACCCCAGACACCTTGGTTTTCAACCGTTCCGTGACAGCCGAACCGCAATCACAGCACTCCACCTTGACATCAAGCAGGCCAAACTCGAGAAGAAGTTTATCTTGGGTATTTCGCTTGACATTCAAGCTGCGTATGATTCGGTGTATATCGATGGTCTAATACTCAAGTGTGTTAAGATTGGAATTGTTGGCCCGATCCTCCTATGGCTTCATCGTTTCCTTTCCAGTCGGAGCATCAAGGTGCTGTGGAGGGGTATCAAGTCGTCTTCTCGTACTACTGGTCGAGGAGTGCCGCAGGGTGCAGTATTAAGCCCAATTCTCTTTACTATATTCTTATATGATTTTTTCAAAGTGCTGGAAGGGCTGGGTATCAAGTTTCTGATTTATGCTGATGATATTTTTCTTTACTGCATTAACTCTACCCTAGCTACCTGCCATGCAAAGTTACAAGAAGCCTTGCGCCTCATCACCCAACGGCGCGACTACTGGAAGTTGACCATTCGTCCTGACAAAAGTCATGCGATAAACCTCTCCCGCAGATGTGCAGAATGCGATTTTGACTTCAGCATCAATGGAGGCCTGATTGAATGGAGCGATGATATCAAATTCCTAGGACTCCATGTGGCTCGTCGCGGAGGGTTCAGTAGCTATGTCAATTACCTGCGAAGGAAAGTGTTCTGTCGTATCAACATGCTTAAATCCCTGGCCTGCAAGAATTATGGTGCGAGATCTAGGCACTTACTGACGCTGGCGTCAGCTTCAGTTTGTAGTTGTTTGGGATATGGGGCTGTGGCTCTTAATATGGCAAGCGCCACAATGTTAAACAAGCTTGAAGTCTTGCAAACTAGTGCTATTAGGATGGCTTTGGGGTTCCCGAAGTGGACCCCGAATGTCATTCTCCGGAAACATGCTGGGGTTGTCCCGGTGTGTGATAGGATCAAAGGTATCGCTTGTGGATTTTGGATCAAACACCTGGCGTTAAGAAATTGGTCCCCTCTCTGGGAAAATGAGTAGCAATCATCCTGCATGCCAGTGTGTCGCCATGACAGGAATCTCTGCATCTTTGTAGAGACTATTCCCAGCATTGCGGATCTCCTAGATCAGATTGACGGTCAACTAGAGCATTTGATTCCTTTCCAGTTGCCCATCCCTTGTAATTGGGAAATAGTTCAATTTCATCTCGATGATCTGCCCTTCCAACACAAGGATCTGGATGGCAGTATTATTGGCCCTCTTTTCATGGATTTTCTACAGTACTTTGCTGATGATTGGCAAATAATAGCCACTGATGCTTCGAAATCCCCATCCATTGCTGCGTGCTCCACGGGTTCTCAGTTCGGCTATAGAATCCATACGGTGAACTCCATTTTTACGGCGGAAGCTTTAGCCATCGGAACAGCGTTAGACGAACTGGTTTCTTTGGGTCGGTCCACTCTGCTGCTCTCTGATAGTAGATCTGTCCTCACTGCGCTTCAAGCTGTCTCCATTACGTCTCCTAGAGTCATTCTGTGGCTCTCAAATAAACTTCAACGGATTGCCTCTCATTCCCCAAGTTTCTGGGTCTGCTGGGTGCCGGGTCATCGTGATATTCCTCTTAATGAAAGAGCCGACAGTCTCGCCAGAAATGTTAGAGATTCTGACGTTCTTCTGAACTGGATTTCTCCTGAAGATCTCATTCAGCATCAGAGACGAAATACTTTTCTTCATATCCAACAACAGTACAGTTCAAGCAAATATTTGACCTCACATGGTGATATTCCCAGTGTCAAGGTGACGAATTCCTGGTCCTCTAATAGAAGAGAGGATGTTCTTATCTCGCGACTTTTATGCAAGTTGCTAATCACGCCGGCTCTCCTTTCCCGTTTTGGTCTCGTAGATGATGACAGATGTAATGTCTGCCTCGTTTCTGACTCCGTGGAGCACATTTTATTCTCTTGCCACAAGTATCGCTCTCAGCGTGGTTTGTCCTGGGATATTTCTGTGCTACAGGGTCCATGTTTTCGCTCATTCCTCGAGTTCTCATGGGAATTCTGCAAGTCTTCGATATTTCGGTCCTCGACTCTCAAGTTTTTGCACAGTATAAATCGCTTCTAATTCTTGCCACTTTGTCTTCTCTGCTCAGCCTTTCTGGATCTTTCGTGCCACCAGCCTTGATGTTTAGTGGGCTCATCCCCCTCTCTCCAATTAGTTAATTAACGCAAGTTTTTTCAAATGTCAACTATGGCTCGTTTGTATTGTACTATTCGTATTTAATGATGTCTTTCCATTGGTATTTTCTGGTCTGCTGGATCATTTGAGACGACAGCCTTGCCGCTATAGGTCTCAGAGCACCCCCCCCCCCCTTCAAAGTTCAAAGTGCTGGAGCGTAGATAAGATCAGCTTGAGCAAGATAGGATCAGTGGCGTAGCTAGAATGGGTAACACCCGGTGTAAAAATGGTGTTACTCCCACCCGCTATGGTATCAGCCCCCCATCCGTCATATTTTTTTCAATTCTACATTATTACAAATAAAATTTTAACATATTTTTCGGAGAACTTTTAAGAACTTTATTATATCAACAAATTAATAATATTTTCAAAATAATGATAATAATTTTAATAAGAAAAGAAATACATTATTTTTTTTTATTTAAAAAAAAAGGTATAAATGAAATTAAGAATTTATTTGTATCGTATAAGCAAATATTTTAACATTAGAATATAATGGAATAAAATACGATTTAAGATTCAAAACATTTAAATAAAATAAACTAAATGGATATGCCAATCCTAAAACTATCTTCTATCTCTTACATGTTAATACTTCAAAATTCACAGTACCAAAATGAAATGACAGTCTTGGCCCATTATGATGATTTTATATGTATGGGTTCTTTGAATTGTGTGCATTTAAAAAGGAGATAGAAGCATCCCACCTTTCAAACAAGTCACTGAATTTCGGCACCCACCCTCTTAGATGTCTGAAACCGAAATTCACAACCCAAAGAGCATAAAAGCGACGGCAGTATACACCCAAGCCTGGTAAGAATATATTTAGGTGAAAGTTTTAAGAGAATATGAATTCATATTCTGTTAAAACTTTCACAAAGTTTGTTTAAATTCCGTTCATTAGTTTTAGGTAGCTCTTATTACAAAAAGTAAAAAGCTACCTATTGCAGTCGTCCGGTCGAAAGCACTTCCGGAAAATTTTGGTATATTTTCATCGATCATGACCCCAGACCCCAAAACCACCCTCCGTTCCAATGTGACTTATATACAGAGTGTCCATAATTAAACGACCCTACTTTAAAGTTGTCTAAATACGAAACTATTGGTCAAAAAGCTGTGAAATTTTGTGACGCACATAAAAAAAATTAGTTCAAAATTTCGCCACCAGAGGGTGTTTTTTAATAAATTACACATTTAGCCACCACCCACTGAATAATAGGCCTGAACTCTGTGAAAAAGATGGAGGCTGTCATAGGCGGATTTTTTTACGGTCCGCTCAATTCGATCACCAATAATTTTTTTAAGTTTTTACGCTTTATTTTTTTTTCGGGGGGCGATCTGTATATTTGTCTTATTTAATCTGAGAAAAATAAAGCGTAAAAACTTATAAAAATGTATAATTCATTAAAAAAGCCCCCTGGTGGGGAAATTTTGAACTATTTTTTTTCGCGCAAGCAAATTCCCATTTTTTTATTATGTCTGTCACAAAATTTCACAATTTTCTAGCCAATAGTTTCGTCGCTAGGCAACTTTAAAGTAGGATCGTTTAATTATGGATACCCTGTATAGATATCTGATTTTTGTCATGCGATAACTCTCGTATTTATAAACTGATTTGGATGAAATTAATTGTATGCATAGTACATACCAATGTCTGGACCAAGTTCGTTGGACAGCTTCATCCGCCATCTTGTTTCAAAATGACGGCATTTAATTTTTTTTATTTAAAAAGCGGTGCAAATAAATTAAAAACTGAAAAATATTATTTTCTTTAGAGTTTGACCTTAATACAAGGATTCCAGAGCATATTTTGTTTGTCTTTATCTTACAAAATGGCTGAGATATAGCAGTTTGAATTTCTGTGGCTGGCATTTTGACTTCATCCGTCATCTTGTTTGAAAATGGCGGCCATTGGTTATTGAACAGCATTTAATGCATCCCCATACTTATAAGAGGGTTTACCATAGGACACCCAACCAGGACGCCAACCGCTAGGTTTATGGCCTATATGTCCTGACGGGGAAACCCCTCCACCATCCAGTTGCTCCCAGCCGGGAAACGGGTCTATCAGCGACAATTATTACAAAAGAAACTGCTTACAAAAGCATAAATTCATATGCAAAACTGCATAGCAACTCGCTATGTCTCAAACAGAAGTACAGAAATGCATGTAAGTAGGTAACTATGCAACTAAAACACAAACATATAACTATATAGGTAACTCTACAACTGCACTGCAAAGCACACGACTAATAATACGCAAATAACAAAAGAAAAAGCAATATTACAAAATGTAGGTTTGTAGTAACTCTACAACTAGGTAAGCGTTAGTCCCATAATATAGTAGAGTCCAATATATAGCAGTCATACATAAAGTTCTAAAAGTATTACTAGATACACCATATATAGTCTTTCTTGACCACACCTGAAGCTTAACTTATAATTTATACCATACAAGATCATTGCACAGTCGTATGATTCATATCCCTACTACAGCCAATGTTCAGTACTTTAGTGGACACATCTGTACAGTTCAGTCCAATGTCCAATCAAGCTGTAAATGTTAAACTGCGTAGAATTACATTGGAAAAAAAACGGCAATTTAATTGATAAATACTAAAATCTGTATCTTATAAAAGAATATAGAGCATTAAGTGAGTTATAGTTATCACACAGCTTACGATAGTTTTCTTTGCTGAATAACACTCTTCTCACATTATAGTGCACACTCTGAGAATTATCAAAAAAGAAGAAGTATGGGACAAATGGGCAGCGTCCGAAAAGATAATGTAAAACATTTCCTGTCTTTCCACAATCACATTTTGAGTTACTTCTTTTGCGGATTTTACACAAGTATTCTGGGAAGCTTCCATATCCCGATATATAGTATTGGATAACTTGACTTACACATAGATACTTTTCATCAACCTTTCTTATAACACTATATGTATCTGGACCTTTAGCACTCTTGCTCCATTCTTCTTGCCAACTCTTCTTTATACCTTTCTTACACAGTCTCCTAACCAATGAGATTGGAAATGGTACCTCCAAAGTCAAATCTAACATCTCTGGATCTATTGCCTCCTTCGCAAGTTTATCCGCCCTCTCATTCCCTTCGTTGCCAACATGTGCTCTTGTCCATCCTATTGTTACAGTTTTGTTCAAGTTAGAATTCATGATCTTGTATATGTCTCTTATTATGTCATTACCTGGAAAGTTCCATTGCAGTGCCAATACCAAGTGCCAAGTGGGTTTACCATAGGGGGGACCCTGTTCTGTCGCCAAATGCCTCCAAGTTTGTCGCCAACTTGGCAATATATCACCAAATTTGGCGACCAAAGGGACGCCAACTTGACGATATCTCTAATATTTCGCCAAATTCCCATAGACTTCCATTGTAAACCAATAGGGTTTACTTGCTTACAGAAAATCAACAAATTGAGATATTTTAATGCAACAAAAACTAATATTAGCTTAAGGGATTCTATTAATTATATTTAAGGGAGTCCAAGTAAATTAAATTATGAATAAAAGTAACATGATACGATGCTTAGCATGCTCTCCCAAACATAAATTTTAAGGGAGACCAAACTGGTCGCCAAGGGCGGCTAGTGGCTTACTAATTTGGCGCAATTCTCATTCAAATTCAGTATTGATGAATATTCTCTTATCGAGCTCGTCGCATTTTAGCTTCTTAAAATTTGAGTAAAATTAGCTTCGAGTAAAACTTGCAAAATTTTAAAACCAAGAAATATGAAAGCTACCTCTTCCTCTCGGCACTGACCGAAAGAACTTATTTGAGATATAGCTATCACGAAAATCGTAAAAAATGCAGCATAACAGCGCCACCTGTGTATATGATTTACAAGAAAATCTAATCAGCACCAACTTACGTCAAAGTCTAATAGATCAGTTTCAACCACGTGATCACCAGCCCACCAAGTTTCATCGAACCAATCATAATCAACTATTTGTAGCCTGTATTATGAACCAACCAATCACAATCGGTCAAATTTGGGGGGCAAACAAAAAACACGCCTGGTTGCTAAGGCCATTGCTAGGGTGTGACGTCAGTTGAAACTGATCTATTGAATGTGTAGTTTGATGAAATTCCGTGCATTAGATCTTGAGATACAGCTATTGCGGAATTTGTGTAAAATACAGCATAGAAGCGCCACCTATTGGAAGATTTACAACAAACGTAATCAACACCAATTTATATCAAGGTATAACTGAATCTGAAGTTTGATGAAAATCCGTGCATTAATTCTTGAGATAGAGATATTGTGGAAATCGTGAAAAATGCAGCATAAACTTCTAAAACGTATAAATCAGTCGAAAACTGGAAGTCAAATTTTTTCACGAATGTGATTCTTTCTTCTTAAAGAGATAGAAGAAACAAAAAACGCATGAAAATTGAACTTATGAAAGGTACTTTGTATTTCATTTTTACTTTCTTCTATCTTTACAAGAAGAAAGTTTTGGATCCGTGACGAATTTCGACTTCCGGTCTTCGATGGATTTATACGTTTTAGAAGATCCTGAACACGATTTGATGGTTTTTAGAAAATGTCTGTCTGTCTGGTCTGTGACAAAAAAATTGTGGCCGCTCTATCGCAAAAGAACTAATGCACGGAATTTCACAAAACTTTAGATTCAGTTAGACTTGATATAAAATGGTGCTGATTAGTTTTTGGAGTATATCGCCTAATAGGTGGCGCTGCTATGTTTCAATTTTCACGATTTTTGTAATAGCACTATCTCAAGAACTAACTCACGGATTTTCATCAAACTTCAGATTCAGTTACAAGTTGATTCAAGTTGTTGCTTATTAGGTTTTGGTGTATATCGCTCAACAGCTGGCGCTGCTGCACTGCATTTTTTACTATTTCAGGAAAAATTCTATCTCAAGAACTAATGTACGGATTTTAATGAAACTTTAGATTCAGTTAGACCTTGATATAAACTGGTGCTGATTAGTTTTTGGTGTATATCGCCCAGAAAGTGGCGCTGCTGTGCTGCATCTTGTACGATTTCCACATTAGCTATAGAACTAATGCACGGATTTTCATCAAACTTCAGATTCAGTTAGAAGTTGACGTAAGCTGTTACTGATAAGGTTTTAGTGTAAATCGCACTACAGGCGGCGCTGCTATGCTGAATTTTTCACGATTTTTTGCAAAAGCTATGTATCGAAAATTAGTGCACGCAATTTGATCAAACTTAATATTCTGTTACATTTTCCCGTCAATATATCCTATTAGACTTGAGTGTATATTTAACAACAGATGCTGATTTTATACTCTTTGGGTTGGAAATTTTGGTTGTGGACATCTAAGATGGTGGGTTCCGAAATTCAATGATTTGTTTGAAACAACGCGATGCTTACCAGGTGTCCTAAAAAGGACTGACTGGTTTTAAAATTCAATAACTTGCAAGCGGTGACAGATATTTAAAAAATTCTTGCCGGAGCGTTATGCATAAGGTCAAAAGTTTTTTTACAGTGATTTTCAATTTTAGTTCGAATTACAAACAATAGATGGCGCTGTAAGCAATAAGCGCTAAAAACAGTCTCGATTTTTTGGTCGATCTCTTCTTCTATGCGGAAAAAGGAGATGAAAATGTATTGAGACGGTCCCAAAGACCAAAAATCGAGCCTGAATTTAGCGTCTATTGATCGCAGCGCCATCTTTTTTTTGTAATTCGAGCTAAAATCGAAAATCACTGTAAAAAAAACTTTTGACCTCATGCATAACCCTCCTGCAAGAATTTTTTAAATATCTGTCACCGTTTGCAAGTTATTGAATTTTAAAATCAGACAGTCCTTTTTAGAACACCCGGTATACCTCCTTGTTAAATGCATCCAATTCAACGATCCTATATAACTTTACAATCCTCATGATGGGCATAAATTGTCACTTAACCCTTTGCCCTCGAGAGGCGACTCTCACTCACCCGGGTAAATAGAAGCTCCAAATGCTCTGGAACACCAGTTTTTTAAAGTAATTTTTTTCTCCTTACCTACTGGCAGAATGGACCTAATGCACGCGACCTGAGATCGAGGCTAAAATTCGTCTGCTGGTGGCATAGCAGTGTGTGGAGTGTGAGTTATTAATGCTAGTTTGTTAAAAATACTGCAAAAAATTATTTGTTGAGGCAGCATATACTTAATATATTGTAATATAAATTCAAAATGTTCTTCTGTATGCGAGAAAATTCCTTAAGTTTGCTAATTTTCAGTTAAAATGTATGCACTCAACCTGGGTCAAGGCTAAAGTCGTCTGCTAGCGGTGTTTGCGCCTGCGCATACTAGCATGGACCTTACCCACGAATGGCAACAGTCATGCCTCTGCGGGAATTTTCCCTCCGAAAAAGACTGTTTATTGGACGAAGGGGAAGCAGTGTTAAAATGTTCCTCGCGGCTATTAGTGTTTTTCTGATGTTTACCCGCGGCTGACGTTACTTGGGTAAAGTCCATTCTGCCGGTACAGTGGCTAGAATAACAGATCAATATACCACCAACTCTGGCGTGTGACGTCACCTGCATAGGGTCCATTATTGTCTCTTAAAGATAGCTAAATAAACAGTAAGAAATTAGTGGTGTCCCTGTCCAGAGCATTCGGAGTCCTGATTTCCGCGCGACACCTGGAAACACTCTCGAGTGCAAAGGGTTAATTTTGGCACTGCGATAGCGAATTTTGAATTATTAACATGCATGAGACAGAAGAAAGTTGTTGGGATTGGCATATCCGACTACTTAATTAATGCGTCTATGTTTATTGTAAACCCAATAGACGTCCCACAATATCTAGACCATATTCTTTTATACTAAGCTTTTCCTTTCTAAAAGCAATTCATTTTCTAATACCAACAAAATAAAAATATTTTTAAGATAAATGTTATCGCTAATATCGTTTGAAATGCGTATTTATATTTTCCCTCAATCGAAATCTTGTAAGCATGACACATAATTTTATTTTCATTCTACATCAAAGGGCGACAACTAGCCAAATAAGGTAATCATAAATCAAAACGCTTTGTCGAAAAGTTCTCTTCCTATTCCGTTGTTCGCTGAAATAAACTTTTCTGACCAGTCGTGACTCATTTATCACAGCCGCCGTCTCCTGATGGTTGAATATTACAATGATTGCTATATTGAATATTACAATGATTGAGATCTAATACCAGCTTACAACATAAAGTATATGCTTTCCTAGAAGTCAAGGGTGCAATCACGGACTAGTGTATATTATATTGTCTATGGGTGCAATCTGTTTCGAAACTTGTTGGATGTGTCAATCCCAAAACTTTCTACTATCTGATACATCTTAATATTTCAAAAACTAGTTGCAAATGTTAATACTTCATCATTATTAGTTCATTCCAGCTTTGACTTTCATCTTTATTTTCTGTTTCAGTCAATTAATCGCAGTAAAAACGAGTTAATCTCGATCGTGGTATTTATTATAATCAATAGGTTATCGTTGTTCTGTTGTATATCAGTTGTTTTTCTAAAAGCCGGCACAGCAGAATGCGAAATTCCCGTGCCTGCACGAGGCACCGACATACAATGGAACTAAGAAACACCGAGAAAATTATAGAAAAACCGCTATTACAGAGCTCCCTTTCGGCGGAATATTTCGAAATTCAAGGAGGACCTGATTGCCATAGCCAAAAACAATTGGTTCAGTTCTATGCGTAACTCCATACACTTTTCGATGGTATAAAAATGAAAACGGTACGAAAATTGCTATTACAGCGCTCCCTTCCGGCGAAATATTTCGAAATTCAAGGAGAACCTGATTGCCATAACCGAAAATATGAATATGAAATTTGTTTAACTTCTTTGCATAACTTCAAAAACTTTTTGATGGTATAAAAATGTAAATGGCACAAAAATCGCTATTAAAACGCCCCCTTCCTGCGGAATATTTCCAAATTTAAGGAGGACCTGCTGGCCTTAGCTAAAAGACATACAAAAAAATTTGATTCAATTCTATGCTTAACTTTATACACTTTTCGATGGTATAATGGAGACACATGGTCAGGCGGACAGACATAAACATGTTTTTAGGGATCTCTGACCCCTAATAAGAAAGAGCAGATATAAAGAGCGGAAAGGGGGGCTAGTCCCCCTCTTAATTTAGATAAATGGGTTTTTCATGCAGAATTATTCGATTTGCTCCACATTTGGTGTACCTGTTTATTATGTTAAGGAGGTTTCCTGATTAGATTTGGAGCTTCATTAGTTAAGTAAAAAGGGAGGAAAGGGGGGCTAGACGCTACCCCCCCCCCCCAAATTTAGATAAATGGGTTTTTCGTGCAGAATTATTCGATTTGCTCCAAACTTGGTATACCGGCTTATTATGTTAAGAAGCTGCCTTGATTAGATTTGGAGTTTCATTAGTCAAGATAAAGGGGGAAATGGGGGCTAGACTCCCCCTCTTAATTTAGATAAATGGGTTTTTCATACAGAATTATTCGGTTTGCTTCAAATTTGATATACCAGTTTATTCCGACATGGCGCTTCCTTCATTTGATTTGGAGGTTCATTGGTTAAGTATAAAAGGGGGGAAGTCCCCTCCCCTTAATTTAGATAAATGGGCTTTCCTGCAGAATTATCCAAAATTTACTTTAATTTTTCTTTCTAGGTTCATTCTGATAAGGAGCTTTTCTGACTAGATTTGAAGATTCATTGGTTCAGCATAAAGGGAGAAATGGGGGAGCTAATACTCACCTTAATTTAGCGAAATGGTTTTTTTTTCATGCAGAATTATCTGATTTGCTTCGAATTTGATATACCGGTTTATTATGTTAAGGGACTTCCCTGATTAGATTTGGAGGCTCATTGGTTAAATATAAAGGAGGGAAACGGGGCTAATCCCCTTCATTTATTTTTTGAGGGGCATTATTCTTCGAAATAAGAGTATAATATACAATTAGTGTGAACAGCCTGTGAGCTCAACGCCATTAGTTTAACTGGGAACTTGCCAAATTTTCTTTCAAAATTCTCAGACTCAGGTCTGATCTTTTTTCTGCAGATTTGGGACGAACCGGATTCATTTTTGCCATGTCATTCCGGTCCGAATGAAAGCTATCTTGTCCCGACTTTGTAAAGGTTAAAAGTCTGGGCCGAGTGGCTGAAAAACTTTTATTTACTACCTTTCTAAAAAAATCAGTCGATTAATTTTTTAGTACGATACAAGGGACCCAAACATTTTTCAGGCTTTTTTTTTCATATCAAAAACAAATTTTGAATTATGAAGATTATTAATAAATTCATGCTTAAAAAATTATGATCTATGATCAGCATTAATTTTCACAGAAATGAACCACAATTGTAAGTAAAATTTAACCGTTGAGGAAACATATCAATTAAATTTAAAAAATAAAAAAGCGAACTAATTAATTATTTCTCATCAATGTGAAACAATTTTTTATATTACTTGCCAATTTTTTTTTCTATATTACTTACCCATTTTTTTATTTACTTGTATTGATGACTTTTAAGTTGTGTTTAATTGTTAGTTCCTATCTATAAACACTGTTTTGATGAGGCCTACAGATGTCTATGAAGGTTAGAGTTGCAGTAAAGCTAGAGATCCTACCTACACAACTTCCAGGTTGTGTAACATTTAAACGGAGCTTCTGACTGTAAAATAGTCAATGAAACATCGTCTTCATTTTGAAAGACCTATCCGATGATATGTCACTCAATAGGGTACTTAAAAAAATTTCGTCTCTACCGCCATTTTGTACTTTATGGTTGCCATTTTGAATTTATAAAAATAAAACCTAGCCTATAACCATCGGACGGTTAAGACGAATCGATAGAGACCTCATTCGTTAAAATCCATCCAGCCGTTGGGGATGTTTTGAGGGTATAAAGAAATCCACATACCCAGATTCGCGTGAAACACATAACCCTTCTTGGCAGTCGGGTAATAAAGAGAAGACCTTTCTTTCAAAATGTACAGTCATATTTTGAAAGTACGTAAAATTCCGAATCGAAAAGTACCTCTCGCATCTCTACGCGACAATTTTGAGATCATAAAATATGGGGTGTTCTCTCTCTCTTGAACATTGTACTTTTGTTAAGGAAATTTTCAGAAATTTATTTTGGTTTAATAAATTAAAGACAAAGATTTTATTTTAAATTTTACTTTTTTGCATAAGTTTTAATTTATTTTTATTCAAAAATGCATGAAACTAGCGGGTGTTGTTGTTCAGAAACTATGTCATCGAGCTATTTTTTCCATTTTTTTTTTTTGCAAACGCAACAGATCTTTCAGGAAATAGTGTAAAAGTGGACGTTTTGAACCGAATTTACACGCGAAAGTAGAATAACTACTCAAGAGCGGGCGAAAAACGTGTTTGTCACGTGATCAAAATCGCTTGTAACTCAATAGGTAATTTATTGATCAAAAAATGGAAAAGACAGTTCGATTCCAAATCGCTTCCCTGGCCAGGCTTTCCGATTTTATATCTTTCCGTTAAAAAATGAATTTGTAAATGTGTCAAAACGTTTTGCGCTTGTAGAGCAGAGCAGTTTTAAGAACAGCCTTACCTAGCCTTCATTTCAATATAAATTGTTTTATGTGAACATTAATACGTCGTATGTGATCATTCCGTTTACCATGGCTTGCGGGACAGATAATGTGAAAAATGCTGTATTTAAAAATATTTGCCTAGATGTGTATTCAATATTCTTTTAACACTAGAACGTTCGGCAGGAATAGGTTCGATTCCGACCAAATGATTAAATGTCGATACGAGCGGCAATTTTCTTTATAAAACCTCTCTATTCTAAAAAAAAAGTAACTACCGCTGTCACCGCCGCTGCCGGTTTTGAATTTTTTGTGACCGGAGGCCTTTCTCCGTTAACATTAAGAAAAATATTGCATACAAAAATATGAAAATCGGCGATATTATAGAGAAATGTTTGATAAACACGCTGATGCAGACAGTTTTCAAATCGAAGAATTATTTTAAGAGATATTTAACTCTAAAGTTGGACAAAATCGTTCCATTAAAAAAGTTTTATAGGAGCAAAAACTATACATGGTAATTATTTCATTTTTAGATAATTTTATACGTTAGAATTTCCCGGTGTGCAGACTGCATTTATTTTTTTAATTTGACTCTTTTTTTTTAGGTTTTATTTCTATTTTAAATTAGAATTTTCAGCATTTCGAGAGATATTTTTTTCTTATTTTAGAAAACTAGGGGGCTCGCCCCCCTACGAGCTACGCTCGCCAACCCCCGTCCAGGCACCGTAGACTCTAAATGCACGCTAATTTGATCGGCTTTAAAAAGATTTCGAAAGATTGAATTATAATTTAAAAAACAGTGGCGATCTTTCTATAAACGGATTTCTATTCATTTCTCTTTGATTGGGAAATTTTAACGCCAAATCCGTTGCGGTACTACTTGATTATCCCGTCGACCAATTTCGCCAAACCACTCGCCAAATTATACAAATTGACATAATTCAATTCCTACTATTAGATCACACTCTCCCTATATTTATTTATATATTTATATATTTATCTTGTACAAATTTTCAATCGTTAATAAAATACTCATTATTCATCCTATCAGGATGAAATAAATTTTTTTAAACTTGTACTGGATGACAATTGATGTTACTAAAGTTTTTTCAAATATTAATTAATTAATTAAATTTTAATTAATTAATTTTAGTTTTGCATGGGAAACAAAATGGCCGCCATTGGTTATTGAATTTCAATGAAAGTATTTTCAATAAGGGTTACCATAAGGGGGACCCTGTTCTGTCGCCAAATACCGCCAAGTTTGCCGCCAACATGGCGATATATCGCCAAATTTGGCGGCAAAAATGAGTCGCCAAAAGTGACGCCAATTTGGCGATATCTGTAATATTTCGCCAAATTCCCATAGAGGTCCATTGTAAACCTACTTGCTTATAGAAAATCAACAAATTGAGATATTTTAATGCAACAAAAACTCATATTAGCTTGATTATATTAAATTTTTCTTTGATGGTCTAAGTAGGAATTGACTTTAAAAACAAAATTTTTATATTACTTGTTTTTATTTTAAATAACGAAAAAACAAATAAATTAGTACAACATTAATAAAAATACAAATAAAACGTCGAAATAAAAATAACTTGATGACGTAGACACGTGTAACAACATTTCAAAATAAGCTAATATAAAAGGAATTAAGTAAACAAGAGTCTTTGTCTCCTGGTATTTTTTAACAAAGTGAAAAGAAAGTTCTTTTAAATGAGACATTTTAAATTAATCGTTTTTAATCTGACGTAATTTTGACCAACCTATTCTTTCTCTTTTTAATATTCACGTGAAAATACTTGTGTTAGAAATTAAATATTATTTGCGCTTTCCTAACAAAAATAGTTGAAAAGTATCCTCTTAAAATATCAAATAAATGTCTAGCGCAATTTCTAAATTTAAACCGTTTTGCAATATTATTTTATGTTCATTTTATGTAATAACTGTAATGTGACGTAAATATGACGCAATTTCTCCTATTTAAGACTTCTAACGCATGTTAATAAATTTATTGCTTTACAAATTCCTTTCTCTCTTAAAATTCACGTGTAATTATAGTTTTTATGACATAATTTTTAATAAGTTCCTGCTTTTTGTACATAATTATTTAATTCTAATTCCAAATGTTTTTTTCTGTTTATAATAGTCACGTGTAAATAATTTTTTAATTTATTTACACGTATAAATATATATATATATATATTTTTTTTTTGAAGCAAACATTATTGCTTCCGCTGTTTATACAGTTGGCAACAGTTTAAATTAATATCACTTTCTAAAATTTGTTAAAAATATCTCTAGAAATGCTGAAAATCTGAATTTAAAATAGAAATAAAACCTCAAAAAATGAGTCAAAATAAAAAAATTAATGCAATCTGCACTCCGGCAAATTCTAACGCATAAAATGATCCAAAAATTATTAAATTCCTATGAACAGTTTTTGCTCCTATAAAACTTTTTTAGTGGAACGATTTTGTCCAACTTTAGCATTAAATATCTCTTAAAATAATTCTTCGATCTGAAAACTGTCTGCATCAGCGTGTTTATCAAACATTACTGTATAATACTACCGATTTTTATATTTTTGTATGCATTATTTTTCTTAATATTAACGAAGAAAGACCTTCGGTCACAAAAAATTCAAAACCGGCGGCGGCGGCGGCGGTGACAGCGGTAGTTACTTTTTTTTAGAATAGAGAGATGGTATTAATTTAAACTGTTTCCAACTGTATAAACAGCGCAAACAATAATGTTTGCTTCAAATTAAAAATTTATTTACATGTGACTATTATAAACAGAAAAAAAAACTTTCAAATTAGAATAAAATAATTACGTGTAAAAAGCAGGAAGTTATTGAAAATTATTTCATAAAAACTATATTTACACGTGAATTTTAAAAGAGAAAGGATATTGTAAAATAATAAACTCATTAAAATACGTTAGAAGTCTTAAATAGGAGAAATTACGTCACATTTACGTCACATTACACTTATTACGTAAAATGAACAAAAAATAATATTGCAAAACAGTTTAAATTTAAAAATTGAGCGCAAATAATATTTCATTTCTAACAAAAGTAGTTTCACGTGAATATTAAAAAGAGAAAGAAAAGTTTGGTGAAAATTATGTCAGATTAAAAACGATACATTTAAAATGTCTTATTTTAAAAAAAAAAACTTTCTTTTCGCTTTATTAAAAAATACCGGGAGACAAAGACTTTGTTTACTTAATTCATTTTATATTAGGTTATTTTGAAAATTTTAACTGATTTTATTTAACCCTTAAATGCCGGGTGTTGCTTTTCGGCAACATACCCAATTCAGGCTTATAAATACTATTAGAATAATATTGAAGCTATAATGCCTAATGTTTCCAATAAAATACATTCTAAAAATATTATTAAATTGATTTTCAGCATTTAGAGGGCAATACTTGTGCTGTTTAAGCATGAAGATAGATTTATTTTTCAATTGTTGATACATGTTCTTTTTGTTTTGTTTGGAAGCTTGCGAAATACCCTATTTTGTTCTGCAGTGAGCAAGTAAAATTTATTTCTTATCATAGTTTTCAAACTTCTTGTGTGTTTAATACTGTAGAATTTTATCAAGGAAAATTATGTTTTCAAATAAACACCAGTATTGCCGATTAGTAATAAACAGTTTTTTAGCCGTAAACCATACTTAAAACAAAATATGATTTTTTTTTAAGTACTAGGGGGCTCGGCACCCTACGAGCTACGCTCGCCAACCCCCGTCCAAACACCGCAGACTCTAAATGCACGCTAATTTGATCGGCTTTAAAAAGATTTCGAAAGATTGAATTATAATTTAAAAAGCAGTGGCGATCTCCTTATAAACGGATTTCTATTAATTTCTCTTTGATTGGGGAATTTTAACGCCAAATCCGCTGCGGTACTACTTGATTATCCCGTCAACCAATTTCGCCAAATTATATAAATCGCCAAACCACTCGCCAAATTATACAAATTGACATAATTTTTATTTTAAATAACGAAAGAACAAATAAATTAGTACAACATTAATAAAAATACAAATAAAACGTCGAAATAAAAATAACTTGATGACGTAGACACGTGTAACAACATTTCAAAATAAGCTAATATAAAAGGAATTAAGTAACCAGTCTTTGTCTCCTGGTATGTTTTAACAAAGCGAAAAGAAAGTTCGTTTAAATGAGACATTTTAAAATAATCGTTTTTAATCTGACGTAATTTTGACAAAGCTATTCTTTCTGTTTTAAATATTCACGTGAAAATACTTTTGTTAGAAATGAAATATTATTTGCGCTTTCCTAACAAAAATAGTTGAAAAGATCCTCTCAAAATATCAAATAAATGTCTAGTGAAATTTCTAAATTTAAACTGTTTTGCAATATTTTGTGTTCATTTTATGTAATAACTGTAATGTGACGTAAATATTACGTAATTTCTCTTATTTAAGACTTCTAACGCATGTTAATGAATTTATTATTTTACAATATCCTTTCTCTTTTAAAATTCAGGTATATACTTTTTATGACGTAATTTTTAATAAATTCCTGCTTTTTGTACATAATTATTTAATTTTAATCTGAAAGTATGTTTTCTGTTTATAATAGCCACGTGTAAATAAATTTTTAATTTGAAGCAAACATTATTTTTTCCGTTGTTGTTTATACAGTTGGCAACAGGTTAAATTAGTACAATTTTCTAAAATAAGTAAAAAATATCTCTCGAAATGATGAAAATTTGAATTTAAAATAGAAATGAAACCTCGAAAAATGAGTCAAATTAAAAAAATAAATGAAATCTGCACACCGGGAAATTATACCGTATAAAATGATCTAAAAATTATTAAATTCCGATGTATAGTTTTTGCTCCTATAAAACTTTTTTAGTGGAACAATTTTGTCCAACTTTAGCATTAAATACCTCTTTAAATAATTCTTCGATTTGAAAACTGTCTGCATCAGCGTGTTTATCAAACATTTCTGTATAACACTACCGATTTTCATATTTTTGTATGCATTATTTTTCTTAATATTAACGAAGAAAGACCTCCGGTCACAAAAAATTCAAAACCGGCGGCGGCGGTGACAGCGGTAGTTACTTTTTTTTAGAATAGAGAGATTTTTCCCATGATTTATTTAAAAAAAGAAAACCGAAAAACATTTTTTAAATGATTTTTGAAAACTCAGGCATTTAAGGGTTAATCAAAGACGAAAACAGCCATTGCACCTTTTAACAGCAGCTGATTTTTCCTTAAAATTCCCCAATCAAAGAGAAATGAATAGAAACCCGTTTATAGGGGAGATCGCCAATGTTTTTTAAATTATAATTCAATCTTCCAAAATCTTTTTAAAGTCGATCAAATTAGCGTGCTTTTAGAGACTGCGGCGTCTGAACGGGGGTTGGCGAGCGTAGCTCGTAGGGGGCTGAGCCCCCTAGTAGGTTAAACATAAACTACGCAGAAATAAGTTGAATAGTTTTAAATAAAAATTCTGTTGTTAAGTATTTTTATAAAGATCGAGAAAATTTTCCGGACATTCTAGTGTTAAAGAATTTTAATTGCCGAATAATACTGGCTAACAAATAGGGAAATTTATGTAAAAATTGAGTCGGATCGGCCCTGATTTTAATGAATTTTGTTCGGCTCAAGCCCAGACCGACCTGCTAGCGTTTACAGCATGCCAAGGGTAGTTTTCCACAACCAGGTTGGAGGAGTGGGAAAATTTCGGCCCATTCGGCCCTCTGGTATATTTATGTTATTAGCCGTAAACAGAAGATCAGTGATCAGCCGAAAATCGATTAAATTTATCCAAAACTGAGCAATTTTTAAAACAATTTGGTGGAGAAAATTGATATTTCCTTTGTGATAATTTAAACAGAAACATAAATCAAATATAATCTATATAATAATAGCCTAGGTCACGCGACTGTCATCAACAGTTCCGGGTTGACCGCTTCACTTTTTATATGCCAAACAGCCAATTTGGTAATTTAATGTTAGCCGGGCGCAGGTGATAAATCGCCAAATATTGTTCCATCGCTATCATATCATCAGTATTATAATAGTCCATCGTCCATCTCATGCGACTGTCATAAACAATTTTTCGCAAAGTAAATTAAAACAAAGCTTTGATGTCGAAATTAAATGTCATAGTTTATAGTATTATTTATTACCTTTTTTTTCTTTTCTTTTCATTCTTTTCTTTTTTTTTAAAGAAATAACAGAAAATTGAGAGTCATAAATTTTAAGTATTTCAGTTTTAAATTAAAGTTATGTACTTTAAAGTTATGTATTTTAAACAAAATGAGTGAAAGTTTTATATTTTAAATGAAATTAATGAAATAAGAAAAAAGTACGACGGGTACAATGTTTGGCGATTTATCACCTGCACTCGGCTAACATAAAAATACCGAGTTCATGATTTCTGTATCAGAATCTTCCGATTTGGCGAAGGATTGAGCAAGTAAATTAGATTATGAATAAAAGTAACATGATGCAATGCTTAGCATAGATTTAAAGGAGACCATACTGGTCGCCAAGGGCGGCTAGTGGTTAAAATATCTATGTATTTGACTACGGCGGTACATATACGTCCCATGGACAGTGTGTTTTAATGATGTTACACTATTTAAAACATAACGAAAAAATTTTCAGCTTATTTTAATGATGGATAAAATAATTCATATACAGGGCAACACAAAGGACTGGATACATTGCTGTCAATGGATTGTAGTTTTTAAAATTACGTTTCCAGTCACTTTTTTTTGTTGTTGTTTTTCTGAATTACATATTAGTTTAATATAAATATAATAGTTTACAAAAATATGTAGATAATACACAGGACTGTACGAAATTATTCGAGTGCATTTCCGTTTATGGGTGGAAATCGCTGAAGATGAATATCAACTACGTTAAGCGTTTTGTAATTACATTTTAGCATACTATGTGACCAGGGTTGGCGAACCTTTTTATAGCTGCGAGCCAGTTTATTTCCAAAAGTATTTTACAAGACCTTGACGTGGCAACAAATTTAGTGAATTGAAAAATCATGAATATCACTTATTAAGATTTTTTTTAAATGAGTAACATACAGGTGAGATATTACACTATAATAATCATAAAAACAATTAAATTTTAGGAATTATAAAAAAACAAAAAAACCGTGATTGTGTTGCTGCATTGTCTTGGAAGACAAATAATTAATATAAGGTTCGTACTCAATTAATTTCAACGGAAATTAAACTAAACTGGATTTATCTGACAACTGCTTTTTTTTTTTTTTTTTTTTTTTTTTTGCATTCATTTGAGATAATGTTGACCTTACGGAGATAGATAGATGGAAAAATTATTAAAAGGGAAAACGCCAGCTTCTTTAAATAGCTCTGAAATTAATTTCTAAATTGCCATAATTTTATCACTGATACTTTTACTAATGTGGTAATTTACGGTATTTTATAAAAACAGAAATTAAATCGCTCCAATTTTCAATTAATCGAATTTAGACAAGATCAAAACCTCTAAAGTCGGTGTATTTTGTGCAATATGACTGTATATTGATTTACAACCACAAGCAACACCGTGCCAAAATTATTCTTTCGCGTGCCACTTTTGGCACGCGTGCCATAGGTTCGCCGTCCCTGGTATATACAGATCTATAAATCATGAACAGGGATGCACAAAAGAATTCGAGCAATTTTCCAGCTATAGACTGTAATTGCTTAAATCTGATTTTCAAATGTTTTATGCGTTTTCTAAATTGTTTACTTATATATGTATCTCCTTTCTCCTTCACAAACGTGAAGTTCCGTTATAGTACCTTTCTGACGTGTTCGAAAGTGTTTTATAATCCATGCTTGCCGCATGATTTTTTTTTCTAGTTTTTAAATCTTAGTTTTAGGCTTTTTTTTCATATACTAACATTGACATTTTATAATCAGTAACCACATAAATGGAATAGAAAAATGAAAAGAATTAAATTTATCATCTTATTATTTTTTTTTCACTTTTAAAATATTTGTTGAAAGATTTAAATATAAATCTACACACAAATCTATGCATTCCTCCTAATTCATATTATTTTGTCATAATTAAACCGAAAATATTAATTTGTCATCGTTAATGCTCATAATAATAATAGTAATAATAAGTAAAACAGTATAATTTCTTTTATCCGAAACTCTTTTAACCGAAACTTTCGGTTAACCGAAATCCATTTTTAAAGCTTTTCTTTTCTTACTATCAAATTCCTTGTGTGCAAAATCTATTATTTCTTGTGTGCAAGCGGTCTTTTCTGAACTACGAGTACATATAAGTATTTTCGATCCACTTTTTTTAGAGTTCCTTTGCATTTAACACGAGCTCCCGTAAGTTGTGGAGTGGAATAAAGAAAACGAACAAATTAGCAATTCTGAAGCATTTGAATGTTTTGCACAAAGTCTGTCATGACTGAAGCAGCAGAAAGACTGTGATACTGGTGGACTAATAATATTAAAACACTCCGTGGTAGAGCTTCAAAGCAAAGGCAATCGAAACTGCGACAAACCAAACATTTTTTCGAATCCTTGTGCTCTACCTAAAAGGTACTTAATTTCAAAATTAAAAATCCAGGAAATTTATTTCTTTCTATTTTGCTAATGTTTTATATTTATTAAGCACTTGTTACCATAATCAGAAATATTGCATATATTTCTCCTTAATCTTGAAGCATTCTCGAGTATCCAAAAATTTCGATTTTCCGAAAGAGGGTCGGTCCCAATTACTTCGGATAATCGAGGTTCTACTGTAGTAGTAATTACTTTTGAGAGAGTATATTCAGATGTCAGAATTCCGATATAATTAAGAAAAAGTGATGCGATAGGTGATTTTCGAAAAAGTAGGAAGATAATAAATAAAAAATAATTCCTAAAACTTAAAAGGAAAAAGAAAAGAAAAGAGATTAAGGAAAAAGAAATTGTTTCTCGCAAAATTACATAAGTTTCACAGACTGGTTATTCCCCACACACAGATGTAAACTCATTAGTCTTTTTCTGCGAATTGCGAGCAATTTAAACAGAAATAATTTTTATATGGTTCCTTTTTCAGATGAAAAGAAGAGATATTTTTAACATACATGGCATGAATCATGTTGAATGGTTTCTGAAAATGGGATAAACTTTTCCGAATTTGAAATAAACAAACAACAAAATGCACTTATTTTCTAGTAACGTAACATTCCTTGAACATAAATAAATAAATGATTACATTTCAAACCAGCAGCTTCTCCCCCCCCCCCCCCTCTGCTTTCGAAATGCAGAACAACAAAATAAATAAATTAGAAAACAGGAATTCTGCTTTTTCAGAATTTAGTGTCGCCCCCGATGAAAAAAAAAAATGTATATATAAATAGTACAAAACATATTTCAATTTTAAGACTTACAGCACACGCTTTTATTTTATGTAAAATGACGTCATTCGTATCCGCTTAAGAGTTCCACATTTACGATCCACTCTTAAACATACAGTAAAATATTCATAGGACGTCACTATCGCGAAATAATGCACAAATGCAGCAAAAAGATGCCGTCATTAAAGAAAGTAGATACTTAAAATTAAATATAGTTTATAATAGCTCCATGTTTTAACAGAAATCATTCGTTTATATTTTTTCAAAAAAGCACGTATCTTAATTACATTTTCTTTCGGTTGTTATGAAAAAATGGCAACAAAAAGATATAATTAATATTTTACAACTATTTTTCCTTTACTTTCTAAAGAAATGGAGTATTTCCGTTGCCAATATTAAGCAAATGGCTCTAAAAACTACAAAAAAATTAATATTTCAAAAATAAATGGGGATGCAGTTTTCAAACAAATTGCATTTAAAAGTACTTTTTTTCCCAATACGACGGTATAAAAATTGAAAATGTGTGATGCGTGGAAGTTTAAAAAATTGCTATAGAGTATTTAATCGTACTGCTTTGTTTTACGGCTGGCTTTTGTAAGGTAACGTTATTTTTGGAGGCGACACAAAATAAGCTGGGAGAAAGAAATAGCATACCGTACCGGGGACTAATAAATCTAAAGCTAATAATAACGTCATAAAATAATCATCTTTAACAATAATCTTTCCATATACAAAATTTCGAAATGTCATTCACATGCAGCCGTACTCAACCTTTTTTCTCGCGGGCCGCGAACGTGAGTTTCCGACTTTCGGCGGGCCGCAACACACTTATAAAAGGGTTTAAAAAAAAAAAAAAAACAGTAATTGAAATAAGATAAGTAGTTTAACAATGCAATATAAATATTGTCAAGAGGTTTGAACTTTTGTTGAGGTAGAAATATTACCAAAAAATTTAAGACCACTCTTTCCAAATAATAAACTTCTTAGTAGATTTCTGTTGCAAATGCTGCAGAAATATGCCGCGAAGTTTGCTGCTTTGCAGTAGAGCTGTAAAGTAAAATGCTTTCGGTGCCAATCTTTTCCGCGACAAAAGTACAACCCTAAAAAGCAGTATCAGCTATATAATAAGCATAAAACGTAATAACATAACAATGCAAAATTTCCAAGTTCCTAAGAAAAGAAAGGGATATTTTCTCTAATAAATCAATATTTTACTCAATATATATATATAATTGTAGAAATATATAGTGCAAACTTAGTTTGGAATGCTGTTTGAATAATTTTGAACATTAAGGCACTGTAAGGACAAAAAGGACTACAGGCATCCCTCGGCTTACGTATTATGCGATTTACGTAAATTCGCAGTTATATACGTAATAAATCTCGGAAATTAATTTATGAACACACTAGCGCGTTGGATATGCATTTGCATACGTTTGATAATTATTTTATAAATAAAATATGCAGATAAAAACCACAACCATAATATAGTTGTATATATTAGTGGGATTTATATTTTTATTGGGATATACAATCAAATCCATAACAAAACAAACTCAAATCTAATTAAAATGTGTCAAAAACTCTGGGGTTTAACTGCAGCAATTATGATATGAAGAGGAAAGAGTGATATTTTTTACCCGACTGTCAAGAAGGGTTATGTGTTTCACGCGTATCTGGGTATGTGGATTTCTTTATACCCTCCGAACATCCCAACGACTGGATGGATTTTAATGAATGAAGTCTCTATCCATTCGCCTTAACCGTCCGATGGTTATAGGCTAGATTTTGTTTTTATAAATTCAAAATGGCGGCCATAAAATATAAAATGGCGGTAGAGACGAAAAAAATTACGCACCCTATTGAGTGGCCTATCATTGAATAGGTCTTTCAAAATGAAGACGACGTTTCATTGACTATTTTACAGTCAGAAGCTTCGTTTAAATATTACACAACTTGGAAGTTAGTTGTGTAGGTAGGATCTCTAGCTTTACTGCAACTCTAACCTTCATAGGCATCTATAGGCTTGATAAAAACAGTGTTTATAGATAGGAACTAACGATTAAACGTAACTTAAAAGTCATCAATACAAGTAAATAAATAAAAAAAAAGGTAAGTAATATAAAAAATAGTTTCACATTGATTAGAAATAATTAATTAGTTCGCTTTTTACACAGTCGTGTTTTTTGATTTTTTAAAATTTATTGTTAATTATTTTCTTCTGGCTTCACCTGTTCGTTTAATACGGATTGAAATCAATTCATCAATGTTAAATTTATAAATCCTGCATTCCATACGAGGTTTTTTATTTAAAAGTATTCTTTCAGTTTGTTTTTATATTTTTTCATTCTTTTATAATTTATATCCGACTAAATACTGGTGCATTACGCTTTATTCATAAAATAGCACAGTGTAAATAATATATATATATATTATATTATAAATATTGCAGTTTCTTACGAAATTTCACCTAATCTATTTAGAAATTCGACTTACGTGAAATTCACGTTACGTAAAAGTTTGTGGAACGCATCACTTACGTAAGTCGGGGGATGCCTGTACATGCAAAAAGAAATTTTGACTAAGGAAACGGATTTTAACATAACTTTAAATTATTTATAAATAACAAGACATATTTTATCTTCTCGCAAAAATATATAAAACAACGCTAAATATCTTAAATATTTTTTATGCGCATCTCAATTAATTGTATAAATATGAACTATTATTTTAACACAATCAAACTGATTGGCAAAGTTATCATACGAATTGAATATTTCCAACTGAGCTCAGTTGGAAATATTCAATTCGTATGATAGCTTTACCAATCAGTTTGCTTGTGTTAAAATAATAGTTCATCTACGTATCCATCGTTTATATGGAGTTCCTTTACCTGCGGTTTATTCTGTTGAGCTGTTTACACGACAGACCAGATGTTACTACCAATAAGGTTATCTGAGCGAAATATGCTGGCTGGTTAACGGCCCAGTTAGCTTAAACGGAAAAGCATTCGCCTTGTAAGCCAAGGATCTGGGTTCGATTCCCAGCCTGGGCATTTTTTCACTCAGTTGGAAATATTCAATTCGTATGTATAAATATGGGTTAATGAATACTGTGCCTCGAGTCGCATATAAAAGGTCCCGGGCCAGATGAGGCCCGCGGGCCGCAGGTTGAGTATGGCTGCCTAGCTTATACTCTCTGCCTGTAGCGTATACTCTGTTTTTTTTTTAACCATTTGGAAAAATGGTTATTGTCCTCGTCAGGGTAGGAAATCAAAAACATATCTGAGACGTTTTATTGGTTGAATCCGCATTTTATTCGTTTTCTGATTGGTCTATATAGTAATCTGTATTTCCCTTTACTTTCAACAGAGATGGATACTTCTGTTGCCACTATGACAAAAAAGTAATAAAAACTACAACAACAACAAAAAAATTAATAACTCAGAAACAAATTAAGATACAGCTTTCAAACAAATTGCATTTAAAAGTACATTTTTTTTCTCTATACGACGGTGCAAAAAGTAATATTGTGTGATGTTTAGAAGTTTAAGAATGAAATTTCATTTAAAATTGGAAATCTGACGATGAAAAAGCCTTTTCCCGAACAGCCAATGAAATGCTTGGATAATATGTAGGTTTCAGGTGGATAATACGTAAGTTTTAAGAAATCTGAGGAGTCGCAGGCGATTTTTGTCGCTTGCAATTTTTACGTGTCATAACACTATTAATGTTTAATTCAGGGCGTACGTAATGTAGGATCAACTCCGTGAAATTTTTTATGTCCTAAATTTTAGTCTTCGAAAAAATCATTTTCCAAATGGTCGTTGTAATTTGTTAAATTGCTTTTTTTTTTTTTTTCTTTTTTTTTTTTTTTTCTGTCGACTACAACAGAACTATCATCAACAATAACCTATATTAACATTCACTTCGTGCGACTGTCCAGATTTGCTGTGCGCCTAGTGCTCTCTAGGTTAGAGTATAAAACTCCCTACAGAATGAATATAAGTGGCGAACACTACACAGTGAAACCTCTCTGTGAGACCACCTCCCTGAACGACCATTTTTACATGGAACGAAATTTATTCCCATAGCCTCAATACTAATTTTATCTCCATTCAGAGACCATCCCAATTGAACTCCCTCCGTGAGCGACCCATTTCTTTGAAGAAAATGAAACAAATTCCTTTAAGGGGGGGGGGGGGGAATTAGGAGTTGCCATTATTTTAGCAAATTCTATGCAAATATAAATGTATTTTTATACAAAACAAATAGGTGTTGCTATCCAACGTACAATTTATACACAAGTTTAACATAAAACTCTACGTTTCGGTTTATTCTTTAAAACCTTCATCAGGAGAAAAATTTTCTAAAATATAAATCGACAACAAACTCTTTACATGCTACATTTTGAAATCAATTCAAAATTCAAAACATTCTAACGGAAACCTCTTACTCCCAAATAAAGAGTTCAGTGGCGCCATCTTTTAATCAAAGATGTAAACGAAGAAAGACTAGCTGAAAAAATGGAATTTTCATTGAGTTTTCAAAATTGAAAGCCATATTGCTGGTATGTGAAAGGAAACATAATCATTACACACTTCATGGTTTCTTAGACGAATTTCTAAAGATTCACGAATAATAGCATTGCGCGGAATAACTTGTTTGGAAATAACTTTAGCATGGTCAAAGTCTATAAATGAAATGAGTCCTTTATGGTAGCTTCTTGAGAGTGCAGTAGAAAGTTTACGAAACTTCAAATCGTTTTTATGTTCTTGCAATCTTTCGAAAAATCGACGTTTAGTCATACCAATATAGGACGAGGTGGTCCCATCAGAAAATTTAAAGGGAATTTCATACACCCCAGAAAAAGATGAAAAAGGAATTGGATCTATTTTTTTACACAGAAGATTAAACAAAGTCATAGAATTAGAGGCAACGAGTTGAATGTTGAATTTCATGAAAGACTTTTTTAACTTTTCAAATAGGATAGGAAAATAAGGAACCTTTCGGTAAACTTGATTAAATTTGGGGGAGGGGGGATTAACGGAAACTTTATACTTATCAACCAATTTATAGATAAGGTTTGAATTAAAACCATGACATAATCCAATGTTAACGATGAAATTGATTTCATCATCCAAAAATTCATCGGAACAAACAAGTAATGCACGCTGGATAAATGACCTAAATGCGGCAATCTTATAATTCCATGGGGCAGCTGCAGTGACGGGAATAACATTGTTTAATTTCATAGATTTCCGGAAAATTTTCCGTTTTAAACAATTGTTTTCTTTAATAAGGAGAACATCAAGAAAAGGAAGCGAGTTATTGTTTTCTAACTCCATCGTGAACTTAATATTGTTATCAAGTTGGTTAATTTCGTCAAAAAAATTTTCTAAGGATTGTTTCCCATCTTCCCAGATAATAAAAATGTCATCGACATACCGTAACCATAATGAAGGTATAGGAAAAAGTTTCTTAAAGATGAGTTCTTCTAAAGGACGCAATTTGAATTCTGCCAGAATACTAGAAATAGGTGAACCCATAGGAGCTCCTTTCTGCTGTTTAAAATATTTATCTTTAAAAATAAATACATTACTTTCCTTAATTAAGTTTAAGCCCGACTTAATAGAAAATTTCATATTATCACTTAATTGAGGTAACCCAACAATGGATAAGCCTATGGAAAGAATAACTTCTTCCACATCGATGGATGGAAACAATGACACAATGTCAAAACTTGCCAAAATTGCATTATTAGGAAGATTAAAATTCTTAATTCGATTAATGAATTCCAACGTAGAAGAGATAGAAAAAGTTGAAGAGGAGAGAATACTTTTAAGAAAAAATGCAAATGCTTTTTCAACAAAATATAACGGGCCTTGGCACCTAGAAACGATAGGACGAAATGGAAAACCAGTTTTGTGGTCTTTAAGACGAGCGAAAATACGTGGGGTAATCCCAGTGGGGTTTAATTTAATTTTATCTTTGATCGAAGTAGGCCATTCACCATTTCTGATCAGTTCCTGTGTTTTACGAAAAAGTTTAGGATTTGGATCTTTAACAAGCGTTGAGCATGACAATTCTTGAATGCATTCATCCATCTTCAAAAAATACTGGTCTTGATCTATAACGGCAATTTTTCCGGATTTATCTGTTTTCATAAAGAAAATGTCAGAATCTTTCTTTAATTTTGAAATGACATGAGGAATTCTACAATTAGGAATTTTACTGTTTAAAAACTTCATGCTAATATTACAAACTTGATGTCTGGCCATTTCTCTTTCCGAAACTGGTATAACTTGAATTATACTTTCTAAATCTGAACAAAAGTCACTCTTATTTATAATAGCAGTCCCGTCACTGCAGCTGCCCCATGGAATTATAAGATTGCCGCATTTAGGTCATTTATCCAGCGTGCATTACTTGTTTGTTCCGATGAATTTTTGGATGATGAAATCAATTTCATCGTTAACATTGGATTATGTCATGGTTTTAATTCAAACCTTATCTATAAATTGGTTGATAAGTATAAAGTTTCCGTTAATCCCCCCTCCCCCAAATTTAATCAAGTTTACCGAAAGGTTCCTTATTTTCCTATCCTATTTGAAAAGTTAAAAAAGTCTTTCATGAAATTCAACATTCAACTCGTTGCCTCTAATTCTATGACTTTGTTTAATCTTCTGTGTAAAAAAATAGATCCAATTCCTTTTTCATCTTTTTCTGGGGTGTATGAAATTCCCTTTAAATTTTCTGATGGGACCACCTCGTCCTATATTGGTATGACTAAACGTCGATTTTTCGAAAGATTGCAAGAACATAAAAACGATTTGAAGTTTCGTAAACTTTCTACTGCACTCTCAAGAAGCTACCATAAAGGACTCATTTCATTTATAGACTTTGACCATGCTAAAGTTATTTCCAAACAAGTTATTCCGCGCAATGCTATTATTCGTGAATCTTTAGAAATTCGTCTAAGAAACCATGAAGTGTGTAATGATTATGTTTCCTTTCACATACCAGCAATATGGCTTTCAATTTTGAAAACTCAATGAAAATTCCATTTTTTCAGCTAGTCTTTCTTCGTTTACATCTTTGATTAAAAGATGGCGCCACTGAACTCTTTATTTGGGAGTAAGAGGTTTCCGTTAGAATGTTTTGAATTTTGAATTGATTTCAAAATGTAGCATGTAAAGAGTTTGTTGTCGATTTATATTTTAGAAAATTTTTCTCCTGATGAAGGTTTTAAAGAATAAACCGAAACGTAGAGTTTTATGTTAAACTTGTGTATAAATTGTACGTTGGATAGCAACACCTATTTGTTTTGTATCGATATTACAACGTAAAGTCCTTTATTATTATTATGTATTTTTATATCTTGGTAATACAATTTGCTTGATAATGCAATTGTAAAGTAAATTTTATTTTCATTTATACCTTAAGTGGGGAGATCAGGTTGAGTAACCGGAAAATGACAATAATTTGACCATTACTAAAAGCTCTGTAGTTTCAAACCAATTAATGGAATACGACAATTTTTTTTCTATGCTTTCATAAAATACCAATGGTTTTTAAAAAAGCATTCAAATATATGTATTTAGCAATATTAATTAGTTAGATTTTAATGACAAAATTGACGTTTTAAAAAATATGAATTTTTAAATATGCATTTTGCGCGCAAGATTTTAAAAATTCTACTGCAGATATATATTTAATATTGCATTTATATTTACTTATACTACTATATTTTACACTGAACCTACATTTAAAAGTATATTCAAATTCATTTGCATAATTAATGGCTTTAAAAATCATATTTATTAAATTTAGTAAAAATAATTACGTCTATTTATTCAATAAAAAATTTTCTATGACAAAACTCAGGCTAAATTGAGGTTCGGTGTAAAATATAGTACTATAAGTAAATATAAATGCAATATTAAATATATATCTGCAGTAAAATTTTTTAAATCTTTAGCTCAAAATGCATATTTGAAAATTCATATTTTTAATACGTCAATTTTGTCATTAAAATCTAACTAATTAATATTGCTAAATATATATATTTGGAATGATTTTTTAAAAACATTAGTATTTTATGAACGTATAGAAAAAAAAATTGTTGTATTCCATTAATTGGTTTTGAAACTAGAGAGCTTTTAGTAATGGTCAAATGATTGTTATTTTCCGGCTGCTCAACCTGATCTCGCCCCTAAGACCAATAGAGCAGTTCACATCACGTGACTTTTACCGGAGAACAATGAAAAAAGCTGTAGGACACACAAATAGAAAAAGCATTGATAAGGAGAGCGATAGCTGTTCTACAGCAGTAGCAAAAACCTGTTCGTGACGTCCCCTTGCAGAGCTCTATGTCAGACAGGCGTCTTTTTTGCTTGCGTATTATCCATTCACAATGCTATAGCATTGTGAATGGATAATACGTAAGCAAAAAAGCAGCAAAAAAGACGCCCGTCTGACATTGGTCTTAAAGTTGATACGCAATTGAAGAGCTGAGTGGAAAAACATGTTATGCTACATTTTCTTAAAAATGATTTTATCGTTCGGACGAAGGTGTTATCAGGCATTCTATCACATGGTAAAGCTAAAATACCAAAGTTCTATTTAGCCTTGAAGATTTAAGACAGTATTCATTAATATTTAATAATCCAAATAATATTAATATTTTTTTTAATATTTAAAAATTAAATATGAATAAGTTTTTTTGATAGAGTTTAGTACCACATCTGGTAATATTTTAAACGCAACGCATGGTATGAAAGAGAAAATAAACCATTAAAATTGAGAACAAAAACTTTCACATCAAATTTCTTCAAATGTAATTTTTGTTACTACATGTTCTTCCACATAGACCTTCAATTATGAATGAAGTTTATAAACATCAGAACTTCGATCACTCACGGTATCAGGAATAGGTCGAGAAATAGAAATCTTCCGATAATAGGGAGGATATTATCAGATGCATTTTATAATTGTACAAACGCGCGAAATGCTAATTAAAATTACAATAAATAAAGAAAACAACACCTATTATTAATTAAAAGTAAGTAAAAATTAAGGGGATAATTTTATAATATTTACACACCTTTTATTTATGATAAGTACAAGTAAAGACTAGCCGGTTGTTATCAATCCCAAAACTTTCTTCTATCTCATACATGCTAATACAAATTTCGCTATCACAGTTCCAAAATTAAATGACAATCTATTCCCATTACGAGGATTCTAAAAGTATAGGTTCGTTGAATTGTATGTATTTACCAAGTCGGATGTGGCAATCCCAAAACTTTCTTCTGTCTCATACATGTTAATATTTCCTGAAAAATAAAGCATGTCAGTGACACCGGTTAGGTGATTTACATCAACATCTAATCAGCGACAACTTATGTCAAGTTCTAGCTGAATCTGAAGTCTGATGAAAATGCGTGCATTAGTTTTTGAGGTAGATTAGACTATTGGCGAAATCGTAAAACAAAATATATAGCAGCGCCACCTGTTGGTGATTTACTCCAAAAGTTAATCAGAACCAATTTATATGAGGGACTAACTGAATCTGAAGTTTGATGAAAATTCATGCATTATTCCTTGAGATACAGTTATTGCGAGAATCGTGATAAATGCAGTCTAGCAGCGCCACCTGTTGGGCGATTTGCACTAAAAACTAAACAGAACTAATTTATATCAGGGACTAGCTGAATCTCAAGTTTGGTGAAAATTCGTGCATTAGTTCTTCAGATAGAGCTATTGCTATAATCATGAATAATGCAGCATAGCAGCGCCACCTGTTGGGCGACTTACACTAAAAAGCAATCAGCGCCAAATTATATCAAGGACTAACGGAATCTGAAGTTAATCTGAAAAATCTGTGCATTAGTTCTTGAGATATAGCTATTGCGGAAATTGTGAAAAGTGCAGCATAGCAGTGCCACCTGTTGGGCGATTTACACCAAAATAAAATCAACATAAATTTATATCATTATATCTAATAAGTAACTATTTATGTAACAGGATATGAAGTTTAAATAAATTCAGTGCATTAGTTTTTGAGCTATGGCTATCGCAAAAATCGTGAAAGACGGAGCATAGCAACGCCACCTGTTATATGATTTACATGAAAACCTAATCAGCCCCAACTTACGTCAAGGTAGAAGTTGATGAAATTCCGTGCATTAGTTCTCGAAATAGGGTTATAGCTAAAATCATGTAAATCCTGAAAAATGTAGCACAGCAGCGCCATCTGTTGGGATATCTGCACCAAAAACTAATCAGCACAAATTTATATCTATATCTAACTGAATCTAAAGTTTTATTAAATTCCGTGCATTTAGTTCTTGAGATAGAGCGCCCACAAAATTTCTGTCACATACAGACAGATATTTTCTAAAAACAGTCAAATCATGTTCAGAACTTTCGAAAATGTATAAATCCGTCGAAAACCGGAAGTCGAAATTTTTGACGAATCCAATGCTTTCTTCTTGTAAAGATAGAAGACAGTAATAAGACAATTTCAAGGAAAAATAATCGTTGATGCAATTTTATTTTCCCTTTTATTGTGATTTGGTAGAGGCAAAATTTTATTCTACTATAAGAAACCCTTCAGTTACATTTTATATCCTATTCTTCCAGTTTTTTTTTTTTTTTTTTCTTGTAGCCAAGAGGAATTAGAATATGAAGAGAATTGTTGCTAGAAATCCAACGGATTTTCGAAACATTTTATTATGTTTTAAATCTTTATCTGACAAAATTGTGTACCATTTGATAAACTTGATTTTTAGCGGTATTTTGATCTTTATTAGCATTTTCACAAAGTATAAGAATTTGTAGAAATGATCAAAACTTATAAAATAGTATTTTTGATTAGGAAATTCAAATATAGCTACAGACACCTTTTTGATGAAATATTTGTCGGTTAACCGAGTATGTAATTGGGAAATTATTTCCTCCTTTTTTATATTATTCAAAAATATTTGTGTGCGAAATCTTCGTACATTTTTTTTTTTCATTTCCACATTCAAACCAAAGTTAAAACAATTATTTATTAAAATAACTTACAATGCTAAGGATTCTGCTGAAATATTTTAGGTAGCTTTCTTTACAAAAAGCTACCTATTGCAGCCGTTCGGAGGAAAGCGATTTCAAAAAATTTTGGTATATTTTCATCGATCATGACCACCAGACCCCGAAACCACCCTCAGTTCAAAATTGATATATATATATATATATATATATATATATATATATATCAATATATATATATATATATATATATATATATATATCTCACCTATGTCACACTGTAACTCTCGTATTTATGAACCGATTTCGATGTAATTCGGTATGTACATAGTACATACCAATGTCTCGACCGAGTTCGTTGGCCAGCTTCATCCGCCATTTTGTTTCAAAATGGCGGCCATTTAAAATTTTTTAAAAATTTAAAAATTTGAAATGTGGTACCAAAAAATTTAAAATGGAAAAATATTTTTTTCTTATGTATTTGATCTTTATACAAAGACTCCGTAGCAGTTTTTGTTTCGTCTATATCTTAAAAAATGGCTGAGTTATAGCATTTTGAATTTCTAGCGAAGCTGACATTTTGAAACGTCCTGAATTTTGTCACGCGATAAAAGGCGTATTTATGAACCGATTTGGATGTAACTTCGTTTATACATAGTACAGACCAATGTCTCGACCGAGTTCGTTGGCCAGCTTCATCCGCCATCTTGTTTAAAAATGGCGGCCATTTAAAATTTTAAGAAAAATTTAAATTTGAAATGTGGTGCCAAAATATTGAAAATTGAAAAAATATTTTTTAATTATGTGTTTGACCCTGATAAAAAGATTCGGGAGCAGTTTTTGTTTCGTCTATATCTTAAAAAATGGCTGAGTTACAGCATTTTCAATTTCTAGCGTGGCTGACATTTTGAAACGTCCTGATTTTTGCCACGGGATAACAGACGTATTTATGAACCGATTTGGATGTACCTTGGTGTGTACATAGTACATTCAAATATCTCAACCGAGTTCGTTGGCCAGCTTCATCCGCCATCTTGTTTCAAAATGGCGGCCATTTAAAAAAATTTTAAATTTAAAATGAGATACCAAAAAATTGGAAAATGAAAAAGATTTTTTTTCGTATGTGTTTGACCTTAATACAAAAATTCCGGAACAGATTTTGTTTCGTCTATATCTAAAAAAATGGCTGAGTTATAACATTTTGAATTTCTATTGTGGCTGACATTTTAAAACGACCTGATTTTTGTCACGCGATAACAGGCGTATTTATGAACCGATTTGAATGTAACTTGGTCTGTACATAGTACATACCAATGTCTCGACCGAGTTCTTTGGCCAGTTTCATTCGTCATCGTGTTTCAAAAGGGTTGCCATTTTTTAAAAAAAATGTAATTTAAAATTTAAAATGAGGTATTAAAAAATTGGAAAATGAAAAAGATTTTTTTTATGTGTTTGACCTTGATACAAAGATTCTGGAGCAGTTTTTGTTTCTGAAAATTTGTTCTTTTGTTTATATCTTAAAAAGTGGTTGAATTATAGCACTTTGAATTTCTATCATGGCTAACACTTTGAAACGATCTTGTATTTGTCACGCGATACCACACGTATTCGCCTATTTCGATGGAAGAAGACATGTGGATAGTATGCATCAATATCTCGACCAAGTTCGCTGTCCAGCTTCATCAGCCATCTTGTTTCAAAATGGCGGCCATTAAATTAAAAAAAAATTATATTTAAAGTGAGGTGCAAAAAAATTAGAAATTGAAAAAGGTTTCTTTCTTAAGTATTTGACCTTGATATAAGGATGCAGGAGCATTTTTTGTTTGTCTTTATCTTAAAAAATGGCTCAGATATAGCAGTTTCAATTTCTAAAGTGGGTGACATTTTGAAAAATCTGATTTTTTACCTGCGACAGCACTCGTATATATCAACCGATTCCGATATGAGTGAGCATGTGCACAGCAATTACTAAGGTCTCGACCAAGTTCACTGGTTAGCCTCATCTACCATGTTGTCTTAAAATGGCAGGCACTTTAAGAAATCGCCGAATTTGGCAGCTAAATGTAAGTTAATTTATATAAAAGCAGCTTGGATAAAGCTGACTAATTTCGCGAAATTCTCATTCATAATGATTTAGTATTGATAAAAATTTGTATTGAATCTCCTACATTCGGTTTCCACTTAATTGAGCTTCGTGTGTTTGAATAATATAAGTTGGCTTTTTTAAAATAAGGAATATGAAAGCTACCTTTTCCCCCTTGCACTGGCCGGAAGGACTTTTTGATTTAAAACTTATTTTTCTTTAATAGCAATTAACTATATATAGTTTAAAAATTATTATTTTCTTTGTAATTTGGTCACATAATTTTATGAAATTCTTTGTTGTGGTAAAGAATTCAAGTTGTGATAATATCTCTAGATTTCGCAAAATAATATTTTATTTAATCTTTATGATATGATCATCATAATTCCTTCCACTCCCGCCGAGATTAATCTGAGAGATTCTTCTGAAAAATTTCAACATCCGTTTTCATCCTTTAAAATAAAGCTGATTTCTATGAAAATCGTCTGCCGCGCATTCAATAATATATTTCTATGAAAGATTATTTTTTCTCTTTACCACAGTTTGCCACATCAAAAGTTCCAAACAAGCTTATCCCCCGAGACTATTATTAAGGAATTGCAATTGATTTTAAAAGGAAGTTTCTTCATATCAATCCTTTCCGGAACAGGCAATTTTTGTTGTAAAATGAAAAAATGATTGACTGACACCGGAATTTAAAAATGACTTTTTTAGAAATTAAAAACATGTTACTTTAAATGTTCACTGTAAAAGCAAAATTTTACTAAAATATTCTTGCTGCTGCCGTTCGTAAGTTTGGAATTAAAATTAGGTATCCCGACCTGGACACACTGCATCGGGAAGGGTTAACGATAAGTAGTTTCTTAATGCTCTGATGCAAGTGTTGACGTTTTATGAATGGCAAGTTTTTTTTAACCCTTTGGGGCTCAATAACTCCGATTTGAAAAATATTTAGAATACACCATTTTAAGCATATAAAAATAATTTAAAAAAATCGAGAATATAAAAATAAACAAGTCGGAAATTGTACGTCAAACGTGACAGATGAGGTGCGTTCGTACTATAGCTAGTTTTATAAATATTCAAATCTTGGTGCAACGGCTGTTGTACTCTTATTCAAAAATGCATGGATGCAAAATTTATTACGATTATATATATTAAATTCAGTGATACGGAAATAATAAGACTCCATCTTCAATAGGACGTCATCACCATGGCAACCAAGAATACCATTACCTGTCATGGAATATCATTGAATCAATTACGTAGGATAGGATTTAATTTAATAGAATAATCACCATGGCAACCAAGAATATCATTACTTGTCATGGGATATCATTGAATTAATGACGTAGGATAGGATTGAATAGAATGAAAAAAAAAAAATTATGAATATCTTTTTATGTTTTTATTCGATTTTCATAAAATTTGAAATGCCTCGAGAAAATGCACTGTAAAAAAAAAAATCTGTAATTTTTTCAGAAAAAAAGTAATTTCAGGGCTTGAATTTCAGGGCGGAATGGCGGGATTCCCGCCCAAAATTTTGAAATCTCGCCCAAAAGAATATTGTGGGCGGGAGGCTCCCGCTCAAAAAATGTTACTATTTTCGGGAGAATTTTACATTTTGAAATTGCGATCAACTCCCACCAATGCCTTGCGGATTTCCTTATATTTTCACGCGACCGATTGACACATTTTGCGGTTTTTTTTATCGCAAAAAGATCGTTGAAATTCAGGGGTGCCCAGAGAGGGGTTTGGTGACGCAAAATGCGTCATAAAATTTATTTTTGGGGGGGAATTTAGAGAAAAAGTACATTTTGGGGGGGATTTTTAAAATCTTAATACTATTTCCTTTTTTTTTCACTATTAAAAAAGTTTTCGATTTTTTTAATATCACTTTTAACTTCTTTTCAACATTCAATTTCCAGAAATGGTCATGTTTTTTTCAGTCTTTAAATTCTAGATAAGGGCAATAAGAACCGATTTTGTATCTTAATATCTTTGAAAGTGCGGGAATAAAAAAAATACTTGGTATACAGGTGAGAAAATTTTTAACACATTCTGAAAGGCAATTAGGACCGCAAGACGTGATAAAAGGAATAGCTTTCCAGAAGCGTCTTAAGTAATTTATTATATTGTTTGACAGGGTCGAATCGTACAGTCCGAGTGCAAAAATACATTCTTGATGGGTATGATAAGAAATAACAACAAAATAAGCATTTCAGAGGAAGAGACAACGCTAAAATTACTTGACGATTTTCAGAAAACTAGGATTTTTAAGTACAATATATTTTAGTGATGTTAGAAGAATAGTATTGTGTGTCATTAAAACAGTATAAGGTAAACAACCTGTACAGAGAAAAAGACTTCCAGCTAGTGATGGGCGAAAACGAGATGTTTTTATAGATTTTATCGATTGTATGGACATCTCGATATTTTTTGATTGTGCAAAATTTTTCTCAATGACTCCAGTTTGCCAATTGCTTTTATACCATACCCGATTCGATTTTATCAAGAATCGTCTGTGGGAAAGCTGGAATGAGTCGGGTTAATAAGGACTAGTTGGCTACGCCCGCTAGTGCGCCCCTTTTTTAATCAGGGCCTCTAATTTATACCTAATCTTGTAATATGAAATCTCAAACTGGGTCCCCGCTGCATACGGCACCGTATAGAAGGCACCGTACTTTCATACAATATGTCACATGAGGGGTCTCGGTTAATTTAGAAAATTGCCACCCTGGGTGTCAAAGTGAGGAAAGGGGCACGGTAGGTGCTTAATATGAATAAGTGATCGCAGGACTTTCTAATGATATATCACATGAAGGGTGTCGGCAAAAATTAGGAAAGTGCTCCCCCCCGGGGGTCCAACTATCGCAACTCCCGAGGAATTCAGCCCCCCTTTTTGAAATTTCATATATTATAAGTAATATTTTTCGGAAAACTCCTTAAAAAATTCGAATTAAAATGATGAAAACGCAAAAAAGTTTAAAAACTGGGGCCAAATTGGGAAGGGGAGAAGAAAGTTTCATAATATGAAAGAGTGATCCGAGGGCTTTCCAATAATATATCACATGAAGGGTTTAAAAAAGGTTGAAAATCCCCCCCCCCCCCTCGGGTTTGTTCACTCTTTCGGCCCGGAATTCACGCATGCCCCACTTTTAATTTTTTATATTTAATAAATAATATCTACCGGAGGACTCCATAAAAAAACCACATCTAAAATTATATTCATTGTAGAAATCACTACGGTTTTAAAAATTTGTTCATCCCCTCCGCACCCCCCTCTTAGAAATTTTTATATTTAATAAATAGTATTTATCAGAGGGTTCGAGGTATGTGACAGCTTGATAGGGCTAAAATAAGAGAAACTTTGAATATTAGGGCTTCATTTCACAGCTCATTGTCATGCCTCTTTCTCTATCTCGTCTCGATAAATCTTCTCACATCTCTTCTCTGCCGAGAACGAGAATTCAATTTCTCGTTCTCGGCAACCTATGAAAAGACACTAATCAAGAACAACATATCGAGAAGCGAAGAAAATTGATTTCTCATTCTCGGCCAACATACGAAATGTTGAAAAGCGCGAGAGGAATAATCGGGAAGTCAAAAGTCGAGATGCCGGTCAAAAATCATCGAGATGAGATTTGCGGAAATGCCAGAGAAAGAGAGAAATGAAGCTTTCAGAGTCAACTTACCGCATTTCTGGTTTAAGTCATAGTTTCTCGAAGGAGTGCATTTGCTTATCCAATCTCTTTTTGTTATTAACCGATATGGGTTAGGAGGTATAGTGGTTTATTTATTCAGTTCTGTATAGTCCTAATTTCAATAATTACTGTTGAATTTAGTGTCATTTTGCACCGAATTTTCAATGTTTCTCTTACTTTAGCTCTGTCAAGCTGTCCCATACCTGGGGCCCTCAGATAAATATTATATATCAAATATAAAATTTCAGAAGAGGAAGGTGAGTGAATTCTGGAAGGCGCGAGAATGGGTCGACGGGGGATTAATTTTCAAACTTTTACCGAACCCCTGCTGTGACATATCATCGGAAAGCCCTTTGACCACTCTTTCATATTATGAACCTTTCTCCTCCTGGAGTAAATTTCGGGAGGGGGAAGCAGTAAGGGGGTGAATTTTTTAAATCGTTGCGATTTCTACAAGAAATATAATTTTAAGTGTGTTTTTTTTTATGGAGCCCTCCGGTAAATATTATTTATTAAATATAAAAATTTAAAAGTGAGGGCTGGGTGATTTCCGGGTGTATTCTGGGAAGAAAGAGTGAACCCATGGGTGAGGGGTAAATTTCAAACTTTTTGGACCCGTCATGTGATATGTCATCGGAAAGTTTTCGGACCACTCTTTCATATTATGAATCTTTCTCCCCCCTCCCCAATTTGGCTTCCCGGGTAAGGCGCTTTTCGAACTTTTTTGAAATCGTAGCGTTTTTATCATTTTAGATCGGATTTTGTTACGGAACCCTCAGATGAATAATTTATAATATATTAAAATTTCAAAGAGAGGGGGGAGGGTGTATTCCGGGGCGCGCAATAGTTGGAATCCTGGGGGCACTTTTCTATCTTTTGCCGTCATCCCCTCATATGATATATCATTGGAAAGCTCTGTGACTATTACTTCATGTACATACCTCCCGCGCCCTTCTCCCCTTTGACCCCGCGGGGAGTCACTTTTCTAAATTTAGCCGACACCCCTCATGTGATATATCGTTGGAAAGCCTTATGACCACTTATTCATATTATGCATTTATTGCTCCTCCCCTATTTCCCCCCCCCAGGGGGGTTGTTTAACGCATTTCAGTAGATGGTCTTCTAATAAAGGGGAAATCATAGAACAGATTTCAAATGACGTAAAAACATCAATAAAAAATATTGATATTATTTACCCTCCTTTCAGTTCATTTTTTGCCACTAGGGGTGCTTTTTATTCTTATTTCTTTGGCCAATTTGCTGCTAATTGTCGAAAAATTCTAATTATTGATACTTAAACTCCTTTTACAGTTTCATACCTACTCGCGACTTATCAACTTTTTGCAACCAAAGAACGCCATTACATGACTTTTCCACTATTATGGCTCCATTATAACCTTCCTTCGGTTTGTTGTTTTTTAAATCCATCTCTTTTCAGTTACCATGTATTTACTAAATACTGCTTTATAAACATATAAAAACAATGATTTTACTTTTTGCAACCAAAGAACGCCGTTACATGACTTTTCCACTATTATGGCTCCATTATAGCCTTCCTTCGCTTTGTTGTCTTTTAAATCCATCTCTTTTCAGTTACCATGTATTTACTAAATACTGCTTTATAAACATATAAAAACAATGATTTTAATAAACGATTGTAGAACATCTCGATTGTAGGTTCTCGGAAGTAATTGATGACTATATCGATTGTGTTTTTTACCGATTACGATTTTTTTTATTGGCCCACGAATTATTTTAGGGGAAAGGGAGAAATTTATAGAAAAATTAGAATTTTTTGGGAGGGAAAGGAGGATTAATTACTAGGTAATAAGACTGAAAAATTATGGTGTGAAAGAAAAACATACCTATACAGAATACAGGGGCTTACAATAGATATAGGATACTATGTTTTAATGGCATAATGTCTGCCATTTTATAAGAATCGGTATTTGTATAAGAGTATATTGTATGTTGTTAAAGCAGTATAAAGCAACACTTGTACTGAAATAAACGCTTCAATCCACAGTTTATTTTAGGGTGGGTGGTGATTTAGAGAATTTTTTTGGGAGGGTGAGATTAAACTGTATGACTAGATAGTATGAAAAAAATGATTGGGAAATCTTAAGCGTTAAGATTTAATCTTAAACAAGGGCGTATGTACATGCAAATGTATTTGATATGCGTTTGATAAAAACGACTCGTCCTTAATATTTTAGTTTTCTTAAAACGATATGCATTTTTTGTATTTAAGATTTATTTTGTAATAATTTAAAAGATTTTTATTTTAAATACGTGTAAGTAAATATTTATTTTCATAAAAAAGTAGCTTTATTTATTAAAACGTATATAGTGAACACGGGCTTGTCAGTCAGGACTTATAAATGTGAAAACAATCAGATTGCTAATAATAAAAAATGTATATTTTATTATTTATTACGCTGTTAAAACTTTTATTTTATGTTTGTATGACAGTACGTAAGAATACTATTATTAAATAATTTAATAATAAGAATATATTTTACAATGGATTTTCTGTTTAGGGGGGATTCAGTCTTAATGTGTGAAGATTTTTTGGGGGGGAATTTGCGTCATTGGGTTTGGGGGGGATGGTCACCACTCTTGAAATTCACGAATTTTTCATTCGACCGATAGACAAATTTCATTATTTCCTTCTCGAGATCGGTTGACAAGTGTCCGCGACCGATTGGCAAGTTCAGAGGTGATTCTATTCCCAATTTTCCGAAAATTTAAGGCATTAGGTTCCGAAAATTATGAAAAATCGGTCATCAGTTCAACAGAAAAATATCGCGAATTTCGACAAATGGTCGCCGATCACCGAAAAAAATCAATTTCGTAAATCGTTGGAGGAAAAAATCGCCAATTTCGTCGCAAAAGATTGCGAATAAAACGTAAATTGTGTCAAAGGATCGCGGAAAAACTTGAATTTCTTCAGATCGCGGGAAAAAAAACTCGAAACTCATCAAAGGATCGCGAAAAAAAAACCCGCAAATTTTATCAAAGAATCGCGAAAAACACGCGAACTTCGTCAAATAATCGCAAAAAGGCACAGATTTCGTCAAAGGATCGTGAGAAAACGCAAATTTCGCCAAAATATCACGAAAAAACGCGATTTTCGTCAAAAGGGAGCGAAAAAAGTCGAATTTCGCAAAAGATTGCGGATAAGACACGAATTTCGTCAAAGGGCTGCAGAAAAAAGTGGGAATTTCATCAAAGTCCGAGATAAAAAATGCTACGGCTTCTTTAGAAAACAGCGCACACACACACACAAACATCTATATTTATTATTATAGGTATAGCGAGGGTGATTTTGTCAGGGCAGTCATTTCCGAAAATTAAAAAAAAATCGGTCATAAATCCGAAAATTTGGACATAAATTATATCGCAAATTTCGACAAATGTTCGCCGAAAAAAAAACAATTTCGTCAAAAGATCGCGGGGAAAACGCGAATTTCGTCAGAGAATCGCGAAAAAACGACAAATTTCGTCAAAGGATCGCGGAAAAACAACAAATTTCGTCAAAGGATCGCTAATAAAAGAGCAAAATTCCTCAAATGATCGAGAAAAACTGCTAATTTCGTCAAAAGTTCGCGAAAAAACGGCAAATTTCGTCAAAAAATTGCGAAAAATCGGCAAATTTGTCAAAAAAATCGGCAAAATTTCCCAAAAGATTGCGAAAAAACAGCAAATTTCGTCAAAAGATCGCAAAAAACCGCTCATTTTGTCAAAAGATTGCAAATAAACCGCAAATTTCGTCAAAGGGACGCGCAAAAAATAATATAGTTTTGCCAGGAGTGGATCCCCCCCCTTTCTCCCCCCCCCCTGTTGTAACCTTTCAGAAAATTTGCTGTGAATTTCAGATTTTTTTTTACTCAGAATTACCCCCCCCCCCCCCTCCGCGAGTAAAAGGGCAAAATTCCCTAAATGATCGAGATAAAACTGCTAATTTCGTCAAAAGATCGCGAAAAACGGCAAATTTCGTCAAAAGATCGCGAAAAAAACGGCAAATTCAAAAGATCGCGAAAAAATCGGCAAATTTCCCCAAAAGATTGCGAAAAAACAGCAAATTTCGTCAAAAGATCGCAAAAACCCGCTCATTTCGTCAAAAGATTGTGAATAAACCGCAAATTTCGTCAAAGGGACGCGAAAAAAAAACATAGTTGGTGTCAGGAGTGGATTACCCTCCCACCCCCCCCCACCTGTTGTAACCTTTCAGATAATTTGCTGTGAATTTCAGATTTATTTTTTTTTTACTCAGAATTACCCCCCCCCCCCCCAACCTCCCCGCTGTATTTCCGAAAATGTGATGTGAATTTCCGATATTTTTTTTTTTTCACTCAGAGTCATCCCTGACGTATAGTTTTTAATCTAAAATAATATACTGAACTAACTTTTGAAAAATTGGGTTTAACCCAAATCCAGTTTACAGGAATCTACACTCAGCCTGAAATCAAACTGAACCAAAAAAGAGTTTACTGGACCTGCAAAAAAATAATTAGCGTCTGCAGACCTGCCAACCTTTGAAAATAAGAAATCGTAGCACACAAAATTAAAATGAATCTAAAGGTTGGTTGGTTGGTTGATTTTTCGTGTTTCGCAGCTATCTTTTGACCTTCGTAAAAGGAATAAGGTTTTAGTCTTTCAACTCAATGGTAAATTTTTTCCTCTGAAAGTTTTTATACGATTTTTAAGAGTTTCTTCTCGTTTCGCAGCGTTTTTGTTACATTTGTAAAAGGAGCCTGGTTCCAATTTTTTAGCCCAGTGCAGTACATTTTGACAAAATTCGCGATTTTTTTCCCGCGATCATTTCAGGATATTCACAATTTTTTCCTACCATCGTAATTCACATTTTTCTATCTCGATTCATTGTTGAAAACTGCACTTTTTTCCACGAACTTTTGACGAAATTCGAATTTTTTACCGCGATCCTTTGACAAATTTTGTATTTTTTTACCACGATCCTTTGATGAAATTAGTCTTTTCTTTCCGCGATCTTTAAGTGAAATTTGAGTTTTCTTACTGATCTTTCCATGAAATTTGCATTTTCTTATTGATCTTTTGAAGAAATTCGCGTTTTTTTTCTGTGATATTTTGACAAAATTCACGTTTTTACCACGATCCTTTGACAAAATTTATTTTCTCCTGCGACCAATTGACGAAATTGTTTTTTTTTTAACACGGTCATTTGTCGCGACGCGACAGTTTATTGCAACCGATCGGCAAAATTTTCGATATCTTTTCACGACCAATTAACAAAATTCACTACTCGTTTCCGCGAAATTTTGACGAAATTCACTCTCAGAAATAAAACTCTCCCTTTTGACGATTCAGAAATCCTCGAGCTGTATTTCGTCGTTATTGATGATCATTTCCTATTAACATCACGTGACTTTTAACGAAACGTAAACCCTCAAATATTTGACGAAAGTTTTGCCTCAATCACGGTCAGACTCAATGCATTTTAAGGAAACATTTCCTCAAATCCTCCTCAAATCCTACGATTTTAGCAAACAGATATTTTCTTGTTTATGTTAGTCCTGTAATAATTTATTTTAAAACAGCACTTAGTGCTTTTCAGAAAATACTGAAATATAGGTAGTTATTGTTTCTTCATTAGTTATTTTTTTAGCTGTTAGAATTTTTAGGAATGCTTATTAATATTATTATTATTTTATTTATATGTTGTCGTTCGTTATGTTTTAATTCGAAAAGAATAAATTTCCCGTGTTTTTCAAAACCGTTCAATAAGAAAATTAGGTCAATAAAATTTCAAACTTCTAGGATATCTTTTTTTTTTTTTTTTTTTTTTTTTAAGAAGTATATTATGTTTTCAATCAAATAAAAAATAAACATAATTGATCCCTCTCCTCTTTATAAACAGTAAAGTGTTAAAATCTTATCCTCCTACTCAAAGTGATAAAATCTCACGCAATATGCACTTCACAATTCATTATTTGTGAGCAACAAATTAACCAAATCATATTCTAATCATCCATTGATCAAAGAAAATTTCAGTTGTAAATTATTTAATCAAGCCATATTATAATTATTCATTGATACGAGAAAACCATAAAAATAAATTAGCTTTCCTTAAAATTTTCAGAAAATATAGCAGCCCGATAAAATTGCAATCTACGTTATAAAAATAAAACACGAAGTAGAATTCATTATACCAGTCTAAAAGCAGACACTTCCAAGTCCCCAGCAGCCAGGTTGGCAGAACAGCGACCTTCCATACGAAAGGTCGTGAGTTCGAATCACGCTGGGGAAAGAGAGAGGTGATTTTTTTCTTTCCCCATGTCAATTACTGGAGCTTCCAAACTGATTGAGAGATGGCGCCACCAGCCCTCTTTTGACGAAACTATTGACGAAATTTATATCGTCAAGCAAGTGAAGAAACTAATTTCATCAATTTGACGAAATGTTCGCTCGGAGCATTTTCCAGGAAACTATTTCGTCAAAAACAAAGAAAAATTCGTGAAATCTGAGTATTCATTTCTGAGAGTGTTTGCAATATTTTTCCCTCGATAGTTTATCGAAATTCAAGATTTTTTGCGCAATCTTTTGACGAAATTCGCAATTTCTTTCTGAACTCTTAACGAAATTAGCGATTCTATTCAGCGACCAATTGAACATAGTTTGTTGTCTATTTGTTTCTGAGATCTTTGATCTCCTATATTTTTACAGGATCGTTTGAAAAAATTCTCAATTTTTTTCCGCGATCGAGTCACGAATTAATTTGGGGAAATTCCATAAAAAAAAAAAAAAAAAAAAAAAAATATGCGGACTTCCAAGAAATTTCAAAATATACTCGCAGAAGAATCATAGGTCTGTGGAAGAATTTGCAGGGGGAAATACTGCACAGCATTTTTCATTATGCAGGACTTTCCTTTTCCGTGTGCAAATCGTGCGATTTTGCACACTATTTCAAACCTTGCCCCTCAAAGAACCCCTCCAGGAATTCTCAAAATGGCACCCCTGTTTCTTAGGAAGAGAATTCATGCATAAATATTTACAGAAACACGATTCACCCGTAGCTAATGTACAAGATTTATTTTCCCATGAGTATTTTTTAACAAGTTGACGGCCGACTACGAGATAACTCGTAGATTGCGTTCTTTTCTAGGACGCCAACTACGAGTTCTCTCATAATAATATAATGTGATTAGATCAAATTGTTATTTCAGGCCAGATTTCTGAAAATTGCCGTGGCAATCAACGTGTTAATAATGTCCAAATTTTCGGACTAGTGACCAATTTTTTAAAACTTACGGAATTGAATACTTTGAAATTTTGGAAATTTCGGAACAGAATCACTCTTGAAAAATATGCTGCGCGAGATAAAAATCGCAACGAGAAATAAAAAATGCGTTTGTGTTTTTTTTGCAAAAAATCGTAGTTTAAGACCGATTTTTGTAGCATCGTAGTTTATAGGTCTAAATCGTAGCAACTACGATTTTTTCGTAGCAGTTGGCAGGTCTGCGTCTGGAGAGGATTTCCCAGTCTCCCCCTTTCAGAAAATTTGCTGTGAATTTCAGATTTTTTTTTTTTTTTTTAAATTCAGAAACACCTGCGAATTTTGCGGTTACTTTTTGCGACAGACTGACGAAATTCACAGTTTTATCCTTCGTTCTGATCGATGAATTTGCATCACGTCGGTTTGTCATGTCAGTATTAATACAGACATGACAAAATAATTAATGTAAATATTTGAATAGCACGTAAAATATCAGTGGGTTTTAGATTTTTTTTCTCCCTCCCAAATAGCTCAACTCCCCTCCATTTATAAATGTTGGTAGGGAGACTCCCCTCCTAGGAAAAAATGAATTTCAAGCCCTGAATTTTTTTAAAGAAAAAGGCTATCTTAAAGAAAAACAATTTTTTACTGCAAATAAACGGTCAAGTGCGAGTATTACTCTTACTCAGAGGGTTCCGTATAATAAATATATGAATTATTAACTGTATTATTGAAAAAAATCGTTGCTAAAAGAATAATAAGATTTCGTAAAAAAACTATACAATGTAGGACTGGGTATAGACTATAGCTGTATATACGAGAAAAGGGGCTGTGCATATATAACTTTATCACTTTAGAGGGGGGGGGGCGGTTCTGGCACTTGTTTTGGTAAGATATCTCTGGGGGGGAGTGGGTGTTGCTTTTTGATATCGTTATCAGTTTTGGTCCAACGAAACTTTTCTTTTTTCAGAAACTTTTTCTTTACATAGTCTGTTACTTTTATTATTATTTTTTATATGTTTTTATGTAAATACAAAGCTATTATTAAAGACATTAAATCAGGGCATGAAATTTCATTACAAAAGGTATACTCGCCAGACTAAAACTTTAGTTCGCCATTATTTTACATTCATTCAGACAGCAACGTCGGTCACCACACTTGCCCAAAAAATAAACTATTTATGACAAACGAAATTTAAATTGACCGTAGTTAAAAGGAGCTGTCTGTTAAATCAGGAATATTTTACATTCGTGAGAAATATGAACAATTTTTAAAGTGTTAACAGATGTAGCATGAAGAACTTTCTGGTGTCCGAAATCATAAAAGAATGTAGAAATTGAAAAATAGAAACATACTACTAGAAAAGGGGAAAAAACCCATTAACTCAAAATAAGGTTGCCACAAGGTTCCAATGGTTACAAAAATTGTCACATACCACTAAAAAGTCATGAAAGAAAAAGTTCCTGCATTTTTAGAACTTCATGTTTGTGTAGCGTTGTCATTCTGCATTGAAATAACACTTGTCAATTGCAGCTGTAGAGTCAGAATCTGTCAGGGTGGAACTATTAATAAAAATTCTGAGTAAATCATCCAGTGTCTTAGTCTTCAGAGAGTTCCTGTATGCAGTTTTGAGACTGTTGTGACAGCTGAAGCCTCTGGCATGAAGCTATGCTCACTGGTAGAGCAGGACAAATTGTTAGAATCTGGAGCTAATTGGGTATCTTGCTGAGTACTTTTTACTGTACTAGGGAGGCAGCGCACCCCCCACCCTCCTGCTCGCTACGCTCACCAACCTCCCACGTAATCGTGAAGCAATCCCCATTTTCTAGCCAACTTCAGACGTAATTGTTTCGCGCCTCCATTCTAGATCGCTTCGCGATCCCTTACTTTCTATGTACTCAATTTTTAGATTTCACTTCATAAAAACGCGCTCCTCCCCAACTCTTGACAATTTTATTTCCCTATCTCCAAGCACATAATCATTAGAGATTACAGAGTTTCATAATAATAAGAATGATTAAATATAAAATCATTAAAAAAAGGTAAAATTTATGATTTATTTGAATAATTACAAATTAAATAAATTTATAATTAGATAAAATTATAAATTAATAGAAAATTTAAAATATTGTAAATTAAAAAAATGTTAAATTTAAAAAGTTACAAATTAATTTAAGTTATTTGGAATTTTTTTCCTTATCTTTGTAATGAAGTCGCTAATTTGTAGTTACAGTAAATAATCTTATGGTATAAATCTCTTCTCCTCTGAAATTTTCACTTCGCCGCCTTTTCTCCGCCAACATATATGTGTAAAATTATATATATAGTGTTACGAATATTGTAAATAGTTAGTGTTTGTACTAATGTAAATAGTTCAATTAAGCTCTATTTATAAGCTAATATTAGTTTTTGTTGTAGTATTGAAATATCTCAATTTGTTGATTTTCTGCAAGCAAGTGAACCCTATTGGATTTCAATGGGAGTCTATGGAAATTTGGCGAAATACTGGAAATAGAACCAAGTTGGCGTCACTTTTGGCGACTAATTTTTGGTCGCCAAATTTGGCGATATATCTCCAAGTAGGCGACAAACTTGGCGACGTTTGGCGATAGATCCGGGTCCCCCCCTAGGTAACCCCCCTTATAGCGTCAGAAAGTTCTGACCAATCAGATGCGCTTCGCGGTATCTACGCAGATCTTCATTGGTTCTACTCCAAAACGTTACTTTTTTTTATATATATATATAGAAGGAAAACTTCTCCAGCATATCTTTCAGTATTAATGAAGGGAATATAAACTTGAATTCTGCCCACTCTGCGAATACAATATCCCCTTTTTCATTAAAGAGACTTGGGTTCAAAAACATGAAGATCTTTTTTATTTCTTCTAACTCAAATTCGAGAATTTTTTCTTTGGGAGGCCAACCCAAAGTGTCAAAAACATGCAGAGATGTTAACACATCTGTTGACATAGATTACAGTCTTTCTGTTATGTATATCTTTGCATGTTTAATTAATCTTCCTCTTAAAGTGAACTCTAACTCCCCATTTTTAATATTTGTCAGCTGTACAACCTTTATTATCCCTCAGATGGATAGTTGTTCCAAAAACTCCTGTTCGTTTGGTTCAACACTAGGTTCGAGCTTTGTCAGAACTGAGATGCAATGCTCAATTTTTATTTCCATATGAAATGACAAGTGGTTTGTTTTTAATGCCACACTTAAAGGGTTCAATTTCCTGTAGAAATCCAAGAGGAAGTACAAAACATAAAGAAATTTATAATCCTTTAATCTTTTCAGCAAACCCTTAGCTTTAGCACTATCGTTGTCTTTTCCGCGGGCCTCCTGTTCAAGACGGCTTGCAAAAGAGCTTTCACAGCACTTTCTTTGATGGATAATCATCTAATAGTGTGAATATCACTCAGTTTACGAAATCTTTCTCTTAGAATTTCTGCGGTTTCTTGTAACATATGAGGTCTTTTAGCGGAGACATCGTAAAATTTAAAAATGCCCCTAACCACCGAATCAAATGTTATCAGATATTCAACTTCACCACTCGCATCCAAAACAGCCAACTGCAAATGGTGTGCATGGTAGTGAATGTTTATCAATTTAGCACAAATAGATTTCTTTTTCATAGACAGTCCTGATTTGTATCCAATCATATTTGGGGTACCATCAGTAACCAAGCCTACAATATAACACCAATTTTTATATTCATTTTGATCTGTATTCTTATCTATAAAATCAGTTATGGCTGTGGAAATAACTGGATGAAGTAGAAGTTGGCAGCTCTATTGCTCCTAAAATGTCCTCTTATATATGATTATCTTTTGCATCAACATATCGAACATGCACATTTGCATGTTCAACATCTTATCTATCTGTGGTACCATCAACCAGAATGCTAATATATGTACACTTTTTTATTTTTTTCCACTAAATCTAATTTCATAATTTCAGCAATAAAACGGATAAAATACCTGCATTGTTTTTCATTGCCATAGTTTGTTAAAATATCCACATTTCTTAGCTAAGCACAAAAGATCTACAAGATCCGCATGTTGCTGGATTGAGGCACGATATTCCGAGAGTATATAGTTTGTTTTAAAACACAACATTTTAAAAGACAAAACTTACTTGCCAACCTTAAACATTTACTCGCCATTGGCGAGCTGGCAAGCGGAAATTTCGCGCCCTGCATTAAATGTTTATAAAATCATTTCATTCCAAAATTTGGAATACGCCAACGTTTGGCATTCGCGTTCTTCTGCCACATACGCATATAATTCGTTGTTAGAGAAATCAGGAACATAATATGTAGGAAATGATACTTGCGTTTACCAGTAAAGAAAGACAAATAATGTTGTCTACTGTTTTATTGACGCAGGCGACTATTTTTCAATATTGTTCGCACCACTATTTTTCTTTTTTTTTAAAGATTTTATATAGTATATTTCTCTTGCAAATGTTCTCGAACAGTATGTCAATAATTTTTGTTTTGAGAAAGCGGTGTGAGGTAGAATTAAAAAATTAGTCGCCTGTGGCAGCCTTGTATTGATAAGTTCTGCTTTTAACCTCCCCGGGCGGGGGGGGGGCGGTAGTGCAAGGAGACACTATTACTTTTGAATACATTATGTAACAATGTGCTATTATTAAATACTTTTAAATAGTAACTGACTCTTTTAGGTGTTATTTGATACAAATTTATTTCAAGTGTTAATATTTTATTGACTTTTTGAATCTGCAAAGTATGCGAATAATAAATGTATAGTCATATGTGTATATCACTGTAAGCGTATAAAAAGAAAGAAAAAGAATCTAAAAATAAAATATTTTTTAGACGTTGGTAACGATATTATCGGATGGGCGGGGGACGAATGATAACGTATGATATCGTAAAGGGGGGTGGGAGGTGGTCCAAAATTAGCAAAATGTTCATAACGTTATATATGTAATAGCCCCAAACTATGAATGGGTATACCATAAAAGTATATGAGGAGATATGAATCTTAAATAATATCAAATATTACTATTCTGTATAACTCTTTTTTTAACCTTATCCTAATATATATATATATATTATGAACTTGATTTGGCACTTACGATAAAAGTAGTGCATATTTAAACTTCATTTGGTATTTCATAAAACTAAATTGAGCGTGGTAATAATCTTTTTGTTTACAGTGTAAGTTAAACGAAAATCCTTGTTCAAAGTTTAAACTTGGCATTATGCTAAGCGCGCTTCGAAAGGAGGTCGCAAAGTTGCAACGCCGTCTTGGTCTGTGCCGTGTTTTTCCAGACAGATTTTTAATTAACTTTTAAAGACGCAGGAGGCGTATTGAGAGATCCACTCAATGGAAAGTAGTCGCGAATCCCATAGTATTTATGTGATTAATTCTAATTAGTCTGTTTTTAACAATTTGACGTTTATTGCTTATATATTGCAAAAGACAAATATATCATTAAATGTTGTTATCTAAGCTTTAAAAGCTGGTGGTACATCGAGTACGCCGCCCCTGTCCCTATGTACCTCCAAACCGTCCGTAACTTTAAGGGTTAATATCTCGGCTAATTTCTGACAATATTTTCAAAAATCATTATCAACAATGCTTTTATACTTCTGCTACGATAGGTAAAGTCGTAGAAAAAAAAGTAAATACCCCCTGCTAACTCCTCAACAAATTATCGCAGAAGAAAGTTACTGGTACCAAACGATTGGGAATAAAGTCTTCTTTTAAATGATGTATATAAAATTTGCTTAGGGGGCCATCTACATATTAAAACGAACCATAACTTTGTTTTTTTCAATGGCAATACCCAATTTTAACGAGATATTTTAAATCTTCGGTTCAAACTATGCCTAGACACCAAATTTCAACTAATTTGAATGACAAGTTTTTGAATTATAAACATTCAAAATTGAGTGCTTCTAATGTTAAATTACATTTTCATATTTTCATTAATATCTCCTGAAATTATACTCCGAATGTGCTAATTTTTTCTGTAGCAATAATACTAAAATACCCAAAAGTAAATACGTTGAAAATGCAATTTTTATAATTTTATGATATGTATTATGAAATTAATATTCGGAAAAATTATGAATTGCAACCTACAATTTTTTTTTGATGGATTTAGATTTATTAAGTCCTGCTTTACGGAAATCCAAAATTTCACATTTTTCTTCAAAGTAGTTTTCAAATTATGCTTAAAAAACGTCAAAATGAACGCTGAAGGGGCCATCTATGATAGAAGTGACTAGATATTTTGAAATTTCTTATGCTATCCTGTAATCTAGCAGTCTTCAATGACTGTGTGAGTGACGCTTAAGATGCCTTGGTTAAGAAGGGTGCTCTCTCGGTCAACAATGGAGTACCGAACTTCAATTTGGATACAGCCCCTAAAATACGCTCGTTTCAAAACAATTAATTTCTCGGAAACTTATCGTACGAAATGCATAAAAATTTGTCTTTAGGCTAATTGAAAAGTGTAGAATTCATTTATGCTGTCAGAATTGTGTACTGCTATTGAAAAAAAAACAAAGTTATGGTTCGTTTTAATATGTAGATGTCCCCCTAAACCAATGTTATATACATCATTTAAAAGTAGACTTTATTACCAATCGTGTGGTACCAGTAACTTTCTTTTACGATAATTTTTTGCAGAATTAGTAAGGGGTGTTTACTTTTTTTCCCCACGACTGTACCTCCATCGGTCCTCAAACGTTTCCTGAATGCCCGCAAATTGAGATTTGTGTGTAACGGAAAAATGCGCTTATCTTAAAATCTATGTAACCTAGGGTAATCCCTATAATTTTCCTGCAAAGTTTAAATTACCGCCTACTCCCTCTAATTTTTTCATAATTTTAGCTTCAGTAGATTCGGAAATAGATGGGGGGGGGGGGATATATTTTTGCACTACATTTTCGACGATATCTCTGAAAATATGATACCTAAAATTAAAAGAAATGTATTTTTGAGTTCAGTGTTACGAAACCTTTCACACGATATACAAATAAATATATTTTTTTTTCAAGTCACTTAATTAGCCCCTCTGAATTTTTCCGAAATATATTTGTGAATGGTTAATAATCTGTAAATGTGTGGGTCAATGGTCTTTATTACTTCCCCCAAATTTGAACTTTCCACGTTCCATAGTTTACGAGTAAAATGGCTGTGACAGACAGACACAGGAGTGATCTTATAATGGTTCCGTTTTCACTTTTTAAATACGGAACCCTAAAAATGTGAATTTTGTAATTTTTACAGGGAATATCTGTATTTTTTTACAGACAAAAACTGTTTTAATAAAAAATTACAAACATATATTCTCTAAATTAAACGGTTTTCCACTGGCGCGAAAATTCACGGTTTTTCTCTGTCAATTTGAAAGATTTTTTTTATTTTTTTATACAATATACTGCAACGGTTCTTTATACTATATGGCCATTAATGATCAGACACTTCCAATTTTAGACATTTTGTCGAATATTTAAAGATATATTTGTCGGATTTTTCTGGAACTTCAGGATTATGAAGAATATGTTCGAATTCGACTTCATATTTATCAATGGCGATTTGATCAGAAGGACTATTGGGGGGGGGGGGGGAGGGCAACAAAAAATCAAAGAAAATTAATAATGTTTGGAATCAACCTTTAAAAAATAATGCACGAAATGATCTATCGCTATAAATTACAAATATATGGATATTGTACAATATATGTATTCATTTGTGGAAGAATACAAAGTACACTGGTGTCCAAAATTAAGGACCAGTCACAAAATGCTAATTTTTAAGTAAGAGAATACTCAAAAGGAAATAATATAATTCAAATAATTACTATCCCTATAGCACAGCTAGTCCATATAGCATCTCATTCATGTCACACGTGTCACAGTCACTACGGTGAAACAAAAAATAGGAAATTCCACACGTCTCATTATGAGTCTCAAATGATCAATATATGTGATTCCACTGAGACGTCAATGTGACTGCTGCTTTGTCACGAGTCACCAGGTGACTTTACAATGTAGTTACATTGTGACTCTCATGTGACTGGTCATTTTTAGACTCAATTTCAAAGTCATCATGAACGTTGCATTAGGATAAGTCACCAAATAATCACATTATAGTCACATGGTGACTTTTCACAAAAGGGCACAATGGTGACTTCACAGTAGTCTCTCTGTCACCTGAAAGTCCTCATGTGACTTTAATGTGACATTATTTGATAACTTATCACAATGCAGCGTTCACGATGACTTTGAAATTGAGTCTACAGATGACAGTCACACGAGAGTCACAATGTAACTGCATTGTAAAGTCACATGATGACTCGTCACAAAGCAGCAGTCACAGTGACGACTCAGTGGAGTCACATATAGTGATCATTTGATACTCATAATGAGATGTATGGAATTTCCTATTTTTTTGCTTCCCCGTAGTGACTGTGACACTTGTGACCATGAATGAGATGTTATATGGGCTAGCTGTGCTGTACAGATAGTAATTATTCAAATTATATTACTTCCTTTTGAGTAATCGCGTACTTGAAAATTAGCATTTTGTGATTAGTCTTTAATTTTGGACGGCAGTGTATATTCATAGAAATATATCAATTTATTTTTTTTTTAAGTTTGTGGTGGCCTCGGAACTCCCACAACCCTGCACCCCCAACGCATCGCTGGAATCTTAAGTCCGCGGTAATCGCGGACTGACCGCGGATGCTAGGGGTCGGGAAGAAAAAAACTTTAGATAGAGCAGAGCAAGCCCTTGACCAGGACGGTTGGAAATGTTTTGGCCAGCCGGTGCACCGAAACGTTAGATTTGTTTTTATTTAATGCTCTCAGAAATACGGGATGGATATGCCGTGAGCCCAGCCTGTTGATGTATTAGTAAACATTTAATGCATTAAGTTTTTTCTGTTTAGAGGTATGCGTCATCATTTGGTCTCATCAGTATTAATTATTATCGGGAACCACCGTACGGGAGATCGCCACGTGACAAAGTTCAAAAAAGTTCTGCATGTTTTTACTTTCTTCTATCTTTACAAGGAAGTATTGGATTCGTGAGAATTTTCGACTTCCGGTTTTCGACGAATTGACACGTTTTAGGGGTCAGAGATCCCGAAAAACATGTTTTTACAAAATGTCTGTCTGTGAGTCTGTAATCCTGTCTTTCTGTCTGTGATACAAATTTTGTGGGTGCTCTATCTCGAGAACTAATGCACGGAATTTAATAAAAATTTATATACAGGTAGTCCCTGATATAAATGGGTGCTAATTAGTTTTTGATGTAAATCGCCCAACAGGTGGCGCTGCTATGCTGCATTGTTCACGATTTCCGCAATTGCTCTATCTAAAGAACTAATACACAGATTTTCATCAAACTTCAGATTCAGTAAGTCCTTGATGTGTGTGGGTGCTGTTTACGTTTTGGTGCAGATCAATAAGCCACTTAATCATAATTTACAGTTAGGGGAGGTTCAGGAGAGTCTGCGGGGGTTGATCTCTGTGGTCTAGGCCTTGGCTTTAAAATACTAGACCCAACCAATCAGCGTGCTTCATTTTTCTGTATTCCGCCATTTTAAAAGATCGAAGAAGCAGAGAACAGCTTATGATTTTAAAGATTATTTGAAATTAATAATGGATTTACAAATTAAAGGTACGTAATGGTTTTTCAGATGTTTTTAACATTTATTTACATTGTTTCATAACTGTAGAAGTTTCTTTTATAAAGCTATACAATCGTAAGTTACTATTTTCATGTATTTACATACTACGCTACTAAAATTAATTTGTTAACTATGTTACTTTTTAATATTACCAAACTCTATAAAACGATGTATTCGTAAATTCTTTAATTAGTATCTTCCTGTATTTACATACAACGCTGCCTATGCATTTGTTAATAGATAATTATGTTCCTCATTTCCAAATTCTTTAAAATTAACCTGGTTTCATATGCATGAATTTAAAAACAAATTTGATAGTATATGAATACAAATTAATATAATACTGTCGTCATTCTATTATAATGTACGGTAATGCCTTTTTTGTGAATAAATAGTTTCATTTCCTTCAGGTATTTATTTGATATTCTATTTCAATGCATTTTTAGTACTGACAATTTTTAAATTTATCCTAAAACTAGCAACAAATTTTTAACCATAGAATTAATTTTGAATTAACTCCAAAGTTTTCTCTATTATTTTTATATAATTGACTGATCATAGCAAACTCTGCATACATGATTTACATTATTATTAATCAGTTTTAAATGTGTTAATTTTTACAATGATACGGTACTATCTAAAGTAATATGAAGACTTTGAATTGTATTTTGCTTCTTATGCTCCCGCTAAAATAATTCTAATGACATATAAAATTTAACTTTTCTTAAATTGAACAAACTTGTTTCTAAATAAAGTTTTTACTTGTAATTATTATTAATAATTTATAAACCATCCCTTATCCTTTTTAAAATTTTATCTTATATGTTTATCTTTCTGAAGTTTTCTTTAATAATTAATCAGTAGTAGTATATTAAAACTGTAAAATCTAGAACATGAATTTTTTCTCTCCACTTCCCCACAAGAGATGATTTACGATTGAAAAGTTCGTAAATTATTTTTTTTTTCAGAAAGAGTTTGAAAAACTTTCAAACCTAAAAAAGTTATACTAGAGGTAGAGATTAGAATCTGCTGGTGCCAAGATAAATACATATTTTACCAAGTTTGCTCTCAGGATATCGCAGGTGTGTAGTTTTCTATAATAAGTGACTACCATTTGTGATCTTCTGCAAGAAAGTGGATTGTCTGATGCTCTTGGACTACGTGCTGTTTTGTTGTTTTCCTTTAAAATTCATCAATCAGGAACTGTCGTATAAATAAAGTTATACTAACTTGTATGACTGACTGTAAGTATGTAGTTTTTTTATATATTTATTTTCTGTTGCTTAGAACGAGGGATTTTGAAATGCATTCTACATTGATTTTGTTGTTTTTATTAGTTTATTAGGATTGTTATAGTCTTTTTTTTCTATTTATTTACATTGCCGGATGTTTTCAATGGGGCATTTTCAACAGTTATGTGAATGTTTGTCGATTGCCTGTTGACCCGACTTTTACATGAGATTTGCATGCTTTTTTTGAAGATATGAATCTTCAATAATATTCGTGTATGATGATTGTAAGTAAGTCATTTTTCTCAAAAGTACATGTTCTGTATTTTATTTATCATTGTTTTATCTTTTATATATAACGTCATTTTTCTCACAAAATCAACCTGTATCTAAGAAAATTTTATTCTCAATACAATATTTATTATTTAATTCCTTTTATTCTTTAATCAATGTTTTCTTCACATTAGTTTTTTTAATTTATAAAATGGCGTTAAATGATCAATTAAAAAATGTAGTTTATGTAAATATGTAAACTGTGTTTTATATAAACATCGAGTATATGAGTATTCTGTTAGCGGGAAGCAGTTAACCTCTCCCTCCCTTCCTATACACACTTTTCAAGGATTTGATATTGCAAAAAATGTGTCGCTCAGACTTAAAAAAATTCAGAAATTACACGAAAGCTAGAATAACTTATCAGATTTGTCTAAAATAAGATCACAGTGTTAAATAAGCAATTTAAGCACAGTAATTAATTAGTAATAATCTATATATTTGAGAATATGGTTATGTATTTTGCTTCGTAGCTGTGAACTATGATCAAATGATACCTCTTCCATTTCTAAAAAGATTTTAAAATGGTACACCTGGATAATTTTAATTTAATATCAGCTTAATAATTATTAAACTGCATATATTTTATTTAATATTATTATTGAAATAATATAAAATGTATTATCTATGATAGTATCATGGTTTTTATTTGTTTAATAATTATTAAGCTGCATATGTAATAATGTAATGTATTTGATTTAATATTTGTTAATGTTGAACTAATCTAAAATGTATTACTATTATTATCAATGTTTTTTTGTGATTTGGGTTGTTTATTTACAATTCTTTGAAGTGATATGAATTATTTATTTCATTAGTATAAGTTACTGAAATTATCAGGAGCATATGGTGTATTTTAGAATTTAATTAAAATGTGTCAACATTGTACAATTAATTTTTATAAAGCTCTGAGCTGGAAAATAAAATAAGTGATATTGTTTGTTTCGCTCAATCAATGTTTATAATTCACTGGGTCATTCGATGGTAACTTACGTTACATTTAGAACAGTTTACTTCAGTAATTTTAGTAATAAAAGACCAAAAGAAAAAAAATATTCACAATGCAAAGTTGACATGATTTGTTAATTAAACCTATTCAAAGATAAATTTAGATGATAATGGCCTAATTTTAGTGTTTTTTCTTGAACTCTGCCAGTTATATTTATTATGGTAACTGACATTACTGAAAAAGTAACGTAAGTTGCCATAAAAAATATAATTTTCATTTTCTAGGTAATTTTTATCCAAATTGGCCTTTGGATAGGTTTAATTAACAAATCATGTCAACTTTACATTTGAAAATTTTTTGGTGTTATATTACTGAAATTACCGCTGTAAATTGTTTTAAATTATAACGTAAGTTACCATGGAATGACCTTAGTATTCAACGACAATCAAAATTGGAATTAATACGTATCCGATTCCATAAAATGCTATAATTTGAAATAAGGCTTCTAAATTTTTGGGTCAAAGTTCATTAAAAAAAAAAAAAAAAAAATCGGAAGCCATGCTTTTATGATTTTTACGCTTTTAGATTTTGCTCACAGAATTTACATTTTTCGTATAATATATTTTGTAAGTAAGCTGCAGCTTCATACTTTATTTTAAATATGAATTAACTAAGAAATTGTGAGCATAGCAAGTAAAAGTTTTTAATTTTTTTTTTAGCTCAAAAGATTAGTTTTGAGATGTTAATGATAATATTCATAGCTGCTGCTGAATCAGAATTTAGTTCAAAAGCGTTTTGAGAAATTTAAATGACCATAGGTATAAAATTTATCACTTGTATGGTTTGGTTATTTTATTTAGTTGTAATTAATGCAGTTTATAAATATAACATATGGAAAGTAATGATGTTTATTAGTAAAACATATTGTGCATTAGCTGCGTTTGGTTGTCCCCGCCCTGCTTTTTTTGGAAAAATAACCTTTATGTATAGTGTGCAATATAAATAAGTGTTTTATTGAATTCTTCCATGTGTGGAAAGCATATTCTCTTATTTTTTCTATTTAAATTATTCTACACTGACTATTACTCATGCTGGTTAAGCTATTTAATACTTATATTTAACTTCTGAGTATTTTTGGTACTTTTATGTTACTCGTGTACAAATCTGTCCAATAACAGCTTTTTTTTTTTTTTTTTTTTTTACACACATGAAAATTAGAAACAATATTTTGATGATATATTTTTTTTTTTCTGCAATTGAATCGAAATGAGTGAAAGGCATGTATTTAAATGTGACATGTGTATTAGAATGAAATGAGTGAACGGTTTATATTTAAAATTAAGTGAATGCAATGCGACTGACAAAGGAAAAATATTTGTTGATTTATCGCCTGTGCCGACTAACAGAAAAGTACCATATTTTAAAATTATTTTTTATATTACTACTATGCAAATCGTGAAATGAAGAGTTTTAATGTTATTAATAATTAATGTTATTTTGATTTCGGGTTCGAAATTTTAAGTATTTATTAATTATACTATGTTAACTCTCATGGGAAGATGCTTGCAAACTAATATTAAACCAATGGCAACTTTACAAATTTCTCATTTGCTTTTGAATATTTTTAAATAATTTTTTTTCTGTTTTGTGTAAGACATGTCTAATTGGGTATCTTTTTACGGCGTGCTCCTCCAACTGCACAACTTAATCCTTAAGTACATGAGTTACTGGCATTGCGATTATGATGTCCAAAGGTATCTGGAGCACAGGGAGGCTGACGCGCGTTGGACGGTGCTCTTCCTTGGCTGGCAGCACCACACTACCTCACGCAGGTACCACCTGATACCTGCGCATTTTGGAATGCCTGTACCAGGGGGCACTTTGCCTTAACGCATGTTAATTTTACCAGTAAGTAGACTGTGGTAAAATAATTAAAAGTATGATTACACATCCAAAGTTTATTAGAGTTCATATATATGCTGTTTATTCTGTCGAGATGTTTAAAATAATAGACCAGGTGTTTTTACTAAATGGTTGTTTGAGTGAATATCGTGTTTGCTGGAATGTCATACACCGCCTTGGTTCTCGGCGGCAAGTTGATAGCGACACTCCGTGGTTTGATCCCACACCGAGAAAACAAAAATACGCTTTCACCTAGAATTAATAGGTAGTCATTTTCTAAATACCTAAACTAGAAATATAGATCTCCGAGCTATGCGAATAGATTAAACAACTAAGCTGAAAAGAGGAAATGACCGCTTGACTTCTGGAATGGTTTCATAAACTAGAGAATTATAGTTACTAAAACTAACCTCTTGTGTTCGTACCTATTTACAGAGATTTTTAAATAGGTTTGACCATGAGAATATAGGAAAACGCTCTAGAATTCTAGTAGGAGACTCTAGAACTCTCCAGCTAAGGGAACTAGAGTTTATAGGGATGACATGGAACTATTTTTTTCTAGAGCCACAATTTAGATTCTAGATGCCAGAAAAATATTTTTTTCTCAGTGCAGTGCCGACCATGGCCGGATGGTGGCTCTGGGCGAAGAATAGCTAATGAGATAGTAGCATACTGACCTAAATTATCTGGGGTAAAGACTGAGCTAAGAAAGTTTTATGTAGAAAAAGACCTAATGACTCCCTAGTGGTGACATGGTGTGCTAGATCGTACTACAGGATCTGCCTGTTCCAGTATCGGGGAGGTTCTTAGACAACGGCGTGAGGTCTTCGTCATTATGTGATAGTTCCCCTTCTATGTGTCCTGTGGGTTGAGTAGCTGTGAGCCGACCCTTATGTTCGGCAAGAAAAAAAGGACGCCCTCCGTTGACCAAGCTGTAGTTGACTGGTGAGCGTACCATGAAGCTAGTATGGGACTGGCGGGCATACGACTCACTAGTCTTGGTAGGAGGGTGAACCATCCTCTCTCTTTGTTGGCCGCAAGGAGCTGGGCCGGAGGCTCGCCAATTAACGTGGTGGAGTTTGAGCCAAAGTCCGAACTCCAGGTCGAAAACTAGTTCGGTGTGTCTATGCGTAGTCGAAGGTTTCTGTGGTCGGCGGTCGGAATAACTTTCTAAACAAATAACTATCACGCTACTAAATGTCCGAGAGGGTGCCATCTTATGGGGCTCGGGGAGTGAGCATAGCATGGTTCTCCGCGATCGCTAATGGCTACTCTGTTTCCACTTGCGGGACACATTGCGCGGGGGTAGAGGTGCTCCTGCGCCAGGAACCCAGTGTGCCGGAGTCTGATGTTCTGTTCAGCGACTTCGATATGCGGATATGTAGGATCATTTGGAGGCAGGAACGCGAAGTCCATATTAGTTCACTGCCTTAGCGAGGGAATCCCATGGTCTATCTATGATCTGTAGTCACATGGAGAACATTACTACGACTCTACAGGGCTCGCGAGTGGTGCTTACATTTTCCCTTTTCGTTGCTTGCGAAATATGCCTTTGCTGTCATACGTTTTGATCTTCGAAGGCTTCGGTAAATTAAATGTGCCGCGGGGAATCTTGGGTTCAGTCTTGGGCTCGGCTTCCTTGTGAGTGTCCGGTTTATCCGGGACAAATCTCCACTGCGGACCCCTAACTGTACGGCAAGACTCTGAGTTGAAAGTTTTATCATTCGTGGCGACCAGACATCACATGGTGCATTGGAGCTAAGGCTGAGCGCGACCACCGACATACAAGGCCAGTTTATGAATTTTAAAACGTCGCACGCAGTGGATCCTCTTTGCACGTCGATTGGCACAAAATGATGAGAGCGCTGCTTTGTATCAATCAACGTGTAACCAATCATGAACTGGCATTGTATGTCGTTGGTTGCGGGCTGAGTGACATGCGTTGGGTAGTGTTCATATCTTGGTCGACAGTAGGAGTCACGGCGGCATGACGCGGGCTTCAACCCGGTCCCATTTCCTTACTGCGATTTATTGGCCCCTCAGGACATGTGTCGACAGACGAAGACTGGTCGAAAGGCTACAATAGAATTCAACTCTAATTTTAATAACAGTTTCAAATAAGAAAAAGAGTTCAGGAGGTAGATTTCCACTCAACTCATAGTTAAGAGAGTATCAAAAGTTAAGTGAGTTTCAGAAACTTGCTCAAGTCATAATCTTGATTCCGGGTACGTCCGCGTAAAAAAAAACTTCAAGTTAAGTGACTCAACTATCTCAGTGCGAACATACACTGGTTTCCAAAAATTAGGGAAAAATCAGAAAAAGAGCGATAACTCGTTCAAAAATTAACGTATCCGTATGGAATTTGGATATGTTGTTAACTAAAAGATGCTGATTAAAATTGCAAAATGCAAATTAGTGGCGCTGCAATCGGATTGCGTCATCTGTGCAGAGCATAATAATGCATGCTAGAGAGTACGGCTGCTGATGTCGCTGTAATTATGAGGTAAGAAAACTGAGATAGCCATTTCATTAGCATGACCTCGAGGTATCATTTGTCCGCATAACTATGATATAGAGCTATTGGAAGATTGGATGTAGGCCAAAGTCAGACAGAGGTGGCCAGAGGGCTAAATGTGAGTCCTTCTATTGCTCAAAAGCTTTGGTAACACTTTCAAACCACTGGTTCGGCCTCCAGAAGGTTCAGCGAAGGACGAACAAGAGCTACGACAAGCAACGATGACCGATATTTGCGGTTGTGTGTACGAATTAATAGAACATCAACCCCCTCTGATCTTAAATACGTCCTTGCTGCAGTCACTGGAAGGTTGGTATCAACGTCTACTCTGCGTAGAAAGCTTCATGAAGGTGATTTTTACGCGATGCGATCAGATATTTGTGTGCCACTCACCTCATGTTTCCGGAGGGAACGTTGAAGGTGGGCACGTCAACATGTCCATTGGACGGCTGATCAATGGAGGCGTGTTCTCTTCACAAATGAGTTCCAGTTTAGCTTCCAAAGCGATAGTATGCATTGTTTGATTTGTAGAGAACAGGGAGCACGCTATCATCCATCAAACATTCGCAAAAGAGATTCGTATGAAGGAGGCAGTGTCTGTGTTTGGGATGGTATCTCTTTGGGCGGACGTACAGACCCCCAAGTCTTTCCACGTGGAACTGTGAATGCTCACGTCTATAGAGATGACATTCTCTTGATGCTTATGTGCCCCCTTATGCCGGTGCAATAGGTAAAGATTTCCTGTTACAGGACGATAACGCTAGACTGCACAGGGACATCGTAGAAGATTAACTTCAGCACCAAACCATTCAGCGCATGGAATGGCCAGCGTGATCACTGAACTTGAATCCTATTGAGCATCTTTGGGAGGCTTTAGGAAGATGTTTCTCTGCTCTCAATCCCCCTCCTCAGACCTTTGCCATGCTTACAACTGCTTTACAAGAGAAATGGTGCGCATTTCCCAGCAAGCTTATCGATCGCATAATTGATAGTGTCACACTTTGCTGTATGTGCTGCATTGCTCCTAGGGGTGATCATATTCCATATTAAAGGTACTTTTCCTATACCAAACTGAGACATTTATTTTGTTTATTTTATAAATGTATTAATTTCTGAAACACCATAATCGTCTGCTAATTTCTTTTAATGTTATTTTATACCTTACTGTGTGTTGTAAATTGTGTCTCAGTTTTATTAAAATCTACTAGTAACATTTTGAGTAATCGCTACTTTTGTTGTTTTTCCTTAATTTTTGGAAACCACTGTAGTATTAGGTTAGGCCAGGAAAGGAGGAACCCCTCGTGGTCCTACCGGGGATCTTTGCGTGATGCCAGTACGGGACTATTTATGAGAAGTATGTCAATTTCTGTTTACTGTAGGTGTGAGAAATGTATCTTTCAGTCCATAATATTTTCAGTTTTATTTTGCAATTGTTTTTATTATTTTTCACATGCTTAAAAACATGTATTCTAACATCTGAGAGAATATTTTTTAAATCAATGTTGAGTCACAGAGGGTTAAAATGTAACAGCATGTGCTAAGATTATGGCAAAACATTATGCAACTTTTTTAACACTTTCCAACATAGTTGAAAAGTGTTGATAAATTGGGTTTCTCTGTCTATAACTTGGATAATTATACTCGGGTTTCCTTGCAATTGATAGGTGTTATAAATCAGTTTTAACTGACGTCACACCCTAGCAACCAACTTGGCAATCTCGTGAATGTTTTTTGCTTACCTTCCAATTTTCCCGGGTTTCTCCATTTTCATTGGTTGAGCGCTAAAAGATCGGTGATTTTTATTGGTTGGTGGAAAATTGGACTGCATGTGGTCACGTGGATGAAACTGATCTATTGAAGCTTATTATAGCATGTTCGGTAAAAAAAAATGAAGTGTGTAGTATTTAGAGTTCACTTACAAGGACACTCAAAAGAAAATTCATTACATTATGGTCTATGGGAAAATCTTTCACAATATAGTTTAACAATATTATGCTATTTAAAACGTTCAAGAAGCCAATTTTTAAAGATATCACATAGATGTGTAGATATTAAACAAAATATATCACTAAACAGTTTGATTTAACTTAAATAATGACAAAAGTTTAAAGAAACAGATTTATTTTTATTAAGTCGGACAATGATACAATATAGATAACACATATAGCATAATGGGTTTTCCCACCATTTAACAAGTGTTAAATGGGAGGAAGTAAAAAGTTTCTTTTTACAGAGTTGCTACACATACAGGACAGCGAAAATACCTAACTTTATCACTGATGTTTCAAGAAAATTCCAATGAAGCAGTGCATTGTATAGTATAGTGCACGCACTGTAGTAAAACAAATATTGTATCACTCGAAAACATTCCAGTTTTTAGAATACAGAGGATATTGATTAAAAGCTCTTTAAAAATAAATATACAGGGTGTTCATAATTAATCGACCCTATCTTAAAGTTGTCTACAGACGAAATTATTATTCATGTCGTGAAATTTTGTGTAGGTCATAATAAAAGTATGGGAATTTGTTTAAACACAAATACAAATTACCGTAATTTCCGGCCTATAATCCGCATCGGCGTATAATCCACAGCCGCAATTTTTAGCCCTTATAAAAAAATTTCAGCAGATAATCCGCGGATTATACGCCGGACTATACGAGGATTACTCATTGTTTTCAACATTCCAAAGTATTACTAATAAACCACCTCCCTATTTATTTAGTTGCTCTATTTAAATGATAATTGTAATAAAATAACTGAAAAAAAATAATAAAATATTTACAAGTTAAAAAATACAAATAATTTTTTTCATTGAATCTTATATCTGAAACGTTGAATGTCTTGTGAATATACATAATTCTGTAATAATTGCTGTTTTTAAATCACCTTCCGCTTTTTAAATAACGTTCTGTTTAAATTCTGCAGTGTTATTCTCTTATACATTATTATAACTTTAAACGTGATATACCATCAAATACGTTTTGGTTTTCAATATAAATTACAAGAACATGATTGTATTTTATGATCCTATCCGTAGAGGGCAGCAGTAGAATTATGAAACTACGATACGATAATGATTCATTTGATTAATGTTTGATGGATTCCCATTGGTTGCATCGTAATATCAATCATCATAATCTGTAAAATTGCCGTAATTTTGGAAGGAGCTGATTCATAAATGATTGAGATTGCAATTTTTGAAAGGGATGAGTTGAGAAACGTTTTGTTCTTCATAGAAACATGTTGCCAAAAGGCTAAAAATAAAATAAAATCACAATCGGAAGCCACTCCCACTAGCACGGGCACGTCATATGTGAACCAATCACAAGCAACTCCACGAACGGTCGATAGCAGACAATCGTTTGATAACTGTTTACATTTTTATTTCATGACTGCTGGTAGAAACTGGATGTCTGCCCTGAACTTCTGGAGCTGCTTAAAAAAATTTCAGCAGATAACCCGCACCGGTAGATAATCTGCACTTAAAAATTTTGAGGTTTTTTAACAGATAATCCGCGGATTATAGGCCGGAAATTACGGTAGTTCAAAATTTCGACGCCAGATAGCGTTTTTAACGAATGACATATTTAGCATACCTTCACAATAGTTTACAAATTTCATTACGACAAAACATGTTTCACGTGATAGTCATCCTTTTCAGATGCCATCTGGAATCGTAAGATAACATGTTCCACTGTTGATCGCAGTGTATTCTGAGAAATGCTAAGAACATGTCGTGAAAAGCTATCTTTAAAAAGTTAATAAATAAAATTTCTAAACTGTCGCGAATGTATGATATATGTGTAATTCATTAAAAATGCCCTCTGGTGGCGAAATTTTGAACTATTTTTTTTTCACTTTAAACAGAAATTCCCATTCTTTATTATGTTTTTTACAAATTTATGAACAATAGTTTCGTCTATTACTATAGACAACTTTAAACTAGAGTCGTTTAATTAGGGACACCCTGCGTACACAGAGTGTTGCCGAACTAGACCGAAAAATTCAGAAGGGTGGTAGTAGGCATCAAGAGGATGAAAAATTGCCATAGACATGGGGTTGCGAACCACTTATTGAGTCACAAATATAGGGTGTTTCACCCTAACTGAAGTAGGCTTGACGGTAATAATTTTGGGGAAAATAAAAATATTGCAATAAAAATGCAACGATACGTACCTTGTTTTGTATGAAATGTGATAACATCACAAGAAGTTCTGGAAAAACAGGGTGCTCATACAGTCGATGATACCGTATGAACTGATAAATCACAATCCAAAATGTGGTGCGTCAACTGCATATTGCTGCTATGTACAATGGAAACTTCTACCACTTTCTTTTGGTGTTATCCAGTGGTGTAGTCGTAAAAAAAGCAGAGGGCATACGCTCTAAGCAGAAGGTATACGCTCAAGGCAGAGAGTATACCCTACAGTGTATATACTATAACTTTTTGAGAAACAGAGGGTATACGGTGTTCTTTAAAAAAATCCAGAAGGTATACGGCGTATACCACCGTTTACCCTCCACTACATCCCTGGTGTTATCATATTTACAACAAAGGTGAGCATGTCTATTAAAAGTTTCACTATAATATACTTCAGTTTTCTGGAAGTTATTATACCGTCAACCCAAGTTGGGTTACGGTAGAATACCTTGTATTTTTGATTAAATGGGTGGTTTCTGACCCAATGTAGTAGGGTAATTTTTCATCTTCTTCAAGCGTAGTATCAGTCCTCTGAATTTATCGGTCGAATTCGAAAAGTGATTGCAGTACACTTAAAGGCTTATACATACATTTTAATAAGCAGATTTACCAGTTTCGTATACACAATCGACAACATTCGCAAGATGATAAAATAAATTACATTCACAAAAAGATTGAAATATGCTATGCATATATACATATTTCAATTTTTTTGTGGCTATACACTTACTTGCTATACTCGCGCTTATTCTATCATTACTGATCTTAAGTAAAGTCTGACTATTGCAGGAGCATGCGGGGCAGCTGCCCAAGGTCCCACAATTTGAAGGTACCTCCATGGGTCTAATCAGGATTTTTCTTAAAAAGGTGCCGAATGGTTGAAACAGGCCAAAAGTTACCAAAATTCTTATATTTTTAAAGAGTTATGAAGTGTGTGACCTTCTCCTTAACGGATTTTTTTAACAGAAAGGTATAAAATCGGAAAGCCTGGCCACGGAAGCGATTTGGAATCGACCTGTGTTTTCCATTTTTGATCAATCAATTACCTATTGAGTTATAGGCGATTTTGATCACGTGACAAACACATTTTTCAGCCATTCTTGACCGGCTATTCTTCTTTCGCATGGAAATTCGATTCAAACGACCACTTTGACACTATTTTCTGAAAGATCTATTGCGTTTGCAAAAAAAAAAAAAAAAAAAAAAAAAAAAAAAAAAACGAAAAAAAAAATCAGCTTGATTACATAGTTTTTGAACAACAACACCTGCTAGTTTCATGCATTTCCGAACAAAAATAAATTAAAACTTATGTCACAAAGTTGCCCTTTTGGATTTGAGAACAGCCTTAAAGGATCCTTCACGGTTTTTTCTCCTTAAAACATATGACCTTTAACGAAATTCTTTCTCTTAAAAATAGACATTTCAGATTTTTTTTTACAATCTCCAATTTAAATTCTTCACAAACATAATGATTTTAGAATTAAAAAAAAAAAAAAAAACCTGTTGTATAATAGCTGCAATAACCAATGAATCTATTATCTAGCTGTTTATGTACAAAGGACCATCTCAATAATATCTAAATAAGAGCTTAAATATGAAAATTTTTAATTTACAAAATTCCAATTACATTTTTTACATTTCATTCAGAGTTTTTACAAGTTCACAATTTCGCAAAAACATGATTGTGTGAAAAAAAAAAAAAAAAATCCAAGCAAATCCCTGGTAAGATAATTAAATGCAACTTCTCTCGTTAAAAATGAAAATTCATGTGCAAAAGTATTTCAATATTATACCAATAAAAGAAAATGGTAAGATGGAAAATTTAATGTAAAATTTGAAACATGCATTTATTTTTATTCGCAGGGCTGTAATTTTTCACTATTGTTAAAAAAATTTCTTTTGATAATAACATGTAGTTGAAATTATGTATCATTTTTTTTTTCTTTTTTGAAATATAGATTCTTAGATTTGTATAAGTGTATTTTCAAAAAATATAAATCCATACAAACGTTGCAAAGAAAATGTAAGCAATCTCTGTGAAAAATCTAGTTGAAAACAATTTTTAAATATATGGAAAAATCCACCTGTTTTAAAAGTTCCATTAAAAAAAAAAAAAAAAACCTCTTTCAATATTAAGGATCTAAATCTAACTAAAACATAGTTTGGGTTTAGTCTGGAAAGCATTACCAAAACCACATATACAGGAAATGCAAATTATAACTGTAAGGGGGGGGGGGGGGGTAATAGTTTAAAATAATACCAATTTTTAAGCAACGGAAGATTTGAAAATGATAATAGTATTTATAATAATATCAGAACTACTATAATTTGTTTCTTTTACAGTGGCAACCTTTATGTATTTGAAAACCAGTACTATGTAGATGAGATGTAAAATACAGTTTAAAACTAGTGATATTGGTTGAAACTAAAGTTTTTTTTTGTTTTTTTAATTAGCTCTACTGATATAATTAAAAAAGTGCTACTGAAAACTCATTTCAACAGACACATGATATATTACAAACACTGATGTTAAATTAAGCAAGAAAAGCTACTGTCAGAATTCTGAGACTGAAAGGATAAACTTCTAAAAGCTGGCTTTTTTTTTCTCTCTTTTTTTTAATAACATATTCACATGTAAAGGGATTTTTTTTTTTTTTTTTTTTTTTTTTTTTTTTTATGTGCATGAATATTGAGTTTATTATTGTATACCTTTTAAGAAAATATAACTTATTTTCAGTGATAGAAATTGGGAAATAAAAGGTAGGCGTCAAATGACAACTACTGTAAATATCTTAGGTGCCAAATTAAAATTTTCAGTTGCAATTTCTAAAATTCATTTTAACTTTGCTTTAAGCTTATATTGCAAGCTACTTTTTAGAAAAGCACAAATACTTGTTTATTGAAGTTCTTAATCTCCAAGATTATAATAATTGAAGAAACTGTACAACCGATATAAATTATTTTTAATTATTACTATATTTAGAAATTAATAGAAAAGTGCACTTAATCATGTAAAAAAAAAATTAAAACTCGATAGCAAAAAATTAAAACTCGATAGAAATTCAAAACAAAATTTTATCCAATGTTTTTAGTTACTATTAAATTTACTGCTTAAATAAAGAATAATTAAATAAATATATATATAAATAAAACATTATAAAATGCATCATGAAATCAAAAAGTGCACTAATTTCTTCTCTATTTGTTAAATAAATGTTTAAAAAAAAATAGGTGCCAAATTTGACAAACAAGAATAATTTTGCAGTCGTCAAAGGCAATAATTTAGTTGCATTTGACGATTAACGACCGCTAATTTCGAACACTGCTTATTTTTGAGAAACATTTATAGGAAATCAATTTTTCCAGAAAAAAACCGAGTTTTTTCCGCCACTTCAAATTTTCCGGAAAATTACATCTCTAAGTAGGACATGGAACAAAAGACACTAATATGATCATAAAGCAGGAATCATAAGTGATGAAGGCGGATTCCATTGTTCTGAAAAGAATAAAATGACGTTAACACGATGATGCAAAAGATTGTCATTTTGGGGGCTGATTGCTTTTTTGGGAACTTTGTTTTCCTTCTTGCGATAAAAAACTATATAGATAGAACCGTGAAACTGAATTCAATGAACGGTGTTGCATTCTGTGGATCTTACAGTTACGTGATGTGATTATTTTATTGATTCTACTCTATTTTTTTTGCAAAAACTCAAATTGAAGTGAATGAATGATGTTTTCCTCGTATTAGCTGTGATCCTACTTTTGTAGTTCGTATTAAGCAGTAGTCTGAGATTTCTCTTTGACAGCATACTTTACAAATGAAATGTTTCACACTGGAAAAATGAATGAGTATGCAAACATTTCACACTGCAAAGTCAACACAAAAGTTTTTTCTTTATGAGTAAAACGATGCATATTAAAGTGACCAGAGAAAATTTTTAGTTAGATATTAGAACAAAAGAGAAAAAAATTAAGAAAGATTTAAATTTCTATGGATTGTATGAAAGTGCCTAGTTAAGTGAGATTTCCTAGAAAATCCTTTATTGCATACTTTACAAATAATAGGCTTCTCCCCTGTATGGATTTGAAGATGACTATTTAAATGAGATTTCTGAGAAAATCTTTTATTGCATACTTCACACATATAAGCTTTCTCTCCAGTATGAATAACGAGGTGCTTATTTAAATGAGATTTTACAGAAAATCCTTTTTTGCACATGTCACAGATGAAAGGTTTCTCCCCACTATGAGTACGTAGGTGCTCCGTTAAAATATATTTTTTCGAAAAGCCTTTCTTACATACATCACAGATGAAAAGTTTCTTCACAGTATGAATATGGTCGTGCTCATTTAAATTTGATTTATCTGAAAATTCTTTATTCCATACTTCAAGGGTGAAATTTTTCTCTCCAGTATGAACAACGAGATGATTAATCAAATGAGATTTTTGAGAAAATATTTTATTGCAGACATCACAAGTGATAGGTTTCTGGTTAGTATGGGTACGGAGATGTCTGTTTAAACCAGATTTTATAGAAAATCCTTTATTGCATACTCCACAGATATAAGGTTTTTCCCCAGTATGAAAACGTAGGTGCTTATTTAAGTAAGCATTATCAGAAAATCTTTTATTGCAAAAATTACACGTGTAAGGTTTTTCACCAGTATGAATAGCGAGATGCTTATCTAAAGAGGTTTTTTGAGTAAATCGTTTATTGCATGTCTCACAGACGAAACTTTTTTCTCCAGAGTGAATAAGCAAGTGATTATTTAAAACACATTTTTGGGTAAAGCCTTTATTACATATTTCACATACAAAAGGTTTTTCCCCAGTATGAATACGAGCGTGCTTAGTTAAATTAGATTTACACGAAAACTTTTTGTTACATATTTTACATATGAAAGGTTTCTCGCCAGTATGGACACGATAGTGTTCATCAAAAGATCCCTTATGTAAAAAAGTTTTATTGCAGATATCACAAATGAAAGACTTGCTATTTGTATTAGTAAGTTGAAGATTCATGCCTTGAGATTATTTTTAATGCATATAGCTTTTAAAATTAAGATTTTCTATCTGCCAGTTTATTCTTTTGAAGACTATTTTGATGCAGTTAAAAAAACAGTACAACTATACACAGATACTGCAAAAGCCTTTCTTCTCACACATAGAATTTTCACTTCTCTCCATAGAGGCAAAGCAGTCATAAAACACAACATCTGACACAAACTTATCTTTCCATAAAGCTGTAGCCCATTTTTTGCTGATGCATCATTGAAAGTATATTTCCGTTTTCAGTAAAAGTTGGTAATGTGTATGGAAGCTTCAGAAGCTTCATTATTTATATCTGTAAACAAAAAAGATTTTTTAAAATTAAATAATGAAATAATAAAATTGCAATTAAAAAAATACATCTAAAAATATGTCATTAAAAAACTCAAAAATTGCAATGAAACTCTTTCAAGTGAGAATCCCTAATTTTAACATTCTCAATGCTGTGAACTGATATATGAGGCATTGACTTTTAACTCCCTGAATAATAATTTTTATTTTAGTACATATTCTTGGTGTTTTTTTTATTTCTTATACTGGAAAACATCCCATTGCATGATTGTATAATATTAACGAGTTAAGTAAGTTTTGGACGATGTTGGGGGTCCAAATATACCACGAAATTCCTTATTGTCCCGTGTCCCTGATGCTGATTTTTAAGTTTGGAGCTGTCTGTATAAAATTGTTTCAATAAAAGTAATTCGAGGTAATTTTTTCCGAAACTGGGACTATTGTTTTATATAAATATGTAGCAAATAATTAACCTGCATACATTTTTACGATTGTTATTATTTTTTGAACTCTGTCCCTGGATTTTAGATTCCTTACCGTCCCTTTTGCTAAAATTATACAGAAAATCACTTCAGATGCAGCCACAGAATTTTTTGCAACTTTTTTCTCAAGCAGAAGTATACTAGAGAAAGAATGGCTAAAATTCTTTGAAAGGAAATTTCCTGCAGAATTTAAATCAGTATTGAAATATCAATTTCAAGCATCCTGGCTTTATGGGTAGTCTTACTGTCCCCAAAGTTTATTCCTGCACTTTTCGAGGTAAATAATTTTTTTTTTATTATTTAATCCAATGTAAATAATTGTTTCTAAAAATCAACGAACTTTGTGGTTATCTCTTAGTCTTAACATGATTTGCCCAAAAATAGGTGGTCATTTTCCTTACAGGCCCTTTTTTCCCTTCCCGTTCCCTTTTTTTCTTTACAGTCCCTTCTTTAACATCCCTTTTAGTCAATGTTATACCAAAATTTTATGCTAAAAATACTACATTGTTATTATTTTTTATTTGAATGTTCTGTGATCTGTACTATGCAAATTCATTATAAGTAAAAATTTAGAAGAAAATAAAAAGAGAGGTAAAACGATAAGAAAAATTAAACTAGCAAGTTTAACTTAAACCTTAGTTAAATAAAAGAAATCGTCGCTGCTGACCCTTTTTTCTTTATTTTGAATCATGAAGGCATTCGTCTATAAGTTTAAAATGTTATTTTATTAAGTTTAATTTCACGAGATTTTTATTTCTGAAAGTAAAAATTTTGTGAGAATGCCTCATATCCGTTCACTAAGCTGTAGTTTTCCCTGCTATAGAAGCATTCTTTTAATTAATATAACTCTATAGATATAATGTAGTTGGGTTTAATCTAGAGCTAGCCAAAAGGCTAACTGGAAGTGCTTTTTGCCCCCAAAGCATTTAGTGAATTAGTCAAATAGCGACAGCCAAAGAAATATGCTATATCATTCTCATTTTGTTGTTCCGCATTTCGTAAGCCTACTGCCGTTGCACAAAAACGGGGGGGGGGGGGGGAATCTCATATTGCATCCACGCTGCAGCAACGCTTCAAAGTTTGTCTCGTGCTCTCTATGCAAGCGTCTTCAAACAGTGTGACGTCATTTGCATCAGACACGACTCCAGCATATGGTGAAAACGAAAATCGCAGATTGTATAAGCATGGGATATGATGTGCACTAGCTTTGAATCATCAATGTGCCAGATGCATGTCTTATAAACTTTTCAGACTTTAATTTATGCAGGTTCTGGCTACAACGCGTAAAGAAATGAAACTAGCTTATTGTATTTTTTTTCCCCATAAAAATGGCATTACTGGCATGAATATAACAAAAACTGACTTGAGAAACAAACTGACAATCAAGAATTTAAGTAACTTAATGAGGATTAATTTGGAAAGGGAATTTTGAAAAGAATTTCCATTAAAAAAAGCATTTGCTGCGTGGTATACAGCCAAATCTCGAAGGGTCAATCTTACAGAGTGATGTATTTGTTTGTATATATCATAGCATAACTAAAAATAATACTCATGTATATAGAAATGTTGTATAAATAAAACTTTTTCTTTCCTTGGCTAAAGCTATTTTTATTTGGCTAGAAGTTATTGGCTGCAATTAGCCAAAAAGCTAAAAATCCCTTTTTCCTAGATTAAACCCTATGTAGATTTAAAACATTGAATAATCATTAATACTCTGAAGGATTACATTCAAAGAGGTAATTAAATTTTTTACATTATGTCAGAAAAATCCTCTTTTCTTAGCCTTTAAAAAATAAGGAAAAAATAACATTACAATATTGCCCTGTTGCTCAGAGGTCAGTGGGTTAATGAACACATTCTAATACATGTGTCTGCATGAATATCATTTTACATAAATGCAGCTGCTAAATTGCATTAGATAAATCAGAAAGAGTATGTAAACTTTACTTCACAGTTGCATTTATGCCAAATGAGCATTCCCCGTGAATCTATTCTTATCTCTTATTCCTTTCTTCCTCTGGAGATTATAAAAATCACATTAAAATTAGTATGTTGTGGCCATCACAAAACTTTCTTCTATATAAATAACATAAAGAACACTAATTGATATCAAGATATATCTGAATCTGAAGTTTGATGAAAATTCGTGCATTAGTTCTTGACAGAGCGACAGAGAAAATTCTGAAAAATGCAGCATAGCAGCGCCACCTGTTGAGCGATTTGCACCAAAACATAAACAGCACTAATTCATATCAAGGTATACCTGAATCTGAAATTTGTTGAAAATCCAAGCATAAGTTCTTGAGATAGAGCTATTGCGAAAATCGCAAAAATGCAGCATAGCAGCGCCACCTCTTGAGCGATTTACCCCAAAATGTATAAAACGTCAATTCATGTCAAGGCTCTAACTAAATCTGAAGTTTGATGAAAATCCGTGCATTAGTTCTGAAGATTGAGCTATTGCGGAAATCGTGAAAAATGCTGCATAACAGCGCCACCTGTTGAGCGATTTACACCAAAAACTAATCAGCACCCATTTATATATGGGAATAACTGAATATAAATTTTTATTAAATTTCGTGCATTAGTTCTTGAGATAGAGTGCCCACAAAATTTGTGTCACACACAGACAGACGTTTTGTATAAACATGTTTTTCGGAATCTCTGACCCCTAAAACGTGTAAATCCGAATATTTTCACGAATCCAATACTTTTTTTCTTGTAAAGATAGAAGAAAGTAAAAATATAATAAAACTAGTTGGATGTGCGAATCCCAAAACTCTCTTCTATCTCATACATGTTAATATTCGAAATAAAACCTACTTGAAGTCAAAAATTAAACCTGGAATGGACCCTTGGGCGACGCAGTATGATTTTTATCCCATATTCTATGGATATTCAAAGCTTATTTCCTCATGCACCCATGACTTCCCGCAAAGCCTTGTGTTCTGAGCAACTGGTATGTCACAGGTTGGTCACTTGCAACCACGCAAAGTGGTCCCAAATCGCGATTATGTGGCCAAAAATCAGAAAATCGAAGTTTCGTATTTCGAAATGAAATAAGTTCTATAGTATTTAGAAATATCTGAAGAATTATATTCTGTTATATTTTGCTTTTATCAGCTCACATGAATTAGCATTGCTTATGTGAAGTTAGGAGTTTTTAGTGTTTTCTGCTGTTGCGTGAATTTCAGGCAAATTCGCTGCATTCACACCCTAACTAAGACCATTTCAGATAGTTTCTCGTTTCTTTCTTTGCACTTCTCTGAAACAACATTAAATTACATATTTAATTTGATTTTTCGATTGCAAAAATCTCAAAAATTAAAAGAGGAATTTTTAAAAAAATACATAGTTTTAAGGAATTTTTGTACATAAAAAGTGACATATAAAAAAAGTCCTTCCGAGTTCTTTGGACTTTTATAGTACAAAATGTAGAATGAGCCTTCTTAAATCATATCCCAAGAGATTTATTGCGACTTTTTGAGAACTAGCAGTTTGAAATTGGTCATTGGATATTGCCAGTATTAGTCCAAAATGAGTTATCGGGTTTAAAGTCAATCTAATTTTCGCACTGACACAAAATTGACAGTGTTTATATAATGCAACATTCTAATTAACATAACACTGCCAATTTCATTTTTTTTAATTCGCGGAGGGAGGAGTGGGGGTTAAGAGTTGGGGATATTCTTAAATTTATATATATATATTTATTTGGTTTTACAATTTTCCCCTTGTTTTTTTCTTTCGTTTACATCAAAAATAACATTATAACTTCACCCTATTTTAAAAAGTACATACTTAAAGTTCAGTTTATATAGATACATGTATATATATATATATATATATATATATATATATATATATATATATATATATATAATATACAGGGCTTGAAATTCATTTTTTCCTAGGAGGGGAGTCTCCCTACCAACATTTATAAATGGAGGGGAGTTGAGCTATTTGGGAGGGAGAAAAAAATCTAAAACCCACTGATATTTTACGTGCTATTTAAATATTTACATTAATTATTTTGTCATGTCTGTATTAATACTGACATGACAAACCGACGTGATGTAAATTCATCGATCAGAACGAAGGATAAAACTGTGAATTTCGTCAGTCTGTCGCAAAAAGTAACCGCAAAATTCGCAGGTGTTTCTGAATTAAAAAAAAAAAAAAAAAAAAAAAAAAATCTGAAATTCACAGCAAATTTTCTGAAAGGGGGAGACTGGGAAATCCTCTCCAGACGCAGACCTGCCAACTGCTACGAAAAAATCGTAGTTGCTACGATTTAGACCTATAAACTACGATGCTACGAAAATCGGTCTTAAACTACGATTTTTTGCAAAAAAAACACAAGCGCATTTTTTATTTCTCGTTGCGATTTTTATCTCGCGCAGCATATTTTTCAAGAGTGATTCTGTTCCGAAATTTCCAAAATTTCAAAGTATTCAATTCCGAAAGTTTTAAAAAATTGGTCACTAGTCCGAAAATTTGGACATTAACACGTTGATTGCCACGGCAATTTTCAGAAATCTGGCCTGAAATAACAATTTGATCTAATCACATTATATTATTATGAGAGAACTCGTAGTTGGCGTCCTAGAAAAGAACGCAATCTACGAGTTATCTCGTAGTCGGCAGTCAACGTGTTAAAAAATACTCATGGGAAAATAAATCTTGTACATTAGCTACGGGTGAATCGTGTTTCTGTAAATATTTATGCATGAATTCTCTTCCTAAGAAACAGGGGCGCCATTTTGAGAATTCCTGGAGGGGTTCTTTGAGGGGCAAGGTTTGAAATAGTGGGCAAAATCGCACGATTTGCACACGGAAAAGGAAAGTCCTGCATAATGAAAAATGCTGTCCAGTATTTCCCCCTGCAAATTCTTCCACAGACCTATGATTCTTCTGCGAGTATATTTTGAAATTTCTTGGAAGTCCGCATATTTTTTTTTTTTTTTTTATGGAATTTCCCCAAATTAATTCGTGAATCGATCGCGGAAAAAAATTGAGAATTTTTTCAATCGATCCTGTAAAAATATAGGGTATTTCGTCAAAGATCTCAGAAACAAATAGACAACAAACTATGTTCAATTGGTCGCTGAATAGAACCGCTAATTTCGTTAAGAGTTCAGAAAGAAATTGCGAATTTCGTCAAAAGATTGCGCAAAAAATCTTGAATTTTGATAAACTATCGAGGGGAAAATATTGCAAACACTCTCAGAAATGAATACTCAGATTTCACGAAATTTTCTTTGTTTTTGACGAAATAGTTTCCTGGAAAATGCTCCGAGCGAACATTTCGTCAAATTGATGAAATTAGTTTCTTCACTTGCTTGACGATATAAATTTCGTCAATAGTTTCGTCAAAAGAGGGCTGGTGGCGCCATCTCTCAATCAGTTTGGAAGCTCCAGTAATTGACACGGGGAAAGAAAAAAATCACCTCTCTCTTTCCCCAGCGTGATTCGAACTCACGACCTTTCGTATGGGAGGTCGCTGTTCTGCCAACCTGGCTGCTGGGGACTTGGAAGTGTCTGCTTTTAGACTGGTATAATGAATTCTACTTCGCGTTTTATTTTTACAACGTAGATTGCAATTTTATCGGGCTGCTATATTTTCTGAAAATTTTAAGGAAAGCTAATTTATTTTTATGGTTTTCTCGTATCAATGAATAATTATAATATGGCTTGATTAAATAATTTACAACTGAAATTTTCTTTGATCAATGGATGATTAGAATATGATTTGGTTAATTTGTTGCTCACGAATAATGAATTGTGAAGTGCATATTGCGTGAGATTTTATCACTTTGAGTAGGAGGATAAGATTTTATCACTTTGAGTAGGAGGATAAGATTTTAACACTTTACTGTTTATAAAGAGGAGAGGGATCAATTATGTTTATTTTTAATTTGATTGAAAACATAATATACTTAAAAAAAAAAAAAAAGATATCCTAGAAGTTTGAAATTTTATTGACATAATTTTCTTATTGAATGGTTTTGAAAAACACAGGAAATTTATTCTTTTCGAATTAAAACATAACGAACGACAACATATAAATAAAATAATAATAATATTAAGAAGCATTCCTAAACAGCTAAAAAAATAACCAATGAAGAAACAATAACTACCTATATTTCAGTATTTTCTGAAAAGCACTAAGTGCTGTTTTAAAATAAATTATTACAGGACTAACATAAACAAGAAAATATCTGTTTGCTAAAATCGTAGGATTTGAGGAGGATTTGAGGAAATGTTTCCTTAAAATGCATTGAGTCTGACCGTGATTGAGGCAAAACTTTCGTCAAATATTTGAGGGTTTACGTTTCGTTAAAAGTCACGTGATGTTAACAGGAAATGATCGTCAAAAACGACGAAATACAGCTCGAGGATTTCTGAATCGTCAAAAGGGAGAGTTTTATTTTTGAGAGTGAATTTCGTCAAAATTTCGCGGAAACGAGTAGTGAATTTTGTTAATTGGTCGTGAAAAGATATCGAAAATTTTGCCGGTCGGTTGCAATAAACTGTCGCGTCGCGACAAATGACCGTGTTAAAAAAAACAATTTCGTCAATTGGTCGCAGAAGAAAATAAATTTTGTCAAAGGATCGTGGTAAAAACGTGAATTTTGTCAAAATATCACAGAAAAAAAACGCGAATTTCTTCAAAAGATCAATAAGAAAATGCAAATTTCATCGAAAGATCAGTAAGAAAACTCAAATTTCACTTAAAGATCGCGGAAAGAAAAGACTAATTTCATCAAAGGATCGTGGTAAAAAAATGCAAAATTTGTCAAAGGATCGCGGTAAAAAATTCGAATTTCGTCAAAAGTTCGTGGAAAAAAGTGGTTTTCAACAATGAATCGAGATAGAAAAATGTGAATTACGATGGTAGGAAAAAATTGTGAATATCCTGAAATGATCGCGGGAAAAAAATCGCGAATTTTGTCAAAATGTACTGCACTGGGCTAAAAAATTGGAACCAGGCTCCTTTTACAAATGTAACAAAAACGCTGCGAAACGAGAAGAAACTCTTAAAAATCATATAAAAACTTTCAGAGGAAAAAATTTACCATTGAGTTGAAAGACTAAAACCTTATTCCTTTTACGAAGGTCAAAAGATAGCTGCGAAACACGAAAAATCAACCAACCAACCAACCTCCAGATTCATTTTAATTTTGTGTGCTACGATTTCTTATTTTCAAAGGTTGGCAGGTCTGCAGACGCTAATTATTTTTTTGCAGGTCCAGTAAACTCTTTTTTTGGTTCAGTTTGATTTCCGGCTGAGTGTAGATTCCTGTAAATTGGATTTGGGTTAAACCCAATTTTTCAAAAGTTAGTTCAGTATATTATTTTAGATTAAAAACTATACGTCAGGGATGACTCTGAACGAAAAAAAAAAAAAATATCGGAAATTCACATCACATTTTCGGAAATACAGCGGGGAGGTTGGGGAGGGGGGGGGGGTAATCCACTCCTGACACCAACTATGTTTTTTTTTCGCGTCCCTTTGACGAAATTTGCGGTTTATTCACAATCTTTTGACGAAATGAGCGGGTTTTTGCGATCTTTTGACGAAATTTGCTGTTTTTTCGCAATCTTTTGGGGAAATTTGCCGATTTTTTCGCGATCTTTTGACGAAATTTGCCGTTTTTTTCGCGATCTTTAGACGAAATTTGCCGTTTTTTCGCGATCTTTTGACGAAATTAGCAGTTTTTTCTCGATCATTTAGGGAAATTTGCCCTTTTACTCGCGGAGGGGTAATTCTGAGTAAAAAAAAAAAAATCTGAAATTCACAGCAAATTTTCTGAAAGTTTACAACAGGGGGGAGAAAGGGGGGATCCACTCCTGGCAAAAACTATATTATTTTTTGCGCGTCCCTTTGACGAAATTTGCGGTTTATTTGCAATCTTTTGACAAAATGAGCGTTTTTTGCGATCTTTTGACGAAATTTGCTGTTTTTTCGCAATCTTTTGGGAAAATTTGCCGATTTTTTTGACGAAATTTGCCGATTTTTCGCAATTTTTTGACGAAATTTGCCGTTTTTTCGCGATCTTTTGACGAAATTAGCAGTTTTTCTCGATCATTTGAGGAATTTTGCCCTTTTATTCGCGATCCTTTGACGAAATTTGTTGTTTTTCCGCGATCCTTTGACGAAATTTGTCGTTTTTTTCGCGATTCTCTGACGAAATTCGCGTTTTTCCCGCGATCTTTTGACGAAATTGTTTTTTTCGGCGAACATTTGTCGAAATTTGCGATATAATTTATGTCCGAATTTTCGGATTTATGACCGATTTTTTTTAAATTTTCGGAAATGACTGCCCTGACAGAATCACCCTCGCTATACCTATAATAATAAATATAGATATTTGTGTGTGTGTGTGTGCGCTGTTTTCTAAAGAAGCCGTAGCATTTTTTATCTCGACACTTTGATGAAATTCCCACTTCTTCTGCAGCCCTTTGACGAAATTCACGTTTTATCCGCAATCTTTTGCGAAATTCGACTTTTTTCGCGCCCTTTTGACGAAAATCGCGTTTTTTCATGATATTTTGGCGAAATTTGCGTTTTCTCACGATCCTTTGACGAAATCTGTGCCTTTTTGCGATTATTTGACGAAGTTCGCGTGTTTTTCGCGATTCTTTGATAAAATTTGCGGGGTTTTTTTTTTTCGCGATCCTTTGATGAGTTTCGAGTTTTTTTTCCCGCGATCTGAAGAAATTCCAGTTTTTCCGCGATCCTTTGACACAATTTACGTTTTATTCGCAATCTTTTGCGACGAAATTGGCGATTTTTTCCTCCAACGATTTACGAAATTGATTTTGTTCGGTGATCGGCGACCATTTGTCAAAATTCGCGATATTTTTCTGTTGAGCTGATGACCGATTTTTCATAATTTTCGGAACCTAATGCCTTAAATTTTCGGAAAATTGGGAATAGAATCACCTCTGAACTCGCCAATCGGTCGCGGACACTTGTCAACCGATCTCGAGAAGGAAATAATGAAATTTGTCTATCGGTCGAATGAAAAATTCGTGAATTTCAACGATCTTTTTGCGATAAAAAAAACCGCAAAATGTGTCAATCGGTCGCGTGAAAATATAAGGAAATCCGCAAGGCATTGGTGGGAGTTGATCGCAATTTCAAAATGTAAAATTCTCCCGAAAATAGTAACATTTCTTGGGCGGGAGCCTCCCGCCCACAATATTCTTTTGGGCGAGATTTCAAAATTTTGGGCGCGAATCCCGCCATCCCGCCCTGAAATTCAAGCCCTGATATATATATATATATACTAAATTCTAGCAACGCATGCATGTCTGGGAAATTCAAATCAACTGGGAAACATCATTTAATGTCTTAAATTTGCTGATTATTTGAAAAGTATATTTTACCTACTTACAAATAAATTTTATTATTAACCCCTTCGAGACCGGAGGCTTTTACGCAAATTTTATTCGGTTGGCATCACTCTTTAAAAAAGAGTTACCCTTACTTAATCAATCAAAAAAATTCCCTAATTAAAGAAACTAAATATTTAATTTAACTAAATTTTAGCTAAACTAAATTAATATATATATATATATATTACTGGTGCCTAAAACAAAATCTGTTAGCTCTTTTTCAGGGTGCAGATATGCACCCGCAGTCCCGAACGGGTTAAGTAGCATTATTAAGTTTTACTTTAATTTTCACGTACCGTCCTAAAAATCTTTTGTATTTTTTTTTTATTACGTTTATTTTTTCAGTTTATTATATGAATCTTAATTTAATTGTACTAATTTATATGCACATTTGAGTTTTAATGAAGACTTTAATACTTTAACAAATTAAAAAATGCATGAAAATTTCACTCAACCCTTGGGATGAAATGTTGCAGTTACTTGAAATGTGTAAATCCACTTTTTTGAAGGTTTATTTAAAAAATAGATTATTTTATTTTTCGATAAAAAGATATAAAATTGTTTTATATTAAAACATAGCTTTGATTTTTTGTTTTTTTTTTCTAAAAATTTTAAAACTGTTAGGGATGTTAGAATTTTATACCGGAGAGGAGAGGGGGGCGTGTGGAGAAGCAGAAATTTTAAATATACTAGAAAATTAGTTAGGTAATTATTTATTTAATATTACCAAAATAAAGTAACAACGGCAATTCTTCATTTTTATTGGAATTTCAAAGGTATTATTCTCGAATTAGTATTCTCTATTCGGGGGGGGGGGGGGCGAAAATTTTGAAAGTAATCTAATTAATGAATTTGATTATTAATTCATAGTAAATAGATGTTGAAAACTTTACAAATAGCAATGATATTTTAAAAATTTCCTTGATATAAAGGCAAATGGAATAAGGGTAGATTTCACGCGTGTGTGTGTGTTGGGTGTGTTGGGGGGGGGGGGGAGGTGGCAAATTTCAGCTGATTGATTATTTATGTATTTTACTAATTGCTTATACTCTTTATTGTTGCTTTGCAATAACATTAAAAAGAGAAAAAAAATAAGATTTTAACTTGTATATTTTCAGGGAGGGAGAGAGAAAGGGGGGGGGGGGGTTAAAATTTCACATTTTCATCATCTATTGAATTAGATGATTTGTTTTGAAAAAGGGAAAATATTCCCCATAATCAAAAGTGAAAAAATCTCATTCCTGTGAAAAAAAATCCTGTAAAAAAACGAAAATTTAAATTTAATAAAAACTTGGCCCTTCTATTGCGCCCCCCCCCCAAATCCCCTCCCCCGGAACCCCAATTACATTTATTTTAAATTCGCAATGTAATGTCATTTAGAATGTTATAAAATTAAAAATGAAGGATATACAACCACCAGGAAAGCCAGAAATGATTTTTGGCCACTCTATCGCGATTTGGGACCACTGTGCCACGTTCCGAAAATTGAACAAAATTTGTTATCGCAGCATCCTCTCCAGGTAGATTTTCTCCAAAATTTTATACAAACCTCCGCCTAGTACGTAACATTTAAATATAAAATTTCGTATTTAAAAAAAATTATATATATATTCAAATTATTCACTTAAACTGCAAAAAATCGAGAATATCGCTTTCATAGCACCACTTTCATAGGAATATCTTCTATTTTCAACTGCACCTGACATTCCATAGTCGAAACATATATTTAAAGTTTAGTTCATGATTGGTAGAATTCTATGCACAACTTCGTACACTTTTGGATGATACGATAATGAAAATGGTACAAAAATCGCTGTCTCAGCGCCCTCTACCAGCGGAATTTCACCAAATCCAACTGGGACCTGCTGGCCATAGCCAAAAACATATACAGTAGAGCGCGAATTATCCGGACGCCAATTAACCGGATCGATCAAGGATCATACGTTGTTTCCTCGCTCTCTCCAAATTTTTTGAAGTGAAAATCCTTTAGGCTTGGTAGGGTAAATTCGGCTAGATGTCACGATAGTTAACCGTCAAATAAACATTTCCTAATTGTGAAATAATAAAATCACCAACAAATGCAAACAGAGCAATGCATAAAATCAACTGTTTCTAGAATATAAGAGGTTTACATTCACTAGAATTGTAATAAAATCGCCAACAAATGCAAACAGAGCAATGCATAAAATCAACTGTTTCTAGAATATAAGAGGTTTACATTCACTAGAATTGTAATAAAATCGCCAACAAATGCAAACAGAGCAATGTATAAAATCAACTGTTTCTAGAATATAAGAGGTTTATATTCACTAGAACTGTAATAAAATCACCACAAATGCAAACAAAGCAATACATAAAATCAACTGTTTCTAGAATATAAGAAGTTTATATTCACTAGAATTGTTCTAGAATATCACTTCTAATGCGCGAGAGTCCACTGCATATTCCCCCCCCCCCCCCCCCCCACGAAAATCCCTCTTTATCTTCAGATTTTCTGAAGGGGGTCGAAAAATTGCTTCTTTTGCCCCTCGATGTCCTCGGAAAGAGGGACCCCCCCCCCCCCTCATATAGCTGCAGAAAAAACAATATGCTGTACGAAGCAGAAAACTATCAAGAATTTCTTTTCCCTATAACAATAAACTTTTTTTATGTATGTACAGTACAATGAATGTATACATGTAATAATTTCTATGTGTATTTTATAACTTTATACCAATTTTGTAGAAAATAAAATTTAAAAATGTTTAAAAAAAAAAAATAACTTCTAAACACACTTTTTTAATGCTAAATGTGCACTACTACACCTGTCAGTCCTAATCCTGGAAAAAGTGTGAATCGAAATTACCTAAAAAACATTGCCATAGCCGTTTTTTAAAGTTGTACAATTAACCGGATCAGCCTAGGTCCCGACCGGTCCGGATAATCGGCGCTCTACTGTATATGAAATTTGGTGCAATTCTATGCATAAAAAATAAAATCATAAGACGAAACGCCATTTTTCACCTTGATTCAACATAAAATACATAATGTGAACTTTAAAAAGTCTTACTTAAAAGGCGACTAAAGTAATGAAAAAGATGATACAAGTTTAAAATATACATTTTATTTAAAACTTCTTAGTACTTTCAAGCCTTTTCTAAGCTACATTAGAAGTAGTCGGATGTGTAAATCCCAAAACTTTCTTCCATCTCATACATGTTAATACTTGAAAATTCGCCATCACAGTACGGAAATTAAATGACAATCTTTGTACATCATGTGGATGTAAAGGTATAGGTTCATTGAATTGTAATTAAAAATAATATACAAGCATCGTATCTTTCAAACAAATCATTGAATTTTGACACCCACCCTCTTAGATGTCTGCAAACAAAATTCCCAACCCAAAGAGCATAAAGCGATATCCGTTGCGCTGTATACACCCAAGCGTAATAAGAATCTACTTATGTGAAAGTGTAACATGATATGAGTTTGATTAAATTCTGTGGATTAGTTTTTGAGATAAAGCAGGGTTGGAAAATCAAAAATAAATTTTTTAGCAGGTTTGGAGCAGGTTAAATTACAGTTTTGGAGCGAGCTAATTACATTTTGTAGCAGCTCCAAATTAATCCGTTGAGCTTCATGACGTACGGCTGTGTGCGTTCTCTCATTTCAGTAAACAACTACCATGCATGACGTTACACCCCGTACTAGGGGTGATTCTGAGCAGAATTTTTTTTTTCTGAAATTCATATCAAATTTTCTGAAAGGTTAAAGCAGGAGGGAAGGTGAAAAATCCCCTCCTGGCACTAAAAGTGCATTTTTTTCGCAGCTATTTGACGAATTTCACATTTTTTTTCTGGAATCTTAACAAAATTCGCGTTTTTCGCGACCTTTTGACGAAATTTGCGTTTTTCGCGATCTTTTGACAAAATTTGAGTTTTTTTTCCGCGATTCTTTGACAGAAATTCGTGTATTTTTCGTAATCGTTTGGCGAAATTCGCGTTTTTCCGCGATCTTTTGACGAAATTGATTTTTTTTCGGCGACCATTTGTCGAATTGCGATATTTTTATGTCCGAATTTTCGGACTGATGACCGATTTTTTTTTTAATTTTCGGAACCGAATACCTTAAAATTTCGGAACAGAATCACCCCTCCCCCGTACGCTGTTCACTACAAGTAATGGTTGCATATTTGAACCGCATTGGTCTGTGATATGCAGCTGATATAACAGGACACTCGTCGAAGGTGAGTTTTATGATACAAGCATTTTAGACCACATAGCCTGGTATATAGCCCTTCACCGGCAAAATTAAGAATGGAGTTCAAAGGGTTAAAAATAAATATGCTTTGTTATTCACTTTTCTTCACTATTTTGCATGTACACAATTTTAACAGAATAAAATGTAATAAACGTTAAAACAAAAAAAAAAAAAATCGTATAAGGGAAAGTAGGGTAATGACGCTCATCGGGCAATCCCGCTCACTCAAATATCTTTAAAGAGAATAGAATTGAAAACGTGCGATCGGTACCGGCACTTAGCGAACTTCATCGTAACTTCCCAGTAAGGATATAGTGACCGTCGGGAGGAAAGTATTTTTGTGTCCTCACGTTATTAGTTTGAAGTTGTTTTATAATAAAATTCCACAACACTAACTTGAAGGTAAGTGTGCACTCTTATTTTCAAATGTTAATTTACTCATTATTTCTACAAAATCTATACATTTAGCTATACATTCACGCTTTTATTTATTTTTGGTAGTGCTTTATTACGGCAACTATAGATAACGCCAACTTAAATCTTGTATTCAAATTTTGAGCGCAATTACCCAACCACGTCGGGCATTACCGCTCAATCCACTGTTAATTAAATAAAACGATAAAAAAATATACTTAAAACTTTTATGCAAATTAGTTGATTGCAAACTGTTCCTTATGCTTTGGAGTTGTACTTTATTAATAAAATACTAATTTTCTGTGTATATTTGACTAGCTATTCATGTTTTCCCTCAAGTGAGCGTCATTACTCTACTTCCTCCTACTTATTTGAGAATTTAAAAAATTTGTAGTAGTATGACTAACTATAACAGACGAACTAACTTTCCATGTTCCAATAATGTATAATAAATATATCATATTCTGACAAATGTTTTACAACCTTTTAGATTTTTAAAAATAATCATAATGTGACTAATTTATAAATTTCAACATAGAAAAAAGGTTGCATAGAATGTAACAAGTTAAATATCTTTATTTACAGTAGTTGTATATTTTTTGGCAAATGAGAAAAAAAAAAAATGATAGTAAATTTAAATAACCCAAGGAATACCTGTAATTACTAGATTGCACAGTGAATTTTATTTTTAAAAAGTAGTATTAAGTCAATAAGAGGTAATTCAATGTCAGAGTATAGTAATCAACAAATCTTCTGATTTGGTATCATATAATACAGAGGTTGAAAATATAAAATTTGTTTTTGTAGCAGGATGAATTGCAGTTCTGTATTAGAATTTAACAGTTCAATGCATTTCAACATAAGTTTGTCCTACAACACACACAAACAAGGACAAACTTATGTTGAAATGCATTGAAATCACATACCTTTTTCTATTTTTCAATAAAAACAAATGATATTTTTAAAAATGTTATCAAACTGGGCATTTATAACTTAATTACGACTTTAAGCCTCAAAAATCACTTATAACTCAAGATGCAACATTTATCAAAAAATGCTATTCAATTCCAAATTACTTCAGTAGTGAAGCCTTTCCAATTTAATGCTTTTTTACATCTAAAAACCAGTCGGATGTGGCAATCCCAAAATTTTCTTCTATCTCATACATGTTAATATTTCCTGAAAAATAAAGAATATCAGTGTCACCGGTTAGGTGATTTACACCAAAATCTAATCAGCAAAAACTTATGTCAAGTTGTAGCTGAATCTGGAGTTTGATGAAAATCCGTGCATTAGTTTTTGAGGTAGAATTATTGCAGAAATCGTAAAAAAAATCTACATAGCAGCGACACCTGTTGGTCGATTTACTGCAAAAACTGATCAGGACCCATTTATATCATGTATTAGCTGAATCTGAAGTTTGATGAAAATTTATGCGTTAGTCCTTGAGATACAGTTGTTGCGGAAATCGCGATAAATGCAGCCTAGCAACGCCACCTATTGGATGATTTACACTAAAAACAAAACAACACTAATTTATATCAGGGATTAACTGAATCTGAAGGGTGAACATTCGTGCATTAGTTCTTGAGATAGAGTTATTGCGATAATCATGAATAATGCTACATAGCAACGCCACCTGTTGGGCGATTTACACAAAAAGTAATCAGCACCAAATTATATAAAGGACTAACGGAATCTGAAGTTTTATAAAATTCGTCCATTAGTTTTTGGGATATAGCTATTGGAGAAATCGTGAAAAGTGCAGCATAGCAGCGACACCTGTAGGGCGATTTACACCAAAAAGTAAACAGTAAAAGTTTATATCAGGGACTAACTGAATCTAAAGTTTTATTAAATTTCGTTCATTAGTTCTAGAAATAGAGCGCCCACAAAATTTGTGTCACACACAGACAGACAACTTGTAAAAGCATGTTTTTTGGGTTCTCTGACCCCTAAAACGTGTAAATCCGTCAAAAACCGGAATTCGAAAATTTTCATGAATCCCATACTTTCTTCTTGTAAAGATAGAAGAAAGTAAAAAGTTTGTATGTGTCAGACAGTTCAGCATTGTTAAGGAGATTAAAATATTTTGTTTGAAAATAGCCTTAAGGCAATATCTTTACAACTATGCTTATTTCTCATAGATGGTACATTAGCTGTGTTTTGCAGTAATCACCCTCGTTGGATTAAGATATGTAATATTATAAAACTGAAATTTAAGACAATGAACCTCCAGCATAACCCATTAAATAATTGATTAAACTTTTATCATGCTGCTGCTGTATGCATCATAATAGCAGTGTGTTTCCAAGCCTATCGGTACAAGGTTCATGTTTTTTTTTTTTTTAGATCACAAAATTTCCATTTTTGGAGCAGAATTAACAAATTTTACTGTTTTTGGAGCAGAATGTAGCAGGAAATCAAAATTGGAGCAGATTTTTCATCCCTGAACAATATGTTACACGAGATTGTTTGGAAGAAACGAAAAATATGCCCTCCGGGGGACAGGTAAGTCCCACTGTCGGAGGAGCGACTTCAAATGTATCTTGGTCAAGGTTTTAAAATGTGGCTTTATAATAAAATAGAACGAGAATTGGACATTTTAAAACTTGCATGCATATTTTGAAAGGCCCTGTAAATTAAAATTGGCGAGGAAAAGGGGGGGGGGCGGTATGAGAAGGGACGAACTTGAAAAATACAACATAATAAACTAGTAACCCGAAAAACTGGGCTTCTAAACAAAAGTATAATGATCTAACCTATTGTCGAATTCAGGGGATGGCCCGGTGGGGACATTCCCCCAGAACATTGAACCCCCACCCAGAAGTTTTAAGATTTTATGCTTTTTAATGGACAAATGTGCAAACTCCCTCCCACTTACGGAACTTTCAATTCTGCCACTAAAACGAATGCATATAGATTCGTTTCAATTCTGCCACTAAATTGGAAACAAATATAACGATTCAACCCGATCCCGAATCGTGGATCGACCGCGATCCAATTTGAATTGAAGTAAATTGAAGAATAACGACTCTATCCGCATCTAAAGAATCGTCCGCAAAACGATTCTACCTGCATCTAAAGATCAACATATAATGATCAACATATAATGATCTAACCTATTGTCGAATTCAGGGGATGGCCCGGTGGGGACATTCCCCCAGAACATTGAACCCCCACCCAGAAGTTTTAAGATTTTATGCTTTTTAATGGACAAATGTGCAAACTCCCTCCCACTTACGGAACTTTCAATTCTGCCACTAAAACGAATGCATATAGATTCGTTTCAATTCTGCCACTAAATTGGAAACAAATATAACGATTCAACCCGATCCCGAATCGTGGATCGACCGCGATCCAATTTGAATTGAAGTAAATTGAAGAATAACGACTCTATCCGCATCTAAAGAATCGTCCACAAAACGATTCTACCTGCATCTAAAGATCAACATCGAATCTGTACTGAGTCGACTCGCCATTGCTGCATTACGGATAGAATCGATTCTGCATTTTCTATTACTTTCTTTTGTTGTTAGTTTGTTACAAAAAGAAAGTATTGGATTCATGAAAAATTTTCACTTCCGGTTTTCGAAGAATTTATCGCTTTAGAAGGTCCTGTTTCGAATACGATTTGACTATTTTTATAAATTGCTTGTCTGTCAGTATTTGTTTGTCTCTGAAAAAGATTTTGCAGGCGCTCTATCTCAAGAATGAATGTATGGAGTCTGTTGAAACTTTAGATTCAGTTAGACCTTCATATAAATTAGTGATGTTTACTTTTTGGTGAAAATCGGCCAACTGCTGTGTTGCATTTTTCATGATTTCTGCAAGATCACTATCTCAAAAACTAACGCACGAATTTTTACCAAACTTCAGATTCGTTTAAACGTTGACATAAGTTGTTGATGATTAGGTTTTGATGTAAATCTACCGGCAGGTGGCGCTGCCGAGCTGCATTTTCCCCGATTTTCACAAAAGCTCTATCTCAAGAACTAATGCACGGATTTTCATCAAACTTAAGTTAGATGCTGGCATAAGTTGTTTTGCTGTTTGCTAGATTTCGGTGTAAATCTCCAAACAGGGGGCATTGCTATGCTGTTTTCACCAGCAATGTTGAATTCAGACATTTTTCTCTGTGAGGGATTTCTGCGCCTCCAGGGAGGGGCATTCTAGACTACAGAGGAAGGGGTTATTGGACTTTTGTACATTAAGCATAAAATCTCAAACCTTTTGAGGGGGCATTTCAATGTTCGGGGGAAATGTACCCCCTCCCAAGCCACCCCCTGAATTTATCACGTTTTTCAGGACTTACACGATTTTAGGGATCATATCTCAAGAACTAATGAACGAAATTTCATCAAACTTAATATTTCTTATTAGACACTGTCATATGTTATTCCTGATTATGTTTTCGTGTAAATCATATAACACGTTGCATTTCTGTGCTGCTTTTTTTCAGCAAATTGAATTCAGACAATTTTCTCCGGGAGGGATTTCTGCAGTTCTGGAGAGAGACATTCTAGAGTTCCGTGGGTGGGTGGTGGGATTGGATTTTTGTCCATTAAGCATAAAATCTCAAATCTTCCTCATGTTCCAGGGGAGGGGGGGGGGGAATTGCCCTCAGGTACCACCGCTGAATTCAACACTGTTTTTCAGGATTTACACGATGTTAGCAATAATATCTCAAAAACTAATGAACGGAAATTCATCAAACCCAATATTCTGTTAGACATTGACATAAGTTGTTCCTGTTTAGGTTTTCGTGTAAATCATATAACAGGCTGTGCTGCTATACTGCATTTTACACAATATTCGTGATAGCTATATCTCAAAATAGTGCATAGAATTTAATCAAACTTCATATACTGCTACACTTTCACATAAATGGATCCTTACTAGACTTGGGTGTATACTGCCCACCAGGTGTCGCTTTTATGCTCTTTGAATTGGGAATTTTGGTTGCAGACATCTAAGAGGGTGTAGACCTAAATTCAATGATTTGTTTGGAAAATGCAATGCCTATATTTTCTTTTAAAATGCATACTTCAACGAACCTATAATTTTTTAATCCTCATGATGGGCATAGGTTATCATTTAATGACACTGTGATAGCAAATTTTGAAGTTTTAGCATGTGTGAGATAGAAGAAAGTTTTGGGATTGGCCCATCCAACCACTTTTACCTTCAACTTTTGAAGGAAAATGAAAATGTTATTACCTTTAGAGACATCGATTAAAAAGTTATAGTATCGATTAAAGTTGACCATAGTTTCGATTAAAAAATGGAAATCGCCCACCACTAGCACCGATTTGGGGCTATCTGAAAATGATAAACTCTCTCTTTTTTTCAAGATGTAAAACATTAAAAAGAACGAAAATTAAAGAAAAATATGATAGAAATCAGAATTTTAGTTAATGAATCAGGATTATATAATAGCTGACGTTTTTATAATTTCAAGAAAAAACAATACTTTTTTCTTTGGTAATTTTTGGTATATACAATTCCAATCTACTTTATCATGAAATTCTCTTATAAAATCTTCTGATAAGGTTTGATATTCAGCTATACAATTCCAATTAATTGTTGTAAAAACAGCTATATAAACATTTGTATTAATGTTACATTTATTTTTGTAACAATTTGTATGTTGTTGTTGAGTCCTGATTTATTTAATTTAAATTCATCATTACTAATTTATAATGCTAAGTGCTAATTTTTCTGATTGTCTTTTGTTGCCCTAGACAAAAGTCAATAGTACTTATTTAACCCTTTATATGGAATCAAAAATTAGCATGAAATAATAGGCACCTATAACCAAATTATACATACTAAATACCTAATTAATAAACTTATAAGCAACTATCATAATTAAGACAATCAGGAAAATTAACTGACCCAGCTATTTCTATGAGATCCTGACATAACAAATTTTGCCACAATAGGGTTTATAAATAGTATTTATCAAATAAACATTTAACCTTGACTAATTTTAAGTCGAATATAACATTAATTAAAAGGAAATTATTTTAAAGAAGATGGAGAAAATCAAGCAATAAATATGGATGTCAAGCTCTCAGCAAAACTTCATGATCATATAAATTATCCCTCTACCTTGTGAAAAATTTGCGTTGTGTTTGTTTTAAAATTATTATTATTATTTTATTTATCCTTTTTAACAATTAACATTATCGAGTTTCCTGAAATCCAACTGAAATTTCAAATTATAGATAAATTTTTAAATTAACAATCTCATAATATCATAAGGCATATTAGTGATGGGCGATAACGAGATGTTTTATTGATTTTCTTGATTGTATGGACATCTCGATATCTTTCGATTGGGTAAAAATTTTCTTGGTGACTCCAGTTTGCCAGTTGCTATTATACATCATAAATTTATCAAGAATCATCTGCGGGTGAATTGGAATGAGTTGGCGTTAATAAGGAATAAGCGGCTTCGCCCGCTAGCGCGCCCTTCCTTTAGTCAGGGTCTCTAATTTATACGTAATCTTGTACTAATATGAAATCTCGAACTGGCTCCCCACTATATAAGGTACTGTATAGCAGGCGTGGTGTGCACGCACTACAAAATCTTGTAAAAAAAATAATCTTGAACCGGATGAACCTCAGACCGGATCCCTGGTGGAGGGGTCAAAGTAAGGGGAGGAGCACAGCAGCTGCATAGTATGAATAAGTCGTCACAGGGCTTTAAGCCTTTCCAACTATATGTCACATGACAGATCTCAATTTGAATTTATAAAAATGGCCTCCCTGTGGGGGCAAAGTGGGGGGGAAGGGCACGGGAGGTGCATAACGTGAGAAAGTGGCTGCAGGCCTTTTCCGACAATATATCACAAGAGGGGGTCCCATGTAAATTTAGAAAAGTCACATGAAAGGTCCCGGCTAAATTTATAAAAATGCCCCTCATGGGACAAAGTTGGGGGAGGAGGGCCGCGGGAGGTGGACAACATGAGTAAGTGGTCACAGACATTTCCAACAATATGTCAAATGAGGGGTCTCAGCTAAATTTAGAAAAGTATCCCCATGGGGGCAAAATGGGAGGAGAACACTGGAAGTGCACAACATCAATAAGTAGTCACAGACCTTTCCAACGATATGACACATGAATGGTCTTAGCTAAATTTAGAAAAATACCCCCATGAGGGCAAAGTGGGGGGGGGGGGGGAGTGCATAACATGAATAAGTGGTCACATGCCTTTCCAATATGTAACATCAGGAGTGTCAGCAAAATTTAGAAAAATGCCCTGGTGACAAAGTGGGGAAAGGGGCATGGTAGGTGCTTAATATGAATAAGTGGATTTTCTAATGATATATCACATGAGGAGTGTCGGTAAAAGTTAGGAAAGTGCTCCCCCCAAGGGGCCAACTACCGTACTCCCCAGAATACAACTGCCCTTTTTGAAATTTCATATATTATAAATAATATTTACCAGATGGCTCTGAAAAAAAATCCGATCTAAAATGATGAAAATGCAAAAAAGTTTGAAAACTACACCCATAGTGGGAGCAAAATTGGGGAGGGGGGATGAAAGTCTCATAATATGAAAGAGTTATCAAAGAGCTTTCCGATGATATATCACATGATGGGTTCAAAAAATGTTTGAAAATTGCTTCCTCGACCCCTCTTCCCAGTGGATCCACTCTTTTGCCCCGGAATTCACGCCTTTTAAAATTTTTATGTTTAATAAATAACAATTACCAGAAGGCTCCATAAAAAAATGCACATCTAAAATTATATTTATTATAGAAATCGCTACAGTTTTAAAAATTTGTTTGACCCCCTCCCCACTTCCAAAATCCAATTTCGGGGGAAGAAAGGTTCATAATATGAAAGAGTGGTCAAAGAGATTTCTGAAGATATATCACATGAGGGGTTTCATAAAAGTTTGAAAATTGCACCCCTGTGGGTCCACTCTCACGCCCCTTGAATACTCCCGGAATTCCGCAACTCTTATTTTAATATTTAATAAATACTATTTTTCTGAGGGCTCCGACAAAAAACCCATTTAAATGGTAATTATTCTAGATATTGCTACAGTTTTAAAAATTTGTCCGTGCACACACCCTCCCCCCCGCATCCTGAAATTCAACTGTGGATGGAGAAAGGTTCATAATATGAAAGGGTTGTCAAAGAGATTTCCGATGATGTATCACATGATGTGTTCAGTAAAAATTTAAAAATTCCCCCCCCCCTCACGTGTCCACTCTTGCGCCTCCCGAAACTCACCAATCTCTGTCTTTGAATTTTTTTTTATTTAATACATAATATTTATCGGAAGGCTCCATCATTTCACTGCTCATTGTCATACCTATCTATCTTTCCAGCTCTCCCCTTGATATCTCTTCTTGGCCCTTCTTGACCGAGAACGAGAAATCAGTTTTCTTGACAATCATCGAGAGTAACATGTCGAGAATGGAAGAAAATTGATTTCTTATTCTCAGCCTAAGTTAGAACTGAGAAGAGGTATCTCGGGGAAAGCGAGAAGGTTGCATCGAGAAGAGATATCTCGAGGGTAAGTGAGAAGTTTTCATCGAGGAGAGGTATCTCGAGATAAACGAAAAGTTTGCATCGAGAAGGTGCGAGAGAGAGAAATGAATGAGCATATTCCATCTATGTCATGATTACGTAGTCTGGGCTGGCTAAGAATTTCTAGCGTAAAGAAGGGAAGTCACTGAAATGAATGTGATGTAAATCCGAGCTAAAAAAACACTAATAGAGCTCTTTATTATGAGTTAGAAGTTCTTTGGATATTTATTTAGCTTTCACAGTCAGATTGACACTTACTGTGTTTTTGGTTTAAGTCATAATTTCTCAAAAAGGATATAGATTAGGAAGCATGTGATTTTGTTACATAGACTTAAGTTGAAAAGGGTTTAATTCAATTTGTATGGGACATTTTTCCATTGTTATTTTCTTCTATCTTTACAAGAAGAAAGTATTGGATTCATGAAAAATATGTCAGTTTTTAGAAAATATCCGTCTTTTATGTGACAAAAGTTTTGATAACGCTATCTCAAGAAGTAATGCACGAAATTTAATAATACTTCATATTCAGTTAGACCTAGATATAAATTGGTGTTGATTTGTTTGTTGTGCAAATAGCCCCCCAACAGGTAACGCTGCTATATTTCAAAAACTAATGCACAGAATTTAATCAAACTTCATAGGCTATTGCTAGAGATTAGAACCAATTCCGTGTTAGACAGGTTCACTGTTAGCAAATTTATTTGTCTGGTTCCATTTCTCAATAAAGCTCTTTTGTTTTCGATCCACTTTGAAATTATAAAACATTAGACATTTAGGGGAACTTTGATCTATATTACATTGTTTGCCTTTACCGAAAAAAGGAATAATGCTGTTCGATTCTAATGAGTTTGTGAATGTCTCACAAAGTAGCTAATTTGGATTTAGGTACAGATGGGCAACAGTCATGTTAGGGGCCCATTTAGGGACTGGAAATATATTCCATTTTAGACAGATTCCGTCTTAGCTGGTTTGTCTAGTTGTCCCCCCATTTTTTGATAAAGCTCTTTTTCTTTTGACCAACCAGAAAATTCCACAGAATTAGACACGCATTCAACATTTAAGAACTTTTCCTCTATCAAACCTTTTACTTTTATCGAAAACGTGAAAATGCAAGTCGATTTTAGCTAATGCACCTGAGAATAAAAAGGAGTTAGAAAGACGCTACTTTGAATTTGGGTACAAACAACGAAGAGTCATGTTTTAATCGCTAGGGACCAAAGACCAATTCCGTTTTAGACAGTTTCTCTCTTAGATGGTATGTTTATGCGGTTATCCTTCCATTTTTGGATAAAATGCACGAGAATAAAATTGAGCTTTTAAATGAATCAAAAAGTAACTACTTTGGATTTGAGTACCAACATAAAAAATCATTTTGGAATCATTGGGGAGTGGAAACTGGTTTCCGTTTCAGATAGGTTCCCACTTAGCTGGTATATGTGTCCGGTTATCCTTATGTTTTTCGACAAAGCTCTTTTGTTTTCGATTAATGGTATAATTCTCCAATATTAGGCATGCATTTACGAAAATTATCAAACATTTGTCTTTAGTGAAAAAGGAAAAATTCTATTCGATTCTAACTAATACGCTTGAGAATAAATATAAGTTCATTAATGGTCAGAAAGTAACTATTTTGAATTGGAATGCAAATTTAAAGAATCATTTTGGCATTGATAGGGAGTGGTAACCAGTTTCCAGTTTAGACAGGTTCCCTTTTAGCAAGAATATTTGTCTGGTTTTCCTTCCCCTTTTTTGATAAAGCTCTTTTTTTTATCAACAGGAAATCTCACAGTATTAGATATTTAGGGGAACTTTAACTGGTATAAAATGTTTGCCTTTATCGAAAACGTGAAAAAGCTATTCAATTCTATCGAATGCACCATAGTTACGCAATTTAGACATCACACTTTCATAAAAAATGTAAGGGAACTTATTCCAAAACAAAATTAGCAAAAAGATATTACAATCCTTGAAAAAAATTAAATAATGTTTTTAAAGGTAGATAAATAAACTGAAAGTATTTTCTTAAGTTATTTAGCGTTCCAAAATAGTGTTGTTCTTATCATTACTTTGAACATGTTTCTTGATAACATATTGATCTTGAATTTGAAAAAACTTGCATGAAAAGAGCGTTTCGAAAAATTCTGAGGGGTGGGGGTTACCGTGTTCAACTCATTTTGCTGGCAACTGGTTCATCTGTAGTACTGTCAATTTACTGGACTTGCATACATAATACACATTGCCATACATAAAATAAGATTTGATATGAAAATCCATGATACTTATTATTAGTATGCTCAAACATTACAAACTTAAAATATTTTACAGTGTTTTATAGAAGCATTAGTATGCACACTTCATTAAAGAAATTAATATGGAACATATCTTAAAAATATTAATCATTTAGAGTTTATTAGCTTGTATTAAAATATAGAATGGCACATAATATTTGAAAGATAAATACTATAGTGGAGATGTTGTAACATTAAAGTTAATTTCTTAAACGCATTTCCAACAATTTGTTAATTGTCATAAACCATTAGAACAGAAAAGGGGTTAGGTTTAGGGATTAACATTTCTTTCAGAAGGCTTAAAAACTGATAAGATGTATTATATAATACGTTATATTAATTTTATTAATAAATGTTAGAATACTATACAGCTTTTCAAGGCTTCATATCAGGTGCCCCTCCATCAATTGAAGTTGAATGAAAGAGATAATGAAAATGATAGCAGCAAACTACATTACTGCTTCTGTTTTTTTCACAACCTTTCATTTAGCTTCAAATGAAGATTGTAGATGAGTATCTTTTTACAAAGTCATCTAGCATCTCAGTGTTAAATTTACATCGATTTCTTGGTATGTTTTTTTACCCCATTTATCTTTAGTTGCCACTTATTAAAAATTACTGTATAAGCATGTAAAAGCAATGATTTCAATCGATTGTAAAACATCTTGATTGTAGATTCTGGGAAGTAATTGATGACTGTATCGATTGTATTTTTTTATGATGACGATTTTTCTCGATTGGTAAAATCTCGAGAATCACCCATCACTAAGGTGTATTACCATAAATCAATATATTTAAGAATATTTTCAACCTTGTAAATGCCCTCACTAAGTAAAGAGTTTTACGTTAAAAAAATTGAAAGGGATAATCAAGTCAATAAAATTAATTCAATTAAAAAAAAAATACTTAGTTTATTCAAGGAAATTAATGCATCAATCAATTTAATATTTCATTTATAAATAAACACCATAAATTAAATCATAGGATAACTATACAATTTATTTCACTTTTAATCTCCTCTTTAAAAATTTCAGAGGTATTTATGCATGTATACCTATATATTGTTAATTAATATTATTATCTTTTCTCATTTACATGTATAAGATTAAGACAAGTAGGTCCTTAAAAAGATTTTATCCTTTGCAAATAAACTAAACATGATTATTATAATTATTTTTATCAACTCCTGCTAGAACACAATACATAGTACTCAAAAATCTGCATTGAACATGCATTCAAGAAGACATTGGTGAGTGACAAGCTAAATAATTTGTTAGCAAGCTATAGCCTAATGAAAAGAAATGTGACATACTAATTAATAGAATTCACATAATATCGGAAAACTAGTAAAATACAATTAAAAAGAAAGAAAAGTATAAATTTTAGTAATGCAGTGAACATGTATCAATTTAGAATAGCATAAACGGAGATTTTAACTTTTAATAAGTACAAAAATACATCATAAGAGGATTACATAAGTACATAAACAACTTTATAAGTAACACAGAACATCCACTTCATTCTTTATAATAGAAATCAATGATGGTCAAACACACAATAACACATCAGAGAAAGAACTGGAAATATAGTAAATTGCATGTAAAAATGAACACCATGACAAAATCTCATGATTTTCATATGAAGACATATGTACAATATGAATATACCAAATACAAATCACATCATATGAATAACACTGCAGATCATTACAATATTACATATCAAAGTTAGTGAACTTGATTATATTTGTACAGTATACAGTACAACATAAACAGCACCTATATTACACAATTACTTAAATCACATATAAAAAAACAGTATCCAGATGCTAAGTCCCTCTGATGAATATTTTATAAGTCTCTGTATGGCAAAGAGGGTATAATAGCTTTTCTTGTGTTACACTATGCTCATTTTTGACTTATAAGCACAAAAGGAAATCATATTTGTAGTTGCCTCAGGAACAGACCATCTTTCATCATTTGTTTTTCAAAAAAATTTTAATCTAATTTTAATTTTATTTATACAGTAGACTCCCTCAAATCCACAACCCTAAAATCTGCAAATGCCTGAAATCTGCACATCATTGCAGATGTAAACAATGAAACTTTCAGTTCAGATGTAGGGGCAAAATTACAGAATTTTTAGTTTTATATCATTACATATGTATTTTAATATGTAATTAATTCTCTATAATGTTATTGAACTCACAGTTTTTTTTATGAAGAAAATACAATTTATTTCTGGAAAAAAAAAAAAAAAAGATATTGCTGATATCTTTGGTAATGACAATCTTTTTATGTATTAATCAAGATTTTTTGGTTATTAAGACTGGCTAAACCTGAAATAAAACTTCCTTACTTTGTGATTTTGATGTGAATTAATAGGGTACCATTATGAGGAAAGTTTCATTCAATAATTCAAAGAAAATGTATCTTATCTTTGTTATGCAGATTTAATTATACATTATTTACTTGACTTTTACTTTTAATAATTTAATCATTTTAAAAATTATCTTTCTTATCATTTTTGCTCATTACTTCACTTAATTATTTTACTATATTGCAAGGACTCTTTACAATTTTGATTATATTCAAGTTACTGTTTAAAAAATTTACACAAAGCAATGACCAGAAATCCACAAAATTCTAAAATCCACACTACCTCTGGTCCCTAGCTGTTTGGATTTGAGGGAGTCTACTGTATGCTTTCTTTCTTTTTCTTTTTTAACTGCCCAAGCTCTAACTCATTAAAAGGAATACATAGACAAAAACAACTGCATTTTATTTCGCAGATCAGAACACAAACTAAAGACATCACTGATACTTTGTATTGTACCTGGTTTTCTTCTTCATGCATCCCTTTCCAATGGATCAAATATCTCCGCATACGCCTAATCAACACACATTCATCACCCTCCTGTATTTTCGAGATCGGAGGACTTTTCTCTTCCGTTTTTTCACCTTCTTCTAAATCCCCTGATTTAGAAACGACCCCTTGAAAGTATCCATACAAAACAGAACGCAGTTTCCCATTATGTTTATCTCCCTTAGTTAAAAGTCATGATTGTAAAAACGAATGAACTTCTCAATTTACGGAAAACACAATATAATTTAACTGACTATGCTTATTCCAATTGTTACAACTTCAATGTTACTATTATTAGTATACTTTACAAAAACACCTTAAAATCTTATCGTGCATATGCTCACTACCCTTTTTTTTATTTATTTATTCTGAATCGAACTAAACTTATCTAAAATATCACCTGTAACACTGATTAAAATTTACAGTCAGTTACACCTAAATTACACATATTGCTTACACATAAATTAAAAGAAAATTAAATTAAAATGATATGCATCTAAATACTGAAATAAAAGGGGGAAAATAAACCTAGAAGAAAATAAATAAAAGGAATAAAAATAAGGTTTTTCTTTACCTTGCAATCACTAATCATTTTCAAAAATACTACCTATACTCATGCGTAACTGAAATAATTCAAAATCACACTGGGGGGAGGGGGGGGGGTAAATAATGAAGCAACCACAATCATGACTGCCCATACAATAGCACACAAAATCATTGAAATAATACATAAATATTTGAAACCACATAAAAATCAAATTCACAAATAAAAATGAAACATTTAAATCACTAAAATCATATTATTAAATAAAATGCAATAAATAACAATGCCAAAATTCGCGGCTTCCATTGTCGAGTCTATAATGTACTCAAAATTATATATGTAAAATATAAAATATAACACAGGTAAGTATAATTCGTGGTATAATTTTTTTTTTTTTTTTTTAGTACTGGCATGTCACTATTTTGTTATGCTTCTTTTTGTAACAATTTGTATGTTGTTGTTGGATCCTGATTTATTTAATTTAAATTCATCATTACTAACTTATAATACTAAATGTTAATTTTTCTGATTTTCTTTTGTTGCCCTAGACAAAAGTCAATAATACCTATTTAACCCTTTATATGGAATCACAAATTAGCATGAAATAATAGTCACCAATAACCAAATTATATGTAAACACCTAATTAATAATTTTGAGTAACAAATTTATAAGCAACTACCATAATTAAGACAATCAAGATAATTAACTAAGTAAAAATCTTTTCAGATTCTATAAAAAATCAAGAATTAAAAAATACAGTTGAAGAAATTACACAGATGGAAAGAGGTACTTTATATGAATCAGAAGATATACTCAATTTAAAAAGAGAGATCAGACTTGATAATAAATTAATAAAAAAAGAATTGTTTAAATTTGCATAAAGTTATAATTGGTGGTAGAATAGATGGTTATGTTGGTGATGAAACTATTAGAAACATAACATAGAAGAAAAAGATTATTTAATTTTATACCAAATTATGAAAAGGTTCAAATAGAAATGTATTTGTATATACTTGATTTAAATAAGTGTTTACATGTTGAAAACTTTAAAAATGAAACAGAGTATAATCATAACAAAAATTTTTTAGAAGAAATTAAAACCAGTAAGGATTATTTTACATATTTTATTGAAAAATTAGTTATCTTTTTTACAATTACATTCATGATAACTATCACTGACTCTTTTGCATCCCCAATTACAAAAATCATGATCACAATCATAATCACTAGGTTTATAGATTAATTTTGGTTCGGTTAAACATTCACTGCATATTTCTTTGCAATTATAATTTCTTTTAATTAAATGTAAGATCTTATTCATTTTATCATTGTTGATATTTTCAAATAATTCATGACATTCTAAATATTTTTTATTTTTATACAGATTATTGTAAGTATCTATATTATGTTTCAACTTATTTACAATATCTTCTAATTTATTAATATCATTATTAGCGAAATAATTTAATATTTCTTTTTTTGATTCACCCAACATATATCTAATTTTTTTCTCTCCATGATTCGTTTTTCTTAATAAGTAAGCATTTATAAATTTTTTATCTTTGCTGGATAACTCATCATATTTTTTTTTATTAATAATAATATAATCATCCAATTCGAGATTGTCTACTATACGTAATATCTTTCTCATTTTAAAAAAATATAATAAAATTTCATTAATTAATGGGCTTTCTTTGGATCTTACCTCTATAAGAATACTTTGATAACAAATAAAATTTGATAATAAAATCTTACCAAAGTTAAATTTTTAAATCTTGTTTTAAATCTTTAATAGTACATACATATATATAAATTTATCAAATTAAAAACATAATCACATTTTATATATTTTAATCTTTTTAATAATTCTTTTAAATAATTGAAACATAATATAGGATTATGTTCAAAATCATTAAAAGATATTATAGTTTTGAATATATTTTCTTAATTCTAAATTTTCTTTTTGAATTCTTAAAACTTTAAAATCAATTAGAGTATTTTTATTTTGTAAAATAATGAGTTTATGAGGCCGCAACTTTAGCAATGTGTCAAATCATCAATAAATCCCATAAATTCAGAAGCGTTTAATAAATTTGGAGTTATTAGTATTATTTAAACTGTTCCATAATTCTAAAGCGTCAGCTGTCCAAGAAATATCTATTATTTTGATAGCTTCAAATCATTAACTTTCATTGAATTACCTTTCTATAAAACACGTCCGTAATTTCAAGACGCGTTTAAAATATGTGTAAAAAGATAGATGGCAGCACTGCGTCAGCTTCACTGTCTGCTGTCTAAGGATAGAATAAAAGAATATGAAAGATTATTTTCTAAAAATTATGATTCCAAATATGCAAAAAAGATGTACTAATAATATGAAATTTTATACATTATGGTTCAAATTCAGGTAAGGATGGCTGACTACAATAAAAAATGATTTTATTAAAATATTAAAGAATATAAAATTGATAAGAAACTAAATATATTTGAATATACCTTTCATCTAAATACAAGTCTTTTGAACTAGTATATTATTATAGTCCTTAATATCTTCTTGCAAAAATAGTATTTTCATGCGAGTTTCCTGAAGTGAGGTAGTTTAATGGTTATATGGGTGCAAGTTTGAAATTTGGCCATGACTGAAAATATTTTAAGCCCTCCCTCACTGAATGAGCACATACACACGCGCCGACGCGCCACTTAGACAAATGCAGTGCTAAATATTATATGCAGTAAAATTCAATTATGTTGAAACCGAATTTAAAAAACTGCATATGGCATGCATGTAAAACAGTCATATTCATGTAAACAGTATCTGAAAAATTTAATTCATACAGGCTACAGCTAAAAACAATGAAGTTGACAACTATGACAAATAAAATTGCGAAATACTCAAGAATGTGCATGGGCACACTTATACAAAATGTTTTTGTAATTTTAAAAATATCTTCCCATAAAATACTTTTTTTTTTAAAACCTGAAATAGCTGCAGATGTGTCTTGTTAATGTCTTTCTTTTTTTTTTTTTTTCTTTTTAATCTATTTTTACAAAACGAAAACACAGTTTGAAAAATATACCATTCATATCTACTTTTAGATTACAATCCTTTGAAGGAAGTGGAGTTATTTTAAGTCCTATTCTTAAACATTTTGCGCAAATCTTGTAAATCTAAAAACGGATTATTTTATTTTGTCCTCTGAGATTTTTTCTGTCCTCAGGAATTTTCAAAAGACAGAATTCCATCTGTGGATGGAAAACTTGTACCCATGAATGGTTATATTTATATAAAAAAAAAAAGGATTTTCTTGTGAGCTCTAAACAGTATAATGGTTAAAGTATGTGACTCATTGACATGGAAATGCCGAGGCTGTGGGTTCGATACTCGAATCAGTAAAAAAGCCATTTAACCCACCAGGTGTGAAAAATACCCCCGTTTTTTTAATTCACACCTGATAGGTGAAATGGGGGCATTTTGCCAAACTTTGTTAGGATAATGACGTCACTTAAAATGCTGTTTGGGGTTCCCCTCCATAGCCAAGTTCTCTCTAATTATGTAATTACGAGTGGATGCTAAAGAGCTATGGAGGGTACTTCCCATCCCTCTAAGGAAACTTAGAATGAGTTGATGTCTTCATTGTTTATGTTTGTAAATGTATGGTCCCTGGGAAGTTGTAAATGCTTGCAAACCTAATCTGTTGGTAAATGTATGGGGCCCTGGAGGGGTGTAAAACTCTGTAAACCTAATGTATTTGTAAGTGTATAGGAGTCCCTGTGAGTGTAAAGCTCCACTCCATTTTAAAAAAAAATTTGTAAATGCAGGCAAAGTTCTTTAATCCACACAAGTTGGGACCAAAGGTTTGCAGATTATGGAGCATTATGGATTATATGTCATTTTCTTATTTCTGGACACTATTTTAATTCCATATTCAGTATAACATAGAAAGAAAAATATGAAATATAATAATTTTATATGCTATCTCAAAAAATGCATTTTTTCAAATTCTTGTATTAAAAAATTGATTATATTAACTTTTATGTTTAAAATTTTCAGATATTTCTTTTAAAAAATCATTTTTGGATCAAGAATTTGTAAATTTGTTTAATTGTTTACATTCATTATGCAATGCGAATTATAGAAAATTGCAGATTATGGATCCTCCTTGGCTGTATATATATTTTAAATTAACCAAATTTTAACTGCCTTTCATCCTTATTCTATGTTTATTAATGAATCCCAACCATTTTATTAAATATTTATTACCTTTTTTTCAATTTTACATATTACGTCTCTTTTATTATATTTACCATTTCATAAAAAGTTCCTTGAATTTCATTACTATCTTTAATTTTATATGTAATTGGGTCAGAAACTATAAAAAACAATTAATGTTTCAAAAGAATTAATTAATAAGAACTCATCCTCTTCAGATCTGAAGGGGATGAATTCTTATTAATTTTCTTATATTTTCAATCCTCTTCAGATCTGAAGAGGGCCTTTTGTAATAATCTTAGTAAACATTTCCTCTAAATTCTTCAGGATATCCCAACCATTTTCCCTTTTTCTTATTATTTTTTCAAATTGATATATTTTGTCTTATTTATTATATTTTACCATTTCATTTTCATAAAAAGTTAATTCAATTTCATTACGATTTAAATCTTTAATTTTATATGTAATTGGGTCAGATTTCAATATTTCAGAAACCATAAAAATCACTTTTGTAAATGTTGGATCGTATCTTCTCATAAATGTTGTTTTAAATTTAGTTATTCTAACCCTATCTCCTATCTTAAATTTAGGCTTTTTAGACAGCGAAGCTGACGATTCTGTCCGGTGAACTGTGTGTGTTTATCGAACTAGTAAATTAACAAGAGATGTAAATAAAATTATATATTGAAAAAACATATTTGACATCTTCTTGCATGTGCAGAAATGGGTTTTGTTAAGTTTAACAAGAGCCAGGCTTTGCGGATGCCCGTTTGCGAAAATTAAAATGTCACATATTAACACATGGAAATTATTCCAGAGGGAAACATACATGTTTCCCTCTGGAATAATTTCCATGTGTTAATATAGTTTCTATCGATACTGGATTTAATTATGTTCGGTGTTTGCCCCATGTCGGTGGCTCACGATAACTATTCCATCTTGTGCTGCATTTGCAGCCTTGCCAACCTATAATAGTGAGAAATTTTCCGAGCTGTGTATCGTTACAAGTGGTTTAGTCAGTACAACGTCAGTGCGCTATACTGATGACCCGGGTTCGAGTCCCAGCTTGGAATCTTTTTCACTATGTTGGCCTTTGTGCCTTTTAAGCAATTACTTTGAAATTTGATTTTCATTTTGAAATAAAATGTCACAGCTAAAGTGAGTTGCTGCGTGCGCTTTGTTTGAAAATTCAGCTCCATCTCCTTCTTCTAGTGTAGTTGCACTGAGAAGCAGTCAGAAACAGGAAGTGTCCTTGAACAAGGTATAAATAAACCATAATAGTCATAAGCAATAAAGATAATGTTTTTAAGTAGAAAACTATTCCAGATGATTTATAGTTTCAAAATTGTAGTAATTGCTAAAAGAAAATTAACAAACAGTTATCTCACAAAGAAATGATGAAGTTGTGGAATGTTTATATTTCTAACACCACAGGAAATGATTTATGATTGATTGATTACTTTTTCAATAAACGTCAAATAAAGTTTCTCCTAGATTATAATAATTGATGATCGTAAACATGAGCTGCCCAGACTAATAATGTTTATCTAAACATAACTCGTTGAAATTAGGCCATTTGATGATGAGTTATTCACTTAAATGTTTATGTTACAGAAACAGCTTCTATGATCTTTTTTAATATAAATTTTTATAAACTTGAGATTCATTTTTTTCTTGACTGGCTTCAACAGGTGTCATTTTTATTGATTTATGATATGACTTGTTGTAATTAGCAAGTAATTTAGGTAATACATTAATATATCTATTAGTATTGTTTGCATGCATACATTGTTATTTTTTCGTTAATAATTTTATTAAATCTCTCTGTAATAGCTGATTTTGTGCCACATTCTGCATAGTACAGAAAAAAAAGATCAGCTATCGATATAAAAATGATCTGTGAGATACTAAATGATGCATGCCGTAATGTGAAACCGGAAACAATTCAAACTGCTGGAATCATGTTGGATTTGCTGTTGATACAGTGAATAACACTGATGCATCATGCAATCAAGATCATGAAGCAAATGATTTATTGAGACACTTAAGTAAAAATAAAATTATTTCATCAGGAGTAACATTGATGGAATAAGCAGAAATTGATTCAAATGTTATTACTAAAAATGGAGGCACTGATGAAGAGATTGTGGGATCTCTGAATTCAACACAAAGTGATGAATCGGATGATGATGTTGAGGAAAAAAGAAGCACAGCAGGCAATGTTTCAGAAGTTGATGCTGGTCAAAGTTTTCAAAACATCTGTAGATATTTTTTCTGCTCATAATATTGACTGCAGCAAAAATTTACATGAACTAGAGAGGAATTTGTCTGTGTGCATTTTAAATTCTAATGTGCACAAGACCATAATGGATTTTTCTTCCCTATCTAACTGAATCATGTGTATAAAGTGTCGTTTTTCTGCAGATAAGTTTTAATTTTGTATTGTGTTCTCTATCTTGCCTAAATAAATGAAATTATAAAAGGTTCTTCAATTTTTAATCATGTTACATTTAAAATATAATTTTAAAATTTTCTTTTATTAAAATATCCTTAATAAATGTTTAAGAAAGATGTTTAAAATGTTTTGATTAAAACTAATAACCATTTAAAAAATATATACATAATAATTGGTTCTGAAATAAAACAGTGATTGCTTAAAATGAATATTGTTATACTGATACAATATTCGTTCCCAAGTGACTTTGTTTTAAGCAGGCGACTATATTAACAATGCAGTTAAAATGAAAAGAGCAAAAATAAATAATAAATAAGGGTTACTAAAATTAACATTTTCAATGCCAATGTTGGCACAGTGAATATGATGTCACCCAGATGTAGTAGACTCCATCAAATCTGCAAATATCTAAAATCCGCACATCATCACAGACATAAACAATGAAACTTTCAGTTCAGATATGTGGGCAAAATTACAGAATTTTTTAGTTTTATATCATTCTGTATGTATTTAATATGTAATTCTCGATATGATTGAACTAATGGTTTTTCAGGAAGGAAGTATAATTTGTCAAAAAAATCAAGATATTGCTTATATCACTGGTAATCACAATCTTTTTACAAATATATTTATGTATTAATCAAGTTTTTTTGGTTATTAAGACTGGCTAAACCTGAAATAAAACTTCCTTACTTTATGATTTTGAGGTGAATTAATAGGGTAGCTTTATGAGGAAAGTTTCATTGAATAATTCAAAGTAAATGTATCTTATCTTTATTATGCATATTTAATTATACATTATTAATTATTTACTTGACCTTTACTTTTAATAATTTAATCATTTATAAAAATATCTTAGTTTTTATTATTTTAGTTTATTAGTTTACTTAATTATTTTAATAAGGGGCCGTTCAAATATTACGTAAGCACCTAGGGCGGGGGAGGGGGTTAGCGATTTGCTTATTTTTGCTGACAAGGGGGAGGTGGGGGTTTGAATGATGCTTACGTAAGACATTTTCAAAATCCTTAACTTGTAAAAAAAAAAAAAACTATTAAAAATTTTGAAATTGAAAAAAAGAAATAGCAAAAGAATATTAAACTTGAAGTTCTGATGTCAGCTATTTTGACCGTACAAGGAAAACATAAACGATCTGTTTTATCTAGAGGTGACTGTTCATGTTTGATGCATGAGGGCTTATTATCTCTGAGAACTTACTATTTCCAATTGTGAGAATAGAATAGAATAGAATTGAATGGACCGATGCGATATGTTGTATTGTTACAATACGAGTTTTCCGGAAAAGTTTCCAAAACGTAAGTAAAATTCCATCTTTTTTCCTTCCACCCCTCCTCTGTCGAGTGGTTGAACTCCATAACTAGTGACCGATTGCTCTACTGTCTGGTGTCTCGTGAGTTTTGGAAACCTCTCAGTCCTGTAGTGGTGTTAAAAATAAATGAAATCAGAAATATGTCTTCATTTCGAGAAATCTTGTATAAAAAACTTTTTGAAAGTTTCAAAATGTCTGCATTAGATAAACCTTTGAACGATATCCAATGTAAAACTAATGATGTGTGGTGGCAGTATAAAACGTCTTCTAAAACTGACAAAGAATTAGAGGTATTTGTGCAAAAAAGAATTGAGGACGAAAGAAATCAGTCTTTCTTAATTATTTTATAAAGGTAATTATAATAAATTTATTCTTAAAATTTTAAATATATTTTATGATATTTTTAAGTTTACATAATTACTTGTAAGAATTGGAAAAAGATAAGATAAAATGACCTTGTAGCCTTGGCGAAACATGGTCACTATGGCAATAAACAAAGACCAAGGAAATGCCAAAAAACGAGTTATTACTTTTTAAACCTTATTTTTTCTTTTCAAATAACTCGAAAATTAATGCATCCATGGGGGAAAAAAGTTAAAAAATATCTAAGTTTTGTAACAAATAATCTTCTAACTGTTTTCAAATTTTGTACCTTACTAAAAATGAAATGTAATCCAATTGAATTGAAGATGCCGTATGACTATTTTTGCCCTTCCATAAAGTCGCAATTATCCGCAAGAACTTGTGGAAATTGTGGCCAATATCATGCATCTCAGAAGTCAGCAAACAGACAAAAAAAAAATTTCAACACAGTGAAATAAAAAGAAAATTGACCAGTTAAACTGATGGCATTGAGCTCAAAGGCTATTCACACTAATTGTATATTATACTCTTATTTCAAAGAATAATGACCCTCGAAAAATAAAAGAATGGATTAGTCCCCGTTGCCCCCTTTATACTTAACCAAAGAACCTTCAAATTTAATCAGGGAAGCTCCTTAACATAATAAACCGGTATAGCAAATTTGACACAAATCAGATAATTCTGCATGAAAAAACCATTTCTCTAAATTAAGGGGGTATTAGCTCCCCCATTTCTCTCTTTATGCTGAACCAATGAACCTTCAAATCTAATCAGAAAAGCTCCTTATCAGAATGAACATAGAAAAAAAAATTAAACTAAATTAGATAATTCTGCATGAAAACCAATTTATCTAATTTCAGGGGGCAATTGCCTCCTTTTCCCCCTTTTATACATAACCAATGAACCTCCAAATCAAATGAAGGAAGCATATCGGAATAAACTGGTATATCAAATTTGAAGCAAATTGAACAATTCTGTATGAAAAACCCATTTATCTAAATTAAGGGGAGACTAGCCCCATCCCTCCTTTATACTTAACCAATAAATCTCCAAATCTAATCAAGGCAGCTCCTTAACATAATAAACCGGTACACGAAATTTGGAGCAAATCGAATAACTCTGCAGGAAAAATCCATTTATTTAAATTAAGACGGGGGGGGGGGGGGGGGGGGGGTCTAGCCCTCCTTTCCTCCCTTTATACTTAACTAATGAACCTCCAAATCTTATCAGGGAAGCTCCTTAACATAATAAACCGGTATACCAAATTTGGAGCAAATCGAATAATTCTGCATGAAAAACCCATTTATCTAAATTAAGGGGGGTGGCGGGTAGCTCCCCTTTTCCTACCTTTATATGTAACTAATGAACCTCCAAACCTAATCAAGGCAGCTCCTTAACATAATAAACCGGTATACCAAATTTGGAGCAAATCGAATATTTCTACATGAAAAACCCATTTATCTAAATTAAGGGGCTAGCCTCCTTTCCTCCCTTTATATTTAAGTAATGAGCTTCCAAATCTAATCATGGAAGCTTCTTAACATAATAAACCGGTATACCAAATTTAAAGCAAATCGAATATTTCTGCATGAAAAACTCATTTATCTAAATTAACTGGGGGGGGGGGAGGACTAGCTCCCCTTTTCCCTTTTATTCTTAACCAATGAACCCCAAAAACTAATCAGGGAAGCGCCTTATCAGAATGAACCTAGAAAAATAATTGAAGCAAATCGGATATTTCTATCAAGAGTTATTGCGTTAAGTACATACGTACCTACATACAGAACCGGCGGGCACATACGTTTTCAGGCTTTGATAGCCTGTGAGCTAAAAAGCGAGAAGGCCTGTCTTATACGACCATTGAGAATTACTGCTCGTCGAGCAAATTAACTTATGTGCGTCATAAAATTCGTGGAAGATATGGAAGATGTTGCGTAGATCAATGAAGATGAAGTTGATCAAGATTGCATCCGAAAAGAAAGCGATGACGATAATCAAGTAAAACTGGAAACCAATGTCATAACAGATATGGAAAAATGGCTTGAGCAGTCGAGGTCAACATCGGATTAGACATGGGCATGTTCAAATTTAAATTTTACAAATGGCTAAGTTCTTCTAAAATTGTGATTGTGAAAAAGGGCTAAGAAATTTTCTTAACCCTTTAAGACCGGACTGCTTTTTGAGTTTTTTTTTTAAACAATGATATATGTAATTGAAATTTGTAACTGATAATTCACTATCTGTTGACAAAATTCATATAATATAGTTTCTGTTAACCGGCACAATCACTCGATTCCGGCATTTATGGAATAGATAACATAGGAAGGTAGAATTTATTTAATGATTAACCCGCACGATCGTGCGGGTCCGGTCTTATAGGGTTAACTTGAATTGTAAGGAAATAAAACAAGCATTTTTTAAGTTATTTTTTTTAAGTCGAGTAGAGTTTTTTTAAAATTTGAATTAAGTCCTATTCTTTTTCAAATTAAATTATTAGTGTTAAAGAAAAGTGGGGGGGTTGCAATTTTCTTACGTAATTATTAAGGGGGGTTTGCGATTTGCTTATTTTTGCTGACAAGGGGGGAGGGGGAGTCAAAAAATGCCAAAAACATGCTTACGTAATATTTGAATAGCCCCTAACTTACTATGTTGCAAACATTCATTATAATTTTGATTGCATTATTACATTCAAATTACTGTTTAAAAAATGTAAACTAATCAATGACCAGAAATCCACACAACCTCTGGTCCCATGGTGTGCAGATTGAGGGAGTCTGCTGTATTACGCAAGTACCTAAATTTCATCTAATATAAATTCTAAAATAATGTTATTTATTCTAGCAAACTGCATATGGAAGCACCCAATACTTATACAACACCTGCTACCTTGAAAATTATAGCTATTTTTTATAGAAGAGCATTCTATTAATATTTTAAATGATTTTTTTCTGCATTAAAATTTTTAAAATCTCAAATATTTCACATAAATTTTGAAAAATAGGTCAAAACGAGATCACTCAGAAAGGCAGTCTTCCCTCTGTATATGATAATATAGAGGTTGGATTAAAAAAATGATTTGTGAGATGCTTGTGAACAGTTTGAGCAACAATAATAACAGGTATATTGTGAACTCTGTACTAAGCAGGGCCAAAACTAGCCTTTTTTGCACCCAGAGCAAACATGGATTTTAGTGCCCCCCCTCCGCAAAATATATTTACAAAGAGAATCTTACTAATTTTCTAATAGCCGACTTATTTTAAAATTTAAAATATGTGTAAACTAAACTATGTAATCGTTTTTGTCAAATATTGATTCATTGAAATCTTGAAAACAGAATCAAAAAGAAGCAAAAAAAATTCCGCTTTATACAGGATCCTTATGCCATATCATCCTTAGATTTTTCTATGCTTTGTCACACATGTCCCCAGATAGGATGAATTTAACAATACCTTGCTAAAAATAGTAGTGGAATATTTCGCAAACCCCTTCCTCCCTCGACCAGTCCGAAGGCACCAGATCCCGTGACCTTCCAGAGAATTGATATTTGAAAACATTTTTTTTTCTCTTGTTCTTTTTAGTTTAGTTTTTTGTTGTGAATGTGAAACTTGAACGCAGCATGCTCGCTGCATATTTCTTGATCTACCGAAAAGGGAGAAATAAATATTCCTGAATTTAATATTATCTTGGATTCCCAGTGTGGAATATATATATATATATTTAACAAGTATTATTCAAATGTTTTCGCTGTAAATATTGTATATGGGGCATTCTCACAATCTTTTGACTTTCATGTCCCTGAATAATAATTTTTATTTTAATACACATTGTGTTTTTTTTATTTCATATACTGGGGAACATCCCATTGCATGATTGCACAACAATATTAACGAGTTATTTAAGTTTTGCACGATGTTGGGGCTCCAAACACCTGGAAAACACCTATACCGTCCCATGTCCCTGAAGCTGATTTTAAGTTTGGAACTGTCTGGATAAAATTGTTTCAATAAAAATAATTCGAAGTAATTTTTTTCTGAAACTGGAACTATTGTTTTATATAAATATGTAGCTAAAAATTAACCTGCACACATTTTTAGGGTTGTTATTTTTTAAACTCTGTCCCTGGTTTTTGATTCCTTACCGTCCCTCTTTTAAAACTATACAGAAAATCATTTCAGATGCAGCCACAGAATTTTTTTCAAGTTTTTTCTCATGCAGAAGTATGCTAGAGAAATAATGTTTGAAATTCTTTGGCAGGAAATTTACTGTAGAATTTAAATCAGCTTTTAAATATCAATTTCAAGCATTGTGGCTTTATTGGTAGTCTCACCGTCCCCAAGGTTTATTCCTGCACTTTTCGAGGTAAATTAAAATTTTTTTAAATTTAATCCAATGTTAACAACTGTTTCTAAAAATCAATGAAGATTGTGGCTATCACTTAGTCTTAACACGATTTTCCTAAAAATAAGTGGTAATTTTCCTTACCGTCCCTTTTTTTACCATGTCGTCCTTTTTTCCAATACCATCCCCTTTTTTTACCTTACCGTCCCTTCTTTAACATCCCTTTAATACAATGTTATACAAGAATTCTGTATTAAAAGTACTACATTGTTATTATTTCTTATTTGAATGTCTTGTGGGTACTACGCAAATTCATTATAAGTAAAAATTTAGAAGAAAATAAAAAGTTATAGGGGTAAAATGGTAAGGAAAATTAAACTTGCAAGTTTAACACTAGAACGGCGGTAGGGGTCATTTTGACACCTGAGTACTTTTGTCCGTTGATTACTTTTGTTTGCTTGGGCGAAATCGTTTGAAATTTTTTGACTTTTCCTAAATAGATAACATATATTTCTAAAGAAAAATTCAGCTTTCTAGATTTGTTAGTTTTTGAAATATGGGCTTGTATTCCTAGAACGGTGGACGGGGGTCATTTTGACCCCTTTAATAAAATACTCTTTGTACTCGAAGCTGCTTTTGTTGCTATACTATATGTTCGAGGAGCAATAAAAAAAAAGGGTTTAGATTTATATTCATTGTCGTCCAAGGCATGAGGAATACTATTTTGCAAAGAAACTATCTCAAGAGATAGATTCAAAGAAAGAAAAAGATTTTTTAGGTTTGATGAAAAGACAACAAGATCTAGCAGACTACAGACTGTTAAATTTGCTCTTGCATCTAAAATGTGGAATAAATTTATTGAAAATTGCAAAACATGCTACCGACCAGAACAAAATATTACAGTTGATGAACAATTGTTCCCATCTCAGGATAGATATAAATTTACGCAATATATGCCAAATAAATCGGATAAATTTGGAATAAAATTTTGGTGATCTGTATACGTTGATACTAAATACCTCTTGAATGAATTTATTTATCTAGAAAAGGATGAAGCAGCCAATCCTTAATTACGTTTATCGGAAAATGTTGTCATGAAATTAACAGATCCCCATCTAAATGAAGGGAGGAATATTACAACAGATAGCTATTTTACTAATATCAAATTAGCAAAAATGTTAAAAGCTAAAAATACAACTTTGGTTGCACAATGAAAAAGAACAGAAGAGAAATTCCTATATCATTGAAAAATATGCGCAGTACTCTTTATTCATCGAAGATAGGGGAATGTGATAATATGACACTTACCCTCTATCAAGCCAAAAGAAAAAAAAATGTTTTTCTACTTAGCTCATTACATTCTACTGTAAAAACTGAAGACGGTCTCAAGAAGTTGCCCGATTCAATAGAATATTACAACGCAACGAAGTATAGTGTGGATATCCATGATCAGATGTGCCGAAAATACTCCATGAAATCGGCTTCTAGACGATGGCCTGTACATATCTTTTTCAATATTTTGGATCATACAGCTTTAAACGCCTGGATAATTTATAAAAGTGTAACAGGCAAGCCTATCAGTAGAAGAGATTTTCTATTAAATTTAGGAGATGTGTTCAGAATGGATCTTATGGTTTCAAATCTCCCAAAGATCTTTCCTGAGTCTTCAGAAAAAAAAAAAAAAAAACACGAAAATAAAATAGATATCAAGAGAAAAAATGTCAAGTACAAACATGCAATGGAAACAAATCTCAAGAATTTTGCGCACCATGTTTCAAAGTTGTGTGCCGAAAATGTACTGGAAAAATTGCTTTTTTTTTTTTTTTTTGATACAACTGAATTAATTCCTAATACGTGCGTACAATTTGGAGTATTATAAGCATTAAATAAAATTGAAACAGAATGGTTAACATATTAACCATTCAGCTACACTTATAATGAAATAACGGAAACAACAGAACATATTTCTCATTTATGGATTTAGAGAGTGAATCATTCGGCGAGTAAGTAGATGAAAATATAAATATATATTATTTTATAAATTGTGTTTTATTTTAGTTAACATTAGTTTTAATTCGTGAAAACATTAATTTTAAATTGATTTTTATATCAAATTAATGAGTTTTTTGAGTAGTCGTAGTATGATCCAATTAATCGCTCTGTAGGCGTTACATATACAGTACTTTAAAAATTCAATAAATTATCGAATAATATTAAATATAAATTATGAAATACACGTAAATTACATATTTTTGCCAATGTATGGCTTTTAAAATTATTTTAGCGTTGTTATTTCAATAGTTTCATCGAGGGGTCAAAATGACCCCTTCCCGCCGTTCCAGTAGGTAAGATTTTCCCGCCGTTCTAGTGTTAACTTAAACCTCAGTTAAATAAAAAAATTTTTGCTGCTGATCATTTTTTCTTTATTTTGAATCATTAAGGCATTCGTCTATTAGATTAAAATGTTATTTTAGCAAGTTTAATTTTGTCAGATTTTTTTCCCCAAAAGTCAAAAGATTGTAAGAATGCCCCATATATTTAAATGTGTAGAAAATAGAATTAGCTAAGTTTTTAATCATCCTGTGCTTATTTATATTCAACACCTGCACCACTTTCAGTCGTGAAATATGCTTGCTGACTTTAAAATGATATAAATTCAAATTCTTCAACTATGCTCGACTGATGTTTATGCTAAATAAATACCTCAAGTTAAATTTAGATAACAATTTAATCTTCCATTTACATCACCCACTGGCAGGAAATAAGGAAGTAAAATTTAAGTAAAACTGTTTTTTTTTTTTTTTTTTTTTTTTTTTTATACCGTGTAACAGCTATACTGTTGTTATAATATTAGCGGTCAAGATTTAAGGATATTTTTGCATTTATATCGTACAAGAGTGGAAAATGGGGTAACTAAAATTAAGTAATATATTTTTTTAATGCTTTTATTATAGATTTTTATTCTCAGACAGGAAGTTTTTGTCCAAACTTTGCAGTACTGCACAGATGAAACATTTTGGATTAAATATTGGTAAATATACCACAAATTGTGATGTGATCAAACCTGATGATGATGCATCTAGTTAATTTTCAAATGAGTTCGTCTGAATGCAGTAGTTATTAAAAAACTTGACATATTAAACAAAAACATAATTTGCCAAACAAATTAAGAAATCAAATTTATTTCCTACATTTTTTAAGCCTGAGAAGGGACAGATATTAAGATATTTTTTCGGTTAGTTCTACATTTAATGTTAAATTTTTGTAACAAATTAGTTAAACCAAGAGGACATTAAAAAGTGAAAATGAAATTAAAACAATATGATAATTAAACACCCTAAAAACTTAGATTCCGTTCAAACAAAATTGAAATAAATCTTAGAATTTTTTTGGAAGGTTTGTATTTTAGATGTGCCTAATCATTTGTTTTCACCTACCGTAAACATAATACAAAATCAGTAATACAAATATTTGCAACTTAAATTTGGAAAAGTTAAAGATTTATTTCGATTTCATTTGAACAGAATCTAAGTTTTTAGGATGTTTAAATATCATATTGTTTGAATTTCATTTTCACTTTTTAATGTTCACTTGGTTTAACTAATCTGTTACAAAAACTTAACATTAAATGTAGAACTAACTGAATGAAATATCTTAATATCTGTCCCGTCTCAGGCTTAAATAATGTAGGAAATAAATTTGTTTTTTTAATTTGTTCGGCAAATTATGTTTTTGTTTAATATGATAATACATTAACATGTTTCATACATTTGAGAACAAAAATAAACAAATACAATTAAAACACTTTTCAAGGATTGTTTAGATATACGTAACATTGCATGCATTAAAATAGCTGTATATTTTAAAGAATTCATGTCAGATCTTTAATTTTTTTTATAATAATAGGTATTTTCAAGACGTCATATTATTACAGAATTTTTAAAGAAGAAAGTATTTTCACTTAGTAAGGTATGCCATACAAAAAAATTTCATACATAATAAAAACTTAGGAAAACAAATCTTGGTCTTTTTCCTTAAAGAGCAAAAAGACTACAAGAGCACAAGTAAAGTTGAAGTTAACATGAAGTTTTTTTTCATGATATTCTCTTTTTACCAGCATTTAAAGATTCGCTTGCATAGAAACTTACATCAAAATTAAAAGTAAGTTGGAGATTTCTCCTTATTAAACAAATACTGTTATTGACCATGGAAGGGGAGGGAGCACAATATAATGAACAGAAAATTCCACAAACGAAACTAGATATAAAAAAATATATATTTCAATATTCTGGTGCCATGTTGTAGTTATTCATTATAAAAGTCTTGATGCCTTTTCTTCTTTTATTTAACAAAAACTTAAACACAACAGTTAAATATTTAACAATTAAATAAGACTAAAATTAATCTTATAAGGATTCCATGGGAGCACATAAAAAAAGCTCCATCTTCGAGATAAAATTATTTCTCACACTGAAAAGCATAGTTTTTTCGCCAGTTCAGGATTATTACATAATGACATGAGTGATTCTGCCGACTGCCATCATGTGATTGAATCAATTCCCAGCATATAATAAATGGCAGCAGACAAATCTGGTAGAGAGAAAGAAAAAAAAAAGGAATGCTGAGTGTTACATAAAAAGAAAATACCTTAAAAACCTTCTGAGTAGGAACATTTTTAAAAATTATAGGTTATCTAGACAGGACAACTATAGCTTTATGCTAGATGAAGCATAGAGATTTGCACAGCCCTGCCAAAATGAAGACAAACTTTCAACTGGACCAGGCTGATAAACAAAATAAATGGGCCGGGCTCACAAAAAAAAAAAAAAAAAAAAAAAAATGAGATCGGTCAGCCAGCTGACAAAAAAATTAAGAAAGTTGACCAGCTCAATATAAAAATTTAATCAAAACTGATAAAATATGAATTCCTCATATGGATATGAGTCATAATGGATATGACTTTCTAGGGAATAAGTATAAATGTGCTGCATGAACCGATGCTAAGTTTTACAACATTAGTACAGTAATATAACATGTCCAGCACAGAGATCGGCATCAGACAGTTACATCATGTCTGAGCCTGGGCTTAATTTTCTTAGCAGACTCATGCCGGAATCTGGATCACATTTTTTTCTATGCAGTCATACTGGGTCGAACTGAGTTTAATTGTTCCTAGGGCGTGTCAGGCAATTAATATGTTTTGTTAAAAAATAGTAATAGTGACAATGAACTAATATACCTTAAGGTGGTTCTCAAATTCCCCACTCAACAACGTGAAACTTTCTGACTCATTTTTAATTGTAAAGGCATAAACATTGACAGACCTGACTATTGAAGCAATTTGGAATCAAACAGCATCTTCCATTTTTAGATAAATAAATTACTTATTGAGCTATAAGTGACTTTTGTCATGTGATGACAAGTTTTTCTCCTTTTCTGTGCTATCACATCTGGAAATTTGATTCAAAATGCTATTTTTGACAGGATTTTCTGAAAGATCTTTTGCCTTTATCAAAAAAATGGAAAATGTTATTTTATTATATAGTTTCTGAATAAGAACCCCTGCCAATTTTATGTATTTCTGAACAAAAATGGATTTAGAAATGTGTCAGAAAAGAGCTTCTTTGGATTTGAGAATAGCCTTAATAAATTACAGAGAAATATTTTCAAAAGTCTACTTTTTACTATACAGTTTCAAAAGTTAGGATGTTTTTAAGCCTCTTTTTAACACTTTCCAACAAAGTTGAAAAGTGTTTATGCATTCAGTTTGTCTGGCCGTTTGTCCACACTCCAACTCCCGTCAATGGACTTGGATTTTCATGAAATTGATAAAGGTTATTTAGGGTCAACAAAGCATGTTTGGTACTGTATATGAAGTATGTAAGATTAATCGTTCATTTACAGGGGCACTCAAAAGTATTCCATTACATTACGTTATATGGGCAAAAATCATTGGCAGAGTATTTTAATGACATTACGATATTTCAAATGTATTGAAACTGATATAAATCACTGAATTTCACTACGATCACGTTAGAACAGGGCATTCATAGAATTTTTTATTCATTTATAAAGACACACAAAAGAAATCGGTTACTACAGTATAGTACTGTCTTTGAGTAATAACTGCTGGACTGTACGGTTTAAAATCCGGTACGGGCTTTTAAATTTAATTAATTTTTTGCATCTTACTCGTTATACATAAATTCTATACCTCCAATACAGAGCTGCACAAAAGTATTCACGTACCATTTTCCTTATTAGAGGAAATTGCTGAAGGTAAATTTTCAACTGATGTATATGTATCTTTTAAGTGAACTAAATTTTGGCATGCATGTAGTTAATAGATTCAAATCTATATATCCTATACAAGGCTGCAGAAAAAATTCGCAAAATTTTCCGATTGTGGATGGAAACAGCTTAAATTGGGTTTTGAAATGTATTATGTGTTTCCATAGGGTTGAATTAAACGTAATACTTTAATATTTTAAACAGTGCAGCTTTGTTATATTATTCTGAATGTGTTGGAAAGTGTTTCATAATCTATGCTTGACGCATGATTTTTCTTGTTTTCTTTTATTCTTATCATACATTATTTTTTTTTAATGAATCTTTATTTGAATGTTGAAGAGGCTAAGAAATCATTAAAGTTCCTATTCTGAATTTATTGCAGAAATCGAGTTGGGCCAGAATAAGCCTGATTTAATTGATTTTTGCAAAGACTGGGTTGACATTTTCCCACTGATTTTTGTACAGGCCGAGCCATGTACTGTGAAAATATATATGGGCCAAGATAGCTTTTGTTCAGGTCAGACTAGGCCCAGGCCAGGAAATTTTAGCCCGTGCAGACCTCTAGATGAGAGGAACCTTTCTAGTTACATAATAAATTGTTTATTTTTAAACAACGGATAACAAATGATGTTAAGTTCTAAATTAAGAAATAATTTTTCAAAGTGAAGTTATGAACAATTCACCAGAGAAAAGAGAAAATGTTAAATTGAATCACAACTTCAATAAGTATTCTGTTTTGTCTTCATACAAGAAAGTTTGTTAACTTTCTTTAAAATGTTATTTTATGTACATCGTATAGCTGGACTTTTCACTCTCAAATTAAATTATTGAATCACAAAATATTAAAAATATTTTACAATTTTAATGAGATTCTAGTGTGACTATTAAATCTTATTACTTTCATAAAACTAATCGAGATTTTCCCTCATTAACCACATTTAAGAGGGCTGATCTGCCAGAAAAAATCTCGTCTGTCTCTCAAGAAGTAGCTAATGCTTCCCCCCCCATCTCTCTGCTGTCAAAAAGGCAGTTATAGTAAATTATTATTATGTCTAACAACATTTATTGGTGTCAATTAATAAGATTTATGATTTCAGGTGGCAGTATGTACTGCCCAGGGAGAGAATGCAGGGTTATTTTGTTCAGTAAGAAAAAGGGTAGGATTTTTACCCGCCACTGATGAGAGGATTTTCTAACATGACGAGTGAATAGTTGGGCAGTCTGAAAAACTGCAGGCTATAGAAAATATGCCAAACACTTTATTTTTTTTCTTAGCTATACTTTGCAACTGTCCAAATTACTGCAAAGTAAAGAAATATGCTACTAAGTTTTATCCTATGCTAAACTTTCCTCTGTAAAAACTCTGACTCCCTCAAATCCACACATCATCACAGATGTAGATGCAAAATTACAAAATTTTTTAGTTTTATATCATTCCATATGTATTTTAATATGTAATTCTCGAAAATATGACTCATTGTTTTTCATGAAGGAAGTATAAATTTATTTCTGAAAAAATATCAAGATATTGCTGATATCATGGGTAAACACAATCTTTTTACCAAACATATTTATGTATTAATCAAGCTTTTTTGGCTATTAAGTCTGGCTAAATCTGAAATAAAACTTCCTTATTATGATGTGAATTAATAGAGAAACTTTATGAGGAAAGTTTCATTGAATAATTCAAGGAAAATGTATTTCATCTTTATTATGTATATTTAATTATGCATTATTATTTGTTATTTTAATAATTTTTTTAATTATCTTACTTTTTATCATTTTAGTTTATTACTTTGACATAATTATTTTAATATTTTACTATATTGCAAGCATTCATTGTAATTTTGATTGGATTATTACATTCAAATTTCTGTTTAAAAAGTGTAAACAAAGCACTGACCAGAAATTGGCAAAATTCTAAAATCCGCATAACCTCTGGTCCCAAGCTGTGTGGATTTGAGGGAGTCTACCTTATATATTTTTTAATTTTATCAGAGTTCATTCTAGGCGTTTTTTGTGGGCGGGCCACCCCGCCTGCCCTTCTTTACAAAATTTGACGCCCCGATGCCCCCACTGTCCAAAATCCCCATCCCGCAAGCCCTATCACTCGGAAAATCGACCAAGGGAAAAATAGCGCCCTTTAAGTTAATTTCATGGCTTATTTCAACCAAACTCTAAACTATTTGTAAACATTACATAATGTCCTAGCCCCATTTTGCTCCTAATCTGTTCCTTTTCATTCCCCCCCCCCCCAACATCCTCATACAGACACCAATTATTTTCAGTAAAATTCCAGCACCAACGCAGTCATAAATCTCTCTCTCTGTCTCTATACCTCGTTTCTCAGCTACCGTGAAAATTCAGCCGAAATAAGAAAGAAAAAAAAAAACCGGAAAGGTCCTTTGACGAAATTGACATTTTTTTGCGATTCTCAGATGAAATTCGTTTTTTTCGGTGAACATTTCTCAAAATTTGTGATATAGTTTGTGTCCAAAATTTCTGATTATGACAGTTTTTTTTTTTGTTTTTTTTAATTTTGTTAGGGAAATATGTTTTGGTCAAATTTTTTGATGTTGTTTTTGTCCACTAGATGGCAGGATATCTTTTCCCACCAGATGGCAGGATTGTTTGTCCTCCAGATGGCAGGGTTGTTGCACTGGATGGCTTCAGTGTGTTTTTGGAAGTGGTCTCTGGTTGACTGTTGGGTTTGATGGTTGGACTGCTCTGAGTAGTTGGTATTTGAAAGATGTTAAGCATTATGGTTCTTATGTTTTTACTATGCTGTGTTTTGTTCAGTTTAGTTTGTCTTGTCAAGTAGGCAAGCAAATAAAGTTACTTTCAGCTGACTTGATAGTGATTAATTATGAGTTTTATTTATTCTTACCTGACCTCTGTTACATGGTAGCAGAGCAGCGTGGTTGGGTGTTTGTTGCTTATTTAGTGAAGATTGAAATGTTTACATTTTTCAGTTAGGCTTAATGAAAGCATGCTATTAGGCTTAGTAATGTTTATTAGATATGACAGTATGCTTTATCATGAATTCAGCAACAATTATTTAGTATGTGATAAAAATTAAATATAGGAAATTGTTTTCAAGAAACTTTTGTTTACCTTTTGAAGTTTTAAATTATTCGTTTCTGGGACTTTGTTTTTTTTTAATGACAACATGGCTGCTGACTCTGAAGATTGTCTTGGTCAAATAGGTCATAAAACTATTCCTGTGCTTTCTAATGCAAATTATCACTCATGGAAAGATAGATTGGAGTCTTTATTACAATTATCTGGTTGTAAGAAATTTATTGTTGATCCAGAACCAGTATTATCAGCTGATGCTACAGAAGCAGATAAAGATAGATTTGAATCTAGAAAGGACAGAGCTTTAGGTCTAATGAAAACTTATATGGATAGTAGCCAGGTTGCTATTTTAGATGGTATAGAGTCTCCATTAAAAGCTTGGCAAAAGATAAGAGACACATATTGTCCCAAGTCTCGTGCAAGAATAGCTGAACTTAGAAGAGAATTTATTTTATTAAAGCCGGAAGAGGGAGAGCATATTGGTGTTTTTATTGCTAGAGTGAGAAAAGTGGTCAAAGATTTAGCTGATGCTGGGAAAATTGTTGATGATGCTGAAATAGCATTTCAGTTAATTGCTTTTCTTCCTGAAACTTACGAAAATGTAGTAACTAAGCTGTATGCTTTAGAAGATAAGAAATTTACTTCAGCGGAAGTGGAAACAGAATTATTAACTGAATATGGACGTTTAGAAAGCAAAAAGAAATTGGAAGAGTTTAGTCGACTGGATAAAACATTTTTGGTTCAAGGAGCAAGAAGAAATGAATTAACTAATCTTAGGAAGCAAAATAGGCAGAGAGAACCAAAAATAGTTTGTTACCGATGTAACAATACTGGTCATATTGCTAGAAATTGTAAAGTTAATTTAAATAATGAGCAAAAGCAGCGAAAGTTTGGAAATTATAAGAAGAATGAGAAATCCCAATCTCAAAAACAGTCATTATTTTATGTTTCAGAAATGGAAACTGCTCATGAAGCTAATGTTGAAGAGAATAGAGATATTTTCACTTGGGATTCAGCTGCAACTTGTCATGTTCTAAATTCAAAGAAATTTTTCCAATCATATAAGCCTTTAGAGAAAACATTTATTAAGTTTGGACCTCACCCTACTGAAGTTAAAGGAATTGGAGATGCGGTTGTGAATGTTTATTCTAATAAGGTGTTGCATGTTATCACTCTGAAAAATGCTCTTCATGTTCCATCAGTCCAAAGAAATTTAGTATCGGGAAAGAAGATGGATGATGCTGGTTTTACATTTAGAGGAGGACATGGAATGATAAAATTTTATTATCCTGATGGAGCACCATTTATAACAGCTAAGAAAGAGAAAAACTTCTTTATTTTTCATGGTTATTGTGCAAATTCATTGGACTGCAATGGCATTTATGAAACTCATAGTCAATTAGATATGAACCATGAACGTTTCGGTCATTTTAGTAACCAAATGTTACGAAGGATGATTGTTGAAAACAAGGTTACTGGTGTTAGGAATACTAACTTTAAAGAAGTTGTTGATTGTGAAAGCTGTAGTCTGTCAAAGTCAAAGAGAGCAAGTCACTTGCCTATGGATAAAGTTAGGTCAACTGAAATTTTACAGTTGGTTCATTCTGATTTGTGGGGGCCTGCAAAAATACGGTCAATAGGAAATGCTTTATATTTTCTTACATTTATTGATGATTTTAGTAGAAGGGCGTTTATCTATCCGTTGAAGGATAAAAAGAGTGTTTACGAAACCTTTGTGCGATTTAAAGCAATGGCAGAACGCCAAACAGGGAAAAAGTTGAGAGCCCTTAGAACGGACAATGGCTTGGAATACTTATCAAATGTCTTTCAAAATGCATTGGAAAAAGAAGGAATACGTCATGAGAGAACAAATGTTTTTACCCCTGAAATGAACGGAGTTTCGGAACGTTATAATAGAACGATTATGGAAGGTGTTTTAGCTTATTTGCATAGTGCGAAACTACCGTCAAAGATGTGGGCTGAATTAGTAATGACAGTAAATCATTTGAAAAATAGAGTGCTGCATTCAATTACCAATGAAATCCCTTACTTTCGATGGTTTGGTAGAAAACCTAATGTTGGCTATTTTAAAAGAATTGGATGTACTGCTTATGTAAATATTCCCAAACAGAAAAGACACAAGTTACAACCCAAAGCAAAAATTGGTGTCTTAGTAGGATATGCTGTCTATACAAGGGGTTACCGTATTTGGTACCCGGAGGAAGGAAGAATTGAAGAAACTAAAAATGTGAAGTTCAATGAGAAACTACTGGAGATGGATAGAAGATCAGTGAACAAGGTAGATAATCAAATGTTTGAGTGGTTGAAATTAGTGTTATCTGAAGAAAACTTCTCAGAAGAAAAGAGCTGTCCCATAAACAAATCACATAGAGTAGAGAATCCTGAAGAATTGCAGAATCTTGAGAAACAACAGGTCAAATCTCCTGTGAAAGAAATAGCAAGAATGTTTGAAAAAATTAATCTGGATGCATCAAAGCCAATAACATTTACTAGGAAAGAAGTTATTCGTAAATCTGGAATGTCCAAAGGAAGAACTGATGTTTATTATTATCCTTCTACAGGAGAGCCAAAAATTAGGAGTAAAAATGAAATGGAAAAATATTGCAAGGAAAAATCATTAACTTATGATCCAAAAGATTTTAATTGGAAACCGAGTCAAGGAACAGATGTTAGAGATACTGAAGTTTCAGCAGCTTCAGATGAAGATAGTGGGTCTTCAAACGAAGATAGTTCGAAAGAGAAGGAACATTCTATAAATATTTTAAAAGAGATGGGTGATTTTCAAGTTTTCCTTACTGATGATATTGAAATTCCTCAGCACTATTATCATGCACAAATTTCGCCTCAGAAGAAAGAGTGGGATCAGGCAATGAATGAAGAGATAAAATCATTTGAACAGAGAAAAGTATGGAAGTTAGTTCCTCCCCCTGAAGATGGGAAGATTATAATAGGTACGAAGTGGGTTTATAATATTAAAAGAGATACTTCTGGTAAGATTAAAAGGTTTAAGGCTAGACTAGTGATTTTGGGTAACTACCAACGACCAGGTTATGATTTTGAAGATGTATTCAGTCCAGTGGTAAGTTTCACTGTTATTAGAGCTTTTGTTATGTATTTAGTTGTTATTCATAAATGGTTAGTTTTTCAACTTGATGTTAACAGTGCTTATCTCTATGGTAAATTAAAAGAAGAAATTTATGTACGACAACCTGTTGGTTTCATTGATAAAGAGAAGAAAAATCATGTTTATAAATTATTACGTGCAGTATATGGACTTCACCAGTCAGGACGCATGTGGTTCTTAGAAATGGATGAAAAATTTGTAAGTGTAGGTTTTTCTAAGTTTAAAAGTACTAACTGTGTGTATAATTATGGAAATGATGCTATAATTTTAGTGTATGTTGATGATTTGTTTATATTTGCCAAGACCCAATTAGTATTAGATAAAGTAAAAGCGTTAATTGGATCATTGTTTGAAGTTAAAGAACTAAATCAATTAAATATGGTGTTAAGAGTACAATTTGATATGAATGATGATGGTATTAGAATGCATCAACAAAATTATATTGATAGAGTAGTAAATCTTTTTAAACCAAATTTGCTGGTCAAACCTTCTATACCATTATCCCCTGGTTATGAAATAGGAGATAAAGATTGTCCAACAACTGAAAAGGACAAAAGTTTTATGGAAAGAATTCCTTTTAAAAACTTGCTTGGTTCTTTGATGTTTATTGCAACACGGTCTAGACCAGACATAAGTTATTCATTGTGTAAATTGTCTCAGTTTAATCAAAATCCTGGTATTAAACACTGGAAAGCTTTATTACAAGTTTTGAAATATGTGGCTGTTACAAAGGGCTTAGTTGTCGAATATGAAAATGATGAGACTTTAAATGGATTGATAGGATATTCTGATAGTGACTTTGCAAATTGTAAAGATACTAGAAAAAGTGTAACTGGTTTTATTATTTACTTGAATGGTGTACCAGTATCATGGAAATCAAAGAAACAAGGTTGTGTTGCTAAATCTGCCATGGAGGCAGAGTATATTGCTATGGCTGAATTGTGTAGTGAGATGATATGGTTAGACAGAATTCTGAGAGAATGTGACTTTGCCAGCTTGCCAACTCCTGTAATATATTGTGACTCAAAAAGTGCTATTGACTATTCAAAGAACAATATTGAAAATAGTGCAAATAAACATATCGATGTTAAGTATCATTTTGTAAAAGATCACATTTTGAAAGGTCATGTGACTGTATTACGAGTAGATTCATATTCTAATGTTGCTGACATCTTTACAAAGCCATTACCCAAGAGTACATTTTTGAAATTTCGGGATTCAATTCTAAGTTAATTTCTCTTTGTAAATTCTTGTCTTTAGACAATTTAACCAAAATGGGGGAGCATTGTTAGGGAAATATGTTTTGGTCAAATTTTTTGATGTTGTTTTTGTCCACTAGATGGCAGGATATCTTTTCCCACCAGATGGCAGGATTGTTTGTCCTCCAGATGGCAGGGTTGTTGCACTGGATGGCTTCAGTGTGTTTTTGGAAGTGGTCTCTGGTTGACTGTTGGGTTTGATGGTTGGACTGCTCTGGGTAGTTGGTATTTGAAAGATGTTAAGCATTATGGTTCTTATGTTTTTACTATGCTGTGTTTTGTTCAGTTTAGTTTGTCTTGTCAAGTAGGCAAGCAAATAAAGTTACTTTCAGCTGACTTGATAGTGATTAATTATGAGTTTTATTTATTCTTACCTGACCTCTGTTACAAATTTTCGGAAAAGAATCAACTCCTACCCCTCAGAGTGTCATGAATGGGGTAAAGGGGTAGTAGCAAAGACTTTTTAGGGGGGTGGGGTCAGGTGGGGAAGAGTTATTAGTTGGTTATTTATCATTACATTAATGTGCTTTTTTTTTCTCTCTAAAGTGCCCTTTTAGGGCAAAGTGCACCCTGCCTGCCCTTGATCCTAGAATGAACTCTGATTTTAACAAAAATAATAAACGGTCAAGTGTGAGTATTACTCACGCACAGAGGGTTCTGTACAATAATATATGAATTAGTAATTGTATTATTAAAAAAATACCGTTGTTAAAGAAATACTAAGACTTTGTAAAAACTATACAACGTAGGGTTGAGTACAGCTGTATAGTATACAGGGTGCAAAGGAAAGTCCCTTTAACCTGAAAATACTTGCGAATGGAGAGAGCTACAGCTATACAAGTGAAGTAACGGTACAGTAAAGCGACTACGCCAGACCTAATGCAAACGACAGCAGCATCCCTAGTGGCGAAATTTGGAAGATAGCCATTGCAAATCAAAAACGAAAAGAGGTAGTGCAAATTTTCCAGTTAGAAAGTTTTAGAGCATCAATCAATTAGTACGAAACGACATTTGGTTCACACAGATAAGATAAATCGTCACCTGTATACCCAAAAATGTCCGAAATCGATGAGCGACGATTCTACTTTGCCTATTCACATTCCGGAAATGTAGCAGTGCACAATTGCAGATTGTGACGTTATACTGTGCTGTAATGCCTGTAAAGATTTAATTTCCAATGCATTTAAAATTTTAGAATAACCCTTTCAGGGCCAGAAGAATTCTGTTCGTAAACTGCTGAAATAATTGACTGACACCAGAATATTCAAACGAATTTCTCAGAAAACAAAAACCCGCTAATTTGCACTTTCATTACAAAAGGAAAATTTTATTAAAATATTCTTGGTGCCATTTGTCAGTTTTGGAATTAAAATTAGGTGGCTAGACCGTCAAGCCACCGCCCTTGTAAGGGTTAAATCTATGTTGTCGTATTGAAGAGGCTTGCAATAGACGTTCCATGATGAGAAATGTGCATGCAGAATTACTCCCACGAATACAAACGTGTATCGTGAAAAATGGCGAAGTTTTCGAACATACTAAATATTAACTTTTTATCACTGTGAGTCAGTTTGTCTTTTTTTTTTGTGTGTGTGTGATGTTCAGACCTGCCAACTGCTACGAAAAAATCGTAGCTGCTACGATTTGGACCTATCAACTACGATGTTACGAAAATCGGTCTTAAACTACGATTTTTTGCAAAAAACACAAACGCATCTTTTGTTTCTAGTTGCGATTTTTATCCCTCACAGCATATTTTTCAGGAGTGATTCTGTTGCGAAATTTCCAAAATTTCAAAGTATTCACTTCCAAAAGTTTAAAAAAATTGGCCATTAGAGAGTCCGAAAATTCGAACATTAAAAAATGCTCATGGAAAAAAAAAAATCTGGACTGCAAAACAAACTCCTTAACTCTCTCTTGAAATAGAATAGTGTGCAAAATGGCGATAAACTATTTGTGATAATTTGCGATAAACTACCGTGAATTTCGACAAATGACCGTATAAAAAAATCAATTTTGCCAATTGGTCGCAGAAGAAAATAAATTTCGGCAAAGGATCGTGGTAAAAACGTAGTATATTGATTTCAGGGGGTGGCCTGGGGGGAGGGAATGACTCCCCCCCTGCCTGGAAGATTTGAGATTTGGTGTTTCAATGGCATAAATTTTGTCAAAATATCGCAGAAAGAAAACGCGAATTTCATCAAAAGATCAGTAAGAAAATGCAAATTTCATCAACAGATCAGTAAGAAAACGCAAATTTTCACCGAAAGATCGCAGAAAGAAAACACTAATTTCGTCAAAAGGATCGCGGGAAAAAAACACAAAATTCGACAAAGGATCGTGGTAAAAAATGCGAATTTCGTCAAAAGTTCAAGTTAAAAAGTGTGGATTTCAACAAAGAATCATGATAGAAAAATGTGAATTACGATTGCGGAAAAATTGTGACTATCCTGAAATGATCGCAGGAAAAAATCCCAAATTTTGTCAAAATTTACTGCACTGGGCTAAAAAATTGGAACCAGGCTCCTTTTACAAATTAAAAAAAAAAAAAAAAAAACACTTTGAAACGAAAAGAAACCCTAAAAATCGTATAAAAATTTTCAAAGGAAAAAATTTACTATATTGAGTTGAAAGACTGACACCTTATTCCTTTTATGAATGTCAAAAGATGGCTGTGTAACACGAAAAAACAACCTCCAGATTAATTTAAATTTTGTGTGCTACGATTTCTCATTTTCAAAGGTTGGCAGGTCTGGATGTTATCAAAATGTATTGAGATAAGTGCATATTTACAGCATAAATTGTGCGTATTTCTTTTTACTTCTGACTATTCCATTCAAACGTTTACACAAAATAGAGTGCGTCGATTTCAGACATTTTTGGGTAAACAGGCGAAGATTTATCTTATCCATGTAAACCAAATGCCATATTCTGCTAATTAATTGATGCTCTAAAACTTTCTAACTGGTATACTGTTACCTCACTTGGATAGCTGTAGCTCTCTCCGTTCACAAGTATTTTCAGGTTAAAGGGACTTTCCTTTGCACCCTGTATACTAGAAAAGTATAAATGGATATACCATGAAAGTTGAAAGATATATGGAACCTAAATAATAGCAAATTTAGCTATTCTGTATATTTTTTATTCCATATAGGTTTTTTAGTTAACCTCTAAAGACATAGTACGTATATTGAGAGAGCCACTCAATGGAAACTAGTCGCAAATCCCATAGTATTTATGAGATTAATTCTCATTAAATTAGTCTGATTTTAACAATTTGACGTTTATTGCTTTTATACTGCTACTGGGCATTGCATTACATAAATATATCCTGAAAATTTGGTATCTAGGCTTTATAAGCTGATGGAGCATAGAGTACGCCATCCCTGTCATTATGTATGTGTAAACTGTCCATGTCTTTAAGGAGGTTCTGCTCTCGAATCTGGTAGACGGGAGGTGCTGGGTTCGATCCCAATCGTGCCCGTCGGCCTAATCGTTCGGAGTTTTCGTGGTTTTCTTCGAACCTTGGATTTCCAAGCGTTAATACGGGTTGGGTTCCCTTAGAAAGACCCCCACGAAGGGCACTTCCCCCCTGGGCCTATATCCCTCGTGCAGATAATTGGCCGTCATAAATACAACCAACCAACCAACCGTGTCTTTAAGTGTTAATATCTTGGCTAATTACCGATGATTTTTTCCGAAATTCATGATCAACAATGCTTTTATATTTCTTCTATGATAGTTACCTCCAGCTCTGCTCAACACTTTTACTGAAGCCCGTAAATCGAAATTTGAGTGTAACAGAAAAATGCGATTTTCTCAAAAACTATGTGACTTAAGGTAATCACTATAATTTTCCTGCAAGGTTTAAATTAATGACTACCTCTAATTTTTGCATAATTTTAGTTTCAATAAATTCGGAATTTGGTTGGGGGGGGGGGGAGGGGGGGGCATATTTTTGCACTACATTTCCGACCATAACTTTGAAAATATAATACATAAAATTAAATGAAATATATATTTGAGTTCAGCATTACGAAAGCTTTCACACGATACCCCACACAATATACAAAGAAAAGATTTTTTTTTTCAGGTAACTTAATTAGCCCCTCTACATTTTTCCTAAATATATTTATGAATATTTATTAACCTGTAAATATGTGGGTCAATAGCCCTTATTACTTTCCCCAATTTGAACTTTCCACGTTGCATAGTTTACGAGTAAAAGGGCTGTGACAGACAGACACAGGAGTGATCTTATAATGGTTCCATTTTTACTTTTTAAGTACGGAACCCTAAAAGTTATGAAATTGTGTTATAGTGATATTAACTAACTATTTTTGAAGTCTCTTGCATTTTGTCATAACAATTTTCAATGCTGAAACATGTTATTACAATGTTTCTAAACCGACTTTTTATAACAATATGTACCAATAAGTTTTAATATAAAACTCTTTGTTGAATTGTTTGTCGTAATGAATCAAAAAATATATAATCTGGAAGAAATCATATAAAACTTAAATATCGGTTATCCAATGCAGAATTAGACAACAAATATCATATATGTAAATAAATAAAATATGGAAATGTATTTAATAAAAGAAAATAAATTATAATAATATATTTTTATTAATTTATAATTATTTAATACAATAATTATTTATTGCATTGCTTAAATGTACATTTTATATATAGTATACTATTCATTTTCCTTTGAAAAATTGAACCAATCTTGGCAAATCCTTTATCGCAAAAAAATGGGTCAAAGGAAATTGGATTACCAATTTCCTTTGACCCATTTTTTTGCTTTTTCAACGCTAATTTTTCAGCTTGGGGAAAAAAAATGAAATTTACGCCAATTTTGTTTTTCCTAAACATGTTTATGGAAAAAGTCCAACCAAACTCGTAGACAAAACCATAAAAAATGTTGCGCAGTTTTATTCTTTAATTCTTGAAAATCTCACTGGACCCCGATTATTGTTTTCTGTTTCACAGGCATGTTCACAGGATTCAATGTTTCCTTTTTCTTCTCTGTTAAGAATGGTTTAAGGTTGAGATGTTCAGTTAAACCATGGTGAGTTGGGAGGACTATAAACTAATAAGTAGTAGACAGAACCATAAAAAATGTTGCATAGTTTTATTCTTTAATTCTTGAAAATCTCACTAGACCTTGATTATTGTTTTCTGTTTTACTGGCATGTTCACAGGATTCAATGTTTTCTGTTTGTGTGGAGAGTAGCTAAAGGTTGAGATTTTCAGTAAACCATGGTGAGTCGGGAGGAGTATAATCTAATAAATAGTCCTCCAAATCAGACTCATCTGCAATATCTATAATTAATACATCACAATCTGGCTGGATACTCTTTGTTTTGGGTTGGGATGGCTTAACTTGAAAAGGTTTTTTAAAAGGACTGGGTGAAGAGTTTTTTCCACATGCCCTGGTTTCAAGGGAGTTTTAGGTATGAGAGGAATTGTCTCGGGTACTGGTTTTGATGGTGTCGTTGCTTCGGATCAGGTTTCAAGGGCATTGATTTTTTGGGCACTGGCCAGGGGAGAAGCTTCCTATTTTGAAACTTTCACTCATAATAGGTCGATTTTTTGGACCAAAACGATTCCTTTGGAGACCTTGGAATCGCAGTCCAAAACAAAGGTTTTGAAATGACACATGGGGGTGCGATCGGCAAAGCTTTGCTTTGGCAAAGGAGACTTGTCTAGTGGTTGCTTGGAAGTCAAGGACACGGGCTTTGGCAACAGAGACTTGTCTGGTGGCTGTGGTCTCTTGGAGGTCGAGGGCATAGGCTTTGGCAAAGGAGACTTGTCTGGTGGCTGTGGTCTTTTCAATCTGTTTGTAGGTGTCGATTTCAAACGGGCTTCCTGAAACAAATTAATAGGTGCCTGTTGTGGCCATGAAGCTGATTTGGCATTCGCTTTTTGAAAAAGTTTTTTCCCGTCCACTGGGTTGTTTCGAAACACCTTTGGTTTGGACTGTTGGTTGGGGCACAGTTTTGGTATTTTAAAATGTTTTTCAGGTTCTTGGGCAGACCGGTTGAGGTAAAGGTACCCTGGGTAGAGAGTCTGAACGTTGTTGGGATGTTTTGAGACTTCTCCCGCTGACTGGCCGAGGCGTAGTGGTATCTGCCACAGCAAAAGGCTTCAGAGCACATACCACATAACCTCATACCACATACAATCCGCATAACCTCTGGTCCCAAGCTGTGTGGATTTGAAGGAGTCTACCTTATATATTTTTTAATTTTATCAAAAAAATTATGAAATTGTGTTATAGTGATATTAACTATTTTTGAAGTATTTTACATTTTGTCATAACAATTTTGAACTGTATGTTGCACCTTGCTGGCTGGTAAGATTGTTTGAAAATTCGTCACCCCTGGGTAAGAATCACTTCAGCTTAAATTTTATTTTTCTGCTTTAAGAAAACATGAGATTAAATGACTACACTATTTTTCTTTGATTAGTTTTAGTTGATTATGATTATAAATTAACATATAACTTACATATACAGTTGAACCTCTATTTAACGAAGTCGCTAAATCCCAGAAAAAAGTTCGTTATATGGAAAATTCGTTAAATAGAGATTCACCTTTTAAAATACTTTAAACTACATAAAACAGATTTTAAATTCATAAACACTAAATATTTTTACTAAAAGTAATTAATCACATTTTTTTAGATAAATTATATCGATTTGTTTTATTTATTTTACCCACCAATATCCATCATCAATTCATTTATTCTATGTGTTTAAATCTTTGAAATCTGCAAGGAAAACAAAACATTGTCCGGGAATAAACTGTATTTACTGTTTAAAGTAAATAGTTTTACATTAAAATTAACGAATTTTAATGACATTATCGTATTTATTATTATTATAACAAATAATTTTAACCATACATTAACACATGCGTCCTTAAACTTAGTTTCTGAAAAACTCTGTTAATTTTGTCTGAGTTTTTTCTTTTTAACCCCTGGAGGGGCAAGCAAAAATGTCTCTAAATATTAAATTCTCACTGGGATAATCGAAAACTTTTATTTTTAAATAAGGAAAAGCAATTTTTCAACGATTTTCCCCCAAAGTTAAAAATATAAAATTTAGTTAACATTTTGTGGTGAGAATCTTGTTTAAATTAGGTGGGATATATTTTATCTCACCGCCCCTCAAGGGGTTAAAAAGCAAGTTAAAAAAGCGCTTTCTCTCTTAATACGTCTTGCATCTTTGCAATGCACCAAAAACCCCTTCATGCAGATTTTTCTTCTAACTAAAATCCGCATAAGATTGTTTCAAACGATTTTAGCATTTTATCATACGAAGTTTTGTTAATTCCTGCATCATGATCATTTCCATCATCATCATATTCGTCTTCATTGCAACTCATTGCTGTATTGTTTTTATTTTTCACACTGTCGAAAATATCCAATTCGGATAGTGTTTCCGAGGTCTCAATTTCAGAATTAAGTGAAATATAATCATCAATCAGCACATCATGGTTAATTTCTTCTTTTTTTTCTCATTTGTATCCACATTTTTTTAAGTTACTCTAAGGGATTATCGTCTTCGTCCTCCTTACTTACCGAATTCTCACTGCTGACAAAGAAGGTGCCTGGTAAGACCAGTTTAAGGCCTTTGAACGTCATAAAATGTGTTTAAAGAAAGAATAAGTTTGAAATGTCCAGAAATATTTTGAGAAATGAGGAAAAAAAAAAAAATTCCAATCACAAGAAAAAGTTCGTTAAATAGAGAATGCACTTCACTATTTGGAAGTTATTTTACGAAGAAATTCGCAAAATGTTCTCGGTTCCAAGGAAAAGTTCGCAAAATAGAGGTTCATTTAATAGAGGTCTGACTGTATACAGTTCCTGAGGAAAAGTTCAAAAGCGAGTCAAATGAAACGTCCAAATTTTACACAACATTCATACAGTTTTATGCTTCAAATTTAATACATATTTGGAACAAATGATTATCAGTCATATATGAATGATTGTAATTTATTTTTTAAGTGTGGCTTTCACTTATGATTTCACACATTTATATAATACAATAGACTCCCTCAAATCTGCAAATGCCTAAACTCCTCACATCATCCCAACTTACATTCAGGGGCCTCGCTAAGGGGAAGGGGGGAGCTCCCCCCAAAAAAATGTTCGCAAATACTGTTACACTTGGCAAATTTACAAACTTAGTTGGTGAATTTGTATAAAACTTTAATAAAAACTATAATACACTTTCTATTTCTGATAGACTTGGCAAAAGTTACAAATCTAATTGGGAATATTATTAAACTTTCTACAAATAAGAACTATATTACGTTTTCTAATTGTGGTAACTTGGCAGAATTATAAAACTAGTTGGCAAATACTGAAATTTGACTTGGCAATTTAATGTCTTATCCCCCACCAATAAAAAGTCTTTGCTTACATTGTAAACAATGAAACTTTCAGTTCAGATGTAGGGACAAAATTACAGACTTTTTTTTAAAAATGTCATTCTGTAGGTATTTTAATATGCAATTCTTATCAATATGATTGAACTCACGCTGTTTCATGAAGGACATATAAATTAATTTCTGCTGATACTACTTGTAACTGCAATCATTTTACTAAATGTATATATATATTAATCAAGCTTTTTTGGTTTTAAGTCTGACTAAATCTAAAATAAAATTTCCTTATTTTATGATTTTGATGTGAATTAGTAGGGTTCATTTATGAGGCAAGTTTCATTGAATAATTCAAGATAAATGTATCTAATTTTTATTACGTATATTTAATTATACATTTCTAATTATTTATTTGACCTTTAATTTCATTCTTTTTAAAATTATCTCAATTATTATTATTTTAGTTTATTACTTTACTTAATTATTTTAATATTTTAGTATATTGTAAGCATTCATTATAATTTTTATTGCATTATTAGATTGAAATTACTATTTAAAATGTAAAAAAAGCAATGACCAGAAATCTGCAAAATTCTAAAATCCACACAACCTCTGCTGCTCCCAAGCTGTGATGATTTGAGGGTGTCTACTGTAATATGTAATATAAGTTCATTTAAGAAAATATAAAAAATTAGAACTAGCTGCAATAGCATTTTAAACAAGAGAGAAAAGTTATGTGATATATATATAAATTACTGATTTTTTTCCCATTCAGTAGACTACCTCAAATCTACACAGTTTGGGACCAGAGGTTGTGCGGATTTTAGAATTTTGTGGATTTCTGGTCTTTGTTTTGTTTACATTTTTTAAACAGTAATTTGAATGTAATAATGCAATTAAAATTATAATGAATGTTTGTAATATAGTAAAATAATTAAGTAAAGTAAACTAAAATAACAAAAAGTAAGATAATTTTAAAAATGATTAAATTATTAAAAGTAAATGACAAGTAAATAATAATGTATAATTAAATATGCATAATAAAGATGAGATACATTTTCCTTGAATTATTCAATGAAACTTTCCTCATAAAGGTACCCTATTAATTCACATCAAAATCATAAAGTTAGGAAGTTTTATCTCAGGTTTAACCAGTCTTAAGAACGAAAAAAGCTGCTTGATTAATAATAAATATATTTGGTAAAAAGATTGTGATTAGCAGTGATATCAGCAATATCTTGATTTTTTTTTTTTTTAATCAAAAATAAATTTATACTTTCTTCATGAAAAATCATGAGTTAAGCCATATTATTGAGAATTACATATTAAAATACATAGGGAATGACATAAAACTGAAAAATTCTATAATTTTGCCACTACTACTTGCCTTTATTAAGATGTGTATGTTAGGCATTTGCGGATTTGAGGGAGTCTACTGTATAAATAAACCTATATTGTGAAGAAAAAAAAATATAAGAATTGCATTAAATGCAAAAATTACTTTACAAACTACTAATAAACATTATTGAAAAGTTATTGACGAAATTTACTACAGTGGGTTCAGCCTAAAGTTTTAAAATCTCATTAAGAAGACAGTCTAATTTAATTAATAGTTTTTTACACCATACATCTAAACATTGAAACTTCACAGCATTCTTACAGTATTTTTACAAAATATGGAAAAGACAACAATTTAAAGCTTTTAGAAAAATTACCAATTTTGAAATTGATTTTTTATACTGCTTTTTCTTTTATGCATTTAGAATATGACAAAGTATTTTTTGAATTTATATTTTAGAGTAAACCTTTAACCCTTCCCACTTCATTGGCTCCACTGCGGAGACATAATCTTTCTTTGCAAAATTTGCTTTTGGTACCAATAATAAAGGAAAATAAAATTTACCTTATTTAATCAGAGCATTTTTGGAATTATGTACTTGAAGGAAACTTCTTTTAAAAAAGTGGTGCCCATCGAATAAAATTTGTGTAAGAGACACCGGAGCTTTAAGGGTTAATATTCATGCTACTTACTTATATTTCTCAGAATAGGTAATTTATCATCAAAGTCACTTAAGCATCACAGTTTAACCTTCAAAGGGATACTTGGAATAAATAATTTTCAACAGCAATAAAACATTTAAAATCAATGTTCTGAAAGTGCCTTGTGAGGTTAATATATTCTGCTTTCTGCAAATAAGAAGAAAACACAAATTTAATGACCAACAGAACTACTTTCGTATCTAGGAAATAATAATAACAAAACTAATGCATAAAAACTACTGGAAATTTGTGATATTTTATGTCAATACAAAAATATTAAAAAGTAAATAAATATAAATTATGAAACAGTTAACAGCTCTAAATGGAGAAATAGGTCATTCTGACTCACGATTAAACTAATATTAATTTTATTTTGTATTGTGTGCGAATTCGACGGTATATTTTTTAAAAGGTTACATCTACTATTTTTACATTTTCTACTTTTTTAACTTACTGTTTGTATGTGGCAGTCAAATCTTGTTACAGTATAGGATCTATTATCCGGTGTCCCGATATCTGGAACGCTAAACGATCTGAAACCGAAACTTAGTGAAAGCTTTCATTTCATAAAAATTTGCAGGTTTTTTTTCTATATTTTATTGAAGAGATAACATGCTTTATAAATTGATATTTTGAATATTTTAAACTTTTTCTCATACACCTCAAGGCACCATAATATCCCATTAAGCTCCCCCTCCAAGCACGGCAAAAAATCGTAAAGTAATCAGAGAGGCCGCTTACAGGGATTAAAAGAGGCTATCGAAATCTACCGCCTGTTGAAATCCGAAAATGTTTATAACAATAGTCCAAAGCCTGCCCTGATATTCAGATTTTTCTTTTTTTTTCTTAACCGAGATAATTAAAAAACAGAACTTATAAAGCGCAAACTTAAAAGCGTGCTCTCCCTACGATCCCACTTATGATGCTCCCGTGAAAGATAAGAATTGAATGTACGTAATCATCGGACATAAGTTCTCTTTTCAATCATTTTTATGACTTCGCATCGGCGTAACCTTTACATATATGGGAAAACTAACTACATATTCTTAAATTTCGTATTTTTCTGTTTCAAACACTAAAATCCATTATAAAAATTTTTAATTTTAACCTTTTGAAAAAAAATATTTCGAAACATCACTTAGAATTTGAATGCGTTTTCCGCGATCGAAAATCTGTTGGCAAGCTCCGACCTTTGACGTCATCTAATGGCGCACTCACAATTCGGCCAATTAGGAGAATGAGAGAAATGTTCGTTTTACCGTGATTGCTGCATCCATCAAACAGTAGAAAAGCAGAGATTCGGAATAGGATAAGACAGAAAGGTGATACAGCGCTTTGCATGATTTTTTTTTTGGAAAGGGGGGGAGGGGTGCTTTCGTAGGATTTTTTTTAAATATCAAATTTGTTTACAAAATAGGGGAGGGTGGGTTAATGGAATATTACAGTAATTATGCATTTCTTTATCTCCACGAATTTGCAGAAATCTACATTTTAAGTGTTGATAATTTTGCCTCTTGTATTTTTCTGTCCGCTTTCCATACGATAAATTCGTAAACAAAACAAAAATAAATAAAAAGTCAACTTTCAATATATTCCCCCCCCCCCCTCCCTCCCCAATTATTGGATGAAGATGTAGTTCAAGTATGTTTCAATATAGACAATAATGCTCCACTTAGTCATCAGATGGCATACAGTAAAATTTGTGAAATGATGACTAAGATGCATCTGATGATAGTAATGATGATGATGACAAGAATGAGGAGGTAGAAAAAATATCTAATGAACAAATGATATTTTACACTCAACAATTAATTCAATGCAGGGAACAAAGAAGTTATTTCCATGAACAACAAATAATGTCCTTATTTAAAATTCAAGACCAGCTTCTAAAAGAGAAACGTTACAAGCAGCCAACTTTAAAAGGATTTTTCCAGAAAACTAATTCCCAAGCATCTGCATCTGAACCCCAAAGTTAAATTTTATTTTTGATCTTGTTCATTTGTAAGTCTTATTATAATTTAAAATTATTACTTAACTTTTTTTGTAAATAAAAATTAAACTTTTTCTTAAATTGTGTTTTATTGAATTAATTCAACAAATGTGTAATACAGTATTTTTAATATTATTTATGCTAACCTGTATTTCATATTTATGTACATTTTAAAATATTTGTGGTAGTGTTCCGAATTACGGAAAAACCCCTTATCCGGAACGCCCCAGGTCCCAGATAACGGATCCTATACTGTACTCATTTTTCACCCATTTCCTGTTGACATAGAGATTTGAAATATGTATGTATTCCTGAGGGAATATTTAAATTGGACATTGATTTTTAAAATTCAATCCCTAAGGGGGGGGCAAATTTAAAATTTAAAAATCGCATCCTATCTCATAAACCAATGTAAATAAAATCTTCAAATTTGACATGCCTATATTATAACTAAAATTAGTAAACACATGTTTTGGAACTTTTAAAAATTCAAGCCCTAAGGGGAGGAGGCTTCCCACAAGTGCCCTCCATTTTTGAAAGACATCGTAAAAACACTACTTAAGATTAAGCTAACACTACTAAGGCTAATGCTACTTACAGTTAATGGTTACTCAAATATAGTTTAATTTCCTATGGAGAAAGCAGTATCAGCTTCAACAATAGGCATTTGTTGAAAGTACTAATCGCAGAGTTACCACAATAGTGCCAAATTTTGACCATCTTAGCAAAACACAGTGGCGTAGCTAACGGGAGGCAGAGGGGGCAGTCTGCCCCAGGTGTCACCCTCTAAGGGGTGACACCCAATCTTTATTTGCAAATATATATATATATATAATCTATATAAGATTGGAAAAGAATTCTAAAATAAAATGAAATTTCCAGCGCGCTACGCAAAAGATTTAATTTTCTTCACTTTCACAATCTGAAATTATACACAGAAAGGGATGTCTAAATAAGATATGCACAAGGGAATAAAAACTTTCCTATCCATCAAGTGGGTAGCAAAAGCAAACTTTAAAAGATAGAATTTTCTTCTACATATTGGCACCACATTGACTTATGGGGCTATGGGATGAATGATGAGTCGCTCCTGTGGTTTCTTATGTGGGAGGACAAAAGATAAAGGAATGCTGTGGTCATTTCCAGAGCTGTTGCTGCCTTATGTTTTTTTTTTCTTTTTTCGAAAGATATTGCACCCACAGACAATATAATGCATACTAAAAGACAATATAATCTATACTTTAGTCTGTGATTGCAACCTTGAATTCCAAGAAAGCATATAATGTAGGTTGTAAACTAGTAGACGTCATGCTCACAATCATTGTAATATTCAAACATCAGGAGAAGATTGCTGTGACCTTTTTTTCACGCATGGTCAGAAATGTTTATTTCAGCAATTTAGTGAACAGGACTTTTGGAGCAGGGACAGGGAAGAGAACTTTTGGACAAAGCGCTTTGATTTAGGATTACCTTATTTGGCTAGATGTCACCTTTTGATATTGAATGAAAATAAAATTGTGTTATCTTGACAAGATTTCGACTGAGCAAAAATATAAATACGTATTTTAAACTATATTAGCGATAACATTTACCTTAAAAATATTTTTATTTTGTTGCTATTAGAAAAGAAATTGTTTTTAGAAAGTGAGAAGTCAACATAAAAGAATGCAACTTAAATATTCTGGGCCGCTTATTTTATAATAGACACATTAACTAAACATGAAATATAAAGTAAAGCACCTTTCATATATTGAATTTTCTTACGTTTTTACTTTCTTCTATCTTTTCAAGAAGAAAGCAGTAATGAATTTGTTAAAAAATTTGACTTCCAGTTTTCGATGGATTTATACGTTTCAAAAAGTGCTAAGAATGATTTGATTGTTTTTAGAAAATGTCTCTGTCTGTCTGTGACATAAATTTTGTGAGCACTATCTCAAAAACTAATGCACGAAATTTAATAAAACTTAAGTTGTATCTTGATATAAATTGGTGCTGATTAGTTTTTGGTGTAAATAGCCCAACAGGTGGCGCTGCTATGCTGCATTGTTTACGATTTCCGCAATAGCACTATCTCAAGAACTAATGCACAGATTTTTGTAGAACTTCAGATTCAGTTATTAGCCTTGATATTATAAATCGAGGCTGATCAGGTTTTGTTATAAATCATCCAACAGATGAAGCTGCTATGTTGCATTTTTCATGATTTTCGTGATAGCTGTATCGCAATAGCAAATGCACTTTCACATAAATAGATTCTTATTAGGGTTGGGTTATACTGTCTAACAGGTGTAGCTTTTATACTGTTTGGGTTGTAAATTTTGGTTGCAGACATCTAAGAGGGTAGGTACCGAAATTCAATGATTTGTTTGAAAGATGCGATCTCCTATTTTAATGCGCACAATTCAATGAAACTATACCTTTAGAATCCTCATGATGGCCTAAGATTATCATTTAATTTTGGCACTGTGATAGCAAATTTTGAATTATTAACAGGATTGAGATAGAAGAAAGTTTCGGAATTGGCACAAACAACTAGTTTTTTTTTTAAATTTAAATGTTTTGAATCTTAAATCACATTTTATTCCATTATATTCTAATGTTAAAATATTTACTTATACAATAAAATAAATTCTTAATTTCATTTATACGGGTTTTCAAAGAATACTTGCAAATAGATTGATTAAAGTATAGAGCATGAAAAAATAATAAAATAATTCTGTTCTTATAATAATAATAATAATAATTATTATTATTATTATTGAAAATATTATTACTTTTTTAATATAAAGTTCTCCAATTTTTTTTTTTTTTAATTTTATTTATAATAACGTAGAATTGTAATTGAAAAAATATGATGGGTTGGGGGGGGGGGGGTGACACCATTTACATCCACCCAGGTTGCCACCCATCCTAGCTACGCCAATGGCAAAACATCACCAAATGTGGCAACAAAAATAAGTTGCCATATATGAACCGAGTTTGGCAACAGCTAGCTAATTTTGCAAAACTTCCATTCAAATCAATTAATCCATATTTCTACATTTTTGTGAATTTTAATGAAAGCATGTTTAGATTTTTTTTTTTCATTTATAATTATTTATTGTATATAAGATACTTTAATATATATTTTATAAAGGCCAATCAATATAATCTTATAGCTAATAAAGTTTTTAAACTTTAGAAAGTAAATTAATTGATTTTTAAAGATATACATTTATGTATGCAGTGGAGTAACTGCTTACAGAAGAAAATAGATGCAATAAATGTCTGATAAATTGGCATATAAATAGTATTATAATATTGATTCTATTAAATTAAAAATCTGATCTCATATCTTGCATTTTCTGTTATTTGGCAACAGAAGAATAAATAACTCTTGTAGGGAAGAAAATTTTCACTGCTTCCCCTGTTTTCTGAATCTAATTGTACAAACACTGAAATATTTGGGACAGAATTAAAGAGTGATAACATTTGCTCTATAGCAGAGCAGCAGTTCTAAGGGGTCACAGAATGATCAGTTAGATATTCCAAAAAGTAATAATCAATTTTATCTCCTGAAATAATATAAGAAAAACAATATGTTGTTACTTTAAAGTAAAATATACTGAATAGATATAGATAAATGACGACATTTCTCCATTATCCCATCAACCACTTTTCACTTTGAAAAACTATCACCAAACTATATGATTTAGTGCCAAAAATGCATGATTATGGTGTCACATTCACATGATATCAGATACGTTACACGAGCTTGTTAATCAAATCATTTTTAACTGTCAAATCATTTTTAACTTGATGTTTATCTATATTATTAATTACGTTTTACTGATTTATTAGATAGTTTGTTAACTAAAATAACAATTACACTCTTAAACAGTGACCCCATTATATTAAGAGAAACTACTAAACTAAACTCTGTGGCTATATAATCCATGAAGGATCTGGGCCGACAGTGCCCATCTCTGTTTTCTTGACCCTGGACCCCGAGGTGCTATACAGCATGCGTCCCAGCCAGGTGATCAGCCTAACGCGAGACCCTCGGTGTTTAGTTCCCAAGCAAGCTTGGTACTCATTTTATCGACCCCAAAGGGATGAAGGGCTGAGTGAACCTTGCCCAGTCGGGAGTCGAACTCTCAACCTGCGGTGCGGCAGTCAGATGCCCTGACCACTACACCACTGGGCTTCATTAAGAGAAAAAGCATTGAAAAAAATGCTGTGACTTCACAAACATTTATCCCCCCAGCCTAGAGAGATAAGAAAAATAATATAAATAAGTAAGTATCCACATTTTTTTCTTCTGTTCTCGTTAATATATTGTAAATCATTCTTTAAAGTTACGAATAGTTGACACTTTAGTGAGTGAGGTTTGTCCGAATTTCTTATATTTATTTGAGATTCCAATGGCCACATTCTTCCATTTGTTTATTAGTGTTACAGTTTGGCTAATAGTTTGGAGATAGTTTTTTTAACCACTTCACCGGCGATAGGTATGGGGAAACAGTGAAGTGCTTAATGGAAAGTAGACGACAGAATAATGCAGAAATACCTAAATAACTTTGTGAAATGTTTTAATAAATCTTACGCAAAGAGCAGCTTGAAGCTAAAGTTTTAAGCCTGACATAAACTCACAAGCGTCTAAATCGCGCCCCTCACAACGGCTCATATCACAAATGCACCTGCGAAATTCCCTAGCACGGCGCACAGGCTCATACGATGCTTTATTTACTTTCAGCTTAAAAGCGGAGTGTTGCATATCCTATCTTCACAGATTTTAGAAAAAAAATATAAAACAGCTAACAAACATCATTCATGTACAAGTTAAATGAGCTTTATTTAAAACCGAATTTAAATTGCTCGATATCATCATTTATTTGTATCATTATTATTTTAAATCTGAATAAAATCAGTTTATTTTTTCTTTTGAATTTTACTGGAGACGGGATTTTTTATTTATTCATGTTCAATAATGAGAAATTAAACCAATATTACAGACAGCTTAAAAATAATGAAAGAGGTAACATTTTATAAAATTTCTGTGTTTTAGAAAAGAAAAAAACTTGCTATTATTTTATGAAAGTAAATGCTAGAATACATTTTTAAAAAATCTGCCTTTTAAGTATTGATGCGAGATACAATATCCTAAAAATAAAAGTATGGATAAATATTCTTTTTTAAAAACTGCTTCAATTCCTAGTTAGATGATCACTTTATTTTTGTAAGAATATAACTAGACTGATGTGCCAATTCCAAAACTTTATTCTATCTCATGCATGTTAATAATTCAAAATTTGCTATCACAGTGCTAAAATTAAATGACAATCTATGCCCATCATCAGGATTGTAAAGGTATATAGGTTCCTTGAATTGGATGTATTTAATAAGAAGATATAAGTATCGCATTGCAGGGTTGGGTTTTTGACATGACAAGCGTCAAAAATTGGTTTAAACCATCAAAAACTGTCATAAACTGGTTTAAACTGTCGAAAACTGTCATAAACTGGTTTAAACTGTCCAAAACTGCCAAATACATGTTTGTAACACACTAAAACATTTTAACAATAGGTAAACATTAAATAAGTCAATGACTTATGTGATCTTTTATTGAAATTTAATAATTTAAAAAATATATTATTTGCAATAAAAAAAATTTTTTTGGATTTTTCTAACAGAAGAAAATAATTTTGTACAATTAAATAATCCGTATCAATTTTACCCTGCAGCATGCTGCAGCACACCGCGTGTTTAGCACATTTATTTACACCCAAAAGATTTTTGAGTTTAGAGTGTATGAAGCGTTAGAAAATAGTTTGTCTCTTAATTGATGCTGAGCTAGTAGGACTTGATAGTAAAAGCATTGCTAGATGAGCAGGTTTTGAAGCAGACTCAAAAAGCTGTTGCATTTAATGATACCTTTCCACCAAGCAATGGAGTCCCCCCTATAGCACTGAAATAAGAAGACGGGAAAGGGAATTCTTTTAGCTTCATACAGAATCAGTATGGGTAAGGATCCATAAATTCTCTCTGTAGCTCAAGCGCAAGCTGAATCAACTGATACAGCAGTCAACCCTTGCTCCTGATGGTTGGGATGCAAAGTATAAGTCAAACAATGGTATGGTTTCATGATTTGATCCCTTCTATTATGCACTTTTTCAATATGGGCTTAAAGGAATTTTCTTTTAGATGACCGAGCCAATTTTGTTCAGTTTTAAAATTGAAAACATTTTTATATATTGAAAGAAAGCATGTTTTAAAAAGATTTTGACTTTAAGCTTCTTTTTTTAATTACTTCTCTTATTTTGTAAATGTTTAAAATTAATAATCCAATTTCAATTTTGAATGGAATGGTTATTGCCTAGACTAGAATAACATTGATGCATATTATCTTGTTATATATACAAAAAAATCTGCACTTTTCTAAGTTTTTTTTTTCCCATAAAAAAAGCTAGCTAATGCTTTAAGCTCTCAAAAGTAAGAGAAATTAAAATGATTTTAAGTAACAGAAAAAATGTACAGCTCAGGTGAGCTTAATGTCTACTTTTTAGAGAAACACAATTTTACAAAAATTAAATAAAAATTTTACCCTGTTAAAAAGTTTTACTTAACAATAATACTTTACTATGTAGTAATTACTGATATACAGTAAGAGTGTATTTAAAATATTACATGTAATGTTGTCATGTGTGACATTTAATTTGAATTTTTACAGATCAATTTAGTATTTGAGGTTTTTGACAAGAGGTTTAAACTATGGTTTAAACCCGACATAAACTGACACATGTCAAAAACCTGCCAACCCTGTAATTATTACTAATACTATATACTAATTATACAATTACAGTAATAGTGAATTTTAAATATTACATCTAATGTGTGACATTTAATGTGAAATTTTACAGATCACTGTAGTATTTGAGGTTTTTGACATGACGGTTTAAACCGCAGTTTAAACCATCAAAAACTGACACATGTCAAAAACCTGCCAACCCTGTTGCATTGTTTCAAACAAATCAATTGAACTTCGGAACCCGACCTCTTAGAAGCCCGCAACCAAAATTCCAACCTAAAGTATATAAAATCAACACCTGTTTTTCAATATACACGAAAGTCTAATAAGGATCTATTTACGTGAAAATGTAACAGAATACTAAGTTTGATTAAATTGCGTGCATTAGTTTTTGAGATATAGCTTTTGCGAAAATTGTGGAAAATTCAGCATAGCAGCGCCACCTGTTGTGCGATTTACACCAAAAGCTAATCGGTAACAGCTTCCATCAACATATAACTGAATATGAAGTTTGATGAAAATCTGTGTATTAGTTCTTGAGATAAAGCTATTAATTACTCAGAAATCATACAGAAAGCAGCACCACCTGTTGGGCGATATACACCAAAAACTAATCAAGCTAGTTTATATCAAGGTTTAACTTAATCTAAAATTTTATTAAATTCCGTACATCAATTCTTGATAGAGTTATTGCTGAAATCATGAAAAAATCAGCATAGCAACGCCACCTGTTGGGCGATACACACCAAACACTAATTAGCACAAGTTTATATTAAGGTCTAACTGAATCTATAGGTTTGTGATATTTTGTGCGTTAGTTAATAAAATAGAGCGCCCACAAAATATATGTCACATAAAGATAGACCCACAGACAGAGTGACAGACAGCCATTTTCTAAAAACCATTAAATCGTGTTCAGGATTTTCTAAAACTGTATAAATCCATCGAAAACGATAAGTCAAAAATTTTCCTGAATCCAACTAATTTCTTCTTGTAAAGATAGAAGAACGTAAAAATGGGAAACATCGATTTTTCATTTACAATTTTGTTAGTAATTAAAATCAGTACAAAAACTCTCAATGGGATAAACGTTTGTGACACAGCACTTTAACTTACGGTTCTAAAAATTTTTTAATATAGGTCTTAAAAATAATGATATCAAAATTTGGGTAACGCTATGCTTTTAATTAAAAGAAAAATATACCATCATTTTCTTTTTTCTATTTATATTCACAACTGCAAACAGTATTTTCAACATCAATTGATACATATACAATTTATTCAATAATGCTTTTTCATTCAGGTCTCTCATAAATTCAAAATATGGGTTTTCAATGAGATATGAAAATTTGGGCGGCGAATTTACAGGACTTTAAAAGGTTTGTTTTAAAATTCGATAAAAATTATTTTTGGTTTGTCTTTTTAAATATATTTTGACATCCAAACGATATTTTTAATTTTCCAGTACACCGTTAATTTAAACTTATTTTAATCAGTGTAATGTTGCTCACATTTTCACTGAACCTGTATCATACATTGAAATGTTTTTATTTCAATTGATTGAGTTATCTTTTGTGTCAAGCTATCCAAAAATCATAAGTAAAATTTATGTGAATGTTGTGTTTGCGTCATAGTAGCCAAATTAAATGAAATGGAGCCAAATCGATAACATGACAGAAAGAAAAGCAAGTTTTTTTTTTTAATTCTTTATTTAAAGAAAATAATCTGTAACATTTGCTGTTCAATAAAAGGAATAAATAAATAATTACTGTTAAGTTTGCTGCTTTTAATGAGCACGTGGAAAGCTTGTTCAAAGTTTAGTCATATATGCATTTCTTGCTGTATACTTTGCACGCATCTGGAGTCCCTGATGACTGATAAAGTGAAGTTCTAAAGAGTGAAGTTCATAGCAATAAATGAAGAGTGTCTCATTTAAGCTGATACAGCTCAAATCAATGAATAATGTAGAAAATTTCTGAAGAAACAAACAAAATTTTTGAAATACAGATAGTTTCAGCCAAATTTTTAGCAGCATTTTCCCCGAAAACGAATATTGGCCAAACTCAGATTTTTGGCCGAAAATGTAATGAATATTTCGGTCCATCTACACTTAAAGTTACTAAAACTTTTAAATCTATTAAATGCAATCATTTTGCTCCCCTTCACCAATAACAACATACACGAAAAAAAAAAAAAAGCATCTAAATTTAACTTATTTCCGCAGATAAAAAAGAAAAACCACATTTCCCCTTTAAATAGGGACTTTCTCAGTAGCATAGAGAATTTCGCAGGTGCATTTGTGATAAGAGCCGTTGTGAGGGGTGCGATTTAGTGCTAGTCATAAACTCTTGTTGGCACAAAACAATACCATAAATCATGCTGTCTAGTCTACAAAAGAGCGATTTCAATCTGGCTTATATAAAACTATTGATAAATGTATATATATGACTGTTTCATATCATTTTAATTGGTTTTTATATTATATTTTGCCAATGTATTTTCCAGATACAGATAATACGTTAAGTACGATACAGAGACTTCAAGAAACACGGAATTCAGGGCTGGTGCAATGTTGCACAGGACAAAGCAACAGATGAGAAAGCAGTTAACAGCAGGGGTGCAGAAAATGTTTCTACTTCCAACATTTCCCCCAATCCATATGAAAATTTCCCCAAAATTTTACGGTAAATGCTGTATTATTGTAGGTATAGAAAATTTATTTTTCCAATATTTCTAATCTTATGCACGAGTATATATGGCAGGAGTGATTCTGAGTGAAAAAAAATTTTTGAAATTCACGGCAAATTTTCTGAAAGGTTACAGCAAAGTGGGAGAAAGGGAGGAAATCAACTCCCAGCAATAACTATCTTTTTTTCGCAGCCCTTTGACGAAATTTGTGATCTTTTGGCAAAATTTGCATTTTTTAGCAATCTTTTAATGAAATTTGCTGTTATTTCGTGATCTTTTGACGAGTTTTGCGGTTATTTCGCCTTTTTTTTGACGAAATTCGCGGTTATTTCGCCTGTTTTTTGACGAAATTTGCGTTTTTTTTGCCATCTTTTGATGAAATTCGCAGTTGTTTTGTGATCGTTTGATGAAATTTGAGATCTTTTGACACAATTTGCGATTATTTCACCCCATCTTTTGATGAAATGCATGTTGTTTCGCGATCTTTTGAAGAAATTTGTGGTAATTTCGCAATCTTTTGACAAAATTTGCATTCATTTCATGATCTTTTGAAGAAATTTGTGGTAATTTCGCAATCTTTTGACAAAATTTGCATTCATTTCGTGATCTTTTGACAAATTTGCTGGTCTTTTTCGTGTTCCTTTGACGAAATTCGTTGTTATTTCGCCATGTTTTGACAAAAATCACGGTTATATTACCTCTTTTGCGAAATTTGCGGTTGTTTCGCGATCTTTTGACGAAATTTGTGGTTGTTTCGCGACCTTTTGATGAAATTTGTTGTTGTTTCGCGATCTTTTGACGAAATTTGCTGTTTTTTCGCTGTATTTTGACGAAATTTGCTGTTCTTTCGCGATCTTTTGATGACATTTGCAGTTCTTGCGTGATATTTTGATGAAATTTGTGGTTTTTTCGCAATCTTTTGACGAAAGTTGCTGTTTTTCCATGACCTTTTGACAAAATTTGCAGGATATTTTGCAATCTTTTGACGAAAGTTGCATTTTTTTCGCGATCTTTTGACAAAATTTTCGTTTTTTCACGATATTTTGACGAAATTTGCAGTTCTTTTGCAATCTTTTGACAAAATTTGTGGTTCTTTTGCAATCTTTTGACGAAACTTGCGGTCTTTTTGCAATCTTTTGACGAAATTTGTGGTTATTTTGCGATCTTGTGCTGAAATTCAGGTTTTTTCCGTAATTCTTGAACAAAATTTGCGGTATTTTTACGTCTGAGTTTTCAGATTGATGACCGATTTTTTTCCGAATGCCTAAAATTTTCAGAACAGAATCACCCCTGATGTACAGTACATATTATTCTGAGATCGATTTTGTGAAGGTCGCCATTCGGATCTTCTTATTTGTAATGAAATTTTTCTATCTCAGGGAATTATGGAATTATTTGTTAAAATTGAAATTAATTATATATGTTTCTGCAAAATTTCCCCAGGTGGTTAAAATTTCCCCCGATCCTAGATCGGACATATTCTGTACACTTGGTTAACGGGGCCTAACATATGCTACAATTTTGAACTAATAAAATTTATTTTAAAATTGTAAAGCTGCTCATAGAATAATATATATAATAGGGGAGAGTGGCTCACCTTGGGACATGGTACACATCGGGACAGCTTTATTTTTTGCCCTAAATTTTAAATTAACTCTTAACTCTTGCAGATGCAGATAGATGGCAGCACAATCTAACTTTCAGATATTTTGATTCTACTGATGAAGAAGGCAAGAATTTATTAAGATTTTTATTTTGCAAACATGTCTAGTCACTTTCATGTAAAAGTTTGATAAGTTGCAAAGTGGAAGTCAATTGAAAATATTTTGAAATAAAAGGTAATATAATGAAATTTAAAGCTTTCTCTATAAAACTGATGTATCATAATAATTCTAGTACTAAGATTAACGGCATGGCATTAAAAAATTTCATAGTGGGTATAGGGTGCACCTTGGGACATAAGATATGCTTAGCTAACTTTTATAAAAAATATTTTAAGAAAAGGATATTGTGTTTAAAACATTTTTTATTTATAATCTACATAACCTGTGTTTATTAATAGTTATTATTTCTTCTTTTAAGAAGTCATTAGGCTTATCAAGGGCAAATATTAGAAATTTAGAATAAAAAAAAAAAAATGCAGCAATTCATGCTGACAGTATTCAGAAAACTGCTGCAAAAATGTCTTTTCAGTTAAAAAAAATTTTTCTTTTCCTGAACAAACAATTCCACGTATATTGTAATTCAATTATTGAACTTTTCAGGTCTATTTGTAACTGTCCCAAGGTGCCCCACCAGGTGGTACATCTTAGGACAAAGCTTGAGGACTGAATCCCAGAACAGCCGAGACACTTGGTATCGTTCAATTTGGCGAGGCGATAAATGGATTTTTGTTGTTACCAGTTCGTTTCGTAAATTCTTTCCACGCCTACAGTAGAATTTAGATTGGTTTAATGGGATTGGTTGATTTGTTGTGTATTGGATGGTTACGCCTACCTGAAAACTTTTATTGACAATTAGCTCAGCTGTGTTTTGACAACTCAACTCCGCATGTTTTGTAATTTGTGTAGAAGGAAGGCATTTTGTAATTGTAAAATTAAAATGACAGCAAGGCAAAAGTTTGTTATTGTTAATATTTATTTATTTATTTATTTATTTATTTTGCTGTTTTTAGTTGTAAAATTTGAAAGTTAAAGTACCTATGTAATTTAGTTTGAAATTGTGAGTATTTGTTCATTTTTTTTTTTTTTTTGCTGGAAAGTTAAATGAAGTTTATTGACGACTGAAAATTTATGAAATTATGGCAATTCAACATATTTTAGAGTTAGTTTTCAAGAAAGGAGATGTCTGTTAAGGTAAGTTAATAATTTTATGCATTTTTTGTTGTAGTGTTTTATATTAGCCGTTTATTGTATATTTCTCATGTATGCTGGACTTATGAGTTTTGTACATTTTGAGATTGCTATACAGCAAGAACTGCTGAATTTTGAGATTGCTACACAGCGAGAATTTCTGAATCCAGTGATTTTTTTTTTTGGTTAATGAACGCGTAAGCGTTCATACGACGTTTAATGATTGCCGCTTTAACAAGTTTTGTACATTTTGAGACTGCTACAAAGAGAGAACTACCGAATCCAGTGATTTTTTTTTTTTTTTTGGTTAATGTACACGTAAGCATTCATACGACGTTTAGTGATTGCCACTTTAAAGAGTTTCCTGCATTTTTCAAATTGCTACAGAACTATGTTGCTGTATTCAATGATATATATATATATATATTTTCAATGAATGCGAAGCGTTCACACTTCTGTAAATTAGAAATGAATTGTTCAATATTTACTCTGATAGAGGCACATACTTTAAAAATATTAAATGATGCCATGATTTTTTCTGAAAGTTGTTGAGAAATGAAAATTTTAATCATTAAATTATTACTCTGATTTGGAAAAGTACTTTAAAAATTTCACATTTTCCAATAAATGTATGTTGAAATCGATTGTTTTACTTTGAACCTCATAAAAATCAGCTTTCCTGTCTTTTCTAATACGTCGTTACTTATAAATGTTGTATTTCCCATGATTCCAGGATGATGACGTAGTTAAAAACAGTCTGGAAGCATTCAGGAAAGTGGACCAATCACGTTACTTTTCAGGTTGCCGCATTTTAGGTTGGTGTATGTGGGGTGTTTGGTGCTTGTCAAAAAAGTCGCCAAATGAGGTGTCTCACCTGTTCTGGGATTGTGCAAGCTCGAGAGTTTAATAAATAATTTTTTTTTTTTTATCTAATGGATATAGATATAAGATCAAGAACTATTTAATAATGTAGGCAAAGGTTAAAAGAATGAATGCCAGGTAAAATTTTCACAATTGATCAAGAAAAAAAAAAAAAAATGAAAGAAAAAAAAGTGGCCCAAGGTAAGCCACTCTCCCCTATACATAATACAATGTATGAAAAATACCACTACTTTCACATTTAATATGCATAATTATTTCTAATTAAAAAAAATCTGCAATCCTTTACAATATTTTAAATGTTTATTTTTTGCACTTATGGTTACTTTCACCAAATCTATACGTTTCCCGACAATTATACCAATTTTGCTTTTAAGAAATACAGTTAATATTCACTTTTTCTCACAAAAAAACATTTAAAAACAAAAACATACAGAGGAAACATTATTTCCAATTCAATAGAGAAACTCAGCATCAGAGTTCATTCTAGGACCAAGGGCAGGCAGGGTGCACTTTGCCATAAGGGCACTTCTGCAAAAAAAGGGCACGCCCTAAAAAAAAAAAAATTGCTTTTCCCTCTCCCCCCCCCCCCCTTTTACACTTTGCAGTTACAATAAAGTTAAATAATCATCTTAATTCCCCCACCCCCCCAGAATTTTGTATTCCCTCAGCCCCAATGTAAAATGTATTTACAAACTTTGATTTTATTGATATATTGAATTTGCTATAGACATAGTTTAACTCTTTACTTTCCTATGTTTTGTACGACTAGGCAAACTGATAACCATTCTTTATACAGCAGTCGCCTGTGTAGCTACCTGCTATTTCTGTTTCTAAACAGTAATATTTATGGTAGTTTCATTGCAAATGTTGTGGAAATTTACCACAGAGATTATTGTTTAGAAATTGTGATAGCCAAAAAAATGTGACCAAAAAGATGGCTGTATTAATAAGGTCCATGATTACCATGCAAAGTAACACTCAACAAATAAGTGCACAGGGATAAATAGTATCATTTACAAGATATTTGACATATTTTTTATCATTAGCAGAAAGATTTGATTCTTAAATCAAATCATTAGTCAACAATGCAGTGTCTGTACACATTTCTTTAAATAAAAATCAAAGACTTTTAAAGACAAAAAAAAAAAAAAATTAAGGACCTATAAATTGAACAAACTATTGAGTTACAATATGCAGTTTTCAATGCAGAGTTTCATTTTTGCTAATACAACTTTTAAATTTTCAAATGGCAAAGGCGTAGGGGTTATTTCGGTATGTGGCAGTACAATTTTAGAAGACTATTACTTATAGTTATTTTAAAATAACAAATACAGCAGTAAACAAAAGGAAACATTTTAAACTTGGTGTGCAGAAGGAAAAGGAAAGAAAGATGTGGCTGGGGAAAATTCTCGAAAGGGAATTAAGATAATTATTTAACTATATTGTCACTGCAAAGTGAAAGGGGGAGAAACAAAGAATTTTTTGGGGAGAGATTGATTAGGTGATTATTTATCAGTACAATAGAGTTACAAATAGGGCAAAAAATAATAAATATTAAATAACTGTAACATTTTTAAACTTTGTGTACTTAGTACAGGGGAGTGAGAAAGGTAAAGTGGAAAAATCTGGAGGGAGAAGGAGTTTAGATGAGTGCTTATTTATTTTTACTATAAGGAAACAAACAGAACAGAAAAGTTTTAAAGATTTTAAACTTTGTAAGCTGGGGAGGAGAGAGGGGTAGCAAAATGAGATAAGATTGGTGGGGTAGGAGAGGGGGATGGAGAAAGAGGTTGATTTGATGATTTCATAGTTATTTATCTTTGCTAACAATTTACAATTGGGCAGAAAAAGAAAAAATGAAAGAGTTTTAAAGACTAAGTTTTGTGTGGTAGGAGAAAGGGGTAAGGAGGAGAAGCAATTTCGGATGGGGGAAAGATTTAAAATGATTATTTGTTATTGAAACAATGAAGTAACAGACGATTTTTTTTTTAAATAAAGGGGTTTGTAAAGATTTCTAAATAGGACAGAAAAAAAATAAGTTACAGTTTTAAGGCTAATATCAGACAAACATCTTTTTGCATGCTTTTTTCTCTCTTACACTATCCCTACACCTTCTCTAGCATGCATAGGGATGGTGTAAGAGAGAAAAAAGCATGCAAAAAGATGTTCAAATGACATTAGCCTAAAGACTTTAAATTTTGTGTGCTAGGAAAAAAAGAGGGGCTAAAAGGGAAGTGGCAATTTTGAATGTGAAGATGATTTTAGACTATTAATTATTTATTGTTACAATAAAATAACAATTAAAGCACACACACGCAAAAAAACTTTGTGAATTGGGGGTGGGGGGTGGGGCAAGGAGGAAAAGTTTTTTTTTTTTGGGGGGGGGGGGGGGTTATTAGATGACTGATTATTTATCTTACTAAAGACTTACAAATAAGACAAAAAAAAATAAAGAGTTTTAAACGCTTCACATTTTGTGTGCTTGATAGTGGGGGGGGGGGGGGGATATTCAATTTCGGGTGAGGGTGGGAAAAAAATTATATGATTGATTATTAATTGTTACAATAAAATAAAGTAACAATTAGAGCAGAAAAGTAAAAAAAAAAAGAAGACTTTTAAAGATTTTTAACTTGGTGAGGTGGTGATCAAAGGGAGAGAAGCAGATTTTTTAAAAGGGTTATTAGGTGACTTATTATTTATTTACCTTACAAAAGACTTACAAATAGGGGGAAATTAAAATTAAAGAGATTTAAATGCTTTAAAATTTTGTGTGTTTAGTAAGAGAGGGGGGGGGGGAGAAACGTCAATTTCGGAAAGGGGTGAATTTTTTTTAAATTATTTATTGATTTAATAAGGTAACGGATAGAGCAGGGAAAAAAAAATTAAACTAAACAACTTTTAAAAGATTTAAACTTTATCAGTTGAGAGCGGAAAAGCCAATTTTTTTAAGGGGGGGGGGGGGGTTATGCGATTTTTAGCCTTTTGCATCGATTTTTTTGACATTGGTTAAAGGAAATCTGTTTTATTCTTTTCACCCAAGATAGTAAATATTTTCCTCTGCAATTTTTGAATTTTTCACGAAATTTTTCAGCAGATTTTCAACATTAAAGAAGAACTTCAGTCTTTTAGTCCAATATAATAAATTTTCTCCTTCACAATATTTAAAATTTTCACGAAATTTTTGGCGTTCTTTCTTTTTTCCGTGGCGATTTTTTGAGGTTCGTAAAAGGAATCTGGTTTCCATCCGTTAGTCTATTATAGTAACTGCTGTTCTCGGCAATTTTTTAATTTTTCCCGAATTTTGTTTTTGAATTTTAGCATTTTGCTGCGATTTTTTTTGACACTTATAATGCAAATCCTGCTTCAATCTTTTAGTCGAATATAGTAAATTTTGTCCCTTGTTACCTTAATTATTTTATGCGTTTTAACTTTTATTTATTATTTTTTTTTCATTCTGCAGTGATTTTGACTTTTTTCCGAAACTGAAAGAACTCTCAAGTAAATTTTGCTATTGCCGTGATTAAAGTTGAAAGAATGTTAAATTGATCCCTATAGCAACATGTACGACGATGCAGACAATTTTAATATAATCTGGGTCGAAATAAAACTATATTATAAAAGACAAACGTGTCCGTCTGTAATGCTGACGTCATTTTGATGTTGGCAACAGCAGACGATTAAATTTCGCTTTTACTGCATTTCTTAAACTTCTAAACGTTTTCACATTTTACATCGTCGAATAGAGAAAAAAATGCACTTACAAATGCAATTTGTTTGAAAACTGTATCACAATTTAATCTTTTTTTTTGTTGTTTTAAATTATTATTATTATATTAACTTATACGAAAATATCCATTTTAATAAATTTCATAACTTTATTTGAATGCAAAAATGATACTTTTCAAATAAAAATTCTTTTTGGTTTTGTTAGTAAGCAATTTAAAATATATATTAATATTTAAAAATGGTTTTCCATTATCTTCTGTAACCCGTGAGTTCCGAGTTGGATCAAAAAAGTAAAAATTACTTCAATTTTTTTCTGAAATTCCTGTTCCCCCCCCCCACCCCACCCCCCCCCCAAAAAAAAAAAAAATCCGCTACATTACATTAATTTCGATAACTTTGCAAATCAAGAAGAAAAAATATATTTACCCATATTTTCCTGAGGGATAAAGATGATCAATTATGTCTTTTTTTCACTCCAAACTGACTTTTTTTTTTGCTTCGGAAAGCATTATTGCTGAATAAGAGATTTAAAAAAAAAAACTTATAAAAAATTAACATACGACACTCAACTGACTTTTAAACGAACTCGATAATTCTGATTCTTGAATTGTCCACTTTACTGAAGCTGGGAAATTTTTCATCACTCGCCTTTGATCCAATCAGAAATGGGTTTTGTTTCCTCCCCTAAAAATATGGGAGAGCAATTTCTTCATGCTTTTAAGTATTCCTAAAAAGACCAAAATCGAACACATTTTCTCCTTTTCAGTTTCCTCAAATTGGTCGTAAATCTGGCAGATAAACAAACAATAAATGGCATTTATCAGTGCTGTAAATTTTCAACATCTCTCTCTCTCTTCTTCTCTCTTTTTTTTTTTTACTTTTCCTTTGTGTTAAGGTATCCAATTTATCTCTGTGCTCCAGAACAGTGGGAAAGAATGGGGGGGGGGGGGAGCCCCACTACTATTGCACAGTAACTTTTTTGGATTCCTCTTGGAAAAACAATAAAATTAAAGGGAGAAAAAGGCCAGACAGAGGGAGAGACCGTAATGTGCAACTTATTTTGCTTGTTTTTATTGGCAAAATCCTTCGGATTTGACTCTTCTTTTCAAAGAATTACATGAAACCAACTGACAGACAGAAAAAATTCAATTTTATTATTTTTCAATGAAATTATTAAAATGTTTTCTATAGGACTGTGTGCAGGGTAGAGGTTTGCATAGGCCGAAATTTCCAGGCCCGGTCCTTGTCAGAACTAAAGCTATCTTGATCCGTCCCTGTGTAAAAACTTGAGGTTCTGCCCGTTTTTATTGTCGCACATTATATTTTTTGAAGCAGTATACTAAAATAAAATAGAGCTTTAAAAATATTTCTCTACTAGCTAATCCATTCCATCCGGCGTTGCGCGGGCCTGTCAAAAAAGTAGCAGGAAATGCAAAGAGATCACTGTACGAATTCCGAATAGCCTTTATTCAAAAGAGGACAAAATTTCCTATAATGAGCTAGAAATGAAATCTGATTCCTTTTACAAATGTGGAAAAATCGAGAAAAAATGATAAAAGTCGTAAAAATTTAGCTCAAAAGTCAGAGGACAAAATTTAATATATTGGGCTAAAAGATTAATCGTAAAATTTTAATCACAATTATTTTACGAATGGCAAAAAAATCACTGCAAATCTCGGGAAAAAAAAAGGAAGAAGAAAAAAAAAGAAAGAAAAAAAAAGAAAAAATTTTACGAATTTCGAATGAACTTAATTGAAAAGAGGACAAAATTTAAAATATTGAGCTAAAGTATTAAATCAGGATCCTTTTTACTAACGGGGTAAAATTGTAGCAGAATTTGAAAAACGCTAAAAATCGCATTAAAAATTCAAAAATTGCACAGTGCAACATTTACTATAATTAGTTAAAACACTGGACTGGAATTCTTTAAGGAAAGTCAAAAAATTCCAATAAAAGTTTGAAAATCGAGGAAAAGTAAAATGTATTATATTAGGCTAAAAGTTGAATTCCTTAAACGGGGAGAAATCGACGCAAAAAATTCAAAAATTGAGGTGTACAAAATTTACTATGTTAGGCTAAAAGTTTGAAACCTAAATCTTTTGATTAATGTGCGAAAATCGCAGCGAAACCCGAAAAAATACTCGCCTAATAATACTACGCAAAAAAGCCACCAAAAATGTTCATAAAAAATTTAAAAATCCCTGAACGTATTACGAATAAACTTTATTGAAAAGACGACAAAATTTACTATATTGGGCTAAAAGATATAAATCTGATTATTTTCGTTAATGTATAAAAATCACCTCAAAACGTGAAAAAAAAAAAGCCCGCTAAAAATTAAATAGCAAAAATCTATATAAATTCAAAATCGTGGTCCGAGATACATAACTACCTACATAGAGGTGCCTTCCTGCAAAAATTTGTAGCTCTACTTGCAGCAGTCTCTTCAGAACACTGGGGGCAAACACACACACACACACACACACTAGAGGTCTGCAAGGTTATGGTCCGACCCTGCAAAATGAAGGCAAATTTTCAAACGGACCGAACCAGCAGAATAAAGACTTTTTTTAATGGACCAGGTCTATAAAAAAAATAATAATAAACGGGCCTGTTTTTACACTGGGCCGGACTGGGCCAAGATAACTTTCTTTCGGGCCGAGCCTGGAAATTTCGGCTCTTGCAGAACTTTAACATGTTCACACAAACTTTCTTTTTTATTATAGATAATTTATTAAAGTGTATTTCCTCAGATTCTGTTAACAAAAGTTCATTATTACTATTACAAAAAAAAAAAAAAAAAAAAAAAAAGAAAAAAAAGAAAAGAAAAAAAAATGCCTGCCCGACTTGCCCTGGGAACAATCAAGTCCTGGCTCGGTCTGAGTATGTAGAAAAAAAAAAATGTAAAACTGAGCCCGATCCGAGTCTGCTGAAAAAATTAATCACGGACTTGGACATTATGTAAACTGTCCGATGCAGATTTCTACGAAGTACATCAATGTTAAATTTCTGTAATGATGTCAAACTAGCATCGACATTTATAATTTATTTTTAGCCCAACAGAGGTTCATTGAAAATATTGGCTTTATCCGACCCGTTTAAGTTTGTTATAACGAGGCAGTCGGCCTGCTTGATTTTGTTTAGCAGCACTTCCAGTATCTTTTACTTTTTTTAACTGCCTGGCCCATTTGAAATTTTACTTTCACTTTGCCGGGCCGGTTTTTCCTTAGGAATATTCTCAAATCCCAGCTACTTTCTAACACATTTTTTAATTCTTTTTTATTCATAAATGCAAGTGACTGGTATGTGCCGTTACTAGGAAACTGTGAAATCAAATAGTTTTTCCATTTTTTTTTTATAAAAACAGACAATATTTAAAAAAAGTTGGCGTTTTGAATAAAATTTTTGAAGCAAGACAACTCGATAAAGGTCGTTATGAGACAACAGTCGCTTACTATTCGAAATATAATTCATTTGTTATAAAATGAAAAACCACTATTCTATTCCAAACCATGCTGCCAGTTTCATACTGTTGATCTACGTTAGGAGGACCATTTCAAACATTAAAAATCAATGAAATCATGCCCCATCCAACTTGATTTGTACAGAAGTTCCAATTGTTCTTAAAATGGAATTCATATATATATTTTAAGTAATACAGTAAACTCTGTAAGTATAGGTCAAAATTAACATCACTGGCCACTGGCCAGTAACACTGATTTTTTTCACTGGCCAGTAACACAGTTATGTATGCTCCATACAAAATGGTGTTTTTTATAACTATCAACATTGTAATTTACTAATATATATTACTTACCATTCGATATGATTACACTCAAATGAAAAATTTTATTTTTACTATTAATTGCAATGAAATAAATTCACAGGAATTTTTCAGGAAGGTTACAGCAGAGGGGGACCCCCCCCCCCCTCGGCACTAACTAATATGCATTTTTCTGTGACCATTTAACGAATTTCACATTTTTTCGCAATCTTTTGACGAAATTCACGTTTTTTCGTGACCTGTAAAATCTGCATTTTTTCGCGATCTTTTGACGAAATCTACGATCTTTTCGCAAAATTCCGTTTTTTTGTAATCTTTTAACGAAATTTGTGAGGTTTTTTCGCCATTCTTTGAAAATAATTGCATATTTTCCAGGATTTTTTTTGACGAAATTTGCGTTTATAGGCGATCTTTTGACGAAATTTGTTTTTTTTCAACGATCTTTTGATGAAATTTGTGTTTTTTCCGCAATCTTTTCGCGAAATTTGTGTTTTTTCCGCAATCTTTTCGTGAAATTTGCATTTTTTCCGCAATCTTTTCGTGAAATTTGCGTTTTTTCAGCGATCTTTTCACAAAATTTGCGTTTTTTCCACGATCTTTTGACGAAATTTGTGTTTTTCCGCGATCTTTTCACGAAATTTGCGTTTTTTCCCACGATCTTTTCTGGAAATTTGTGTTTTTTCTGCCATCTATTGATGAAATTTGCGTTTTTTCCGCGACCTTTTCTCGAAATTTGTGTTTTTCCGCGATCTTTTGACGAAATTTGCGTTTTTTCCGCAATCTTTTCACAAAATTTGCGTTTTTTCCGCGATCTTTTGACGAAATTTGCGTTTTTTCCGCGATCTTTTCATGAATTTTGCGTTATTTCCATGATTTTTTTCACGAATTTTGCGTTTTACCCGCGATCTTTTCACGAAATTCGCGCTTTTCCGCGATATTTTGAAGAATTTTGTGATTCTTTTTCGCGTTTCTTTGTCGAAATTTGCGTTTTTTCCTCGATCTTTTCACGAATTTTGTGTTTTTTCCGCGGTCTTTTCGCGAAATTTGCGTTTTCCGCGATATTTTGAAGAATTTTGTGATTCTTTTTCACATTTCTTTGTCGAAATTTGCGTTTTTCCGCGATCTTTTCACGAATTTTGCGTTTTTTCCGCGATCTTTTCACGCATTTTGCGTTTTATCCACGATCTTTTCCCGAATTTTTCGTTTTATTCGCGATCTTTTGACGAAATTTGCGTTTTCCGCGATCTTTTCACGAAATTTGCGCTTTTCCGCAATACTTTGAAGAATTTTGTGATTCCTTTTCACGATTCTTTGTCGAAATTTGCGTTTTTTCCGCAATCTTTTCACGAAATTTACGTTTTTTCGGCGAGCTTTTCACGAAATTTGCGTTTTTTCACGATGTTGTCACAAAAGTTGCGTTTTCTCCGCGATCTTTCACGAAAGTTGCGTTTTCTCTGCGATGTTTTGACGTAATTCGCGTTTTTTATGTGGTCCTTGGGCGAAATTCACGTTTTTTCGCGATTCTTTGACGGAATTTGTGATTTTTTTCTACGAACGATTAATGAAATTGATTTTTTTCGGCGACTATATCGAAATTAGCGATATTTTCATGTCCGAATTTTCGGACTGATGACCTTTTTTTTTTCTTCCGGAATCGAATTCCTTAAATTTTCGTAAAATTCGAGACAGATACACCCCTGCTACTTTCCTTTCTTACGTTCGGGAGAATCACCGATTTGGACGCCATAAATTCCGAATAAATTTCACCCCTTTCCTCCTGGCATCGATCTTTCAACCATCGCGTTTGGCGAGTGGTGCCCATTGAGTTTGGCGAGTGAGGACAATAAAGTTAATAGCCACATTTTAAGTGTTACTCGACGCCTGGCGAGTGCTAATTTTGTGCTATATCTGCAAGGTGGAATATTGTCTACTGCGGAAAATTTTCTTGGTCCCAATCGCTTTCGCCTTAGACAGAGTTAACTGTACTGCATAAATATTTATTCAAAAATTTTACAGTATATTTCAAACTATGTATCCGCAAGTCATAGAACGCATAGCAACATTGATGAATTGTTACATTATTACATTAAAATAAGACTCGTTAAAAAAAATAATAATAATAAAGTAAAAAAGTTTAAAAGAAAAGATAAAAAAATATATGGTTAAAAACATAATTTTTGATGCTTATTTGGTTTGAGTTGCGGGTTGGCTTTAAATAGTTTTTGAAGGTTCGATCTGATTTTAAGTAGAATTTGCGGGTTGTAAAACACGCCCCGTAATTCTATACAAATTCACAGTTTGGAAGCCAGAATTGTGAAATGCTACGTACATGTGTATTAAAACATGGCCGAAGCAATTAAAGTAATCCAGAATCGAAATAATTAATGGTTCATTTTTAATTAATAAAAAAACCACCCATTTAACCGCAAATTCCTATCAAATGTAAACATTTTTCATTATAGCAGTTGCTAACAAAGTTAAAATCCCTAATAAAAATCTTACCACAACAATTACTTTTCTATTGCAAGTCATGTGAAAAATGAAAATTAAATAATTAAGACTATAAGCACCAGACCTGGACCTGGGCATATGTTTTAATCTTTATTAGCTACAATAACAAGAAAACATATTTCTAATTATTTATATACATATATGTATGCTTTCAGAGTTATCTAATTTCTAATGGACCTCCTTTACACATTGCCATGAGCAAAATACATGGTAACTTCTGCTTTTACTTTTGAGCACCAAGTTTATATTACTATAAAAAAAATTCGATACTACTTGGTTATCCTGTCGACCAAAAATCTATCGCCAAACTATAAGATTAAATGCCAATAATGGTTGATTGTAAATGTCACATTCACTTGACTTTAAACAGTTACACGTGTTTACATCATCAAATTATTTTTATTTTGCGTTTTATTTGTATTTTTATTAATGTTATGCTAATTACTAATTTATTTGTTCTTTCATTATTTAAAACAAAAATTATGTCAATTCGTATAATTTGGCGATTTATATATTTTGGCAAAATTGGTCGATGGGATAACCAAGTAGTACCAAAACTTCTTATATTCATGACGCTTAATTTTATATGAAAGCTGAAACACAAAATAGAAAAGAGGAAGAGGCACAGAAACTACCTCACAATGAAAAAGAAAATGTTAATTAGCATTAAAGAATAAAATGTATAACTAGGCATTTTATCATATACAGTAAACTCCTTCAAATCTGCATAGCTTGGGACCAGGGGTTCTGCAGATTTTAGAATTTTGTGGCTTTCTGGCCACTATTTCGTTTACATTTTTTGAACAGTAATTTGAACGTAATAATGTACTTGAAATCATAGTGAATGCTTACAAGAAAGTGAAACATTAAAATAATTAAGTAAAGTAACAAACTAAAATAAGAAAAAAAAAAAAAAATATTAAAATATTAAAAGTAAAGTTTAAGTAAAAAATAATGCATATGCATAATAATGATACGATATTTTTTTCATCAATTAGTCAATAAAACTCATTCTCATAAAAGGTACACTAATAATCTACATCAAAACCGTAAAATAATGAAGTTTTATTTCATATTTAGAAGGTCTTATTAACCAAAGAAGCTTAATTAATGCATAAATGTATTTGGTAAAAAGATCACAATCGCCATTTATATCAGTGCTATCTGCAATTTTTTTTGGAAGTAAATTCATACTTCCTTCATGAAACAGCATGAGTTCAATCATATCAACCACAATTACATATTAAAATGTGTACCAAATGATATATATATAAAAAAAAAAAAAAAATCTAGAATTGTTCCTTTACATTTTGACTAAATTTCACTGTTTACATCTGCAACAATATGCAGATTTTAGGAGGTTGCAGATTTCAGGGAGCCTAGGGTCAGGTGGAGGAAAGTGGTCATAAAAACAGGCTTTTCTAACTTTCAGAGGGTATAAATATCAGAATTTCTGTAATTTTTATAAAATTTTGGATGTTATTTTACATTACATTACTCTAGAGTACCTCCATATCCATTTCAGAAATATTTTTGTAGAATAACACCTTTTTATAACATATTTTTTTCAGGCATGTTTTTATGACCACTTTACCCCAGGGGGTGGGGTAAAGTGGTCACATTGAAAAAGTATAATAAAAAAATAAACCAATGAATAAAAAGTGACATTTTATTATTACATTTTAAATAACCTTTATAATAAGTTATCTGTCATTTTGTTTTATTAAAGTGTAAATTTGTAATGTTAAAATTGTTTGTTGTTAAAATTTGGTTCTTCAAGGACTTTAAAAACATCTGTTTCTGGAAAAGTATAAAGATTGCCAAATTTAACATACTTTTAGAAAAGTAAATCCCCATTTTAATCATTTTTTTCCCAATAAATTGCTTTGTTGATTTCTTAACACTCAAGATCCTATAGATATGATTTGAGATATCTTGTCTTTGGTAATTATAAATGGATTCAAAAGAGGATGTTGACTACGGATATTTTTTTTGCTCTTTGAAATTTATGCAACTTTTAAGTATCTCTTTTTTCTTGTTCTTTTTGCAGATGTAATGCAATTGTTTTTTCTATCAATACTCCCCCGATCTTGGCCTGGACACATTTCCCTTTCCTTTAAAACTACGTCTGACAATTCTATTCACATCTGAAATGGGTGCAGATAATGTTGTCAAAGTACCTTATTTTAACTTATTTACATACCGTAAAATACCGTTAATCCGCCCCCCAAAACACGACGGAAAATCGTAAAAAAAATCGGAGGACGCGCTTACACGGTATTAAAATTGTAGTAATGTTATCTATGGGTGGTGGGGTGGGAGATGGTAATGGACAATCATCCCGAAATATTCATTATTTTAATAAAGTGAGGAAAGATAAACATTTTGAAAAAAAAAAAAAAATTATATGGAAAATAAAAAACCAGTATAATTTTGCAATTAACGTCGATTTCAAATTATAGAAAATTTGGATTTCAAGCGCTTTGAAACTGGAATGCATAGATAAATAATAACACTAATATTTGTCATTAATATTGTAATAGAAAAATAAAAGAAACTTAATAATTTAAAATAATTAAAAAACACTAAGAAATTGCATTTGAAAATGTCCTAAAATTCTTTCTATAACTAGTAACATTTTATGCGGTGTCGCCATCTGTTGTAAATTACGGGACATTAAATAACCTTATTTTTTTAAAATCATCATTTCTTTTCTATAAAGGCTAAATAAATAATAGAAATCACAAAAATAACAATAATACAATAATAACATGAAAAATATTGCAAATGAAACTATTTTTTTTAAAAAAAGAAGAAATGTGTTATAATGGCAGGGTTGGCACGGTTTAAACCAAATGGTTTTAACCATGGTTTAAACCAATTGGTTTTTTTAGAAAAAAATCTGATATAATATTTTCTCTTTTTTGTAATTTAATTGTTTTAAATTATAGATAGAAGTAATTTCTACTTTTAACACTTCATCTCAGCAGTCAACATCAGACATAATGAGCCTAGGTCATGTTTCTATGCATGTAGAATGAAAATTAGCATGTGCTGATGAACATACCTGGTACCCTAAAGATTTTTCTTAAAACATGTGAAATTAGAAAAGATAAAATACATAAATAATATTCAATATTTAGCATAAAACATTTTCATTTAAAAAATGCAGATTATTTGCAGCAGTTAATAACAAAATACAATGATCTTTAAGATTTTGGTTAAGTTGCAAAAGAAAATTTCCTGGATTGGGATTGAGGAAGATTATCCTTAAAGAATTTAAAAGAGTAACTTAAGATATCAAATTGAATAACACAGCTTGCAAAAACTGAGTGCTAGTTATAGCATTTCCATAATAGCAATCAATCTTTTCTGTTAGTTGCTGAATCTAATGGCCAAAAATGTTGACTTGGACACTTGGAGTTATCACTCAGAAAACAAAATAACCAGAAGTATTTGGATATTAAAAAAGTAATAATAATAACAACCACAGAATAATATATTATATTCATGAAACTGCATCAAATGTTTATTGATTGATTATTATATTATTAATCAAAGGATTCTTCATACGATTTTCAAGGTATCAATGTTTCACTGTGTAGAGCAGTTTACTTTGAACATAAGACATAGCTGTTACTAATAATGTTTAAATTAGAAATGATTTCAATTTTCTATATAATTGACTGTAATTATTTAAATATTTTCAAAAGTTATATTACTTATATAATATCCAAAAATGTTTATTTTATCAACAGATATGCATCTGTATGCAATAGGAAATTATATTAAAAAAAAACCTGGTTTAAACCAAATAAACCGGTTTTTTGGTTTTTTACAAAAAAACCTGTTTTTTTTTCCAACCCTGTATAATGGGAAATTTAAATCAGACTGACATGGAATTGATTTTAAAAAGTAACTTTATCACTACATTAACTCATTTTAAATAGTGATATATAAAGTAAATATTATGTTCATCACCTCCAAGTATCAAATTAAATCACCAATTCAATACTTAATAATAATAATAATAAAATAAATAATACCAATAAATCCGATTTTGCGTTATTTTGGCACCATCTACCATAACTTAGAAAAAGGAAAACCAACACGATATAAAATTAATTCCGAAAGTTACCAAAACAAAGGCTGTAAATTGTTATTATCACTATTATTTTATATATTTAGTAATAATAATATACAAGTCTAATAGTATAATGAAAAATATTAATTATTCGTATAAATATGAAGTTACATAGCTGTACAGCACGGAAGTACCGATCGGTAACGAAAAGTTCGATGACGTGAACAAGTCTTAATCGAATCGTAAAATGAATAATTGCGTTTACGGCTTCGTCTGACATGATGATAGGAAAACATAAGGTAAGTGCAAATGGCGAAAGTATGTATGTTACTATTTACGTTTGCGATATATTAAAGAATTACGCCTTTCTGATCCGTCAGAAAAAAAAATGTCTCACAAGATAAAATGTTTGGTATTTATCTTGACGTGCACACCGAATTTTTTTTTGCGGGGAGGGCGCTTTCTCGGGATTTCTTGAATTTTCCAATTTGGTTACAAAGTGGGAGGGGGCGCTTAATCGGGAAGGGTGGATTAACGGGATTTTATGGTATTTTGCAATTGGCTTTCTTGATACTGTTTCTTTAAAATTCCTTTCAAGGCTATTATTTTTTTTTAATGGGGAAAATATGTTAGCCATATTCCCACTTTTCTTATCAATTGCATTATCTTTATTTTATTCAACTAAATATATTTTTATCTTGAAACTTCTTTAGTTATGACTTACCTTTCATCCTTACAGCTAATTTATTTTTGTCCATTTGTGCAGCTATTTATTTGTTTTAAAGAGAACTTGCATCGTATCATCGGACTTTCACATCGCGATGTTTTTCCAGCCGAGCTCTATCGTATATCGTTTTTGAACTGAGCGGTAACTCCGTTGGCCGGTAGGTGGCGTTGCCTGTCCACGAGTGCTCTTTTTCGCCTTTGGCGCGGCACGTGCCTATGCAAATTACTTTTTTCCACGTGTGATGGAAGGAGGGTGTTTCCGATTGCAGCTTCTCTGCGGAGCAGCTCTCGGTGCTTGCCGATATAGATAAAAGGAACGGCGTGATAGCTGTTGGGAGAACGTTTGTTTTTGATGCATGCTGGTCGTTTCTCTTTCGGTGTTTTGATGTCTGCCGCTCGGATGTGTATTTAACGGATATGAAGTTTATGTTATTGAGTTTTACGTACGATGGAGTTGCTGAGAGGATGTTTTTAATCTTTGGATCTTCGCTAGTTCTACGATGTTTTTCTTCAAGTTTAAAGATGAAATAAAGTGATGAATACGTTTACTACAGGTGACATTTTTCATTTGCAATTTGATTTAGAGTGAATATATTATGGCATGAGCTCTGGAGGGATTATCTTAAAGTATTGTTTTATTACGTTTATTTTCTGCAAGATATAAAGTTAATCAATATTTGTTTGTTTAATTTCAAAGCATTTATTTTTATACTATCGTATTTTATCATGAAAGATTTTTAATAAAGTTAAGTTTTTCTTTTATTTATGGTCATCATTTCTTCTTACACTTACTGCATAAAAACAACCATTTCTCTCTCTCTGCATATTTAGGGTTTTATTTTTCAGCGGATGCTTCTTACTGCAAATTTTTATCTGCTTAGTTTTAGGATGTATTATTGAAGTGCTTTATAAAAGTAATAGATCATTTTTAAGCACTAGTTATATGAGTAGTCTCATATAACATTTTTTGGTTATGGGCATTTAATACCCACGCAGAGATAGTTTCTGTTTAGCTATGCTTTATATTAGTGCAGTAAAGTGTTTAACTACGGCCCAAGGAGGATTAAGAGATAGTTTTATTAGGGGGGGCCGTTAGTTTTCGTACGATGACCGATAATTAGAAATTTTTTTTAATAATTTCGTTTTTGAAGTAATAATTTGAAAAGAGAAAGGAAATAGGTTAGAATTGGAGAGTTTTTAAGAAATTTTTAATACAAAATGTTTTAACTATAAATTTTTTTTGGCTGGTCCATAAAGTTTTTAAATTTGTGAATTTTTTTTTTTTTTGGTTTAAGTATAAATTTTTTTCAAAATGATGATGCAGAATCAGATTCAGAAATTAAATGCTAGTAATTATGCCAATTGGCAATCTGACATGAAATATTTATTGATGGAAAGAAATGTTTGGGATATAGTGGCAGAAATAGAGAAACCTCCTGAGCTCAATGCAGATAGTAATGGTGTCACCGATAAAGATACTAAAGATTATCATATTAGACAGAAATTAGCACTGTCTATGATTTATTTAAATGTGGAACCTAATTTTAGAAAAATTATAGAAGAATGTAGTGATCCAGTAAATGCTTGGAAAAAGCTCCATACTCATTTTTACCCAGACACAAGAAGCCGTCATATGCAAGTTTTCACTGAGTTATGTGAATGCAAAATTGCCGGTGGTGAGAGTATCAATTTATATGCTGCCAGGCTTTTACGAGTGGCGAACCAGCTTAAAAATATAAATAAAAAGTTTGATGACGTCTATGTGACATTTCAACTATTGCGATTCTTGCCTCCAAAGTTTGATTCCATGGTACAGGCAATTCTCAGATGGAAAGAGGAGGAGTTTATTTTTAACGATGTGGTGACTTCATTGGTAGCCGAAGAAACTAGGCTTCAACTGAGAGAACGTGATCATAGTAAAGTGTATCCTGAAGCTCAATCATTACAGTACCAGAGGAAAGCTAGAAAGAAGTTGAGCTGTTATTTTTGCAAAAAGCCAGGTCACGTTAAAAGCCAGTGCAATAGTTTCCGAAGGAGTATGTTATCCTGTAACAGAGATAGTTCACCGTCAGCCGAATTTTCATCTCATCGTGATACTTCATTAGTTATATCCTTTAGCCCTCATAGTGATAAGAGAGTTCCACGACAGTATACAAGATCTCCTGCTAAGCATCAACACAGTGATTCTCGTAGACTTGATGACAAAGTGAAAAGAGGCCGATCTAGAGACATTCGTCAGAGAAGTTCTGAACGTAAGTCCTATCTGTCGAACAGTCCAGAACGTAAGTCCTATACTTCATTCTTTTTGTCTCAAGCTAACTTAGTTGATGGAGATGCTGACTGGGTCTTCGACACAGCAGCTTCGCATCATTTTTGTAAAAATAGAGATCTTTTTATTGAATTTACCCCTTTAAATGATGAGCATATGGCTGTAGCCATTGAAGGTGTAACTTTTCCTATAGAAGGGTGTGGAACTATTAAATTAAAATTTGGGCAAAGAATCTTAATGTTTAAAGATGTAATGTTTTCTCCTAAATTGAGGCGTAATTTAATATCTGGTCCTCGTTTAGATATAAATGGGGCATGTTTTTCTGGTGAGAGTGGCGAGGTGAAGATATCATGCAACGGACAACCGCTTTTTAAAGCCATTCTTAAAAATGGTGTTTACTATTTATACCCCAAAATTCCTAGCAAAGTTACTAAGAGAGTTAGTTTTGAAGCATCTTCTACCAGTAAGCATGATGATATGTATGTTTGGCACAGAAGGCTGGCACATGTTAGTCCTTATTTGATAGCTCATACATGTAGAAATGCGGGTGCTAGGGGTTTGCCAAATTTAAAAGAGGGGGAATTTAAATGTGAATCATGTAAACTTAACAAGTTTAGGAGGACATCTTTTAAATCTAGAAATTTTATTCGATCCAAATCTCCATTGGAACTTTTGTATACTGATGTCTGGGGTCCAAGTCAGGTTGAAGGCAGGCAAGGAGAAAGGTATTTCGTTTCTATAATTGATGATTTTTCCCGTAAAACTTCTTTATACCCTATGAGAGAGAAGTCGGAAGTTTTTGAAATTTTAAGGCAACATATTAACCGTGCCGAAAGATTTTTGGGTAGACAGGTTAAGGCCATAAGATCCGACAATGGGGGAGAGTTTGATAATAACAAAATGGAAGAATTTTGTCTTGAAAGGGGAATAAGTCATGAATTTACGAATACTTTTACTCCAGAACAGAACGGTACAATCAGACTGTAGTAGATGGGGCTAGAACCATGTTAAAAGAAAGTGGCATGGATTTGAATTTTTGGCCAGAGGCAGTTCTCCACTTCACCTATGTTTGGAACCGTTTATGTCACAAAAATCAGACCAAAACCCCTTTTGAACTTTTTGGTAATTATAAACCTTCTGTCAGGCATTTAAAACCATTTGGGTGTTTGGCGTATGTTGGTGTCCCTCGTCAGAAACGGCAAAAACTGGATTCAAAGGCTAGTAGAGGATATCTTGTTGGCTACGCTTTTAGAACAAAAGGTTATAGAGTTTGGTTGCCTGATAGTGACAGAATTGTTGAGACTATTAATGTCTCCTTTAACGAACAATCCAGTTATAGGGATGCGCTAAATGGAGCAGTGCTGGGCGATACTCCAGGAGAGTTTCAGTGGGTTCCTGCTACTAGGAGTGATATCGAGGATGAAGACGTTGTTGAGGAGGTCAGAGCCACCACTGACAGCTCCAACGACTCCCTCGGATCATCTTCTAGGGCAGAGAGTGATGGTCAGGGGTCCTCTTCAGAAAGTGATTCCCCTAGTAAACCTCACACCACATTACGAGATACTCACTGGAGAAGAAAAGTTGTTCCCAGAAATACTGGTATTCGTAGGGATATTTATTATTTTGATATTGATAATGATTCCGATAGGTTAAGGTCTGCAAGGGAAGTGGAGGATTATTGTAAGGAGAATGATTTAATTTTTAAGCCTAACTTGTTTGATTTTAAAGGGAGCAATACTTTTGAGGGAGTAGTTTCTGAACCTAATGTTGTTAACTCTAATGTGAATATTTCTCAGTCACAATCTTGACTATATGACCCAGTTATTCCTAGAACTTACAAACAAGCAATAAAATCTGATCAAAGGGATGAATGGCAAAAAGCTATGAAAGAGGAGATAAATACTATGTATGATAGAGGCGTATGGCATTTAGAAATTTTACCTTCAAACATCAGCCCTGTAGGTTGTAGATGGGTGTACACTATAAAGAAAGATGACATGGGGAAAATTGCCAGGTTTAAAGCCCGTTTAGTGGCTCAAGGGTTTAAGCAAATTAGAGGAGAATCCTATGAGGAAACATTTAGTCCCGTGGTTAATTTTAGTGTCATCAGGTTTTTCTTTTCTTTATTAGTATCCTTTAAAGGCTGGTTACACACCCAATGTGATGTCAAATGTGCTTATCTTTATGCTCCTCTTACTGAAAATGTTTATATGTCGCAACCCCCGGGTTTTGTTGAGGTTGGTAAAGAAAGTTTATTTTGTAAGTTGGATAAAGCTATTTATGGTCTACATCAGTCGGGTTGAGTTTGGTTCTTTGAGATAAACCGTGTTCTTTTGGAGATTGGGTTTAAGAAATTAGAATGGTGTAACTGTGTTTACGTTTTAGACTCGGATTTAGTGTTATTATTGTATGTTGATGATATTGTTTTATTTGGGAAGCATCAAAGGATTATAAATAGAGCTTTAGAACTTTTAAGCAAATATTTCGATTTAAAGGTCTTAGGAAAAACTAAGAAGTTGCTTGGTGTGGAGTTTGAGGAAAGTGATGAAGGCTTGCAGATTCACCAGCAATCCTATATTAAAGATGTTTGCAAAAGGTTTGAGTCGTACAGGTTTCCCATTTCCTCCTTACCCATAAGCAAGGGCTCTGTTTATTCTAAATCTGATTGTCCTAAGTCTGAGGAAGAACGTAGAGAGATGTCACAGTTACCATACAGAAGTGTACTGGGTTGTTTGTCCTTTATTGCTAATAGATCCCGTCCCGATATTTCATATGCGGTAAATATAACGAGTCAATTTCAATCAGATCCAGGAATGACACATTGGTATGGCTTACTTAGATTGTTGGGATATGTTAAACATACTATTGATATGACACTTAATTTATCTTGTACAAAACCTCAGTTGATAACTTTTTCTGATGCAGATTTTGCTGCAAATCGAGATGATAGGACCTCGCTGGGTGGTCAAATTGTATTTTTAGGTAACTCTCCCATTTCTTGGCGAACATTTAAAGAGAAAAGTGTGAGTTTGTCAACTATGGAAGCTGAGTTTATTTCAATGACCGAAGCGACAAAAGAACTTCTTTGGTTTGACAGGATTCTAAGTGAATGTTTTTGTAGAAAGGTTGTCACTGGGGAAAAGATGAAGTCAGTTTTGTATGTAGATAATAGGGCTACTATTGATTTTGTAAAATCGCCTATTGAGAATCATAGAAGTCGTCATATCGATGTTAAGCTGTTCTTTGTACGGGATCTGGTTGAGAAAAATACTTTTGATTTACTTTTTGTCCGCAGCAAGGATAACCTTGCTGATGTCTTCACTAAGCCGCTCACCAAGTTTGAATTAAAAAGATTTATTGAGCATATCTTTAGATAATTTTGAAGTTTTGTATTTCTTGAAATTTACTGTTTTTGAATTATAATGTATATTTTCTTTTATATTGTTGGTATCACATATATATATACTTTTCTTTACGGTTTTTGCTTGGTGGACATTTAAATCCCGCCTGAATGTGGTGATACTTCTTGAGGTCCATTTCTGGATGTCCGAACAGCCCCAAGGAAGCGTCTCGCAGGGGTGCCACTGTAATCTGTCTGAGTGGCATCTGGGGGTGGATTTTCGAGTTGACCATTGCCACAGGAGGGTCTTTTCGCGGGCAGGTTAACTTTTATTTTTGTAAGTCCCATTTTGATTATGTTAATATATGGAACTGTCACTAATTCCCGTCTACCTTGCAAATTACCAGCTGATTTAAAGATTGTACTTTTTGATAATATGTATGTGTTTGAATTTATTAGGGTTTATAGATTTATGTATAAGAAAAATTTAAATTTTTTTTTTTTTTTGCTTGGGCATCCCGGGAGCCTAGGCAGAAATGTATAAATATTCGTATGTTACAATGGTGGATGTTGAAGGATTCCTTTTTGTTAAAATAATGGTTTAAGTATAGTGGTTCTGTCAAAGTATGAAAAATCCCTGATTTAAATAATTTACAATATTGTTACAGGTTCCTTGTCTCTATGTGAGAATATGAGTTGATGAAATCGTGGCGCCACGTAAGGTTGTATGAAAGTTGAATGAATGATATGTATTGTATTGTATTCTAAGTTTTTTTTTGTGTAGGTACCTTGTGACTTTAATTGTAATCACTAAATGTCTTATAGACATGTGGAAGAAAATCTTGTATTGATAGCCATTATTGTAAAAATATTGATTATTTTAAAAGTTGTCTAATTGTATTACAGCTCACATAATGTCGTACGGACATGTGGAAGATTATCCTGTTTCGGCACCTGCTATTGTAACTTCTTTTTGCATTTAAATGTCATGAATTTGCATAATATTTGCTTGATTTTTGAATTGAATTTAATCTTTATAGATTTTTGTTTGGAAATTGAAAATGTTGGCACTGTTTGTCTATCTCTGGTGATAGTATGAGACTGGAATTGCTATGTTGAGATGGTTTTTGATGTTGTTGAAATTTTTGATATCTTGAACTGTTTTGGAAGTTCTGTCTTTCTTGAAGCATTAAATTTTGGAATTTGATGTTGAATTGTTTTTAAGAGTTTAATTGTTTTAAAGTTTGATGTTGTATAATTTTTGTTGTAGAATTGCTATTTAATTGAAATTTTGAATTGAGTTGCTGGTTGATGATTTTATTGATATTGTTAATAGTGATATTGTTATTGCATGATACAAACTTTTATTTTACAGTGAAATTTAATCTTTGGATCCTCGCTAGTTCTACGATGTTTTTCTTCAAGTTTAAAGATGAAATAAAGTGATGAATTCGTTTACTACAGGTGACATTTTTCATTTGCAATTTGATTTAGAGTGAATATATTATGGCATGAGCTCTGGAGGGATTATCTTAAAGTATTGTTTTATTACGTTTATTTTCTGCAAGATATAAAGTTAATCAATATTTGTTTGTTTAATTTCAAAGCATTTATTTTTATACTATCGTATTTTATCATGAAAGATTTTTAATAAAGTTACGTTTTTCTTTTATTTATCTGGTCATCATTTCTTCTTACACTTACTGCATAAAAACAACCATTTCTCTCTCTCTGCATATTTAGGGTTTTATTTTTCAGCGGATGCTTCTTACTGCAAATTTTTATCTGCTTAGTTTTAGGATGTATTATTGAAGTGCTTTATAAAAGTTATAGATCATTTTTAAGCACTAGTTATATGAGTAGTCTCATATAACAAAATACACCTAGATTTAATGATTGTAGACTATGGCTACTATGAGATAGCAAGCAGAGTATTATAACGTGATTGTCAATAGCTTTTATTCACAGCGCTGTAATTCATTTATGTCCATCACAGTCATAAATAAAAGGACAGGCTTTAGTAAGCAATCCGGGTTTATGTTTAATTAATTTCTTTGCGCAACATTTTTCAAAGTTTTTGAAATAATCAGATCCTGGTAGTTTTCTTCCAAAAGGACTTTCTCTGCTACTTAATAGTTAAAATATGTGTAAATTAAGTTTGATATATCAGAATTATCAAATGGACATCCATATTGTGCAAAGAAAATTCAAGATTTCAACAATACAAGATTCTTCTTTTATGATTCATGATTCTCTTGCTGGACTTTTATGCTGTGCAGCAGCCTATACTGACTGCCGCTTTTCACAGCTAGCAATGTTAATTGTAAACTACCATGGAGTAATTATCATGATTTTTCCTTACATATGTTCTAGGCATGTTGAAACTACAAAAAAAATCGTTACGTTTTAAAAGTTCTCTAAAATATCTATCAGTAATTAACACTATTCTGAACCTATTAAAAATTGAACCTACCTTTTTAAACCCCCATATTATAAACTATTATTAAATAATAATTATTTGCAGTTAGTTTTTAATAATTATTAATATTTAATAAATCGGCATTGTGTATAATGAATAGTTTAACTCGGATCAAATATCTATAAGTTAAGCCTAACACTATGCAGACCTGCCAACTGCTACGAAAAAATCGTAGTTCTTACGATTTGGACCTATATACGAAAATCGGTCTTAAACTATGATTTTTTGCAAAAAACACAAACGCATTTTTTGTTTCTAGTTGCGATTATTATCCCGTGCAGCATATTTTTCAGGAGTGATTCTGCTCAGAAACTTCCAAGTACTCATTTCCGAAAGTTTTACAAAAAAATTGGCCATTAGTCTGAAAATTCAGACATTAAAAAATGCTCATGGGGAAAAAAAAATCTGGGCTGCGAAACAAACTTTTTAACATAAAACACTCTTTATGTATATTAACTACGAGTGAATCGTGTTTCTGTAAGTATTTATACAGGAATTCCCTTCCTTAGAAACAAGGGTGCCATTTTAAGAATTTCCGGGGAGGGTGTTCTTTGAGGGACAAGGTTTGAAATAGAGTGCAAATTCGTACGATTTGCCATAAACTATTGCGAATTTCGGCAAACAACCGTGTTAAAAAAAAAAATTTCGTCAATTGATCGTCGAAGAAATCAAATGGTAAAAACATGAATTCTGTCAAAATATCGCAGAAAGAAAATGCGAATTTCGTAAAAAGATCAGTAAGAAAATGCAAATTTCACCAAAAGATCAATAAGAAAACGCAAATTTCACCGAAAGTTCGCAGAAAGAAATTTCGTCAAAGAATCATGGCAAAAAAACGCAAAATTCGTCAAAGGATCGTGGTAAAAAATGCAAATTTCGTCAAAAGTTCATGGCAAAAAGAGCAGATTTCAATAAAGAATCGTGATAGAAAAATGCGAATTACGATTGTGGGAAAAAAAAATTGTGAATATCCTGAAATGATCACAGGAAAAAAATCACAGATTTCGTCAAAATTTACTGCACTAGGCTAAAAAATTAGAACCAGGCTCCTTTTACAAATGTAAAAAAAAATGCTGTGAAACGAAAAGAAACTCTAAAAATCGTATAAATTTTTTCAGAGGAAAAAATTTGCTATATTAAGTTGAAAGACTGAAACTAGAGGTCTGCACGGGCCGACATTTCCAGGCCCGGGCCCAGCCCGACTTATAGAGAAAAAAATTCGGCGTGGCCTGATACAAAAATTAAAAGTTCGGCCCGGAGAAAAAATAATACAGTATAACATCTTTAATCCGGAAACTTCTGTAATCCGGACATTACGGCCTGCTTATTCGTTTTTATTTTCAATTAAAGATCATAGATGGCGCCATAGCACATATATGAATGAATTTAAGAAAAATGAAAAAACTACCTAATTTACTACTGTTTGTTTTTAATTTTTTGTAATTTTAAAATTGTGAGAACTTTCTGAATTACATATGTAATTAAAATACAGATGTCATTTTTTAATAATAAGTTGTAAAAAATTCTGAATTAATGTTAATTTTACTATACAAAGATGGCGTCTAAATATCACAAAATCGGATTTTATTTTTATTATTTCTTTTAATTATTTAACTTGTGATTTATTTTGACATTTGTAAGTACTATATATTTAATTTCTTATAACATTAGAAATATATATCACTTTTTTAAATATGTTAATGTAATTATAAAGTTACTTTTTAAATTAACTATAAGTCTCTGTATAATTTCTCTCTCTTTTTTTATTTTTAGGATAGTTGCAATATTTTTCATAACATCTCTGTTATTCTTGTTATCTGTGTTATTTAATGAGTATTTATAAATCAGAAATCGTAATAAAAAAAAATGGTATGGTTACTGTTTCTTATACTATACAACAGATGGCGATACTGCATAAAATTTACATTATTATTTTTAAAATATCTGTACTTTTGAGTATTTTGAATTGATTTTTCTCAATGTTTTCAATTATCAAGTTCCTTGTATTTTTGTATTGCCATATTAATGAAAGGTATTGCATTATTATTTATCTAAATCCATTCTAGTTTCCAGAACTTCTGTAATCCGGAATTTTCTATAACCCGGAATTGCCGTAATCGCGATGATTCTGGATTAAAGAAGTTATACTGTATTGGCCCGGCCCGATAAAAAAATTAAAAGTTCAGCCCGAGCCCGGCCCAGTCCGGGAAAAAGTTAAAATCTCGACCCAGGTGAATTTCTACAAAACATTGATTTTTACATCGAATACGTTAAAAATTTGTCTCGTACGAGGAGTTCTGACCAAAAATACTTATCTTAACTTTTTTTTTCATGTTTATAATCTTCATTTTTATAGAAGTGCCGCAGGCTGCGATATTTATTTTTTTAATGAATCTCTATTTCTTGTATGTAAATGTTTTTAATATTGTTAATCCATATTCCACATATAGAAGTGTTAAAAATCTGAAAAATGCTATACAGTAAAATCTTCCAAGACGGAATTGCATAGAAAATAAAAAAAAATGCGTTATAGACAAGTTCCCTTCTTAGCAAGTGTAAATGTATTCATGGGTGCAAGTTTGAAATTTGGCCAAGCCTGAAAATATTTTGAATCCCCCCCCCCCCCCCCTCCTGCACTGAATGAGCACATACGCACATGCCGAAGCACCACTTAGACAAAACCCAACACGTTAAACATTATACGCAGTAAAATTCAATTATGTTGAAATGAATTTAAAAAAATAAGTGCACATGCATGCAAAACATTCATATTAATGTAAACAGTATTTGAAAAGCAGCTAAAACAATGAAGCTGACATGCTATGATGCATAAAATTGGGAAATACTCAAGAATGTGCATAGGCACACTTATACACAATGTTTTTGTAATTTTAAAAACCCGTAAATGGCAAGAAAAAAAAAAATTACCTCAAATATCTGCAGATCAATCTTGTTAATTTCTAAGGTAGTTGTCTTTTTCTTTCTTTTTTTTAAAAATGTTTGTTTACAAAACACAGTTTGAAAAATATCCCATTCATATCCACTTTTAGATTATAGTAAAACTAAGTTCACTACCTTAACAACTAGTAATTAACAATATGCAGTTTAACATATAAATTGCAGAAAAATGGGTATGAAGCAAAAATTTTGCAGTTTACTACATGTGGAAGCAACAGTTTAAGAAAAAGTGCTGAATCATTTCAGGAATAAATATCAAAATAAATAAAAGCACCTTAAAAGAAAGTTAAAAAAAAAAAACTCAAAGAACACTAAAATACAAATTACATTGATGGTATAAGTATAAATTACAGCAAACGAAGTTATTCAAGTTCTATCATATTTTCATTTTATTTCTTCTAGCATTAACAATTTTTTTGCATGTTAAATTACCATCAATTTAACAAAATTCATCAGGGTTATAAAAGAAGAAAGTCAATTGGATATCTTCTCTGTATAAAAATAGGAAACATTCATTTGTGTTGTTCCCTGACCACTTGACCAAATTGTGTTTTTTCTTCGATCTTTAGCCAAAATTTGCGTTTTATCCTCGATCTTTAGCCGAAATTTGCGTTTTTCAACGATCTTTGGCCGAAATTTGTGTTTTTCAACGATCTTTGGCCGAAATTTGCGTTTTTCAACGATCTTTGGCCGAAATTTATGATTTTTCTACGAAATTCATGTATTTTTTACGATCTTTTGACGAAATCCACATATTTTCCCACGATCTTTCGACAAAATCCACGTATTTTACACGATCTTCTGACATAATTCGCATTTTTCTGCCATCTTTTGACAAAATTCGCGTTTTTTTCGCGATCATTTGATGAAAATTGTGTTTAGGCGCGTCTTTTTCACGATCGTTTGACGGAGATCGCGTCTATTTCGCGATTTTTTAACAGAGACTGCGTCATTTTCGCGATCCTTTGAAGGAAATAGCGTCTTTTTCGCGATCCTTTGACAGAAATTACGTTTTTTTCCCGCAGTTTTTTGACAGAAATTGCGTCTTTTTCGTGATCCTTTGACAGAAATAGCATTTTCTCTAAAATCAATTGACGAAAATAGTGGGTTTTTTTGCGATCCTTTGACGAAAATCGAGTCTTTTTAGCGATCCTTTGATGGAGACCATGTCATTTTCGTGATTCTTTGACTGAGATCGTGTCATTTTCGCGATTCTTTGACAGAGATTGCGCCATTTTCGCGATCCTTTGACAGAAATAGCATTTTTATTTTTGCGATCCTTGGACGAAAACCGCGTCTTTTTAGCAATCCTTTGATGGAGATAGCGTCTTTTCGCTATTTTTTGACGGAGAACGTGTCATTTTCGCGATTCTTTGACGGAGATCGCGTCTTTTTTGCGATTCTTTAGCTAGGATTTTCAGATTGTAATCAAAATTTTAAACGGGATGGGAAAAAAGGGGAGTTATTTTAAGCTCAAATCTAAACATTTTGCGCAAATCCTGAGAAATCTAAAAACGGATTTTTTTAATTTATTTTTTTTTTTGTCCATTTTTGGAGATTTTTCCGTCTTCGGGAATTTTCAAAAGCCGGAATTCCGGCCCGTGGCCGGAAAACTTGCACCCATGAATGTATTATATATTCTTTTCTTAATTATTAGTATATTAATTTTGCATGGATCAACACGTTTTTCAGTTTAAAACAGGGTTCCGTCATAGGCAGGTTCCTTTCCACACATTTTACTATATTTTAATTTAGCTATATTTTAATATGCATAGTATTCTTTAAAAATAATAAATTTTAATGTTTAAGTGTAGAATAATGGCAATTCAAAAATGTGTGCATTTTTTGCAAAAATGTTTGGGCCAGGCCTAATTTAACTGACCTTTAAATGGACCAGGCCACGCTGAGACAATGATTTTCATACGGGCTGGCTCAAAACTACTACTGAAAATTTTGGGCCGTGAAGACTAGGAATGAAACCAGGCCTGGCCCGAACAGGGTGGAGAGCAGGCCCGGCCCGAGTGCCGTGAATTGAAAATCGGCCCGAGCCCGGCTTCGGGCCGGCCTATGCAGATCTTTAACTGAAACCTTATTTCTTTTACGAATGTCAAAAGATGGCTATGAAAACGAAAAACCAACCTCCAGATTAATTTTAATTTTGTGTGCTACGATATCTCATTTTCAAAGGTTGGCAGGTCTGCACTATGACCACTTTACCCCATGTAACTAGAACTATTATGAAATAAAATCTATAATAAATATAACTTAGCTATAAATGAAAATATGTTCTTGAGATATGTGTAAAGCTTTCTGGACTGACAATTTAACAAAATTTGGAACAAACAAAATGCAGCAGAAAAGTTAATTTAAGAGTTAAAAGCACAAGTTGTAACAAGACAGACAAAATGAGTGCTCAGTGCCTCAAACATGTTACTACAAATGTTTTTTTGAGTGAGAAACTTTGATCAATGCTTACTAAATCTAAAATTAAAAGAAAATTATTCAAATATCTATATTAGTAAGGATTTTAGCCCTTTTTATGAATTATGACCACTTTACCCCACCTGACCCTACTCTATATATGTGTGCTTTTATGAAGAAAACTAAAATTATCTAATATCTGATGCACTTTGTGGTACGTATTATCCATGTCCAGAAGATAGATTGCCAAAAATGGTTGTAAATTACCAATTACATGCAAAATAACAATATAACATTGTTAAATTACTGTTGTTAAAAATGGTATATAATATAAACATAAAATAAATAACAAAAAAGATAATAAATATAAACTATAGGGCTGTCAAAAAATCAAGGTACAGATAATATGTAACTTAATAAAATCTTACATATTTTCAAATAAAGGCAACCTGAATTGAGTTCAGAAAGATAAATCTTACCTTTCTTTTATACTTTCTATTTTTATGGTGTCCTATCTCAGGTAGAAAGCTTGTCTGATATTCTTCAAATGATGGCTTCACTGACTTAGAACTAAAATAAATTCAACATATTGAATAATCAAGAATAAAAATATTAAATAATCAATACATGAAATAATTTATAATTACTTATAATTTCTAAATAAATAGTAATGTTATCACAACATCAATAACTAATCCAACCAAAAACCTTAAAAGAAAAACAAGTGATCTAAAGTTGGTGATTTTCTATTATAGTGACCTTGGCATTTAAAGCTTTGTGGAAATAGGGTTTCAGAAAATGAGATTTTTTGCCAAATGATATAAAACAGCTATGAAAATAAACCTGAAGAACTATGTTTGTTTATATATTTCAAGAAATAAAAGGCCAAGGTTGAATAGCACAAAGTATAAAAATGTGTATATAAAAGGGTACATACAGCTGTTTTGAAACCTCTAAAGCTTCATCATCAGTTTAAAACATGGAAATATGAGAGCAAGAGATGCAACTCACAGCCAATGCCGAAGAGTCAGTAGCGTATCTAGACATTATTTCGGAAGGGGCTGAGATATAGTAAAAGTTTCCAAGAGGGAATCACAAGAAATGGGAAAATTTCTGCTTTAAGCAGGTTTTTATCATAGCAGGTTATGCATCTATTATACTATCAAACCTGCTAAGATGGAATCTCATTCGACTGGGAAAACTTTTGCTTTAGGCAGGTTTTCATCTTCACAAGGATAATTTTATGGTTATAACCATATTTTTCAAAACGGATTACTGAAAATTATCTACTAAAAGGTATCTCAATAAATAGTAAATAAAACCAAAGTAAACAGAAAAATTAAAATTATTCAAGAATGTTCTCAATCTAACACCCCCTTCCCCCACCTTCAACACATTCTATGACTCATCTCCAATCATCAACTATAAAAAAATCTATAGAGTGGCTAAGTTTGTGAAATGCTAGGGGCTCTCAATTTCACAGGTTTCAAATTTGCATACATCCCCCAGGCTTTTGACTATTTACACTTTTTTTTTTAATGTACTCGCATTTAAATTTCAAGTAAGCATATACAGTAGACTCCCTCAAATCTGCATAGGTTGGGATCAAAGGTTGTGTAGATTTTAGAATTTTGTGAATTTCTGGTCATTGCTTTGTTTACATTTTTTAAACAGTAGTTTGAAAATGCAATCAAATCTATAATTACTTGAAATACAGTAAAATATTAAAAAAAGCAAAGTAATAATCTAAAATTATAGGAAGTAAGATAATTTAAAAAATGATTTAATTATGAAAAATAAAGCTCAAGTAAGTAATTAGTAATGTATAATTAAATAAGCATAATGGAACATATGTAGTCCCGCATACGATATCTTGGATTTTTTTCAAACGTAAAAATAGGCACTGAAGCCTATTTCTTTCCAATTTTTTTAAAAAGCAGGACTAGAGGCGGGCTCATTAAAAAAAGGAAGTCATATTAGACAAACTTATTTAAACGTTTCAAATAAACTAGAAAGTTATATTAGACAAGTTTATTTAAACGTTTCAAATAAACTAGAAAGTTATATTAGACAAGTTTATTTAAACGTTTCAAATAAACTAGAAAGTTATATTAAATGAATTTACATTTGAAAACTTTGCTTGATTGTAATAAATGAAATAATACCAAATAAAACGACGAGGTAAATTTCGTATTTGGTCTCACGTTTATGGTGTTAGAATATCCTATACAATGAAGATATGAATTGACATGAGAAGCCGTGAGCTTTATTTATACTTTTATGACTATGCGTAGCTTGTGTATAGCTAAATGTAGCCTGATATGCTCACAAAATTGAGATCTCACACGCCAAACAAAGCCCACGCCAAAGCATTGAGTGATTGGTTGGCTAGCTGATTGAATCCGGACCGGAGAATTTGGTATGTCAACATTGACACTGTTCACTAACGATGATCGGTTCATCTTCTCACACAAGAGATTGGACACCGTGGAGTGAAAAAGTATCTCTGGATCCAGGTGTTCTTTGCTGTTAGCAAAATGAGATTGACCAATCAGAAACTTGCATTTTTTACGAACTTTCACTATTTACGTAAACAGCGAAAAGTTCACAAAAATGCAAGGCTCTGATTGGTCAACCTGTCTCGTTAGCAGTAAGGCTACTAAATAGTGTATTTAGAAGCTCTAGTTAGCAGCGAAAAGTCTAGTCCAATCTTTTAATATTCCTACACTGTTAAAAATCTGCAGCTTTTCCAAAGGCGCCATTTCAGAACTTTCTTGTGTGGGGTTGGGGGGGGGGGGGCAAAGACTTTTTGAGGGAAGTTATTATATAGCTAGGGTAGGATCCAAGCTTCTACCCCCCTCCACCCCCCCCCCCCCCCGAACGAGAAACGCAAACTGAATCATACTTACAAAAACAGTAAAAACTTTGGATATGGAAACTCTAGAATCAATGAAATATTTTGTTTTAAACAGGTTTCCGTCTAAGCAGGTAAAATTTCAATATATTGAATATGAAAAATTTTCTTTTTAGTCAAAGACTGTTAAACCATCTACTCTAAAGTAAAGGTCAGAAAAGAGATGTATTACCCTCCTGAGACCCCGCGTCCATTCTATTGGACATTTTTATTTTTTATGTAAAATACTTAATTTCAGTTGGAACTTGTAAATACTTGCTGTCCATTATACTAGACAGTCTGGTACTGCTATCTGTACGTTGTATAAAAAAATTGCAACTAAATGTGTATTTTAATCATTTGAAAGTGACAGGCAACAAGAGAAAGACTGTTGAAGGTAAGCAGAGAGTTTTAACGCTATTTTTTTATATTTTTTAAAAGTATTTTGATATTAATGCTACATACATCTACTGTTAAGTGTTGTATGAATGACATGACATCGCAGTTAAAGTAATCTAATGTATGTTTTAGAGAATAAACAATTTTTTTTTTTTAATGTCCATTCTATTGGACATTGGGTCTTTATCAGTTGTTTTTATTCATATTGGACTCTTTTTGCATACTGAAGAGAGACATTAGTTTTTACTTAAAAATCAACACAGTAGTGATACAAATAATATATATCGAAGTAGATAATATACATTCTAGAATAAATAAAAAAAAATATTTAAATATTATCCTAAAAATGTATAATTTTACTGGTAAAATGCTTGTTCTGAATCAGCACATTGTTAAATTTTGGATTTCAATGAAATATTTTTTTGTGCAGTATTTGGTAAATATAGATAATTAAGCCTTTATTTTATGTTTTATTCTTATTCATAATTATTTTTGGTATTATTTTTTTGTTAGTATACTATTTATAATTTAATTAATAAATTTAATTGTATTTAATTAGCAAAAAATCTTTAAGAAACTATAATTAAAGATCACGTTCTAAGATTCTAAATAAACTCATTTTGATTTCTTTTAAATTTCTTCTTGGCATTTACTTGCCAATTGTGGTAGCTGTGCCACTATTTATTGTCATTATTCTAACAAACAAATTACTGGTGTTGAGAAGAGTTAAAAAGTAGTAAAATGTTATTAAATTTTTATTATTATTACTAAATTAATCAACACGTTTCTTAGTTAAAACACACTTTTTCTATTTGATGATGCAAAAATCGACCCAGATAGCATTTTTTGCTTTTTAAAGCCTTTTTTCAACCATGCTACGTAAATATTTGAATGCTTTTTAAAGGCTTTGCATGAAAAGTTTGTAAATGTTTTGTAAAGGATTGAAAAAGGTTCCTAGTTGACGCTATCTGAGGGAGTTTGTAAGTGTTTCATGATAAGCATGTGAAAAGGAAGAAACGAAAGGGTAGTTACAGGAGTTGCAATCAAAGATTGATGAAAGGCTTTTATTACAAGCATGCATAAAAAAAATGAAAATGAGTTTTTTATAAATCATAAAATCTTATTTGATAGAAAAATGAGATAAATAACTCAACTTAGAATTTTTCTGAGCTGAGCATATTTTTTTGTTGTTGTTGTTTGTTTGTTCCTGTGGAAAATTAAATTTTAGTCAAATATTATCTATACATTGAAAAATACTGGTTTTTATTAGTCCACATGTTTATCAAATTGCTTATTTTAATTAATATGTTCATTTTTTACCTTGAAAGAAATTATTACATCCCTGTCTTTTACTATGTATGTATAAAATATATGTTTAATTTTTATCAATTCGCTACATTATTAGATCCTATTTTAATAATAAAAAAAGCTTAATAATGTTAAGAGGATACTTCACTCACACAGAAACACCTGATTGCTAATGTTAATCCTCTGGGACATTTTTTTTTTAATATCTCGCTTGCCTTTTTTTTTGTATTGCATACCTGCAGTTTTGATACAAAGGCCATTTTTCGACTTTGTTTTACAAGGTTTTTTTGCTTATTAGGATATATTCAGAACTGCTTTCGAAAGCAAAAATACTCTAGTGAAAAAAAAAAAAACACATTGCAAACAAAACTGAAAACTTGAAAAAAAAGGTGTTTGTACAGATTGACCACAAGTAACAAATAATAAAATTTACAATATTGAAATGCAAACGAGATATTTAGAAAAATTCTCCCATAGGATTAACATTAGCATGCAAGTGTCTACGCATGAGGGATGTGTAATCACATTAAAAAAAATTTCTTAAGGAAAAACACTTTCATTTGAATAAAAACCATTCCAAGTAAAATTTTAATTAATTATCAGCAGTGAAATTATTGAAGATTAAATACGTGAAATTTTTTACATTGCTAACTCGGCGCAAATCAACAGTGCATTGGAGCACTACTTCAGGGATCCGGGTTCGACATTTTTCACTCTGTTTATTTACGCTTAGTTAGCAACTTGAAAAATTTCACGTATTTAGTATTAAAAAATCATTCTTATACACATAGGCATAGAGTCTTGAAAATTATTGGTAACTTAAAATTAAAAAAAGCAAAGGGATTTTTTTTTTTGTCATTTATCCTTTAACAAAAGAAAAAGGAGAAATTCAATAAAATAAAAAACTAAAAGCTTTTTTATATTAGAGGGTAAGAAAAAGTATTTAAAATGTTACAGGGACTTGAGAACATACAACTCTATGTCTATGCTTATACATAGTAAATTTAATTATACTTTCAGTTACTTACCTTTTGAACCCAGTTCACTATTCAGGATCAGATAATTTTTTATTGTATACATATATAATGAAATCTGTGTTTACCTACAATAAATAGCACATCAAATATGTGGAATTCCAATATAGTGGTACATTTAATGACTGTAGAAGATTGTATATTTTTTATATTACTACTTCATTAAATTTTTTAATTCTTTCATTTATTAAACTTATTTCTTAGAATTTTCAATTATTATTTGGAGAATATTGTCAGATTTATAAAATAAATCCTCCATAGTATTCTGATTGATGACCACGGGAATATATTTAGTCTTTTCTCTGAAAATTGTTTAATGATGCAAAATGAAAAAGAATTTCTTTTACAAATTCAATGATCTTTCCAGCATTTTTACATAAAAAATAGTAATTTCTTGCTTGTTTAACAATGTAAATTACATATTACAATAAGACAAATTTTAAAAATCCTCTGCCTTCCTTCCTTCTCCAATGTTTTTCTTTTACCAGAGAAATATTATCCTATGTACAACAGAGCAAATACTAACATTATTTTTTTTAGTTCTTTAAAGTATAATTTAACTCACTTAAATTGTTCTTTTTCCGATTGTAATTATTTTTAATAACTTAAGACTGAAGCAATGAAAAATATTTCTCAGTATCAAGGAAACAGTCTCGAAAACAAATGAAACATCATTCAGTTTATAAAATTCTATTTATTTACATATAAAGAATTAATATAGTAATTTATTTACATATAAAGAATTGATATAATTAACAGGAACTTCATTAAATTTTTCTTCTGGATTCATTCTTTTCTCTCTAGAAAAAAATGAAAAATAAAATTATAAGCACACAAATTACATACGTATAGTAAAAGTAAATAAAGTACAGTGTGACCTCAAAAATCCAGCATCAAAGTCATCTCGCCGCTTTTTTTTTTACACTTCCACCTTATAGAAGAAAGAAAAATAATAAATCGTTAAACAATTAAAAATTTCGAGATTGAAAGTGATGGATTGGCTGACAGTGAGATCGCAGATGCTATGCTAAATTGAATCCCTTCTGAGTACAGAAGAAAAGGTATCAGTGGAAAAATGCTTAAATTTGACTGGAAAACCATCTGCTTTAGATAAATAAGACTGTATTTTCAAAATCAATATTCTACATTTGTGTAAAATTAAAACTTGTTAAAAAGCTGGTCAAAGAATTGAAGCAAATAAAATTGACATCGATGTTTAGGAAATTACACGAGAAGAAATGATATATATTAGATTTTTTTATTGTAACATAGAAAATATGAATAGAAACTTTTAATTTTAATATTTTTTAAAATATTTAATTTTCTAATTTTCTCTAAGACTCTATTACTTGGGTATGAATTAAATTACGAATAACGGCACCATTAAGACTATTAAAAGAATTTTTGAAGTCAGAAATTCGGCATCGTCCTGACAATGCCGGATTTTCGAGGTTATACTGTACACAATAGAGAGTGACACAGACAGAATCTTCATCTGGGATTGTTACTCATAAAATGAACGTTTTGATTTTGTGACACACACACACACACACACACACACACAAAAAAAAATCCCTACATAATGAAAAGCACAAATAACCATAATAAATCTAGCCTTTATGTGTTTAAAGGTTTCATAAAAGAGCATTTTCTTATATCTTCAGATGATGGAAAAAAAAAGAAAAAGAAGAGAGTGAGAAAGAGTAATAATTAGTGAAATATGTGAAAAAAAAAATTATATTCTATCAGCAGAGGGTATACACTAAAGAGTAAACACTATAGCTACAAACAGCATGGTTCAGTGATATATATAAATGGATACATATCCGATATTTATTTTCAAAATATTGTGTATATTTTCAGTCGAGCAAGAGTAAATGGATTTTTCGACTGTCGTTCTGTAGATAAAGAACTTTGCTCTGGCAATATGACAATTTTAGCCCCCCCCCCCCCCCAAAAGAAAAACAGTAAAGTACCAATTATACGTCTTTCAGGAAACCTTTCTAAAACGATGCATAACTGAGAAAGGCGTATAATCGAAATTTTAGTCAGCTATGGTGCAAAATCTTTGACTGTAGAAATACAATGCTGCAATCGCACAAATTGAATTTTGATACCATTTTTGATTGTTTTAAATACATTATATATTGAAAAAAAGTTAGCCCTTTGCACTCGAGGACTCCGGAGCGGAGCCATTTAAAATTTGTCTTCAAACTTGAGGGCTCCGCTATGGAGACAATAAAAATAATTTTGTGATACCTGCAGGGTTCGTTGATATATATCAATGGATATATATCATGATATATATCTTGATATATATTCGATATTTATTTTTAAAATATCAAGATTTTTGATATTTTCGATATTTTCAAATTCTTGATATTTATTTTCAAAATATCAAGATGTTTGATATTTTGTATATTTGATATTTATTTTTAAAATATCAATGTGTAAGATAATTTTGATATTTTCTTCAGTCAAAACAAATGTAAATGAAATTTTCAACTGTTATTGACTGCGCCATTCTGTAGAGAAAAAACTTTTGTCTCTGGCAGTGACTTTTCTAGGCAAAGAATACAAGAAATTTTTTTTACAAATATCTTTTCTAAGCTTTATGTTTGAAACTTTTATTTTTAAATGTAGAACTAATGATTATGAGAGACAATTAATTCAGAACAGCCATTGAAAGAGAAGCTGTAATTTACATAATCTTATATGCAGCATTATTAGAAAAGAATTTTCTGATTGTGGTTTAATTGAGTCTAAACTGTACTACAGGTTAGGGAATAAACAATAAGACAAGCTTACATTTATGTTAAAATTCTTCAATTAAAAAAAAACTAATTTGTATTTAAAATTTTATTTTATAAAATATAAAACTTTCTTGATACTGGATACAAATCCTATAGTTTATATAGATATGCAAAATGTATGCAAATATATGCAAATCGTATCTGTTTTCAAATAGTACATTTTCAATTTTGTTCTAAGTAAAAAAAAAAAAAAAGAAAAAAAAAAGAAGAGAAATGCATTTTAGAATGCTATTGTTTAAGTTTTGTATGTTAATTGCAATATGTTTTAGTTTCTAATTTATATTATGCTTGAAAATATTCATTATCAGCAGTAAGTTGACTATTTTGAAAATATCGGATATATATCAAAATATCGGGTATTTTTGATATTTTCGAAAATATCATGATATTTACGAACCCTGGATACCTGTCTAGAAAAGCCAAGATTACATATTGGCAATTGCTTCAAGAGGTATCACACTTTACGATTACAAAATGTAATAATTTTATAATTTTTAGTTTTTTTTTTTTATATATCATAACATCCGTATTCATAAAGAATTAAAAAAATAATAAGATATAACTAAAATCACTTTGAGTTGCTGGTAATACAAATGAAAAAAACCTTTGAGTGCAAAGGGTTAAAATATTAAAAAAATAATTAAATAATTTCTAAAACTGAAAAATAAAAGTGAGAATTATCAAACCTTTTATATCAGTTGCATACCTTGTTAATTAAACTAATTTTTAATCATCGTTTGACATGCCGATTTACTTTAAAGACTTAAGCAAAGCATTATTTCAAGAATCAGAAGTAAATTGGCTTCATATACTTTTTATGCTTTCTGTATATTAGTAAAATATAGTAGTATAGGCTTGTTTACGTGTAGATGTAATAGTTTTTCTATTTATTGAACATCATACTGTATATTATTTATAATTTAAACTATGCCTAAAAGTAGAACTTTTGTTTATACAAGAAGTTTAACATAAAAGAAGGTAGAAGGAGGAATGGGACATGTTTAATTCTTTCTTTTTAATAAGATGAATGTAAATTGCTAATATGCAAATATTTTTAGAAGGTAATATATTAATTATCACATTATAAATATATTCATTTACTTCAAAACATAAATAAATTGAACTGATGATTTTTTAATGCTATCTCTGATTGACAATCCTGAATTTTCCTTCCAGTGATGAAGGTACTGAAATTTGATATTGTAGCACAGACATCAACCTACAATCTTTGTTAGACTGTATATATAGCCAACAATAGACTATTTGCCCCTTATCATACATTGTTTTATAGCTGTCCCATACCTCCCTGTTAGTGGGAAGGTATGGGACACATTTTGAAATTTATAATTTCTTTATAAAATTGTTTCTGCAAATTATGTTTCTATATTGTTCAAGGACATTAGAGAGTGTTTCATTTTGTATTCTATATATCAAAATTTTGTTTATGTGTCAAATAAAGTTGATTTTCTTATTTTTGTAAAAAGCATCACATTCCTCCCCACTCTCCCCTCAAGGCCAAGTAAATAATAATTAATGTATAATTAAATATGCATAATAAAGATGAGATACATTTTCCAAGAATTATTCAATGGAACTTTCCTCATACAGGTATCATATTAATTCACATCAAAGTCGTAAAGTAAGGAAGTTTTATTTCAGGTTTAGCCAGTCTTAATAATAATAAAAGCTTGATTAATACATAAATATATTTGATAAAAAGATTGTGATTACCAATTATCAGCAATATCTTGATTTTTTTCAGAAATAAATTTATACTTTCTTCACGAAAAAACAATGAGTTCAGTCATATATCGGGAATTATATAGACCCCTTGCATTGACGTCACGTTGCTATTAGCAACGACTGATACTATAGCTTCTGGAGCACACACGTGGAGCACAGAACTCCCTGTTTGCTGTTAAAAGCACGTGTTATCTTTCTCTTTAATTTAGAGCTTCCTTATTTTTATTATTATAGTACAAATAAGACTAAAAAATCAAATGGAGAGTACCACATTTGCCTTATATTTGGGCGCCATACGAAGCGATTTCAGACATGTGACGTCATGTGCAACCAGTCTATACAGTAGACTCCCTCAAATCCGCACAGCTTGGGACCAGTGGTTGTGCGGAATTTAGAATTTTGCACATTTCTGATCATTACTTTGTTTACATTTTTTAAGCAGTAATTTGAATGTAATAGACGGGTTGCACCTGACGTCACATGTCTGAAATCGCTTCAGATGGCGCCCAAATATAAGGCGAATATGGTGCTCTCCATTTGATATTTTAGATTTATTTGCACTATAATAATAAAATTAAGAAAGCTCTAATATAAAGAGAAAGATAACACGTGCTTTTAACGGCAAACGGGGACTTCTGTGCTCCACGTGTGTGCTCCAGAAGCTATATAGTCCAGTCAAATTAGGAAAGTTTGCGGAAATAAATGCTACAGAGATGAAAATTGGTGCAGTTGTTCCTTGATACCTACTAATCACTAGATAAAAAGTCCTGATGGATAGGAAGTGAGCGGGGGGAGGGAGGGGCAAAAATAAATTTCGCCCCCCCCCACACACTTTTTTTAGTTTTTTTTTAAATATCTCAAACTGTGGGTTTTCATAAAAAAACTGCTTTGGCATAAATTAAAGAGCATAAATTATATACAAATGACAGGTACACAAAGTGGAACCTCAGTTATCCGTTATTCACGGGACCAGAACCTTGACGGATTTTGTGCAGTCAAATTAGGAAAATTTGCTATAATAAATGCTACATTAATAAAATTTGGTACAGTTGTTCATTGATAGTTACTAATCACTAGATAAAAAGTCCTGATAGATAGGAAGCGATTGGGGGGAGGGAAGGGGAAAAATAAGCCCCCCCACACACTTTTTTAGTTTTTTGGAATAGCTCAGAAACTGTGGGTTTTCGTGAAAAAATTGCTCTATCATAATTTAAAGAGCATAAATTCTCTAAAAATGACAGGTATACAAAGTAGAACCTCGGTTATCCGTCATTCACGGGACCGAAACCTTGACGGATTTTTCACAAAAAAAATCATTTTTTTTTTCAAATTTATTTAATTTCTATTCAAATTTATTAAATATTGTCACAAAAAATAAATAAAATAAAACAAAAACGCTCCAGTACTGCAATACTGAATGAGATAATGGCAGGTAACTAGTTAATGAAATATAAATATTCACCATTAATGAAATGTTTATTAATGTGAAACATTATAATTGCGAGTATAATATATGGAGAAAACTAAAAGTAGATGCATACTAATTTATAATTATGTGATTTTATGTAATTATGAAGTAGATAAGTCTTTCATAGGAGTCTTTATCATTCTGGCTTGTTTTTTGCCTTCAATATCATCATCAGCGGAAATGCATGGGTCGTTAGTATCCATAATCATCACCTCATTTTCTTCATTGTCCTGTTCATCTCCCCATGATCCTGAAGACAAATATTTATCATTAAGAAAATGTTTAGGTCATGCGAAACTTTGTTAGTGCGACAAAACATAATAGAGAACCGATACATCCTAAATATGACATCAGAAGTGAAAGCCACCAAGTCTCACGACACATTTTGACAACATGGAATCTGTTGGAGATGCTGCAACTATTTCTCTACATTTTAAATAGAGTGGCTGGTCAAACGTTATGAACAACAGCCTCTGATCAATTTTGACACATACATCTGCTGCATACTGTAATGATGTATAAACAATGTCATAATTAGATAGTGGTGCATTGATGAAAGGAAGCGGAATTACCTTTTTCTTTTCATAATTTTCATGTTTTGTTATTTATTTTATAAATCCTTTCCATTCAGGGACTCCAGGAAGATTCATCCACTTTGCATGCATCCACAAAGTGTCACAGATGTTAGGCAGGGGTATATCCTCTTCTAATACTCCTAGATCCTCCACTTTCACATTTTTAAAAGCTGTACCTGTGAATTCAAATGGCTTCAATGGAATAACACCCAACTTCCCAACAGCCTCAGCAGTAGGCATTTTAGTTAATTTCATGTTTGGCGGTCCACTTTCAATATGTGCTGGTGTTACACGCTTTATGCCAACCATGGAGTGAAATGTGTTGAGTCCATCCAGCGTGGAAATATTAAAATCAGCGTTATCGTACACAAACTGACAAAACATTCCTCTTAAATCTTGTTGACCATGTTGAATGGCAGACATTTCAAGCAGTCGGGACTCATAATAGGACGAGCAAAACCCCAAATTCGAAATGAGATCGACAAAGTTCTTGTGGCCATACTTTCTGTACAAGAGTGCACCAAGGCCGGTCAATATTGGGGAAACAGAAAACAGTGGACGTACTGCTGATATAATGGCATGGCCTATTGAAATGCATTTTCTTTGTCGAGAAACATCGTTCTGCTGGCTTTTCTTATTCATGAGCACATGTTCCAGAAATCAGCTGAAAGATTTAGGAATATCACTCTTGGCATCCTTGAAAAAGTCATTACTTGGAGTATAGCTCGAAGAATCATAGTATACTTTTGACTGGATATCCTCTCTAATGATTTCTGCTGCAGTTTGCACAATTCTTAGACATTCATCATCCAGTCTTTTTTTGTTTTGTTTTGTTTGCATCTGATAGCACTTTCATTCCTGTGTCAATAAACAAACGGAAGGTATCTTTCTTGGATTTTTAATTATAATGGTACTCTCTCCATATCTCTGTTTTATTTTATCTTTCACTGTCCGTCCATTTGGGACATGCCCACCTACTACGGAAAGCAAATCAGACAAGGCATGTTGCAACCATCATTATTTTCAAGAAATGAGCAAATTTCTTCCATGGCTTCCTTCAACAACATAATCTGTTTCTGGTCGTCCTCGTTTACCTCCTCTTGACGAGGTAAAATTTCTGTAAACAATCATGATGTTAAATTCCGTCAGCAGCAATTAAGTCAACTACATTACTAAGGCGAATTTTAACTTCTTCTCCTCACTGATCATTTTTTTTCTGCGGCTTCAATGACTCTTTGTGTCATGGTTGGACCGTTTGTTTTTGTTTTTAAGACTCGCACCTCATAAAATATTCTTCGCAAAGGAATTGGTTTCTTTTTTTCTTTTTCTTTGAATTGTTCATCAATTAAATCAGTAAAAAGGAAGCATCCGTTTTTGAAATCGAACTTGGGTACTGATGACCGCAGAGTAGCCGGTTGTCCCCTGATTGATGGTGTAGGCTCATTTCTGAGCGTTTTTAATGCTGTCTGGTCTGGTGTAATTTTTACGGCATGCAGTGAAGAAACGTAATATTTTTTAACTGCTGAAATTTTTGGTCCTGGATTTGAATACTTGCTTTTTTAAAACTTTTGAGATCCCTTTTTCACCCACTCGTACTACACCTCCACTTGACTCATGAACATCTATATCACAAAAGACACACTGACCCGTTGACGACCGCAAAAGTTGTAAAGTACTATAAACTCGATGTTAACTACTATAAATGCGAACTACTATGAACACACATCCACGTCCCGTACTGGGTTATAGAAACTAACTGAATGAAAGAAAGGATGCCAGACACAAAAACAAAGCGTGTGGAATTGGAATCCCCGACCCCTCGGAAATGCTACCTGTAACTTAAAAATCCCGTGCTATTGTTCACTTAAGTTTCTCTTCCCGCTTCGTAAACATTGACTACCGCGAGATTATTTACCAGTCGTCAGTCGATTTAGCATGTTTGTAAATACTCAGAAGTTAAGTTGTTTTCTGTTTTCTTTTTTAGTAACAAAATTTAATAAATTTCGCTAGACATTGAGTAAATAAATTTGATTGGAAAATGATTTTTTTACGGAAAATCCGTCAAGGCTCCGGTTGCGTGATTGACGGATAACCGAAGTTCCACTGCATATACATGTCATTTGTAGAGAATTTTATGCTCTTTAATTTATGCTGGAGTATCGTTTTAAGAAAACCCATAGTTTTTGAGATATTTTCAAAAAACTAAAAAAAAAGAGGGGGGACTTATTTTTGCCCCTCCCTCCCCCTGCTGACTTCCTATCCATCAGGACTTTTTACCTAGTCATTAGTATGTATCAATGAGCAATTGTACCAATTTTTATCTTTGTAGCATTTATTATGGTAAACTGCCCCAAAGCGGGCTTATTTGATTGGACTAAAGGCTCCAGTTCCGTGACTGACGTATAACCGAGGTTCCACTGCGTAAAAATATCATTTTTAGAGAATTTTATGCTCTTTAATTTATTCTAGAGTAATTTTTAAGGAAAACCCATAGTTCCTGAGATATTTTCAAAAAACTAAAAAAAAAGAGGGGGGGACTTATTTTTGCCCCTCTCTCCCCCCGCTCACTTCCTATCCATCAGGACTTTTTACCTAGTCATTAGTAGGTATCAATGAGCATCTGTACCGATTTTTATCTCTGTAGCATTTATTGTGGCAAACTGCCCCAAAATGGGCTTATTTGATTGGACTAATAGCATCAGTCGTTGCTAATAGCAACGTGACGTCAATGCAAGGGGTCTATAATGTATTCAAAATTATACATAATGCTTGCAATATGGTAAAATATTAAAATAATTAAGTAATAAACTACAATGATGAAAAGTAAGATAATTTTGAAAATGATTAAAATATTGAAAGTAAAGGTCAAGTAAATGATCAATAATGTATAATTAAATATGCATAATAAAGGTAAGATACACTTTCCTTGAATTATTCAATGAAATTTTACTCATAAAGGTAACCTATTGATTCAAATCAAAATCATAAAGTAAAAAAGTTTTACTTAAAGTATCTTAAAGTAAAAAGTTTTCAAAAAAATGGGTTGCTCATGGAGGGAGTTCAAATGGGATGGTCTCTGAATGGAGGTAAAATTAGTATTGAGCCTATGGGAATAAATTTCGTTCCATGAAAAAAAAATGATCGGTCAAGGAGGTGGTCGCACAGGGAGGTTTCACTATATATATGTGTGTGTGTAAATATATGTATATATTTAACACTGGCGTACAGTTACAGAAAAGTACAAACTTTCATAGGAAAAAGAAAACATTATTCGTACCATTGAGCATGAACTCACAAAAACAAATTTTGTTAAAATATATAATAACCAACCTGTTAATTTGGAAACTACTGTCTGTTCCACTTCTTGCTGGGCAATTTTAGATTTTGTACCCTGTTAGGACTTTGTTCCAACATCATCTGTAATTTTCTCAACATGCTAGCAACCATGACTTCAGCATCTTTACCAGCTGATGTCATTAGTTCTTGAAACTAAAAAATAAAACATAAAATAATAACAATGAAGAAAAAACTTTTAAACCCTTCATGACAAGCCTCCCTTGTACCACTATTTTCAAATAGTGACTTTTTCCTTATTTAATAAATTTATATTAAGTAAGGTAAAAATGGTACTTTTTAGTTAGCCGGGCGCCAGTGTTATGTATACAAGTATATATACATATATATGTATGTATATATAACACTGGCGCCCGGCTAACCGAAAAGTACCGTAAAAATTACCATTCCAATATAGTAATAGTTACAAGGACTGTGTACACACTTTATATCACACATATGTTGTCATGAAGGGCTTAACATTACAATACATTTTGTAATGTATTTTTGTACCAATTTATATTTATTATTTATTATCAACTACACCGGTAGCAGAAAGTTAGAGATGGGAGTCGCAGATTTTCTTTTTTCGTTTGCAGGTTATTTTTCTATTGAACTCTTATTTCGCTTTATATTATGTTTGGCTCTTTCTTACTTAATACAAAAACTTAAGATTATTATTAGTAAAATTAATAAAATGCATAATAACATTTTTTAAAAAAGTGATCGTTTGATTAACACTTCGATTGTAAAACTTGCAACCTGTCAAACCTGTTTTACCTGCAGATTATTTTCTGCCTCTGAAGTATCTGTTGCAGACGACTTGGAGGATTTTCTGCTATTGGGTCAACTACTAAAAGTACACTTATTGAAAGTATGTACTAACTTTATTTGGTGAAATTCGTTGTCGGGATAATCAAGTAGTACCAAAAGAAGTAGTAGTATGAATTTCATGCCCTGTCAATTTTCACACTGCCAGTACAGATAAAATTATGGGGGGAAGGGACAAGAAGGGTAAGGTAATTTCATATTTATTAATTAAACAATAATAATAATAAACCAAGTTTTAATTTGTATGAATTTACAAAACATTTAATTTTTAAATAATTCTTATTTTGATTTCATTTTTTCCAATTTACTATTAATAACTAAAAAGTATTGATGGGCAATTTAAAAATTAACAAGCTAACTGATAAGCATTTAAGGCTCATGATTTTATAGGCTGTGCTTAATATGACGGTATCACTTCAGGGTGGTGGAGTTTGGCACTTGATATCTTAAGATATCTCTAGGGAGAGGGAGAAGATTCATTTTCGATATTGTTACCATTTTTGATCCAACCAAAATATTCATTTTTCTATTTGTAACTGTTTCTTTACATCAAAATATTCAGTTATCTATTTTTATGAAAATACTAAGTTATTATTAAAATCATTAAATGATTATATACAATTATTTCATTCTGAAATGTGGAATACCTCAACGTTTAGCTTTCCAATTTTTTTTTTATATATATATTTGCATATAATCTGCTGTTGGAGAAACCAGATAGTACGTTTGAAGTGATACTTGTGCTTATTAGTAAAATAAAGAGGAAGAATGTTGTCTATCTGTTTTGTTGATAAGAGCGGCAAGAAACAATATAGACTATTTCGACATACGGCAACAAGTCACGTGACGTCCACCTTTTTCTACCTTTTTGACGTCATCACCGCTAATGGGAGGGAGTTTTGGTGATTTTCTTGGCGATTTTCTGGCAACCTCGTATTACGGCAGTTTGTAAACAAAAAAATTAATAACATCAGTCTTACAATTTATAATAAATACTATATAATTTAATATATTGAAGAATATTAATAAAATCAGAATTACAGTTATCGCCGAAATGTTTATTAAATATATGGTGGATGAAAAAGGTTTCATACGCAGCTGTAATAAAAAAAAAATACTTTTTTCACTCAATATTATTTATTACGAAGAAAGGGAAAATTTGTAGTTACAAAAAAATCACTATTGATTTACATACTGCATACGATTACTTGCATATTTATTAAATATTCCATTTGAAACACCTATTGTACATACTATATTTATTATACCTATATATTTCGTAAATATTAAGTAATGTGAACAAATTGAATCCCTTTTGTTGTATAGATATATTTTATTTAAAGTATCACACAGCTGAAAAGTATTTTAAAACTTTTTACCCTTGTTTATGTGTAGTGTGTTTAATTGAATCCCTTTTGTAGGTATGTTATTTAAAGTATCACATAACTGAAAAGTGTTTTAAATCTTTTTACACTTTTTCTATTATGTGTAATGCGTTTTACTTTGAAGTTCATCATTAATTTTTTTTAATTAATAGAAAACTAATATACTAAAATCTGCCGAGACAGTATCGCAAGGAACCAAGAAAAAGTTCCGTTTTAAACATTTCATTTTTAGCTGCTTGATTTAAAAAAAAAAACTGGAGACCTAATAATTTGGAATACTAACAACTTTAGTTGTACCCCCCACCCCCTTCACCAGCATATAGTATTTTATACATTATTTGCAATAATTAAGCATTTTTTTCTTTAGTAAAAAGAAATAATATAATATTTTAAATATATCTATCCATATACAGTGGTGCACCCAGGATTTTTTTTATGGGAGGTGCCGAGCATTGGTGGCGAAACAAAATGAAATTAGTGAGGGAAAAATTTCTCTGCTTATGATTACAATAGGTAATTACAAGGAAACACTAATTAATCATCAAATTACCGTAATTAATTCAGTATTTAATAATAATTTATTTATTTTAATGAAAATTATTATATTTAAAATTTAATTAAATTAATAATTTAAAAGTACACTAATTTTTGAATGTGCAGAAGTTAAATACTTGAAGAGCCCTTAAACAAACATTTATAGAATTTCCTATTTACATTTATCTGACCGTGAGACATATTGTAGTTTAAAGGAAAATATCCAAAATAGCTTTGACGAAATGAATTATTGGATGCAAATTTTTGGGCTAGTTCATTTAAACTTTATTTGTCAGTCAGAATTTTTGGGAATTAATAAACTAATAGAGAATTTAATCTGTTTTGGGCATCAGTCAATTCTTGAAAGGCATTGCCTCTAGTCTTGGAAAGGGCAGCTGTAAAGGTCAAAATTAGCACTAGCCACCGGCCACAGGGCTAGAAAATGAAAAAAAGTGGCTAGTGAAAAATTGTCTATCAGCGGCCACCTTCCGGCCACTTTTTTACAAGGAGATTAAAAAAATTCCTTGCATTTCATCAAGGAATCAACTTTTTTTGGTTCCAGTATATTTATATTAACATATTTATTTGGGCTACTCAGTTTTAGATTAATACTTATAGAAATTTTACTGTTTAGCATTTTGAAATAAAAAAGTGGCCGCTAGTTTAAAGAAAGTGGCCACTTTAAAAATTAGTCCTACCGGCCAGTGGCCGCTAATGAAATTTCCCAATTTTGACCTATAGGCAGCTGCCCCTACTGCTACCGTGGCTCAGCCGACTATGGAGGCGAGTTGAATTGAACAGATAAAAAAATTCAGTAAATTCAATTAAAAACATTGTTACACAATAAAATCTATTTTTCTTTTTACAAATTACTTCAGTTGCAGTTACATTAATCTCTTTATGTATATATCATAAAGCAGCCCATTTTTAATCTTTATTCTGTCATAGTGGATCTTAAGTAAATTTTTAAAATGCGTAAGTTTGAAAATGACCTTTCGCTGACACAGGTTGTAACGGGAAGCATTGCAAATATTTTTAGTAATTTATAGATGTTCAGGTACAACATTTTCTCATATATCGAAACTGCTTCAATGGCATTCTTGCATCGAGTTATGAAAGTGATTTTTAAAATTTTCTGTACCACAACTTGAATTTGGCGTTCAAAATTTTTGAATTGGTAGAAAGCAAATCATGCGCATAAAATTCACACAATTAAAGAAAATTTTTTATTTCATTTGCTGTTGGAGCATCTTTTCCATTAGGTAGAAGAATTAAAAAAACTTTCAAAATGTTGCGGTGCCAAGTCAAATGTTCATTAAGTTCAGTCAACATTTGATCAACGAATGGAATAAAAATATTTCTCCTGAAATACTCTTTTATAGAATCGGCTGAAACATTGGATCTTTGTTTTTGTTTTGATGCAGTTCTTGGCATTTTAAGGTCAATATGAAAGTTACTGTCTTTCAAACAAGCTTCATCAAAAATTTTCTTGAAAGGGCTTTACGAATACGATTTAAGTGAGCCACAACATTGTTAATGAAATTTAAGGCAATTAAAAGGTCACTGTCACATTTTTGATATAATTTAGACAGCGATAATAGCCCGGGAGGCAGATGAACAGACCATCGCCTTATCCAGTTGAGGGCTGAAATTCCAGAATTAGACAGAAATCAATTCGCATATTAAAATGCAACTGGTCTGCCTGCAATTTCCTGCAACCAAAGGTATGAAAACATAGAAGACTGGAAGCAAGAAAACACAATGGTAAACCTACCAGTCAGCCACTAAAATCAGGTTTGCAGGTATTTACCACCAAGATATGAGTTGACAAACTCGTTGCATTTTAATATGCAAATCGAGTTTTAACTAATCCTGGAATTTCATCCATCAACTCGATGAGGTGATGGTTTGTGCAGCCTCCTTCTGGTCCATAAAGTGTATGTAAATGTATTCTGTAAGGTAAATAAAGAAGTTATGAAACCTAATACACAACGAATTTTTTAAAAGTTTTGCCTTAGAAGCAGGGCTGCGGAGTCGGACCCATTTTTGAGCGAAAGAGTCGGAGTCAGATCTCTTAAAATTCCCGGAGTCTGAGTCATCCATTTTACAAGCAAGTCTGCGTTGTCGGAGTCGGATCTGTTAAAATTCCCACCGACTCTGCAGCTCTGTGTAGAAAACTAGTCTCTGTCTTTTCAAGTTGCGATGTTTCAAGGCTATGAATCACTACGTCATATAATTCTATCATGGTCATGATGACTTCATGGCATACTACCCACCTAGTTGGACAAGCTTTTCGTAGTTTTTGTTTATTAATTTCCGGAGTATGTTTGTCAATATTGTTGAGGCGGACGTCTTGTCTCTTAGGAGTATTAAAAAAATTGTTTGTCATTTCAATTATGCCAATAGACCAGGAGTCGGCAGTGCAGACAATCACCTCATGGAGTTGGAGGCTGGAATTCGAATATTAGTTAAAACTCTATTCACATATTAAAACGCAATTGGTCTGCCAAGTCATATCTTGGTGGAAAACACCTGAAAACCCGATTTTTGCAGCTGACTCGAGGGTTTGTCATTGTGTTTTCTTGCTCCCAGTCCTTCATGTTTTCATACCTTTAGGTGCAGGAAAACACAATGATAAACCTACAAGTCAACCACTAAAATCGGGTCTGAAGGTGGTTTCCACCAAGATATGCTTTGGCAGACCAGTTGAATTTTAATATGCTAATCGAGTTTTGTCTAATCCTGGAATTTCAGCTTCCAGCTCGATGAGATGATTGTCTGTGTTGACACCTCCCAGTCTACAATGTAGTTTCTTATTTCTATCACAAATGCAGCATTTCCAATTGCTAAATTTAAACTATGTGAGTCACAATGAACATATAAAGCTTGCAGATATATAGCTGATATATGAGACAGTACACAGCCAAACTCTCCACTCATTGTACACGTAAGCTGAACCTAGGTAAACCTAGGCCAATGAGATTTGGAAGGAGGCAGATGCTGCCCTCTCCTCCCCCCCCCCCCCCCCCCCCACACACACAAACGAACTTTGATCCGTAAATATTTTAAATATTTTTCTAGTGTTCCTCACTTTTTTTGGAGGGGGCCAGGGATTGCCCCCTCCCTCCTCTGGGTGCACCACCGTCCATATATGCATATGTAAGAAAATCTAGTAAATATTTTTATAATCTTGTGGGTGGGGAATTTTCGGAAAATCTTACTCACCAAGGATCTTTTTCTTTCAACCAGCAAGCAAATTACAACATACAACACTGTTCCTACTGGTTTCAGTACACAGTATTTATAAGCTCCAATATATTCACTCAAAATAAAGAAGTACAGAAGTTGCATTTCGGTGCAAAATAAAATAAGTATTGCTTAGAACTAGGGATGCACCAGGGCTCGAAATGTACCAGAGCAAACCGGAATGATGTTCCGGTTCGTGAAATTGTAACAAATATTGTTCTGGTTCATGGAATTACTAAAAAATATTATTACAGTTTCATACATATAGCTTACTATGCTCTCTGTAATGCATTTTTAAAAATTAGTTTTTCTATGGTTAAATATAAATTTGCTATACAGTAAAGTCCCGATTATCTGAGTTAATATGGACCAATCTCACTTCAGATAAACAAAAAACTTGTATAAACCAGATTTACACAAATCATCACCAACTCAGGAGATATAAATTTCACTCAAATATAAATTTTCACTTAAAATTTACATTTATTACTTGAAAGACGGGGAATTTTACTCAAATTTTATAAAAATTCGCGCCAGAATTTTTATTTTAAATTATTAACTTATTTATTTAACTAGTTTTTTCCTTATTACCTTCGAAACTAGTTTTATAAAGAAATTTCTGGTTCAAACCGAAATAAATTCATTTGGTAGCGGTCAAAATGACCGTCACTGTCTTTCTAGTGTTAATTCATTCATTTTTATGATACTAGTAACATTTCTTTGATGTACATTTCCGTTACTTTTAAGAAAAACGGAGAATGAAATTGTTTTTTTGAAAAAGCCCTTGATAGTTTTTTGTTTGTTGAATGCCAATATTGCTGCAGTATTACGCTACTCAGGGTCGGACTGGGCCAGGGAAAAGGGCGCAGACCTTGTATTTTCAGAGGGCGCAAAAATTTTAGCGAACTCATGTAAATTTTTCTTGTTTGTGTTCTTCCTGGCTTGAGAAGGTTTAACACATTCACACAGCACCAAGAATAAAATTGGCTTAATATTACATCTCTGAGTCTAGATAGAAGACTTCGATATATAGAAGACTTCGATATATCACCCGTGCAATTTTAAAGTTCTATCAAATCTACACAATGCTACGCAATTTTTTAAAACGAATCTAGTAATATCTAAAAGTTCCGAGTTGAACACAGATTACTTTGTAGTAGATGACTGATGGATAGGACTTTATTATTTTGTTAATAGGTACCTTATAAGACTCACGGAGAAAAAAGTGATCACCCCTACCAATTCTCTTGCAAATGACTGTATAAAAACGACATAGATACCAATTTGGAGATTGTCTAGGTATTAAAAAATGCACGAACGTTAATTTTTCAAATGGTGAACGTTGATTTTTCAAATGGTAACATCCACTTTTGATACCCTAATTGATTCTTTACCAGCAAATAAAAAGATAGAGTTTATACAATTTTCTTAAATCTGAATACAGTTATAAAACAAAAAGTGTTAGGGGTTTATCCATAAGTTTCGGAAAATAAAATGAAATATGTTACAACCGAAAACACTCAATTACTCACCAGTCAAATGATACAGGAATTTTAAATTTATTATAAACTTTATATTAAATAAAATCTTACAAAGTATTTCTGTTAAGTTTCTACGATTGTTTTCAGTGGCTCTTTTGAAAAAAGAAGACGGTCCCCTTAAATTATGGAAAGACAAAATTTTTCCGTATCTCGAACACTAATTATTCAAATTAGCTATAAACTTACACATTGATGTTTTAAACGATTGTTCTTTGTTGCATGCAAAAATTAATAAATTAAAGTAACCAAAAATAAGGTGCCAAAAATGGGCGTTATTGTTTGTAAATTCAGAATTGGTGCAATTTTTAATATGTAGACGAGTTCGGAAATATAATTTATATATAACAATAATTAGTAGACATTATTTACAGCCAGTTGTATCTATAGACTTTTTTACGAAGATTTTCATCTGAATTAGCAAGGGTAACCACTTTTATTCCATTTATCCCCATTGACGCACTGAAAATCTGTACAAAAACTAACAAAATTTTTCGCACCAGGCACCAACTAGAGTTGCTGCGGTGCTGCTAAGGGTTTCAACCCTTTTTTTTAAGTATACTTCTTTATAAAATGAATTACTTATCAGTCAGTTTAAAATGAGATAAATTCAATTTCTGTTACAATCCGACAACAATTGCCTTTTATTTACTAGTTTTTTTTTTTTTTTTTTTTTAAGTAGAATTTTAAAAAATGGTATCTATTGGTGTCTCCCTCATGATACACAAAAAAATTCAGCATGCAAACTTCGCTTAAAATTTCTTTGTATCTAAAACAAATACGTATAATACTTTTCATATAAAAGTAGAAATTTTGAAAACTAAAGCTTGTGCTTCTTTTGTTCTTTTATAAAAAGTACCACATATTATAAGGTATTTAAATGTTGAAACATAAGGATATTTAAACATTCAAATCCACATCCCATTAAGGAATTTGAAAATAACAATTGCTTGTGAAAATTATGCTTATTACACTTGCAACATTTATATAAGGTGAGTTATGTATTTTGTAGGAAGAGGCACTTTGCGTTTGTGTCCTTAAAAAAATGACTTTATGTATCCGTAAAATGCTGCATTAATGTTGCACTACTAAAAAAATTATACACAGAAAGTACACCAAAAATGCCACTTTGTTAGCCTAAAAATCTCTAAAATAATTGAGTAAATTTACTCTTTTCAGCACCCTCTTCCTATGATTTGCAAAGTTTTTATAATAATTAGAGATCAAGGGAAATTATAATAAAACACTCATACTACAATATATATTAAAACACACATACACACATAAATAACGTCTGCATTCAACAGTTAAAGGTATATATAAATATTATACAGACATACAAACAATAAATACAATAAACCCAACTGGAGTGAAAAATTAGCCAGAGCCAGGAATCGAACCCGGGACCACAGTATACAAGACTGCTGCTCTAACCACTGAGCTACTCCGGCTGATGCCTGAGTCTGCAATTTTTCACTAATAAACCATGTTGGGGAAGTCACCAGCCATCTATACGACAGCCTTAGAGCAGCAGTCTTGTATACTGTGGTCCCGGGTTCGATTCCTGGCTCTGGCTAATTTTTCACTCCAGTTGGGTTTATTGTATTTATTGTTTGTATGTCTGTATAATATTTATATATACCTTTAACTGTTGAATGCAGACGTTATTTATGTGTGTATGTGTGTTTTAATATATATTGTAGTATGAGTGTTTTATTATAATTATCGTAGATCGATGTAATAGTAAAATCTATTCATCGTTGTCCTGTCATCCAAGGCTGTCGTATAGATGGCTGGTGACTTCCCCAACATGGTTTATGAGTGAGAAATTGCAGACTCAGGCATCGGCTGGAGTAGCTCAGTGGTTAGAGCAGCAGTCTTGTATACTGTGGTCCCGAGTTCGATTCCTGGCTCTGGCTAATTTTTCACTCCAGTTGGGTTTATTGTATTTATTGTTTGTATGTCTGTATAATATTTATATATACCTTTATCAAGGGAAATATTTAAGTTTATACAATTGAGAGAAATGCCCCAGGAATTGTATTCATACAAGCTGCAGGATCCCGTGGCAGCATTTTTTTTTTCGAAAAACCTATCATAATTTCTGAATAGTAGTCATCGCTTTATTTAATCATAATTTTTCCGTGATTAAATTCAAACAACTTTTTATTTAAAATACATACTAGAATTTCCTAATATTTATTTAGCCATGGAAAATCTGTCATTAAATAAAACAAAGATTACTAACTGAAAAGTATGGTGTAGATTTTGCGAATGAAAAAACGCTAACCGCGGGATTCCACAGTTTGGGGGGATTGTAATCCAGAAGTGTTATCAAATTTGTATTCCGCGAAAAAAAAGGTCATGTTTTTCAACCAAAAACGAAATCCGCACAAATAGTTTTTTTGTCTTCTGATATTTATCACATTCTTTTCTCAAGATATTTTCAATTGTAGGAGCAATCATGGCCGTCATTAAAAGTGTAGGAACAAGGTACTAAAAGCTAAAGGCCTGAAAATATGCAAAATATTTGGTTAAAATCTAAAACCTATCATTCAAAGAAGTGATGAAATAAATCTCGCCCAGGGCGCTGTAGCTACTAAGCTTTCTCTGCGTGTTTTCCCCCTCAATAGTATTCAAAGATGCCACCAATGGTTTCCGATCCTGAAATTGCTTCGATGTATTTTTAATTTCTTTGCGATAAAAAATACCTCTCTTGTGCTGTTTGCCTATTATCCCTAATGATTATTCTGATGATTATTTCTAAACGAATCCTCGAAATTTAGTACACTAGTCCGAATGTATGTGCACAACTTGGGAAAAAATATTGGAGCGGCTTAAGGCACTTAGGGGCGTGAAGTTTTCCGTGGACGAGGGGCCAGTCTGAGCCTGACGCTACTGCATAGCTACCAATTTCTAAGATTTTTTTCTTCCCTCTAAAACTTACCAGTAAATTTTGCCTAATTCAGTCGCCGAAATCTAACAATTGTCAACGATTAAATACGGCAAAAATTTGTATTCAATTTTAGAGATAACAAAACCGTACAAATTGGCAGCTATATGATTCTATTAGTGAAATGAAAATTGTAGGTGTAGCCTCTTCTTTCTGCTCAAAGTATTAAATAGTTTTTTAAATCGAACTTATACCTTTGGAATGGATTATTTTCTTCTGGCCATTTTTTCCCCCATTCTGACCAGAAAATCAGAGTTCTAACTTTTTACGGCTGCTCTTTCATCTTCACCTAACACTTCATTTGTAATGGCTGTTTCATAATAATGGAAGCTCTCAGTCCATCAAAAGAAAATAACTGGGTTAAAGCAGAAACTCGGTTAAGCGGGACTGTACTGTACTTTAAAAAAAAATTAGTCAACAATAATTTTGAAATAGCGTTTCGGTTCGTGGATTTTTCCATTTCGAGCCCTGAGATGCACCGAATATTCGGTATCTATTCAGTATTCATCCATGTTACTGAATATTCATTCAGTTATGCCGAATATCAAAATGTTTGTACAAATCTAATACTTAAAAAAATTTTAAACATATTTTCAAAAATCTTACACAACTTTTACTTTTAACTGTCAACTTATAAACATATTCAGAATAATCAGAAACAGAATCATATTTAAATAAAAGAGAATCTTTTTACTTTATTTATTTACTATTTGTAAAGTATCACTTAAGAAAATTAACCATTAATGAGGATTTTCATAGGCATTTATGATCTACCAATGCAGGTTCTTGACCATTGTCTAGTAAATAATCTGTTTTTTGCTTTTTCACAAAAAGAGTGTTTCTAAACAAAATAGAAAAACGTTCAGAGTTTTGATAATAGACATCAAAAAGCACAATTTTTGTCCAAGAAATCAAAATCACAATTTTCTTATTCAGTTATAATTACAGTGTATCTCATCTCACTCGAGATCAAACATGGATTTTTGTTTGTTCCTTTAACAATAATGAAGATATCAAAGCTATATTTTCAACTGACTTGCTTATGATTTCTGTGAAATATGATATGATAAGAAGTTCTGTATATTGCCACCATTCATATCTAAACAACTATGACCTAGATATTCTTTTATTCAGAATGCAGTTGACAGTAATTATACTGTGTCGCTGGTCAAAATTCAGTCAATTTCAATCATCACCTTTAATAGAAGCAAAATTAATATGAAACAAATCTCGCTAAAATACCTTCATTGTTGATAAAGCTGTGAACGAAAATTTCATTTCGGCTTGTAGTTACATACCTAGTGTTTTTGATTGATTGTATTGTAATTTTGATGGAATAAATGGATTGAAATGTTTGTTGAAAGATTTTAAGAACAGTCTGTTTGTTTACAATCTCTACAAATGATTGCTAACTCCAGTTACTGATCAAGGATGCATTTAAAAACTTCCTTGCTGAATCAAAGAGAGTAGAAAAGTTATTCTTGATGAGTTGCCACCATTTCAATAGATGGTTTTAAAATTTAACATTTTAATGCCTTTAAAATGTAAAAGTATTCATTCAGCCAAATATTCGGTTCACCTGTAGGCTGAATATGCCAAACATGCCAACCAATGTAAGGAGCGAGCAAAAGAGCATTGATAAAAAATATTATTTTTTTTAACCTTTACCCTTTTTTATAGCCAGACCCAGGCCGGGATCTGCTTGGTGTGGGAGAGGGGTCTAGTTTGTGTTTAAACAACAATTAAAGGACACTGAATTTTCACATACAGACCTTATGTCTTGGCGTCCTTATGATGTGGAAGACAAAACCAAACCCCTATTCAACTCGTCTCCATCGGGAAAGGCTAGTGATTAATTTTGACTTTGGCAGTTTTAGAATTAATTTGTACCAAACTGTGCCGGCTAGGTAGTCCAATGACAATGCAACCGTTGCTGGCACCAGATCCTTTGACGGGTAACGTCTTATTGAGAATCATAGAAATTATTTATTCTTCTTTTTCTATATTGATAAATATTAATTTAAAAGTTATATTACCAAAATGCCGGAAAAGAAAAAAGTGTGAAATTATTATAGAAACAGGAGGGCACGGAAAAGAAAAGATAATGAAAAGCAAGCTCATTTTATGAAAAGGTTTATTTTTTGTAATCTTCTGCTAGTTAATGTGTGTGTCGAATCTTTTATCAATAACAAAAGTGAAAGACTAAAAAAAGTAAATTTCTCTAACTAAAAATATAGACTTAAATCAATCTATGTAATCTAACTGTTTTTTCTGTAAAGGCAGAAGATTTTTTAGAAAATGCTGTCAAAGCTGCAGTTTTGAATCGAATTTCCTAAATTTTAAAAAGAATTTACATTTAAAAAGTAATACATAAATAAATTCTGAATTTTATTTCAAGAAAAAAAAATTATACAAAAAAAGTAAATTTACATTTACAAATATTTTGTTTCCCGGCTATCATAATTTTTTTTTTTTGTTACAAAATATATAGCTAAAGACATTTGTCAAAATTTAAAAGAAGCATAAAGATATTCGGTACTTTTCGGTTAGCCGGGTGCCAGTGTTACATATACATACATGTATGTATATATACATATATATTTATATATAGTATATATACAACATGTGTATATGTATATTTACATATATGTATGTATATAAATATGTATATATAACACTGGCGCCGGCTAACCGAAAACTACCAAATATTCTGTTCATTTTTTATTTTAAATTGATTTTTTCCCATATGTAGATATACAAGGTAGCGATGCGGCTTTTCCATCAATGATCGTCCCAGTTACGGTTGCTAGCGATAACCTGACGCTATAAGCTGGTTGCGCTGGAAAATTCAGCACCGTAGGATTTTGGAATAATTTCAGGCCATCCTGATTATTAATAAGGTCAATGGTGTACTACAGATGATGCAACATCTCGAGCCATGGGGTTGAAATTCAGCAAAAAATTTTTTGTTCTTATCACCAAAAATAGAGATTTAACATAATTTGTGACTTCATATACTTAAATGCGAAAATGTTGAATTCTAGAATTAAAATTGATTTTTGTTTATAATTTTTCACGTAAATTTTAAAAATGCAATAATTTAACTTAATAATGTAACTTAATCACCAATTAAATATTTTAAATTCTATTTAGAATGAACTTTGAATTAAAAAAAATATTTGATTTGGACATTTCTTTCTAACCTACATACATAGAAACAGGGTCAGATAATATAGACGAACATGCGAACGCCGTTTGCAGAAAATTTTCAAAGTTTGCAAACAGTTCTGATGGGGGTTTTTTTTTACAAATTTTTCATAAAAAAAATTATTAAGATCCCAGGCGGAGAATCTGCAAGGCCCATTGCAGACTTGTGAGAAGGTCTGCAGATAAAAAAAGCTATCTAGAAATTATTTGCCATGTACCATGGAAGAAGCGCCGTGGCATATATATTTTTAAAACTTAAAAATATTGGAAGTGTGGGGCTTATGCCGGAACGGCAAGTACAATGCTTTTTTTTTTTTTTTGCCAGGGCCGGTAGCAGAAACAGTGCAGAACCGAAGCAGGTGCTGCAGATTATTTTACGCTTTGCAGGTTAATTTAACAGATTAAAAATAAATTTTGTGTTGAAAAGTAAATGTTAAATGTTGATCTCTTTTAAATAAAGTTTATTTGGTTGGAAATTTTAGCAAAAGTTTATGCGCTTGTTTAGCATTTCTCTGCGATTTGCAGTGACTTTTTTACATTCGAAAGGGGAATTCGGTTTTAATATCTTAGTAAACATTATCCTCTTTTCAATAAAGTCTAATTCAGAAAACTGGAGGGGGGGGGGGGGTGAGAGCATGTAACGTAATCTGAGGGATTGTAAAGAAAACTTTTTTACTTTTGCTGTTAGCGGCGATATAGGACTTAAGAGGGGCATGGCATTTTTCTGCAGAAAATTTTTAAGAAATTATTTGAGTTTGCAGACAGTTTTACATTTTATCTAAGTCTGCATAGAAAGGGAGGAGGCAAAAGCCTATCTCAAAACCTGTCATGGCCTTAAAAATTAGAATCTTACTTTTGTTGAAAACAAAGTTGTATTTACAATCTATCTCATTGGTAAAAAAAATTTAATTTATGAAAGTGGCATTTGAAAATAAGAGTTTGAGAACTTAAAGAGGAGAGTTATTGTAAATATGGTTTAAGAGACAGAAATGAAATCAACTTACTGTTTCTTCTCATTTTTTTTTCGGAGTAACGATCCGGGCAAAACGCCCTAGTGAACGGCCACTTTTCAATGAAATCAATGAAAAAGGCTCTATCCACCAGAGATTTTCACCAGGCCAATAATTGCTTTTAATGTATGAATATTATTTTTCAATCACGTCAGGTAACAGCAGATTTAAGCTCTCGGCCTCTTCTGTTCATCTTCAGAGAGGTGGTTCTTAAGGGAACTTAATCTTTTCTACAATACCATGAAAGCTTCAACTACTTCTTGGCTTTAGATGAACTGCAACACAATCTTCCAAAACTATGATATCCTATTAGAGAGAGAGAGAGAGATAAATTAATGATCAATTTAACACCTTGGGGATGAGCATCACATATACCTGACTCATAAATTGCTCAGAATCCTTGATTATTCCCACCAGTTATTTTTTATTGTAAATTTTGCTTTATTTAATCAGGGCATTTTCTCAATTCAATTAGGCAAAATTTTCTGTTTTGAAAAACCGGTGATAACCCAGATAGCATGAACATTAGCAGCAAGTTTGATTTTTTCTGATATTAAATTGTCGTGAGAAATTCGCAGTAAATCTTCCGCAGGGTATACCATCACCCACTTACATGAGTAGTTTGTTATGAAACTGATGGCAAGACTGTCTTTAATTCACAAAAGTGACGAAAGCAAAAATCCCTCTGTTGAGAGAATAGATAATTAGCAGATACACAGAAATTTTATTCGTTTGGCACTGCTTTTATTAAACGCTATACTTATCAAATACCAAAAAAGGATTGAATTGAAATGTACAAATATTACCCTAACTTATTTATGGTGGTAAAAACAATGCATGTACCTTAACGGTGTGTATGTATCAGTAGACCTGGTCAGGTCTATGGACCCCTTCGAAGAGGTTAAACTTAACAGTTCTAAACAGTTGATGTGGCATGGAAAGATTATTACTTAGCAGTAAGTTTGCAGTATTTTTGATTACTTCTTTGCTGTTATTTTGCAATAACTTGGACACAGCATGAATTTAATTTGCACGATAAGTTAGCTGCAAGTTCAAAGTGTGGTGACTTTGGCGTTTGCATTAACTTGCTGCAGTTGTGTTATGAAATTTCAGTCTTGTCATGCTGAGCTTGCTGCAACTTTGCAAGTTTTCAAAGCAAGACTTCTGCAAACTAAAAAGGCTATGTGGGAAAAGATTAAAAATTCTGTAAAAGACATTCATCGCAAACGGGTTAAATATACAATAGTTATGTCAAACCCTTACCATAGAATGGTATACAAACACTGTATCGCATAGTTATAATAAGTCTACTAGATGAATTACTTACCCATAGTCAGGCAACATTACAATTTTTTTTGCATTACTGTAACTAAAATTCAGCCTCCTATAAACATTTAAAAGTTAATCAAAAATTGGGAGTAAAAAAAAAAAAAAAATCTGTCTATTATATGAAAGTCATCTCACTATACATTCAGGCTGTAACTTCTTAGAAATGCTACATAAAAATCAAATACAAATAAACGCACGTATTGTTGAAATAATAAGAATACACATGCATTTTTTCCCACGTTTCATATTGCTCATGCATCAGCTTGGATTACGCATATAAAATTTGACCACTCATAAAAGTAAAAAACACTGACGATATGCAATAGCATTTATCAGGGACAAATTCAAGAAGAAGGGAGCTGAGAGGCTACAGTAGCCGTACCTCCCTCCCCCTCAAAATCTGTATTTTTTACATAATTGTGTACACAAGATCATTTCCCAGCTCTCCACTTTCTCGGAACAAAATCCTAGATACCCTACTGACATTTTTGTGTATTAGAATTCTGAAGCATGGAGAGGATTGCGACCCCTCCCTTAATCTCTGAGAAAAGTATAAGTTTTTTAAAAAGCACTGAGAGATGGAAAAAGTATAATAAAAAGCTGTTAATGATTGTGATTAAACTGATTATTGCAATTTCATCCACCTCATTTTTAACCGTTTATTCCCTAACACTGCTTACCATATCCACTGAAAACATTCAGTTTTGTAAGTTATTGATATTTAACAACAATAAAAGAGTTCAACTCAAGCACATAACTTATATTTTGGTGTGGGGGTTAGCTTTCAGTTACGACGATTTTCTTTTAAATAAAAGTACATGAATACTTATTTTCACAGATGTGCTTTTGATATCTGTAAAATTAGGTAAGTCTTTTATTTTCAAAGAACCAACTTTTTTTGAAAAAGTTATGCACTTTTCATTCCTCCTCCAACCTAAAACAATCTTGTGTATGTCGTTGATCCGAAGATATATCCTACCTCTAATATATGTTAATATTACTCTACATATGACTACAAATTTTTTAATCATAATATTAAATTCGTAAAATTACACTGAGCAAAAGCAGTAGAAGTAACAGGATCATATCTAACACGAAAAATTTTTTAATATTGACATAAACAAAAAAAAAATTATACGAGATACCAAATAAAAGCTAGTCTGAAAGAAAATGAAACAGAAAAAAATATACAAAACACTTACTTAGTATATGTTTCTCCGTTTATATTTATTTTTCTATACGCTAGACGATAACAACAATACACGTTTTGCAAAAAATGACACTTCACACTTCGGCATTTTCTTAAAAAAAAAAGTTGTACAGAAGCACTTGACAATCGCATAATGTGCGAAAAAGAAGCCAATATGGTAAGCTTGAATTCAGTCAAAAGATGCCAAGAATATGTGCAGTCGAGTGCGCAGTTGGCAGAATTTGTGTTCTACCTTTTTTACGTCATATCAAAATGCCCTATACCGGGTGTCCCAAAAAGGACTGACTGATTTTAAAATTCAATAACTTGCAAACGGTGACAGATATTTAAAAAATTCTTGCAGGAGGGTTATGCATAAGGTCAAAAGTTTTATTACAGTGATTTTCGATTTTAGTTCGAATTACAAACAATAGATGGCGCTGTAAGCAATAGTCGCTAAATACAGGCTCGATTTCTGGTCCTCTCTCTTGTTCCATGCAGAAAAAGGAGATGGAAATGTATTATCCGGGCCACGAAGTACCAAAAATAGAGCCTGAATTCAGCGTCTATTGATCGCAGCGCCATCTATTGTTTGTAATTCGAACTAAAATTGAAAATCACTGTAAAAAAACTTTTGACTTTATGCATAACCCTCCTGCAAGAATTTTTTAAATATCTGTCACCGTTTGCAAGTTATTGAATTTTAAAATCAGTCAGTCCTTTTTGGGACACCCGGTATCTGTTGAATACATTATGTAAGAAAGAGCTATTTTTAAATACTTTTAAAAAATTTTATTGATATGAACTTATTTTATATTTAATATAGTGATATTTTACATACTCTTTCTTCTTTATTAGAAAATTTTATAAATAACAGATGTATAACAATATATTTGCATATAACTGAAAATATGTAAAAAGAAAATGAAAGGAAGAAAAAATAAAAAGAACTTTGAGACACTGATAACAATATGATTAGTGATGGAAGGGTGGGACATAATCCAGGAATGATAATGTAAGATATTGTAAAGGCCGGAAAGATTACAAAATTACTATAAAGTTGGTAACGTTATATATGTACAGCCTCTTAATATTAAAAGCTTTACCGATTCTCAATCAGCTGGCAAAATGACATACGAAAATTAATTTCTACTGTAAATGTATGTTTATTTTTAATAAATAATTTTTTTATTCTTCACTACACATAAAAAATTTATTTTTTGAGATGTATACATGCACATGATTTAGTGGGGGTTTTTTGCAGAAAAACTTTTAAATAATTACTTGTGTTTGAAGACAGTTTTTAAATTTTACATATAGCAGCTACTATAAATATAGGAATAGCGAAAAGGGAGTTTGTGCAATAAGGATAAGATATTCTCAAATAAATTTAATGAAGGACATTATAATTATACAATTATTGGCACAGATGTCATATTCGCCCCATATTGGTGCAATTTTTTTTCGGTTGCCAATTTGGCGAAAACATCAACAGCATAAACAACATAATCCGGGTTTCCACATCAAGCAAAATAACGGCACTTTGGTGCCAGTTAAGTACCCGTTGCGTATATGACATTGGCGTCAGAAAAAAATCGCGCCAATATGTGGCGAATATGACATCTGTGCCCAATTATTATTGTTTAAATATGAATATTATTTAACATATGATAAAACATTTTTTTCTCCTTAAAATAAGAGCGAAGGTTGAATGCATTTTTTTTTAACTTAAAATGCAATTTTTTAGGAATATATTAAAGAGACACCTTTTGAATATAAAGTTTTTTTAAATAGACTTTTAACAATTCTAATATAATTGAAAAAAAAAAAAAAAGATTTCTGTTTGAATGTTATTTTAAAATTACAACAGAAAATCATCTGTAAATATATATAGACGCTAAAAGGGATAACAAACAATATACCTACATTTTGATACATTTTAATGAAATGATCTACATGTTTTATACGCTACGCACAGCATATATATTTTCAAATGAATGTAATTTGTTGAAGGTCAAAGTCTGTTTTGATTTGTAAATCAGTCCACAGCAAGGGGGTGGTGGTGATTTTAAAACTTTAAGTATACATTCCTTATTTTTTGAAGACTTTAAGAAAAAAAGATAAAATTTATTTTTACAAGCTTAAAATAATTAAACATAAAAACAAAATTGTGTTTAAGACTTAAGTGTTTTTAATTATAAAAACACTAGTATAGCCTCGATCATAATTAAAAATGTTTTAATATAATAAAATATGTTCCTAAATACTTATTCCTACAAACAACTCCTTACACTTTCTCGATTTCATGTTTTATGATTCATTTACATTACCATTACGTCAATCCTATGTGTTAAAAGTATATATAACGGAACTGCAGTTATGTTATCAAAATACATTTGAAAATTCGCGATGGTTACGAAACGTGAAACGATACGTTATAACATGTTTTAAGTAAATCATGTTTATAGAAGTTAGTTTAATTTTAAAATGTAGCATGCTGTATAACATAATTAAACAAAATAGCGTTGAATCAAATATCTTTTCCCCATGGGTAACTTACACAGAAATCTTAAATGTAAGACAGTACAGGAGAAAAAAAGACTACAGTAAGAACGATTTAAATAATAATGATATATAGTAATAAGTAAAAGTAATGGCAAACTTACCGCATTTTCTGAAAATGTTAGAAACGTAGAATAAACTTGACACAAGGAAAGCTTTCAAAACAGACGCCATTGGGAGACGCTACGCTGGCCGTGAAAAGAAATAAGTTGCGCATGCGCAAAAATCGTACGGATCATAATGATTTCCGAACATGGGTTGGCTACACGATTATCACGAAAACCTTTGCAGGATAGTTATAAAGTAAAGCAAAAACGACCCTTTTCGGAAACCTTACATGCTATCTGGGGAAGTTATGTGATATTTGGAAGTGACGTATAAAAGATAAAAACACACTTCTGATGTCAGCAAAGTTTGTACTGAAAGAAATAGGAACTTGACGCTAAAAATCTGGTTTTTGAAGCCTATGTAGCAATCTCATCTACTTGATAAGTATAAAATAAAATAAGTAAGCCTGTAAAATATGTAAGCATGAAATGCAACTTGTATTTGTATGTTCATTTAACTACAAAAAATAAATGCAAGCTTTTTATATTATTTTACTGTTTGTAAGTCGTTTATAATTAAATTAGTTAATTTAAAAGAAATTAAACAGAAATAAAAATTTAAAGAAAATATAACTGAAGATAATAATTTAAGAGTATAAATAAACTGCGTTTTATTTCTTTTTAATTCCCTTTGGCATCCAAATGTCAATTGTCATACTCGTGCCACTAACTTTATAATTTTTTTAGAAAAAAACTTTTATTGATGTGATACATTTTTTAAATTCCTTTTTAAAAAAACTATTCAAAAAGTCACTAAATTGATTTATACTTTTCAAATAAATTTCATCCAAAAATACTTTTTCTCTTTGATAATGAAAAAATTATGCAATATTTACAGGTGGTGTATGAACGATAAAAGAAATTATAACTGAAGATAATAATTTAAGATTATAAATAAACTGTGTTTTATTTCTTTTTAATTTCCTTTTAGAAAAAAGTTTTATTGATGTGATAGATTTTTTTTGTTCCTTTTAAAAATCACTAAATTGATTTATACTTTTCAAATAAATCTCATCCAAAAGTACTTTTTTCTCTTTGATAATGAAAAAAACTATAATTGTGCAATATTTAAAGGTGATGTATGAACGATAAAAACACATTTATAATGAAAGAAAATTTTGCAATTAAGAATTTTTCATTCAGAATCATGTAATTCAATAATATGTTTTTTATAGGACTAAGACCCAATGTCCATTATATTGGACACGCCAAAACTCTATATAGTTTTTAGTTTTAAAAATAAATGAATATATATAAAGTTTTCTAGCCCCATAAAGAGCCTTAATCCTAAAAATGGTAAAATTTGCACGATAAATGCGAGCTTGGGTCTCAAGAAGCTATAGTAAAACTTGTGAAAACAGAGACTGTCTATAGCAGAATTCTTTCTCAAAGGGGAAAAATTCACATTTCGATGAAAAAATGCCATACAATTATATTTGCTGAGACCTGTCTAAAATGGAACTTTTTTCTAGTCCCTTTCGACTTCTTTTTTTCAGGTTTTACTACAGGCGCGCCATTTCAAGAGTTTCCTGGCGAAGGAACAGGAAAATTTTTCTTTGAGGTACAGGAAACGTTCAGAATTGCACAACGGGCAAAACTGCACAAATCTAAGGCTGCGTTCAGCGACGCCACCCTTTCCGCCCTAGAGGGCTACCCTGTCACGTGAGGTGCTATTACAGCCCTTTTACCCCGAGGAAAAGCCGGGTTCTTCGGGGTGGTTCGTTGCTGAACGGCATGGGGTAGGGTTATTTCTCAGAGTAAAGATAAGAAGTAGAGGCCGAATCCCATTGTTATTTCGGTCAGAACTTGAGGCACACATGTTTCCCGCTTTCATCGCCAAAAGGTTGTCTTTTATGGCGGTGATGACCTTATTGGCAACTGTCGGATTTGATTTATGCGAGAGAAACGCCGATGCTAGAAAGTTTCAGCGGGAACCAGAGGAGAAAAACCGGTTTGGCGCGTTTTCTCTGCCCACCATCACGTGACGGTGGGTAGCGATCCCGGCGTCAAGAAAGGGTTGCTATTTCTGAGTCCAGTTATATGAGAAGTCTATGGGTTATTTGACAAGACAGCAAAACAGTAAACAAATATGGCTGAGACGTTGATTTTCTGAAATAAACATGGCGTTTTATTTACAATTTACACATCGGATTTAATGTTATGTGGAGAAATTTATTATTAAGATTCTCACGATTTAGTTAGTATAGTGCTTTTTAAAATGAAATAATTAAAGGAAAGTGGATTGCCAAATTTATCAAGATATGATTGCAAATTGCATGAAATTATCCATGCCGTTCCGTTGAGGAGTTTTGTGATTCATTGTTTTTATTTTGCACATTTGAGTGTGGCGTTATTATCGAATTTCAAAAATGAAAATTTTGTTGGTTTTGCACTCGTGATTTTCATCTAGTACAGTCAAGATTTTTGTTATACCGCAGATAAACTTGTCCCCTGCAGTATGATTTAATAGATGTTTTCTTTTAATTTGAAACTAAATCTATATCTGGAATGCTTTCTTAGCCATAACGTGACATTTGAAATAAGGATTTCTTTTTTCAACTGAAATTCAACAACTTTTAGTAAATGCATCATGCATGTATTGCTGCAATAAATAATATTTGTTTATATGCATTTTTTTAATTCATTTCATTATATCTGTTATTCATTGTGTATATTAAAGGACAAGTCTGTAATAATATATTTAAATAAAGATTTAAATATTCTTATCTATTAGTTGTAACATTTAAAATATATTGAAACCTCAAATTTGAAAGCTCAATTTAAAAAAAAAAAAAGTTTGCTTATTTCAGTTTTAATTTGTCACTATATCTATAATATCATATTCAGTTTCAGTCCTTGAAAGATATCAGGATAATAAATATTGAAAGTAAATCAATGTTTTTAATTGGGAATCTTAACTGAGCAAACATCTTAATTGAGAAGCAAATTAGCTTGAATATATATAATATCTTGGTTCCTATTTTTGGTACATATTTATGAAATAATTTTACAGTAAATTTTAAAATTATTATGTGTTCGCAAGACAGAAAATGTACAATAGCAACATAAACAATTACTTCGATTCTTAGACATTTCAACATTCAAATAAGTATTCATTAAAAAATTAATGTGGCTTAGAATAAAAGAAGAAAAGGAGGGTTAAAAACATCATAACTTTTGAAGCTGTAGTATAATAAAAATTAGTGTTGTGAAAATATTTCTCTGTCATTTATTAAGGCTTTCCTCAAATCTAAAAGAGCTACTTTCTGAATTTACTTCTTTTCGGAAACACATAAGATTGGCAGGTGTTCTTATTCAGAAACAAACTATGTAATAGAAGGGCGTTATCCATTTTTTGATAAAAGCAATACATCTTTGAGAAAGTACTGGCAAAGTAAGTGCTTTGAATCAAATTTTCCAGAAGCGATAGCATGGGAAAGGGGAAAAACCTGCAGTCACGTGACAAGAATCTCTTATATCTCAATAAGTATTTTAGGTACTTCTTACTTATCCCGTCGACCAATTTCGCCAAATTATACACATTGACATAATTTTTATTTTAAATAACAAAAGAACAAATAAATTAGTAAAACATTAATAAAAAATGCAAATAAAACGTTGAATTAATGGTTTTATTGGCCATTATTGTCATTTAATCTTACAATTTGGCGACAGTAATTTGGTCGACGGGATGACTAAGAAGTACCATATTTTATTTATCAAAAATGGAAAACGTTATTCGATTCCAAATCCCTTTAATAATCAGGCCTGTCAATTTTATGCCTTTACAGTTAAAAATGTGTCAGAAAGCTTGCATTGTTGAGCACTGAATTTGGGAGAAACTTTAAGGTGTATTTCCAAAGATTCAGTTAAGAGAAGTTAATTATCGCAAGTAATTTTTTGGTACTTACGTATTAACGCCACTGCAGCTTATATATATAAATATGTGTATATTTATGTATATATATATATATATATGGGTACTTTTTGGTTAGCCAGGCACCAGTGTTATACATACACATATATATATATATACACACACACATATATATACATATGTATGCATACACATATATATGTACATAAATATATATTTATATACATATATATATATGCGTATATATAATACTGGCACCTGGCTAACTGAAAAGTACCTATATATGTGTATATTTATGTATATATATATACTTATTATAGCTGCGGTGGCTTTAATACGTAAGTACCAATTTTTTTTTACAATACATGGTGCCCGCATTACACATCTGAGAAAAATGAAGTCCAGTTTCGGTCTGGCTCTACTATGTAGAAAAAAAATGAAAATCTGATATCTGTGCGGCACGAGTCTGCTGAAAAAATTAAGCCCAGCCTCAGACACCTAGTAACTGTCAGATGCCGATCTCTACGCTGGATATTATATTTCTGTATTCATGTTGTCAAACTAGCATCGGCTTGTGACGTACATTTATACTTATTCTTGCGAAAGTCATATTCATTGAAAATGGCTCATATTTTATTAACTTTGTTTAAATTTTTATATCGAGCTGGTGGGCCCATTTAAATTTTTTATCTGCCCGGCCCGTTGAAAAAATTGTCCTAATTCTGCTGGCCTAGCTTGTTTGAAAATTTGCCTTTATTCTGCCGGGCCCGTGCAGACCTCCAGTTTGCACGTCGTCACCATTTCAAAACTTTTTTAATATCAAATGAATTTTCAAATATTTGATACATACATACGAGAATCACAATCTTCTTCAGACTCTGTAGCAGGCAGAGTTTGTTTTGAAAACAATTCCTTCTTAGCTTTTTTCCTCTTTTTACTTTTTAATTGCTTAATAAAAGCATTTTTTACTGGCTTGGTTAGAACAAAACTCCTTTTTTTCTGTTATCTTACTCTTACTTCTAATATATTCTATTTACTACTGCATTATTACTATAACGAACATGTTTCATTGTACCCCGTCTGCAAGTGTTTCAACCTCAGTGTACCCCCACACTGAGGTTACTAAGTAAAAATTTATTTACAAACGTTTAACATTTATTTTTATTTGTTTTGGAAATATGAAGACAACAATCCAAAGATAACAATGTATAGAAAAAATAATTATTACATGTAACAACAACGAAAAAGAGACAAAATTACTTTTAGTAAAGAAACTTACTTTCAGTAGTGTAAAACCAATAATCTTCTATTGCTAATGTTGTAGAAGTGTGAATGTATCCAAATCACATCAGTAACTGGAACATATAGTTGTATACCATGTATATAAACTGTAACTCTCTGTGACAAATTTGACTGATTTTGCAAGTAATGTTTCATTGTACCCTGTCTTCCCCTATATATTTGCTTTCATTTATTAAGTAAAATTTCTGGTTCAATCAATGTTAATTTGATCTGAGGCATATTTTCTAAAAATTTCAGGACTTCTCTTACTTATTTAATTATCAGAGTTACCCAGAATTAATAATTCCACCCATCTTTTATTACCACAAAAATATAGGTACTTCCTTCATATAGCAATTCCTAAGGATGAATCGTCAAATATATATGGCACTTTGTTGAATTCAGGAGGTAGCCTGGGGGAGGCACTCCCACAAGAGCAATAAGATGCCCCCCGCTACCTGGAACTCTATAATTGCCCCCCCCCCTCACCCAGAGCCATCGACTTCCCTCCCAGAGAAAGTGTCTGAATTCAACACTGATGTGGCATATATAGGAGATTGTCGAAACTTTAACTGTGACCTTGGCATAATTATAATAGTGGGGGCTGCTTTAACAAGAAAGTACCAAAATATCCAATAAGTGTATTTTAAAGAAACATTAATAATGGATATCTCTAGTATGTTAAATAAGATACCTACTTTGCATGCAAATTGTCTATGAACACTCTTATATTTAACAAAAAAAAAAACCAATGGAAAAAATACTACCTTATTTAAATCGATAAAAATGAAAAAAAAAATTGCAAAAGGCAATAAATAGTGTTGCTGCAGTTGTTATACTAGAAATATAAATGACGCACTATTCTTAATAACTCTAGTTTGACATTTAAATTTCCAAATTGGTACTTTTCTGGGCACTATTTGATTATCCCGTTGACCAAAAAACTGTTGCCAAACTGTAAGATTATACCCTTTTCTGTTATATTGGCTTTTGCTCTTTTTTTTTTTTTTTTTTAAATGCTTGCTGCATTTCAAGCTTCAGAAAATGAGATTTATTACCAAATGTCATAAATAGCTATATAAACAAACCTGGTGAACTTTTATTCTTTTTTATATATGTATTTATCTATATAATCATATAGTATATATATATAATTTTTTTTATATAAATTACTTCTGTTTGTATATAAAAATAGATAAATAGCTTCTTTGTGTTAACGTAGTACATACAATATTGTGTATGCTATCTTGGCACTAGTCAACAGATATTTGATACAACCCCTCATCTTTTTGGGAGCTACGGATTTCGAGCTTATTCTATCGACGATAATTTTCAAATTATGATTTTGAGACTTTCACATAAGTTGCTCTATATACTTAGCTAATACATTATGCATATTATATTTTGATTGCATGCACAGTGAAACATTTTTTAGTAAACCTGCTCATTTTTCATCCAATTTTTATTATTTTTTTAATTCTGATTGCAGGGTATTATGTACAATGTTTGTCACATTTTCTGAAAAGAACTTTTTTTATATTAAGAACTCTGCAAATTAGAAGCAGAAAACTTTGCGAAATTTGGGACTGTTTTTATAAAAAATTAATATCTCTATGAGAATACATGCTATCCTCCTAAAAATGAATACAGTTTATTACAATAAGCCACTTAATCATAATCTCCAGTTTGAATGCTTTTGCTACAATAGTTTTTACAGGGTTATCCAAAAGATATTCGTTCTTTTTCAATTTGTTGACGGTCCCCTACGGGCTTCAGGAAAAAATCCTCACTGAAATTTATGACCTGTACTATTCTGTTTACACACCTGGAGCTTCAGGATAATTCCTGAAAAAGAACAAATATCTTTTGGAGAACCCTGTAAAAACTAATGTAGCAAAAGTGTTCAAACTCGAGATTATTAATAAGTGTCTTATTGTAATATACTGTGTTCATTTTTATGAGGATAGCATGTATAGTAGTAGAGAAATGAAGGTTTTTATAAAATCAGTCCCAAATTTCGCCAAGTTTTTTGCTTATAATTTGCAGAGGTAATATAAATAAAAGTTATTTTCAGAAAATATGACAAACAGCATTGTACACAATACTCTATAATGAGAATTAAAAAATAATAAAAATTGGATGAAAGATGAGCAGGTTTACTAAAAAATGTTTCACTGCACATGCGCAAATGCAATCAAAATGTAATATGCATAATGTATTAGCTAAGTATATCGAGCAACTTTTGTGAAAGTCTCAAAATCATAGCTTGAAAATTCTGAAAATTATCGTGGATAGAATAAGCTTGAAATCCATTGTTTCCAAAAAGATGAGGGGTTGTATCCAAATATAGGAGTACATGCAATATTGTGTACGCTATCTTGGCACTAATCAACAGATATTTGATACAACCCCTTATCTGTTAAACAATTTTTAGTAAACATGCTCATTTTTCATCCAATTTTTATTATTTTATAATTCTGATTGCAGAGTATTGTGTACAATGCTGTTTGTCATATTTTCTGAAAAGAACTCTTTTTTTGATATTAAGAACTCTGCAAATTATAAGCAAAAAACTTGGTGAAATTTGGGACTGTTTTTATAAAAACCTTAATTTCTCGACGAGTATAAATGCTATCCTCATAAAAATGAACACAGTTTATTACAATAAGACACTTATTAATAATCTCGAGTTTGAACACTTTTGCTACATTAGTTTTTACAGGGTTATCCAAAAGATATTCGTTCTTTTTCAATTTGTTGATGGTCCCCCCCAGGGTTGGGTTTTTGACGTCAAAAACTGGTTTTTGACATGACAAGCGTCAAAAACTGGTTTAAACCGTCGAAAACTGTCATAAACTGGTTTAAACCGTCAAAAACTGCCAAATACATGTAATACACTAAAACATTTAAAAAATAGGTAAACATTAAATAAGTCAATGATTTATGTGATCTTTTATTGAAATTTAATAATTTAAAAAATATATTATTTGCAATAAAATTTTTTTTTTTGATTTTTCAACCAGAAGAAAATAATTTTGTACAATTAAATAATCCGGATCAATTTTACCCCCGCAGCATGTTGCAGCACACCACGTGTTTAGCACATTTATTTACACCCAAAAGATTTTTGAGTTTAGAGTGTATGAAGCGTTAGAAAATAGTCTGTCTCTTAATTGATGCTTTGCTAGTAGGACTTGATAGCAAAAGCATTGCTAGATGAGCAAGTTTTGAAGCAGGCTCAAAAAGCTGTTGCATTTAATGATACCTTTCCACTAAGCAATGGAGTCCTCCCTATAGCACTGAAATAAGAAGACGGGAAAGGGGATTCTTTAGCTTCATACACAATCAGTATGGGTAAGCATCCATAAATTCTCTCTGTAGCTCAAGCGCGAGCTGGATCAACTGATACAGCAGTCAACCTTTGTCCCTGATGGTTGGGATGCAAAGTATAAGCCAAACAATGGTATGGTTTCATGATTTGATTCCTTCTATTATGCACTTTTTCAATATGGGCTTAAAGGAATTTTCTTTTAGATGACCGAGCCAATTTTGTTCAGTTTTAAAATCAAAAACATTTTTATATATTGAAAGAAAGCATGTTTTAAAAAGATTTTGACTTTAAGCTTTTTTTCTTTAATTACTTCTCTTATTTTGTAAATGTTTAAAATTAATAATCCAATTTTAATTTTGAATAGAATGGTTATTGCCTAGACTAGAATAACATTGATGCACATTATCTTGTTATATATACAAAAAAATCTGCACTTTTCTAGGTTTTTTTCCCCCGTAAAAAAAGCTAGCTAATGCTTTAAGCTCTCAAAAATAAGAGAAATTAAAATGATTTTAAGTAAGAGAAAAAATGTACAGCTCAGGTGAGCTTAATGTATAGTTTTTAGAAAAACACAATTTTACAAAAAAAAAAAAAAAATTAAATAAAAATTTTACCCTGTTAAAAAGTTGTACTTAACAATAATACTTTATTACTAGGTTTAAAGTACAGTTTAAACCCGACATAAACTGACACATGTCAAAAACCTGCCAACCCTGTAATTATTACTAATACTATATACTAATTATACAATTACAGTAATAGTGAATTTTAAATATTACATCTAATGTGTTACATTTAATGTGAAATTTTACAGATCACTGTAGTATTTGAGGTTTTTGACATGACGGTTTAAACTGTCAAAAACTGACATGTGTCAAAAACCTGCCAACCCTGGTCCCCCCCCCTCCCCCCCAATGGGGTTTTGGGGAAAAAATCTTCACGGAAATATATGACCTGTACTATACTGTTTACACACCTGCAGTTTCAGGTTGATTCCTCAAGTATTTTTCTAGATATTTAATAAAACGTCAAAAATCGCAAGTGATCGGTCACCTTTGGCCATATAGTGTATATTGTATATATACATACTGTTGTGAAGATAATCAATTCAATAAGTTTGAACGGATTACCTTCACAACACATACATGTATTGGCATCCGGCTAACCGAAAAGTACCAAAAATTCTTTTAATTATGGGATTAACAAAAATAATAAAGGTTAACAAAAGGTGATTTCTTTATAATAATAATAAAGGACTTTACGTTGTAATATCGATACAAAACAAATAGGTGTTGCTATCCAACGTACAATTTATACACAAGTTTAACATAAAACTCTACGTTTTGGTTTATTCTTTAAAACCTTCATCAGGAGAAAAATTTTCTGAAATATAGGACTCATTTCATTTATAGACTTTGACCATGCTAAAGTTATTTCCAAACAAGTTATTCCGCGCAATGCTATTATTCGTGAATCTTTAGAAATTCGTCTAAGAAACCATGAAGTGTGTAATGATAATGTTTCCTTTCACATACCAGAAATATGGCTTTCAATTTTGAAAAGTCAATGAAAATTCCATTTTTTCAGCTAGTCTTTCTTCGTTTGCATCTTTGATTAAAAGATGGCGCCACTGAACTCTTTATTTGGGAGTAAGAGGTTTCCGTTAGAATGTTTTGAATTTTGAATTGATTTCAAAATGTAGCACGTAAAGAGTTTGTTGTCGATTTATATTTCAGAAAATTTTTCTCCTGATGAAGGTTTTAAAGAATAAACCGAAACGTAGAGTTTTATGTTAAACTTGTGTATAAATTGTACGTTGGATAGCAACACCTATTTGTTTTGTATTTGTTTTGTAGGTGATTTCTTTATTAGAAATTCTATAACTTATGAGAACACCATCACATGTCAAACAACTTTCTTCTTTTTTTTTTTAAAAGTATATATTTTAAATGCATTGAATTTATCTTAAAGTAATGAAAGATTGAATAAATACAACTATACTTTGAATATATATGTAAACATAACTAATCAAGGTACAGATGTCATATTCGCCCCATATTGGTGTGATTTTTTTCGGTTGCCAATTTGGCGAAAACATCAACAGCATAAACAACATAATCCGGGTTACCACATCAATCACTTTGGCGCAAGTTAAGTACCCGTTGCCTATATGATATTGGCGACAGAAAAAAATCGCGCCAATATGGGGCGAATATGACATCTGTACCCTAATCAATAAGCACTTAAATCAATAAGTAGACAGCATAAAATTAGAGCAAAGATTACTTACTTAAAATAATAAACTTTACTTTTAAAAAGTACATGAATAGTAAAAATTGAAGTATTTACTTCTTTAATATAAAATCAGTCTCTGAAGATTTAAAAGTGGAAAAAATCTTAAAGAAGACTAGTATAGGAAGACTAGTTTTATGCATAAAATTTGCTATTTAGTGATACTACGAGTTAGAAAAGATAAAACTACAAAAATACTTTCTTGTAATATGCACACATTGTACTTTCTTTATTAAACAATGAAAATATTAAACTCCTATGAATAACTTTATTTAAATTTAGTTGCTACAAATAACTCTTACTAATTTTAGAATTCCTAATGAACAACACTTTTCGGATAAAGGTATAAACTAAAAATACACTTGATGAAAATTTTTAACTTTTTAATAGAGTTATTATTCAAAAAATGCACAAGTAAAATAATTTTGCAAATGCCAAATGAACTTAATAATATTAATTTATTGTAAATGTAGATCCATTGGTGACATATAAACTGTAGGATAAATGAAACCAGGGAAACAGCAAGAGTGGTGTAGATGACATCTAGGCCAACAGCAAGCTCAAAATACTATAGTGTTGGCTGGGAAGATCATATTATATAAAGAACTAGCAAGTTACACTCGAAGACAGAATATCGAAATAAACTCCTGCCTCCAAGTGTAGCCAGCTGTCATAAAAATTCCACACTATATCTTTCCTCCATTCTTCATTATTCAGTCCATTTTCTTTCAACAGTCAAAATCATATCTTCAGTGATAACTGTAGTATGTTATACATTTTAAATTAATATTTTGATATTAAGTTCATTTGAGATTAGGAAAGTTATATTAACTGTACATTTTTAGATAACAACCATATTAAAGCGTCCTTTATTTTTCAGTAAATAATTTCATTTTATGCCAGTGTCTGAAAAGTTTCATCTATTATAAACTCATTAAGTATTCCAAAATAAAAGAGAGTCATCGATAACTACTAATTTAAAACGAAGTAGTAATTGTAATGAGTAGTATAATATTTCATTTATTAAAAAAAGTTATGAATAACATTATGAATATATTTAATTTTGCTGTAAAAATATAAATAAATACTCTTTTAGTTTCATTACATTGAGAGCTACTTGCCTAGAAATACATTTTGAACATTATATCAGTGCTACTGATTTAAATCTGAGCTACATATTGAAATAACTTTAATTCAATCTGAGTAAACTGTTTATTCAACCCAATTTATGATATTTCAGAAGTGATAAATTTATTACAAGAGAAGATAGATTTACATAAGATAAAAACTTTGTTTGTAAATATGGAAAATCAAAAATAATAGGAAGCAAATTTTTTCTACTAATATAAACAAATATATATTTAATAGGATTATTCAGAATGCACACATAAAATTACTTCATTTATATATTAAAAAATAAACTAGCATAGTAATTTCAAAATAATATAAATAAAATACTTGTACTAAAATATAATATTGCTGAAACAATAATATATATTACACAAATATCTATTTCAAAAAGTAACATTTTTGTTAATAATAACAATAAAGATGATCGCTTAGTTGGAATTTTCATGTCACGTGAATTTTCAAAACAGGTGTGAATTTTCATTCTGTGGACTATTAAATAATCTCTCAAATTATTTCGGATATTTTTGAGATTTTATGTTTCTCACTAATTAAAATTAAAGTTAAGAAAAATTAATCATGAAATCTTGTAATGCAAATGATGGAAATATATAAAAAGGTTATTACATTACACACACACACACATGCAAAAAAATGCATTTTCACAATGCTCTACTCAGCACACTTCGTAATTTTTATTTCCCCATGTTAATTAAAACTTATGAATGATGAATTAAAACTTACATTGAGAACATGATGACATGATGAATTAAAACTTACATGAACTTTCTGTCGTTTACCTACCAGGTAAACGGAAATAAAGATTAAACAACATCAGTTGTATACAAGATGTATTCAAGTCTAATATAAACAAACCCAAAAAACCCCCCACGTGATCAAATCACCCCAGAAAACTTTGAGGGTGGAATAAAGCCACTCGGTGTGACACTTTCTTCCTTCCTGAACGCTAACCCGGGGTAGCCCTTATCACGTGATTTCGTCTCTGAACGACCACCCTGTAAACAGGGTGGAAAGTGCCACTCGGGGTGGCAGTGCTGAACGCACCCTAACAGAAAATGGGAAAATCCCGCACAATAAAAGAAGCTCTGCGTGAATTTGTCTCCTTAAATTCTGTCATGGACCTGTGATTATTCTGCGAATTTTTTTTTTATTTTCGTGAAAGTCCACGAATTTTTTTTTTCGAATTCCGCAAAATTTATTCGTCAATGGATCACAGAAAAAAATCGCAAATTTTGCAAATTTTGAAAAAAAAAATCGTCGCGGAAAAAATCGCAAATTTCTCCAAACGACCGTGAAAAATATTGCTACCTTCATCAGAGATAGCGAAAAAAATCACGAATTTGGTCAAAAGATTGTACAAAAAATCACAAAATTTAGTCAAACAATTGAGGAAAATTCGTCAAACAATCGTGAAATAAGATACGAAAATTAGTGTAGCTATCGCGCAAAAATTACAAATATTAATAGTTGGTGGTAGAAATAAGTAATCACGTATTTCAACAAATGATCGTGAGAAAGAATCGCGAATTTTGTCAAAAGATCGCAGAAGCAAATATGGAATTTCGTCAATTGGTCGCGGAAAAACATTGTGAAATTCGACAAATGGTCGTGAAAAAAAACCCAATTTCGATAACGGTTTCAGAAAAAAAAAATTGTGAATTCCCTGAAACGGTCGCGGAAAAAATCGCAAATTTCGTCAGATGATCACGAAACTAGTTGGATGTTCCAATCCCAAAACTTTCTTCTATCTTATACATCTTAATATTTCAAAAAGTAGCTACACATGTTAATACTTCAATATTATTAGTTCAATACTATACCAACTTTGATTTCATCTTAAATTTCTGCTTCAGTCAATTAAACGGACTAAAAACGAGTTAATCTATATCATGATATTTGTTGAAATTAATAATTTACCTTATTCTGTTGTTATCAGCTGTTTGTGAATAGCCGGCTTAGCAGGAAGCGAGTTCCCGCCGCTGCACGAGCCGCCGATCGACAATAGAACTACGAAAAATCAAGAAAAGTATACAAAAATCGCTATCACAGAGCCCCTTTACCGCGCAATATTTCCAAATTCAAGGAGGACCTGTTGGCCAAAGCCAAAAACATGCACAAAAATTGGGTTCAATTGCATGCATAATTTTATACATTTTGGATGGTACAATAAAGAAAATGACACAAACATCGCTATTACAGCCCCCTCCCTCTTCCGGCAGATTTTTTTTTCAAATTCAGGAAGGACTTACTTGCCATAGCCAGAAACATACACAAAAAACATACACACAATTCTATGCATAACTTCATACACTTTTCGATGGTACAATAATGAAAATGGCACAGGCATCGCAATTATAGCACCCCCTTCTGACGGAATTTTTTCCAGTTCAGGGAGGACCTACTGACCATAGCCTTACACATACACAAAAAATTTGGTTTAATTCTATGCACAACTTCATACACTTTTCGATGGTACAATATTCAAAATGGCACAAAAATCATTATTTCAGCTCCCCCTACCGGCTAATTTTTCCCAAATTAAGGAAGGACCTGCTTGCCATAGCCAAGAACTTAAAAAATTTTTTTCGTTCAATTCTGTGCATAACTTCATACACTTTTCGATGGTATAATATTCAAAATCGCACAAAAATCGTTATTACAGCTCCCCCTACCGGCGAATTTTTTCTAATTTCAGGGAGGACCTGTTTGCCATAGCCAAAAACTTAGATGAAAATTTGGTTCAATTCTATGCATAACTTCATACACTTTTGGATGGTACAATATTCTAAATCGCTATAACAGCGCCCCTACCGGCGGATTTTTTCCAAATTCTGGGAGGACCTGCTTGCCACAGCCAAAAACTTAAAATAAAAATTTGGTTCAATTCTATGCATAACTTCATACTCTTTTTGAGGGTACAATGGCGACGGACAGATAGACATTTTCTATAAACATGTTTTGGGGATCTCTGACCCCTAAAACGTGTAAATCCGTCGAAAACCGGAAGTCTAAAACTTTCGATTACAATGCTTTCTTCTATTAAAGATAGAAGAAAGTAAAGAGAATCATGAAATTCAAACAGTCATGAGATAATCAGCCCTCGAACGTCATGAATAGGTCACGAAATTTGCAACTTTAGTGATCTATAGCAATAAGAAAATTTTTATTAGTGATTTTCTGCAAGTAAAGGTAAGGTAAAGCGTTTATTGTTTCGGATTGCGTTTTCACTATTATGATGTGGTTTCGTGTTAATACTATTTTTCAAAGAAATCCTGAATATTTTTAGACGAAAAAGCTACATATTTGAACATTAATGAATATTATATGTTAATTTGTCTACATAAAACGTAAAGTTTATATTAAAGATATAATTGCAGACTTCTTTTACAATAACTGTATTAAAATATGGATTCATTTCTTTCATTTCGGGTCGGGTTCCCTTTCAATGTACAGTCGTGGAAAAAAAAAAGTAAACACCCCCTACTAACTCCTCAACAAATTATCGTAGAAGAAAGTTACTGGTACCGAACGATTGCAAATAAAGTCTACTTTTAAATGAAGTATATAAAATTTGCTTAGGGGGCCATCTACATATTAAAATGAACCATAACTTTGTTCTTTTCAACAGCAGTACACAATTCTGACAGCATAAATGAACTCTACACCTTTCAATTAGCCTAAAAACGAATTTTTATGCAATTCGTACCATAAGTTTCCGAGAAATTAATTATTTTAAAAAGAGCGTATTTTAAGGGCTGTATCCAAATTGAAGTACCGTACTCGATTGTTAACCGAGAGAGCTCCTTTTTTGATCAAGGCACCTTAAGCGCCACTCACGGATTCAATGAAGCGTGTTAGATTACAGTACAGCAGAATAAATTTCTAAATGTCTACTTACTTCCATCATAGATGGCCCCTTAAACCATCATTTTGCCGTTTTTTAAGCATAATTTGAAAACTACATGGAAGACAAATGTGAAATTTTGGTTTTCCATAAAGCACGACTTAATAAATCTAAATCCATCAAAAAAATTGTAGGTTGCAATTCATAATTTTTTCAAATATTAATTTCATAATTTATAATTCATATCATAAAATTATAAAAATTGCAAATTCAGCGTATTTATGCTTGGGTATATTAGTATTATTACTACAAAAAAAATTAGCACATTAGGAGCATAATTTCGAAAGATATAAATAAAAATATGAAAATGTTATTTAACATTAGAAGCACTCAATTTTGAATGTTTATAATTCAAAAACTTATCATTCAAATGACTTGAAATTTGGTGTCTAGGCATAGTTTGAACCGAAGATTTGAAATATCTTGTTAAAATTGGGTATTGTCATTGAAAAAAATGAAGTTTTCATTAGTTTTAATATGTAGATGACCCCCTAAGAAAATTTTATATACATCATTTAAAAGTAGACTTTATTTCCAATCGTTCGGTACCAGTAACATTCTTCTACGATGATTTGTTGAGGAGTTAGTAGGGGGTGTTTACTTTTTTTTCCACGACTGTACAAATCTTTTTAGCGGATAACGTATTTACTTGAAATTACAATCCTGCGGCAGGATAGGTTGACGTATTTTCTTCGTTGCGAGTGAGGTACACTTTAAGTTTCTGGGTATTATGCTTTATCTCTTTCAGTCGGAGTCGGGATGACCTGGGTTTTAACAAGGAAGCCCTGAATATTTTTCAAATGAAAAACTATAGATTTGACTATTAATCATGGTCCACAGTAATAACCCATGTGTTCATTTCTGTACATAAGGGATAAAAATCATAGACTACTTTATAATAAACGTGTTAAAATATACAGCAATTTTCTTTTACCTTGGGATTTGGTGGAAGCGTGTTGGTTTTTTGGGTTGAAGAAATTGTTTTATCGGGTGCGCGCAGACTCCATTCCTAGGTGTTGAAGAATTTTGAGAGTGTACCATATATAATATGATTTCATAAAGCAAATAATTAAATAATTTGATGACGTTGCAATGATTGCAGGAAATATAACATGACACTAATATTCCAAAAAAAAGTAAAAAAGTCAGATAAATAAGAGTTTGAATTATACTCGCTCCTTCATCCTTCCCCCACCACCGAAAAAAAAAAAAAAAAAAAAAAATCTGAAAAAACTCTACCCCTGAATTTCTAGCCCTGAGGGGACTAGTTTTCCTAAGATCCAGTTGTATACAGCTGAGAAGTAATTGATAAAAAAAAATGTCTCTCATGCATTTTTAAAATTAGCCAAAGTACGATATATGTCTCAGCTTAAGAAAGTTCAAATAGGAAATGCTTTTGATAATTATTAATTTCTATGTATAAAGCATTTATCTAATGCATATGTTTTTATTACAATCAAATCTGATAAATTATTTTAGCGTTTGAGCAATTTTTAAATTTTCTTTTTAGTCTGACAATTGATGGTTGATAAATTTTTTGAAAAATCAAATTCCTTGCCGGTGGGCTATTGCTAACAGAATATCTCTATTCTGATCAATGAGAATGCTCCATAATATATTCAAGTAACCGTTTTCGGTGGTGGAGTGAAAGCTACAGATTTTTGTGAGTGATATTTCTATGGGATCACGGATTTCCCTCACATTTTGTTGCATTTCTGTGTTGAAGTATCATCAGAGCGTTGAGTTTGAGTCTGGACAGCCTCTATATCGTACTGGTGACATACGGAAGCGACTCAAGAGTGAAAGGTTCCATTCTCTCATTGGTTGATCAGAAACCGGTCTTGGCTTGCTTCTCATGTATGATTTGGCGATGAAATGCAAGCACTTTGAGAAATATCGTACCTAGTTAATTCATGCTATTTTGGTGAGAGATTTCTGTGGACGAACTTGTCTAGTGGTTAACGCCCTTGTCTAGCAAGCTCAAGTACGCGGGTTCTATCCTCCCGGTTACTTTTATATTTTTTATTTGTGTTTTGTTTCGATTTTTATTAAGTTGGTTAATAAAGATTTATCGACTTTTATTATCCGTTCATTTCCAACAATTTTTTTAATTGTCAATTAAATAATTAAATAAAATTTTGATTAAATTAAGTTTTAATTGTTATTAAATAAAATAAAATTTAGTTTTAAATAAAACTGAAATTTAATTTTTATAAAATAAAATTTAGTTTTAAATAAATTTCAAAATTCATATAAGCTATTTTTTTATGAATTAAAGTGAACATTTATTGTAATTAAATAATAATATCTCCTAAACTTACATACATTATTTTTTTCCCTTATAACTTTAGTATCAGATAAATATTAAATTAGCAAAATTAATTTTTCAAAGTTTTCTTTTAAAATTAATTAGTATTTTTCATACAGAAAAACTTTATTCATTTATTATCAAATGCTTTGTAATTTTTTATTACGTATAAAATAATGTTAATGAAATTAATTTTTAAACTCATATTACTTATAAGCTATTTATTTCAATTTCTTAAAATGAATATTTTTGAAAATATAATGTTATTTCCTACACTTATATAAATATTTTTATCTTATATTATTTAACAATATATCTGAATACATAACTATATTCAGTTTATTTTATTTGAAAGTAAAATTTTATTAATTTATGAATTCATATTAATAATATTATTAACTTAGCAAGTAATTAATTATTTAAACCAATTTGTAATTGTTAATTGTTAAATACTTTTTATTAAAATTTCCTAAAAAAATTTTAATTGTTATTATTAAAAAATTCTAATAAACTACTTTTCAAAACAATATATATATTATATATATATTATTTGAAAACTCAGTCAAAAACATAAATTATTTTTATTAAAAAATTATTATAAATTTCCCCTTCACTATTACCACCCTAAATATTTGAAAACTAAATTAAAGCTATAAGTCCAAGTAATCATTAACTAGAAATATTTAATGCGACAAAATACATTATAAAAACTTCTTATAGTTTTTGGTAGTTATTGCTCAGATATTATTGTTTTGGGTTCCAACTTTTTTTTCTTCTTTTGGGTGTGTGAAAAAAAAAAAAAAAAAAAAAAAAAAAAAAAAAAAAAAAATCTGTCATTATTATTTAATTTATTTTTTCATTATATTTCACTACAAGTGTGTGCTATGATTTATTTTAGCTTGACCTTTTTCATTCACTATCTATGAAACACTTTATTTTTGGAATTTTTTTTTTTTGCCCTATTTGTTATTTTGCAGCAATAATAAATAGATATTAATATTGCAAATTACTATAAGGGCGAAGTAGAATTTAGATGATCTAAATCCCTTTCTGACAATTTTGATTATTTGAATACTAGTTTGGCCATTTAATTATTTATATTTACGCATACAAACTGCCATGAAAAAAAAAATGCATACAATTTGACTGAGTATTTTTATTAATTGTTTTTTATATATTTATTATTTTTTTAAAACACATCAGCTATCAAGGAAGGGGAGGGGGAGTGCTTGAGTTTACTGTTCTTTGCACAGATAACTACAGTCAAAACACATAGGTAATTAAACGCAGTTGCGTAGCCAGGATATTATTTCGGCGGGGGGGGGGGGGGGCGTCTAATCCCCTAAGCTTCTCTCCTCCTGATGCAAAGCTATAAATTTAAAACTATTAATTTTACTTTTCGCATAAATATCAATTTTATACTTTTAAAATATGGGATATGTTTTTTAAGTCTAATTTACATACACCTGTATATACAAAAGGAATAATGTCTAATGTGTAATTTAAAAATAATAAGTCTAAAATATTTAAATTGATTACTTTCTTAAAAGAAAGTCAGTTCTATCAATTTTTTGCAGGGAAAAAAAGATATTTTTAAAAATACCATATCATTGTTTTCCGTGAATCACTTTATATGAAAAATAAATTTAAATTCCTTACATGTCGCAAACAAAATTTAATATGATTGCAACATAATACTTGAAATAATCTCAAGTGACACTTGGCGATTTGTTTTGGTGGTGAAATGAGGTGTGCCCTCTGATTTGTTAGGAAGAAATGTCTACCACTGCTCAATAATCAGGTCTTGTAACCTTGAGAAGTAAATCACGGGATTCTTCTCAACCAATGGGAGAATGGAACCTTTCACCCTTGAGTCTCTTCCGTGACATACGCACTGAGTGCATGCTCAAACCGTACTCACAAGGAAGGTCTCCATACTGGGCATACTCAGAATATGTTGAAAAAAATGGTAGTGAAACTACTCATGTATGTAATAAAGGATCAGTTAAAATTAGCGGCGGAATTACAGTAGAAAGTCTGTAAAAAAATAAAATACTTTCGAAAGACGAAAGCGATGCGCAGTTTGGCGAGCAGCAAATTTCCTCGCCAAAAGCAAACGATTTTAATGAATCTGACAATTGCCTTTAATTTATTTTGAGAATGTGCGGTATTTAATGAATTTAAACGTAAATCATTTATTATTATTACATTTTTTATTATACTATGCTTGTTGCCGATTTGAATGAAATTTTGCCACTGTTTTATTCTCCAATCCACAATTTTTTTAAAATTTAAACGGCTTTATCGCTTATAAAAATAACTTTTAAGGCCAGATGAATAATGCTGCCGTTATAAATTTCCATACTGAAGAAGTTGTTTCCACAGCAACAAAGTTGAATCGACAGTGTTCGATGGGGCATATTTTTGAGTTTGAAACAATTTTAATCAATTTAAATTTTGTTTTAAATCGTAAAATATGGTAGTTAAATTTCGTTTATAAGTACATATAAATATATATGACAGAACTATAGTTAAAACAAACTAAAAATGACAAAGCTAAAGTTATTTAAATTGAACTTATTTAAACAAATTCAACATAAAAAGTTTTTTCCTTAAAAAGTATTCGACAAGCGTATTTTTAAAAGCGCTTTTTTTAAATTTTATTTCCTCGCCAACCGGCGATAAGTCGCCAAATAAACGAAGTTTTCATTATTTTTTTACGGACGTTCTATCGGGGTTCCGCCGAAATTTTTTTATAAACATATATACCCACAAGAGAAGAACATTCTGTATTTTTTTCAGATTTTTCTGAGTATGCCCGTATGGAGACCTTCCTTGTCAGACCTAGATCCATATGTGATCCTATGAAGACCCATCCATGGTTCCAATAAAGGTTTTTTTACCATTTGGAAATGGTTGTTGTTTTCGGTCGAGGATGGGGCCAAAAGATGCTCGCATTTTATTATTTTTTTAAACGAAATTCAACGATGTTCTTTACTTTTAGAAGAATTTTTACTTGAATTGGTAATAGGAAGGCATAAAATCGTTAAAAATTGCTTGAATAGGTAATCGAAAGGCATAAAATCGTTAAAAATTGAAAAAGTCACAAAATGGGTAGGCGCAAATGATCAGATATGGAAAAATCCGAAGCCAAAGATCGACGCAGAAATGAAAATTGTCTTGCAAAGCAAAAATCGAGGTCTTCAACTCATTATGTAGGCCATGAAAATCGATTACAGAATAAATGACGAACGCGAAAAAGGAAACAATCTAATGTTTAATCGATTGATAGTAAAAGAACATGTCTCGAGAGGCTCCAATCCTCTAGCCACGGCGTTTTACAATCGGTCGATTCTAACCGGGAAAAATTGAGCTCAACGTAGGTAATTTGTCGCAATCTGTGGATGATTCGGTGGAACTGCTTTCGATTCGTAAACTGTTTTCCTTCTCAAAACGGGCCTTGGAGAGTTTATAGATGAAGGTTTTGGTCATCTGAAGTTTGATCTTTGCGATCTGTTGTTAAAGAGGTTGCGACGGAATTTGGTGGACGAAATTTAGATTTTTCGGTTAAATTTTGTTATGAAGGTGATTTGTCGCGATCTGTGGATGATTCGGTGGAACTGTTTTCGATTTTTAACCTCTTATTTTTCCCGTCTTCTCTTGTCGAAATGCCCCAAAATTAAAACTAAGTAAGTATTAAGTCAAAAAAAAAAAAAAATCCAAATGGTCGTTGTAATCTATTAAATTACAATTTTTTTTTTCTTGTTCTTGTGACAAAGGTTTTTGTGCTGTCGGCTCATGGACGTTCGCTGCATTTGTGATATGACTATGGCATGACTTATTAAAAAATTGTGATCACACTTTATAATGGCACAAATATATTTGTGCTGCGCGCCTTTGTGCAATATAGACAGTAAAGTCGATTATTTTGATCAAAACAATAATAAAATTTCTTTGCACGACGCCCCTAAAGGCGATTTTTTAATTACTTTTAAGCGGTTTAACAAAGAAGTAATGTATATCATCACATATGTGATGAAAATTTAGAAACTACTTTTAATAATTTCATTTTTCGTAGACGATTCTAATATTAGCAATACATTTTAATGTACACTGCTCAAAACAATTAGGGGAGCACATGGTTTTAACAAAATTTCGCAAATATATATATATATTTACACCGATAACTAACATAAAATAAAACATCCATAATTTAAAGCGTAGTAGAAAACCGAAAAAAAAAACTTCACAAGCAAATTAAAGATTATGACGTCAAAAAGTATAAAAAAGGAGATAAGTTTAGAAATCAGGATTTAGCAGAAACAACTGTTTCATTGTCTCAGTTGTGACATTCAATTGCTTAGCTTGTGCTTTGAGAAAAGGTGACGAAAATGTCACAACAATGTGATTTAACGAAATCCATGGCTTGGGGTGTTATCGGGACAGTTGAATCTGAGGAAATACAACGAAGTATAGCGGACGCTGTTGGGGTCGCAAGAAGTGTCAATGCAAGGCTGTGAAATCGATTCCAACACACGTGGAATGGTAGACATCGACAATGGCAAGGTCGGCCATGTGCTACCACAGAAACTGATGGCCGATATATCCTGTTAACAGCTCGTCGAGACGGAACGGGCAACACTACTCTGCTGCAAATACAGTTGTTCTTGGCCACAGGACGAAGGATGTCCAGCCAAACAGTCCGAAATAGGCTTCATCAGGGTGGTTTCTATGCACATAAGCGAATGTATTCCGTTCTGTATTCCGGTCTGTATTCTGTTGATCTCAAGCAACTGTGCGGCCCAAAGATGGTGAGCAACTGAACATCGAGTTTGGAGGCAACGTTGTTGGAGTCAAATTTTGTTTACAGTCGAGTCCCGATTCAGTATGGATGTGATATCTGATGTGTTTTGACATGGAGAGAAAGAGGCACTCAAAATAATCCCTTATTCGCTCGTTAAAGATAACATTACAGACGAGGTGGATTGATGCTATAGGCTGGAATCAGCATAGGTGGATGTACGGCCTGGATATCATTCGGAATGGCACTTTGACGGTCCAAAATTATGCAGACGAGATACTGAGACCTCATGTCGTATTTTATGTTGCAGCAATTAGTGATTTCTTTTTTTCCATGCATGATAATGCCAGACATCGTACAGATCTTCTTGTGGAAAACATGCTTGAAGCTAAAACAATACAGCGTATGGAATGACAAGCATGCTCTCCTGACCTAAATTCGGTCGAGCATGTTTGGGAAATACTCAGACGACGCATTGCTGCGAGACCAAGGCCTCATTTTACTGTTCGGAACTTGGAGATTGCAATTATTAAGCAGTGGAACAGTATCCCCCAAAGTCTTATCGATAACCACATCGTATCCATGGAAAACAGGTGTGCAGCAACCTTAGCTGTTCGAGGAGACCACCAGGGCCTGATTAATGCACGGGCCTCCGGGTCCTTGGCCCTGGGCCCACCAATTTCAGGGGCCCACAAATTTGTGTGTATTTTCTCACAATTTAAGTTTTTCCACTGTTTGCATTTTATATATTGGTCCCTGACGAAAAAACAAAGTGTTACTGTAATAAAAAACCTCCATATTTAATTTTTCTGTAAAAGTCCTTTTCAATTTGAGAGTACCTATAATTTTGAAAACTTGCCATATCCAGAAAATCAAATCTGGGATTTCATCTTATTTGAGAAAATGGACGGTAATTCATTTTCTTGATTATTCTTGCAAGTTAAATTTTTTTTGTAAACTTGAAACTTTCACCCAAACAACTTTGTCAACTCATCAAAAACACCTACTTTTTTTTCTGAAAGTGTCGCCGGGAATGGGGAGGTAGGGGGGCCCAACTTTTTAACAGGCCCTGGGCCCAACTTCAGCTTGATCGAGCTCTGGAGACCACACGCCATATTAAAAATCTTGCATCATTTCTAAACAATACTTTTTTTAATCATTTACATGAAACCAAATTGTTGCCCCAAACCATCTTTTCATTTCATGTTCTTTCCATCTTTTCAAACTACAAAAGCTCCCTTAAAAGTTTTTATGCGTCTTCTTTTCTGTATTGCGCATTGATACAAGTGTACTATCCATTTTATGCCCATATATAACTGTCTTGCACTGTTCTCTTCACTTTTTTGCTTGCTCCCCTAATTTTTTTGAGAAGTGTATTTTATTAATTATAATATAATTTACCCTACATTCCTGTTTTTCCTTAATATGATTTCAGGATTTTTAAAGTAAGATGAGTTTTGCAAAGTGTGTGCGGCCAATACTGGTCATCACACTGGACATCAAGTTACCACCGATTCCGATTCCAATCGCTGCGACAAAATCCAACTCAACACATGGAAAGGGGCCGGAACATGTCCGGACAGTACCGTCACATCATCGACTCCCTGTCGTGGAACCTCATAGGAGAACCACTTCTGGAAACTAGCGCGGATCCCCCAGGGCCCGACATAGGCTATCTAGGGACCCAGGGCAAGCATCATTCTGAGGAGCCCCTTCTATCTATACCTCATATTCTATATATCTCTTCTAAACGAAACACCCAAGTTTTTGCTGATTTCGTCGAAATTTTCACAAATTTTATTTTGAAAAAAATATTTCTACGAGTCCAAACGTTTCAAAATTTTTGTTGGTGATTTAAATCTTGTCTATTGAGATGCTCTAAAAAGATTATGTTAAAATATGGAGGTTTAGTTACTTTTAGCATAGAAAAAATACAGTCTCCATGAGGCGCGAAGTGATCGTCACTTGCAGGTGTATTTGAAAGGCGAATTTGGAATCTTCCCTCGATTCACGCACTTTTGGCGAGATTTGTTTGGCGAGAAATGCATTTTGAGATAAAATGAAAAATATGGAACCGAAGTAGCGATCGTGCGCGAATCGAGGGAAATGCCCAAAGAGAGTTATTGTTATTGTTATTATTTCGCTGTCGCTTGTTGTGGCGCATTTTCGGTTGGAATTTTATTTGCGTTTTTTGTTTGTCAATAGCAATAAACCTTTTTTATTTTATTTATTTACTAGCAGGCTATGCCCGCTGCGCTGGTCAATATTTCCAAATGGACTTTGGATTAAACTAAATGGTGAATTTGAACTTGTATTTTAAACAATATGGATCTTCAGCTTGACCTTGCTCATCACTGAAAACGATGCGAACGCCATTGCGATATAATGTTATCTTAAGCGTTGGACAAAATTTAGCAATTAAGAAGTAATTGTTTTAGTTGATTATAAACAGCGCACTTATGGTCGGGTAATGAGACCGTTATGACAACAGGAATTAATACCTCTGTAACTAATCAAGATATAATGAAATCGTATATACTAACACCATTCCTAAAAGTCATGCAACAGGGCCACTTGTAACAAAATATGGTCTGTAGATTTTTTTAAAAAGGCTAAACTTTCATAATCAGGTTCACTTAATTTTTGAACTTTTACTGTTGCTCTATAACTAAGTACCCTTGAACAATATGTATACACTAAAACCTTTCCAAAATTATTACCTAACTAATTGTGGTATATCCTACGATAGTATTATAAACAATCGGAATGAAATACAAATTTCCGTTGTAAATATATAGTAGATGATGATGATGCGATTTTGTGTAATAGTAAAGTTTTCGCTTCAAACATAAACGATTCTTTCAACATTAAAGCTAATACACCAATATGTTAAGTATCCGAATACGGAAGGTTAACTTAAATTCTCATGAGCAACTACTCAAAGAAAAATGAATATGTGGCTTTTGTGATATTTTTATGTCAGCCGGGCGCAGATAATAAATCAATAAAGATTGTTTTCATAGCATATTCTTATTTTATTATTTTCATTTAAAACACAAACCTTTCACTCATTTCATTTAAAATGCATGCCTTATACTAATTTCATTTAAAAAACTGAAAAGATAAACAATAGCAGGAAATAATGCCATAATTAAAAACAAAAAAATATTTTTAATTTACATACGCAAAATGTAACTACTGCTACTGGGAATTTTAAAAATGCTATCAGCGAAATGTGCGCACGGTTGTTATAAATGTAACCATTTTTTCTTCTTATCGAGGAGCAATTTATAAATCGCACAATATTATTCCAATTCCAATTTCTTTCATTGAGGAACCTATGACCGGAAAAAATGGAAAAAGACTTTTGTAGATTCTTCGGATGACGGCATCTGACGCCATAAACCGAGTTTATATATATGAAAATAATTTTTAAGTCGTTACAAACATTGCTTTCATACTTAAATATTTTCATTGGTACTACTTGTTATCCCGTCGACCCATTTCGCCAAATTATATAAATCGCCAAACCATTCGCCAAATTATATAAATTGACATAATCTTTATTTTAAATAACGAAATAACAAATAAATTAGTATAACATTAATAAAAATACAAATAAAACGTCGAAATTAAAATCACCTGATGACGTAAACACGTGTAGCTTGTTTAAATTCAAGTTAATTTGATATTTACGATCAACCATTATTGGCATTTAATCTTATAGTTTGACGATAAATTTTTGGTCGACGGAATATCTAAGTAGTACATTTTCCATTTTTGTTTTATAACGCTAAATTCTCAGTAATTTTTTTCCTTTTATTTTACATAAAATCACTATTTTTTTTTTTAATTAAGATGCTTGCATTTTTATTTCAAACTCATAGAGCCGTTTTTATTTTTTAGCCAAAAGGGTTGATTTGAATTTTTTCCGTTGCTAGAGTAACGGATGTAATGATAGATATTTTGAGGTTTAGATGCCAAAGACACCGCCAAATTAGAAAAATATGAAATGTGCCATGAACTGTTGGCTTATAAAAATTTATTTGGTAGCATTCGATTCAGCATACAAAACTACATTAAAATATGCTATCATTTGACGCATAATTTTTATATTCGATTTTTTCCCCCTCCACGTGCAAAAACCATTAGGGGTGACACTTTAGAAAGTCCTTTCTTAGCAGAAGTCTATGTCATAAGAAGTATTTTTACCACGATTTTCAAGATTTTAGGTTCAGTAGTTTGCGCTGTGCGTTAATTAGTCACCTAATCCAGACTTTATTTTATATACTATATTAGATATTCCATTTTGCGGTGAATCGATGATCGAAAATTAGTCCAATATCATTTGAAATATTACATAACAGAGGAGAAAGTACGAAGAAAGACGAAGAAGAAATGACGAATTACAAAAGACTTGTATTTTTTTTTTTTTCAAAATGTTGAATTTTTCGATAGTAATAACGTATTAAAACATAAATTTCCTTAAAAATTATCTTTATTTCCTAGATTTCGAATCTGTGAATTTTCCTATAAATGAAATTGGCGATATGACTTGAGAAAAAATGAAATAAACAATAGATAATATTTGCTTATATAAAATGGGTAATATTCGTTGATCTGAGTTCGAGTTTATAAATATCACATGCTTTCGGAATTACGGAGAAAAACATTTTAAAAAGTATGAAATTATTTTACAATATGTATGTGTGGCAGAGATTCACACTGAAATTTAAGCATTCGATTCCATTTTTTAAATAAGAACTGATATCTATATAAGTTACAATTGAATATGAAAATGTACCCAAAAAATGATCTCTTTCACCTAAAAAAACACCATTTGTGAGAACATCCTCAAGCTAATGTCACGCTTATGCATTTTTGGCTTAAAATCACATAGTTTGGCGACAAAAGAAAAATAAAAAATTGTAAAGAAACAAATAGTAATTACACATGTGACTCACAGTTACATCTGCTTGTTTCTTCTTTAAGTCACGTGATGGGACAATTAGATATAAAAGAAAAAAGAAAAGAGCAGAACAGAAAGAAAATGTCGTTAAAATTTCATCTAATCAAATTTTCTGATTCGTTTCCATATCTAACGCAAGCGATAAAGAGCCAAATATTGCGTATCAAGTGTAATATTTCTTATTAAATTAATTTTTAAGCATTACAAATATTTCTTTCAGGTTTTGATTAAATGTTTCCGTTTTTTAATATTATCACTCATTGAAACGGATTTTCTTTTTCTTTCTTTCCTTTTTTTTTTTCATTTAAATAAAATTAGTAACAGTTTTTCTTTTATTTTTCGAGGTTTAATAGCCGTTTCAATTTTTTTTTTATCAACGATGAATTTCGCCAAGAAATAAAATGGTAACCTTATCGCCCAAAATAACAGAATCTTCCGTCATAATTCTAAAACTAATATAGGTAGAATAATGTGTTATAGCTTAAAACCTTCCCTGAAACAATACCTATCTAACGGTATAAGTTCCGTAAAAATCCATGCAGTAGAACTCGAAATCTAGGCGTTCGGAACGAAATTTCCGTTTGGATTTTATATATATAATAGATAATAGATAATAGATTTTATATATATATATAATAGAATAGATAATAGATTATGTGTTATGAACTATCTCAAAGTTTAAAACAGATCGCATTGTTTGATTTCCCAATTTTAACAATATCGCGTTATGTTAGTTCCACATTCCACCACCAGGGAGCGCACTCTATTCTTAACGAAAGCGTATCCGAACGAAACTCCTTCGTGCAACCTTTCCGTAGATACATGAATCGGGAGGGTGGCGGTCTTAACGAATAATGTAAGATAATTGCTGAAATTACTACGAAAAATATGTTAAAGGGGCCCTACGCGGGCCCCTAATAGAGTTAGAGGAAATCGGAAGACGGCAAAATAATCGCGGGGAAAAGTTTGCTTGGGTGCTTCGGAGCTACTTTTGGCGCGAGATCTAAGCTCTACGACCAATAGGAGCCCAGATATTTAAGGAAATATGAAGTTACAAAGTTCAATATAAAAGAATTTTCCGTAATAATTCTATAACTAATCTAGGTAGAATGATGTGTTATAGCTTAAAACCTTCCCTGAAACGATACCTATCTAACGGTATAAGTTCCGTCAAAATCCATGCGGTAGAACTCGAAATCTCGGCGTTCGGAACGAAATTTCCGTTTGGATTATATATATATAATAGATTTTGTGTTCGTGCTGAAGAACTAGCGATGTTATTGTATCAAGAAGCGTCCTTTTTAAAAAACATTCTGACACAATAAATATCTTTCAACTAACTGACACATTGAAGACTAGAATCAGAAGATTTCATGAAATACTTTTAAAACATACAAAGTTAAAGAATTGTTTATTAAACATAAACATTTGTCAATGATTAAAGTAAATTATTATTCTTAATTTTTTCTTTTCAATGTAACCAATATGTTTTTTAATATTATTAGTAAAATTATAAATAAAATATGATTGGAATATAATCCTTAATATAACTTTCTCTCCAAAACTTTGGAAAGGAATGTAGTTACTCCCTTAGTGTTGACTTTAGAAAAAAAAGGCCGCTGGGCGGAAATTTTTCAAAAAGGGGACACTATTTTACTACTAAACACTATATTAAATTTTTTTAAACAGGCCGGGTGAGCAGAATAAAGACAATTTTTGCTATAATGGTCTAAACCGAACTGATAAAAAAAATTAAGCGGGCTGACCGACACAGTACAACAAATTGGAAATAAACTACGCTGATAAAATAGAAACAATTTTCAATGGACATGACTGGTATGAGAATAAGTACAAATATGCTGCATGAGCTGATGCTAGTTTCACAACATCAATACAGAAACATAATATGTCCATTTTAGAGATTGGCATCGGACAGTTAGATGTGTGCGAGTCAGTGTTGAATTTTTTCAGCAGACTCTGAGAGTGCCAAAATCAAGCTTACATTTTCTCTACATACTCGGGCCAGGTCGAGCTATAACTGGACTTAATTAATCACAGAACGTATCAATGCAATTTATTGTAAAAATAGTAATAGCAATAATGAATTTCAGTTAACAGAATCTTTAAATATGTATTATAATAAATTCTAGAATTAAAAAAAAAAAAAAAACTAATTTTAGTTTCTTCTATCTTTACAAGAAGAAAGTATTGGATTCATGAAAAATTTTGACTTCCGGTTTTCAATGGATTTATACGTTTTAGAAGATCCTGAACATGATTTGATGGTTTTTAGAAAATGTCTATCACTCTATGAGTCTGACGTTACTTTATAGGTAACTTTAGTTAAAGGAAATCATCCATTTATTAAATATTGTGTTAATACCAAAAGTAATTCGTGAAATTTACGGGGAGAGGGGAGGGGGGTGCACCTTCCACTGCTTGGGCGCGCATTCTTTCCTTGGGTTATAAAGGGCCCAATTTCAACAGGATTTGGTTCATTCAATTTAGATTACAATTCAGCTACTTTCTGTATTATAAAATTTTATCTTAAGACTTCAGTTGCCAACATTTTTGAACATTAATGGGGCATTATTTTTTCGGGCTCTATGGGCTTGCTTGATTACTACGAGAACTGGCACATTCAACTTGGCTTTCGATTATCTCTGGCACATGCAGAGCACTTCCGGTACATACTTGCCTTAAGTTGCGGGGAATGCAGTTCACAGGTTCCTTCAGAAGGAGGTTTGCTGGGAACACACAAGACACTGCAGAAGATAATGGGGCCCCCAAAACTAGGTTCATTTATTTAAAATATTTTCAAAAGATATAAAATCATACAAACTTGAGTTTTATTTTAGGTTATTATAATGGGCCCTGGGCAACACCGGACATACAATATAGATTCAACTAACAGGGTGTTCCAAAAGTGCTGAAAGATGTTTCATGAAACACACAGGAAATTCAAGAAATGATAGAGGATGCTTCACGAGATCTAATGATTCAATTATACTTAAGAGGCTACTTCACTAGTGCTGTAAAAGTACCGACTAAATGAACACCCGTATGTATTCGTTACTTTCAAACACACTACCCATTAGAAAATATTTGTTACTCATTACTCTTTAGAAAACGGATATTAAAAATTATCCTAAGTACTAGTACACATATATTCGATGTATTTTCTAATTTTCTGAGTTGTTTTTTTTTATTATTATAATTAGTTTTAACTGTTCCTTAAAATAATAGATAAAATCTATATGGATGCTTACACTAATTTAACATTTCATAAAGTATAAAATTGGGCATTCAAAATACTGCATGTGAAATATATGGTCATAAGACTACAGTAAATATAATTATATACCGTATGTGAGATCTTTTCAAAAATTTGTTACCGTTACATAGACCCATAATAAAGTTTTGTATGAAACCTTTCTGTAACAGAAATCTGTGTAAAAGTGGAATTCACCTTGAATTGAAATATTCCAAGATCTGATTTCCATAAAAATAATACAAGGAAATGCATCTGCTAAGATGAAAAATTTCTCTGAAACAGAATTCCTTAGGGATTTCTCACAATTCTATCTCCGTAAGTATTACTGTATGTATTAAAGAAAAAAATAGTAATTGAGTATATTAATAGAAATATTCACTGCTTACTGAAACCAGTAAAACATGACAACTGAACGTGTCTATAACGGAAACTAGCATGAAATCGGTTCTCAAAACATATTTACCTCTGCTCGACATTGCAAAATTTTCTGACACATTCATATACTCAACTAATGCATAAACTCATAAAATTGGCAGTGATGCGAATGATATGGAAACGAATAGCGTTTTTTCATTTTTCGATAAGTTCATCGCAGTTAAAGCTATAATCAAGTGCTTTTATATGATGTCCCTTCAATTACTGTCACATTTAGAAATTTGGTTCTAAACACACATTTTCATAGTATATCGTCAAACAAATCTTTTGAATTTAAAGGAAAAAGAGACACTAATCCATTTCTTAATTTCTGATCAAAAGTGCTTACAGATTTTTTGCGAATATGAGTAAAAAGCAATGATTTAAAAAGTTATATTTCATAAAAATACTTTATCATTCCTTAAATGCAGCTACAATAAATATTTTATTCTGTTATAAGCTTCAGTTTTTTTTTTACAGTAAAATTATGAGCAATCTTAATAGATTAAATGCATAATTAATACGAAATTAATCTAATTAAAATATTAAATGATAAACATATCTTGTCTCTTTATTGCTTGGATCCATGCTTCCTTTTTTTAAATGCATTCATAAAACCTCTTGGCAAAAAAAAAATCAATTATTCTCTCCATGTTTGAAAAAAGCATATAACACTTCATATCTGAGAAATAAAAAAGAAAAATGCCCTTTAAACTGATGGCATTGAGCTCACATGCCATTGACATTAATTGTATATTATACTCTTATTTCAAAGAATAATGCCCCTCGAAAAATAAATTAAGGGGGGATTACCTCCCTCCCGTTTCCCCTCTTTATACTTAACCAATGATCCTCCAAATGTCATCAGGGAAGCGCCTTATCAAAATAAATCGGTATACCAAATTTGAAGCAAATCGGATAGAAAAAAACATTTATCTTAATTAAGTGGGTATTAGCCCCACGTTCCCCTTTTTATATTTAACCAATGAACTTCCAAATCTAATCAGGAAGCGCCTTATCAGAATTAACCGGTATACCAAATTTGAAGAAAATCCGATAATTCTGCATGGAAAACCCATTTATCTAAGTTAAGAGGAGGATTAGCCCCCGTTCCCTCCCTTTTATACTTAACCAATCAACCACCAAAACTAATCAGGGAAGTGCCGTATCAGAATGAACCTAGAAAAAAAATTGAAGCAAATCGGATATTTCTATCAAGAGTTATCGCGTTATGTACATACAGAACCGGCGGGCACATTATCTCTCGGTCTTTGATAGCCTGTGAGCTAAAAAGTACAATCCCTGAAAGAAAAAACGATCTCATAGTAATCGTTCTTCTAAAAGCAGTTTGTTCTGCTATTGACCATGTGACTTCAAAATCTTCCTTCCAAAATTATTCACACGGACATTTTCAGCAAATAAACGAGTGCTGAAGCAAAGCCACTGAAGTAACGAAACGATTAAATGAATACCCATATAGGACACTAATACGGGAACAACTGATTTCCGAACACAAATTCACATCTTGTTTGGATTTCCACATTTTAATTTGTTTTGTTTTTTGCATTGGATAGCTGAGGTTGATCTCTACAAAGACTGCTTTTTACTTTCGATTTTGTTTACAGGTTTTTATTTTTTAATTAGAATACTTTCCCTTTCTGAACTGGTTTTGAAAGTGGAAGTATCCTCATAAAAAGAATAAAATATATAGACAATTGAAAAAGTAAAACATTGCCTTTGAGGAGATCAACCTCAGCTATCCAATGCAATAAATAAATAAATAAATAAATAAATAAATATTGAAATGCAAGAGATATTTTTAATAATTTCTCCCATAGGATTAACATTAGCAAGTGGGTGTTTTCATATGAATGAAATAGCCCGGAAGATAAAATTAAAGACTACGAAGCTCTTAGAAAAATGTGTTGATCCCATAAAATGTAAAAGAGTTAAATGATGAATATGTTATATGTATGGATGCCTGACATCTAGCATGCAAGCAAATAAATCTACAATTTTTAACCAAACAGTAGGACTACACAAAGCCTCAATATCTCCATTCCTGGCAAAAAATCCAGAGAATCAAAATAACGATAAGGTTAATTGTACAAAATCCGGTATTACCAAAAGATGTGCAACCCCCAAACGGACAGCAACAGCAATCAACCGAATGACTAGGAAGAGTCCCAACTGATCCTAGACTTATATTTTGCCCAGATGATGTTTTGGCTAACCCAACTCTAAAAGAATACATATTGAAAAATGTTATTGCATGTTCAAAAGACATACATATTTACCGTATCTTTTATAGAATTTCTTATTAAATTAACATGTAAAAATTAACCGAGTATCCTGCACATTTTTTTTTTTTTTTTTTTTTTTTTAGGGAATAACATGGAAAAGTACAGTCGTGGAAAAAAAAAAGTAAATACCCCCTACTAACTCCTCAACAAATTATCGTAGAAAAAAGTTACTGGTACTGAACGATTGGAAATAAAGTCTACTTTTAAATGATGCATATAAAATTTGCTTAGGGGGCCATCTACATATTAAAACGAACCATAACTTTGTTTTTTTTTTAATAGCAGTACTCAATTCTGACAGCATAAATGAACTCTACACCCTTCAATTAGCCTAAAAACGAATTTTTATGCAATTCGTACCATAAGTTTCTGAGAAATTAATTATTTTAAAACGAGCTTATTTTAAGGGCTGTATCCAAATTGAAGTTCCGTACTGGATTGTTAACCGAGAGAGCCCCTTCCTTGATCAAGGTACCTTAAGCGCCACTCAAGGAGTCAATGAAGCGTGTTAGATTACAGTACAGCAGAATAAATTTCAAAATGTCTACTCACTTCCATCATAGACGGCCCCTTAAACCATCGTTTTGTCGTTTTTTAAGCATAATTTGAAAACTACTTATAATAAAAATGTGAAATTTTTGAATTTCCATAAAGCAGGACTTAATAAATCTAAATCCATCAAAAAAATTGTAGGTTGCAATTCATAATTTTTTCGAATATTAATTTCATAATTCATATCATAACATTATAAAAATTGCAAATTCAGCTTATTTATGTTTGGGTATATTAGTATTATTACTACAAAAAAAAAAAATAGCACATTAGGAGCATAATTTCGGGAGATATGAAAATGTAATTTAACATTGGAAGCACTAAATTTTGAATGTTTATAATTCAAAAACTTATCATTCAAATGACTTGAAATTTGGTGTCTAGGCATAGTTTGAACTGAAGATTTGAAATATCTCGTTAAAATTGGGCATTGCCATTGAAAAAAATGAAGTTTGGATTAATTTTAATATGTAGATGACCCCCTAAGAAAATTTTATATACATCATTTAAAAGTAGACTTTATTTCCAATCGTTCGGCACCAGTAACTTTCTTTTACGATGATTTGCTGAGGAGTTAGTAGGGGGTGTTTACTTTTTTTTTCCACGACTGTACATAGACATGACGCTCGACATTGCTTTTAAAGCTATCCAGATGTATTTTAAGAATCACTGCAAGTGCGAAAACTCAGGTGACCAGATTGATAGTGCGATAGGAGATGACAGGGATGATCTATCTGAATTTGAGTTAGAAAAGCTTCGGGATAGTTCACGTGATGCGCTGCTTAGTTATTTTCTCACCGAAGATGAAATGCGTGTGTATGAGGCTAGAAAACAATTGTGCTGGGAAGCCGAGGACCCTTTAAAATGCAAAAAAGAACTAGATGCAGAATAGGGATGCACCGAATAGTGATTTTGGCCGAATACCGTATATTCGGCCAACAGGTGAACCGAATACTGAATATTCTAGCTGAATAGTAACTGCTAGGCCGGATACCGAATATTCGGCCGAATACCGAATATTCGGCTTGTCGAATACTTTTATATTTCAAAGTTTAAAGGCATTAAAATGTTAAATTTTAAAACGATTTTACATAATATTTAAAACAGAAATTTTTATTCTAATAAACAAGAGCTTTTTTCAAGTAAACTTTATGCTGAAAAAAATCTGCTTTGAGTTATTTACAAAGAGGATAGTTATAAAAAAATTTTTAATTAATAAAATTTTAAATTTCATAGCTTCTTCTGAGAATTAAAACAAATGAATAAAATTTTCTTAAATTCTAAAACAAACATTTTAAAATCAAAGAGAAATTGTAAAAAAATTGGAAGAAAAATTGTACAGGATCACATATTTGCTTGTCAGGAAGAGACTAAAGTAAAAGTTAATAAATCATACAATCAATTCAAATTTTATATGGTGACAACTTAGCAAGAATAACTGTTCTACTCCCTTTGATTAAGCAAGGGAATTTTTAAATGCATCCTTGATCGGTGTCTGGAGTGGGCAATCATTTTCAGAGATTGTAAACGTTGTTCTAAAAATCTTAGCAAGAAACAGATTATTTTTACTGGACAATGTTGAGGAACTTGCATTTGTACATAATTAATTCCTATGAAAATCCTCATGATTGGCTAATTTTCTTAAATAATACTTAACAAACAGCAAATAAATAATGTAAAAACATTCTCTTTTATTTAAATATGATTTTGTTTCTAATTATTCTGAATATCTTTATAAGTTGACTGTTAAACGTAGAAAATGTATAAGGTTTTAAAATATGTTTTAAAAGTTCTGAATATTTCGATATTCGGCCAAACCGAATATTCAGCATGCCGAATAATTTGCTATTCGGCCAAGCCAAATATTTGGTAACATGGCCGAATACCGAATAGATACCGAATATTCGGTGCATCCCTAATGCAGAATACAGCAAAATTATTGAAAGTCGACAGTTGGGGCACAAAGTACCTGATATAACTAAAGATCTGTTTAAAGCAGGTCTTTCATCATTGATTTACTTTATACTAGAGTTTTCTTCACATGCAGGTTTCGAGGAAATCCAATGTAAAGTAGACAGGGTTCGTAAATATCATGATATTTTCGAAAATATCAAATATCCGATATTTTGATATATATCCGATATTTTCGATATATATCCGATATTTTCAAAATTGTCAGATTACTGCTGATTATAAATGTTTTTAGACTTAATATAACTTAGAACCTAAAACATATTACATTTAGAATGAAAACATAATAAAACAATATTCAAAATGTCTTATTTTATTTTTTTCTTACAAAATTGATGATCAAATAATTGAAAACACAATTTTCTGTATAGTTCAAAAGTTGCTTTTCACTAACACAGTTTCAAGTTTATAAAAAAAAATAGTTTTTAAACAACAAATTTTGAATTGCAAAATAAAGTTTATTTTTTCTATTGAAGAATTTGAACACGAATTCAAGTTTGTCTGCCTTTTCATTTCCTATCAGTACCTTAACACTTTTTTAATCTGATATTCTTGTATTGAATAGGTATTTCATTTTGTTAAAACATTCAACAGATTTTAGGAGGCTGTATGAGAGCATTAATGCTATTTAAAAAATGTAAAAGCTCGCTGCTACTGAAATGAGAATTTATAATGGGATGATCAATATTAGAAAATAGCCATCATTATTTGTATTTTGCAATAAAATATTTAATTTTAAGTCCTAAAATTCTCACCCTTGGTTCCAAATTAGATGCTTAGAATTGTTTGTTAAAACATGAGTTTTTTCTATCCTAAGATAAGTTTTAATTGCAATAAGTTTTTACATTTTTATGAGTGAAGATTTTTAGTGGAAAACTAAAAATTCATAACAGAATAAAATGATTTAAGCTCAAAGCCACAATGGTTGTCAGACGGCTTCAGTGCTCCAAACTCAACCCTTCCCGCTTTTCAATGCATTAAACTTATTGAATTTTGCTTTTAAATTTGTCCCGTGATGTCTTTTTAATTTTTTTGTTCAGTTTAGACTAAATTAAACCAAAAGTAGGAAAGATTCTTTCTGATACAGATGTTGAAGGAAAGTTGTAAACAACTGATTAGTTAAATTATCTTTGGTGGGCTGTTCCAATTTAATATTATCAAATCAAATTATCGGTTCAACATTTAAGTATTCAGTTTCAAACATAAAGTTAGAAAATTGTGATTTTTTGCTAAAATCCAAGCTTCAATTAACCCCTTTATCCCACTCTAGCAGGTGCAGCCTAAAAATAGAATCAATACAGGTACTGTTTAAAGACAGATTTCTTATGATAGGAATGGGAAAGTTGCAGGTACAGTCAAAAAATAGCTTTTGGAGGGCAGGGAGTATTTTGTGAGCTATTGCTATTATTTTTTAGTTATTTATTTACAGATGGGCTAATTTTCAATAACAGTGGAAGAGTTCATTTACACTTCTTTTGGCTGAAAATATCTTGAAATTAACTATCACATATAAGAAAATTTCGAAAATATCAAAAACGTGATATTTTGAAAATAAACATCAAATGTATGAATATCGAAAATATCAAAAACCTTGAGATTTTGAAAATAAATATCGGATATATATCATGATATATATCAAGATATATATCCATTGATATATATCAACGAACCCTGAAAGCAAAATAACTCTACTTGGATTCGAATTCCTGCTAAAATTTTGTGTATTGGTGAACCTTGCATGATATCGAACTAAAAACTGAAAAAGACTTAAAGCGTAAAAAAAGTCCTCAGGAATGGAGGAAGGTGAAGAGCGATCCGCAATGCCCTTTGAAATATTCGAAAATACTCTGGAAAATTTTAATATGTGAAAAATATTAATCCTACCTTCAAAAAAAAAAAAAAAAAAATTAAACTATACTTACTTGTATTTTTTTTTTTTGGTTTCTTGAGTAATTTGTTATTCTTTGTAATTGTAAATTTAGCAAGACCAAGGGGATCATCCCGAGTGAGTGGCCAGACATGTTGTCAGGCGCTACCCGCTCTAGATTCTCTCCAGGCTGTTGCCTTTTATTTACATTATTTTACATTTTGAATTTACAGGGTGAGTAATCCTTGTTTTGACAGTCGATGCATACACTGCAGGCAATCACTTTTTTATGTTCTTTATGAGAAGGAAACAGGTTCCTCTGATAGGCTCTAGGTGAAGAAATGGCTGGGATGCACATCCATGCAGCCTGCCGAGGCCCCCAAAATGACATCCTTGCTGTTCTCCTGCGTTGTTTAAGTCCATTTCTAGCTGGTAAAGGAGTTGATGGTGTATCGGTGGAGGGCTTGGTGCGGTGTTCGTGTTGGGTACCAATACTTTCATCTGAGAGCATTCATCGTCCAAACTAACCGAGGATGTTATTTTGGCACACTGTACAGTTCCGATGTTTTTTCTGAAATCCTAGAAATAGAAAAAAAATTAAGTAAAATAATATAAAAAGTTATACTACTTAAAAATAAATATACTTACTTTTCAAACTGGCCGCGAGCTCATCCTTAAATAAATCTCTAAGATAGCTGGTCTCCGATATCAAATTTTAATCCCAATAGTTCACATACTAAAAAAAAAAAAAAAAAAAATAATGTATATGTACCTTGTTGAACCAATAGTTGAAAAATAATGCTAAAATGAAATTATTACTTATGTATAACAAGAGCCTTCTTATCAAAATGGACTTGCTCAAAATCCAGAAGATGGTGCTCAAAGAATTAGTTATTTGGTATAAATTTAAAAAGCTGGATTCTGACAGAGGCACATTTGTACATATCAGAATTAAAGTGCTCCCTATTAGTTGTTAGGATCCCCGGAGGAAAAAGGACAAGAAGTGGGTCTTTCCCTCCCCCCCCCCCCCCCCCCCCCCGAGAGAAACGCAGTGATCACCATCCAGCATTTCTCTCATACATCTATCTATATTACGAAAACCCGTGGAAGTAACATCGTCTAGATGCATAAACCGTTGACCGATAGTCTGTCCCAGCTGAAATGTTAATCTATTATCTTCATTTGTATTAACATTTATAGGAATCCCGTTAAAAAGTTCTACTATAGCCGAAGCAAAAGTTGTTTTACCCGAATTTTCTGGACCCTGAAGCGCAACCCATCTTTTTTTTGGGTTCCCCAATTTGATAAGCCAGGAATACTTTAGTTAACAAATTTTTTAATTTAAACTCCCCATGCCATCTTTTAGTCAATTCAGCTAGGATAACATAGTCGTCCTGTTTGGTTTGTGGGGTCATTACATCACCCCACCAGATATAGATTTCTCGAAGTTGTGTTATTAGATAATCTGTATTAGTAGTCCTGTTAGTAATTTCTGAAATATATGAATGCACAACCCTCGATGCCGCAGTCTATAGTTTTTAGTTGCAAGCATCATTTCCACAACACAAAAACCCACTTCTTCGCATTTGCCAAGATACTTTCCAAAATAAATACATTTGAGCATTTTAGTAGCAAAAAATTGGGTGATCAGTTCAAGTTTAGATAAGAAAAAAGCCAAAAAGAAGAATTTTCCTGCCTGGTTATTAGCGCCTGTGTGCTCAGATGCGTTAATAAACTGGGGTTTTTCAATAATCCATGGTTCGTATAATGGTAAACAAACATATTGAAACTTATGAATGAAATAGCATGTTAGTGAAGGTAAAAAAAGTTTAATTTACTGTAAATAACTGGTAATTTTCTTCTCATTTAGCAATCAAATAGAATGAATCATTTATATTTTGTATTTCTATACTATAATTAACATTTTTCTTTAATCAGGAAAAAAAAAAAAGGATAAAATAGTCACATTTTTAAGATTATCATATAAAAGGGGGATACATTACCATTTAATAACATCTTTACCTATTTCCTAATGTAAATAGTCTGATATTTAATTTGTTTGTTACTCTACAACTATTTCCTTAACATAAGCTGATTAATAATAAATATAGTAAATTAGAACATTCTAGATTTAATTTGTGGTACAGGATACAGTAAGAAAAAATCATTCATACACATGGTCTGTTTATATAAGGATAAGGGCAAACATATATATTGAAATTTATGAATGAAGTAGCTTGTTTGTTGGTAAGAAAAACTTTATTTACTGTAAATAAATAACTTTCTACTCATTATCAAATAGAATGAAGCATTTAATAAAGATTAATATTTGACAATTTTGTTATTCTTTTTTCAAAACAAGATAAAATAATGATACTTTTAGCTTATCATATAAAAAAGGTATTTTTAAGATAGCCTATTTTAGAATGTAACTAGTCTGATATTTTATTTAATTATTATTCAAACTATTTCTTTGGCATAAGCTGACTAAAAATAAATTTAATTTAATAAATTGGAATAGTGTAGATTTAACTTATGGTAGATACAGTGAGAAAAATTTATTCATACACATGATCAGTTTATATGCTATGCTAATGGTAAACAAACATGTTGAAATTTATAAATGAAATATGTTGATTGTGTAGGTAAGAAAAACTATTTACTTGTATATAAATAACTTTATTCATTTATATCAATCAAATAGAATGAAACATTTAATAAAGATTAATATTTTGTTGAAGTTTTAATCTATTTTTCAAAACAAGGATAAAATAATGGCACTTTTAGGCTTATCATATAAAAAGTTACATTTTTAAAATAATGTTAGCCTACTTTATAATGTAACTAGTTTGATATTTTATTTATTTATGTTAAATACTTTCATAATGGAATGATGCTGGAAATAAGAAATGAATCATTTGCAACATTAATTTAATTTAACTACGTTGCACGGACCACGGCCAGACTGATGCACTAGCGCTTAGATCAGTCTGGCCGTGCACGGACAAAGACATCAACATACGTGCTAAACGTCTCTATAAAAATGCAACCGGTAGACAGTGTCTGTCGCCAAATCTTCGCCAAAACATTACTTGTTGGCAGTGTCTTTAGGGTTACTTATGGTTTGATCACATGACATTATTTACAATTTTGTGAAATCGTATAGCGTCATGTTGCATGGTAAATGAGAATGAGGTGATGAATTATAAAGCTAATTAGAATCAACACTTAGAACGTATAAATTTATAAATCTTTTGTAAAACTTTGATTTTAAAATTTCACTTTAATAATTAATCTATTTGAAAATATGATTTTTTTTTATTGCGTTATGATTTTACAAAGTGGAACATGTTAAATCTTATGCATTTTATATATACAGTAAACTCGGGGATCCTTTCGTTTGGTGAACTCTGTGTTATGCGGAATTAATCGGGACCGAGAAATTTTTCCATAGTAGACAATATTCCGCCTTAGACAAATGTTACTCTATGTCTATGGATCCGCTGGGACTTGAAAATCTTTCCGAGTTAGGCAGATTTCCGTCTTACACAGAGTCCGCCTTACAGAGAGTTTACTGTAATATTTATTTTGTGTCTATCTTAAAGAACTTATTTTGTATTTTAATTGTATATCTCTCATAAACAATAGAATGTAAGGTCATAATATAAATGTACTAATGCACAACTTAAACGACATTTATGTTCTAATATTCTTGAACACACTTAAAATAGTTAAATTACATAATTTTATAAATAAATAAAATCTATGATTAAAATAGAATGTATCAGCGAATGTAGCCCATGGAATAAAAGTTAGCAACAAGTTATATTTTGCTAAAACTTTATTAAATACAATGTCATAGATGAAAAGTTTTTTAGATTTAATGCTATATTATTATGATGTATAATATTCTTTTTTGAGAAAAATAGCATAGAAATAAAGTTTTCCTTTTAAATGTTTTTGGTTTTTATATACTCTGATTTAAAAATATGAAGATTGCAAACCATGAAATTGGGAATAATGCTATATAGAATAATTATTAAATAAGAATGTGCAATTAAAAATTATTTTTTAAATGCAAAGTGTATAATAAATAATAAGTATTACTTTTAGTTCAGTCAAATTTTTTTTTATAAACGCACTAAGTATAAATGCACCAGTTTTGGCCACATTGGATCAATTTTTCCAATATTTAGCCTGTGAATTGATGCTAACAAATAATATGCATTCTTACACTTTAAGCAAACTCTCTTTTATCATTTACAATATCATTTGTTTATTTTTTGATAAAATGTGACTTGCAAAAAAAAAAAAAAAAAAATGTGTGAAACTGTAGTATGTGCTTACATGTATTAAGATTTTTGCTTAGCTGACAAGTTTTCAGAATCTTTCAACATTACGCACTTATAGGGTTCTATTTGTTCTGAAACAAATTTCTATTAGGTTTTATGAGGTAAGCTTTCTCACTACTGCAATTTTACATTTAAATTAATTATTTTAACAGTTTAATGGGGGGTGGCCAAAACTGGTGAATTAAATTTGCTCTATGTACCAGTTATGGCCATGGGGGTGGCCAAAAAGGGTACAACATTATGTTCCACTTTTGGCCACATGATTCATTATCATTATAGAGGGAATTTTAGCCATTTAATAAATTTAAGACCATCTGGATAAATCAAAATCAATTTAGTTTTGTTTTATATAGTAATGGCTTCAATAATAATAATAATAAAAAGCAAGGCTAATGGCAGTTCTATAAAAGAGATTTTGTTATTCTCTATCCAATAGATAATTCACTTTAGAAAGAAGGACATTGCTATAAAAAACTAAAAAAATATAGTATTGTGTTTAGTTTTGATAAAACAAAAGGGGAGGTGATATGTAATTGTTTAGATATGATAAATAAACTAAAACATAAATTTTGAAAGGTTTTACAACCTATAAATTAAAACGTTCAATAAATTATAGCATGATTTAATTGCTTGTATTTTTCCTAAAGAAATGTAAGACATTCCAAAATTTTTGCAATATTTCAGGCACAAGGATTTAGAAATACTAAATATTGTGAAAATCTTTACTAGAGACATCTAAATACAAGTAAGAATGTATTTCACATTATTTAAAAAGAACAGGATTCATTTTACCAAGTTTAAAAGAGATTCTGTGCTCTTAAAAAATGGCCTAGAGGGAACACTGCTCTAATATAGGAAGTAAAATTAAGGCCATTCAAAATGTAATGCCAGCACTACAAGCTAGCAAAGTTTTGGAGTAACCCGTTCTTGGCTTACATCAGAAGTTTGTAGAACGGACACCACTTTTCTCTAATAATGTTGAATCTCAAGTAGTAGATCTAGATACTAGGAATTGAAGCTAAAAATCAATTAGAAAAGTGGATTTTAGATATTATCAGAATACTATTTCCTATAAAAATGGAACAACTTTTAAGATTCTGTCCAGAAAATTGTAGCCGGCAAGATAGAAACTCCATTTCAAGATGGAAGACCAGGCATGAAATGGTATGATTCGCTCCTGAAATCATACCCTAAAATAACTTGCAAAGAAGCAGGGTACATAAATAAAGCACAAGCTAATATAAATCAAAAGATGATTTATGACTTTTTGATGAAAATCAAATCAAAATCAGAAAATGCTTTCAAGAAATATAACTCTTTGATGAAGATTCAAGTGTTCTAAACAATCCACAATCCATGAATAATTATAAAACTGATTAAATAGTTCATCTTTATGTCCTGTAGGCACTGTTGTCCCTTTTATGACACAAATTTAAATATATTTTTTGTTTTTTAATTGAAATTTTCAGTTAAAATCAACATAAGTAATACATTTTACTTGATGTTTTTATCAATTCATAAAGAAATTTGCAAAATTCTCTTAATACAGCAAACAAATATATGTGTGGTAAAATAGATGTTGATAAAAATGCTTTATTTTTACTTATTATCAATTAAAATGTTTGTTAAACTACATGATATTGGAGTGGCCAAAACTGGTGCATAGAGATGGCCAAAACTGGTACAAATTGGAATAAATTACTTGATGAGTTATTACTCACAATCTAAAATATTCTGTAGTAAGTCATTATAGCTAACAGAAAGACAATTAAATTTACTAAAGAGTGATGTTATTATGATTTAATATGCTTCAATCGGTCAAGAACTGTAAAATTTCTATTTCAAATTTTCTCTAAAAGTGGCCAAAACTGGTGCATCTACCCTAAATTGATACTACCTTTTCTAAAATTATTTATTTTTTTCATAATACAGAAATATCATTTTATATACATAATCAAAAACACATAAAATAAATATGTAAAAATATATTATAATAAATTATACTTTGTAAATAAAAAAACTTTCTTATTTATGAACAAATTATCAATATTAATCCTTGTAACTGTAATACGAATATAAATCAAAACAATACTGCACAGCCAGAATTTGGCTTCAAAGAGGGGTTTATTGATAATAAATCCAGTAATCACTGCTTATTTGAATCACTAGTTAATTGAATTAGTCTTTTTAATAAATGAAATCATAATGCATAGTCTGTGAAACTTACTTGATTTTTTTCCTTAAGGAAAAAAATGTGTATAGAACCAGAAAATGTATAATAGTATTATTCAATATGTTGTTATTTTTTTTTACAATATTTATTGGATTTTTTTTATTTATTTTTTTTTTTTTACCTATTATTATTAATTAAAATTTTTGATTCAAGAATTTTAAATTCAGGTAGATAGATGTTTTTTTTTTTTTTTTTTTCTTGATTATAGAAACAGCAGCTATGCTGGACGTGAACATGGTTCATTTAAACAGCATTTACTGTATTAGTGTTGCAAAATATAAAGTGAAATAACATAAAATTATACAGTAAAGCACCGAATATACATCTTTCAGGGGACCATTCTAAAAGGACATACAACTGAGAAAGACATACAATCAAAATAGTAGGGGAGACTTGATCCCTTTTTCAGTTTTTAATTTTTATTTTGGAAAAAACAAAATATTTAAAAAATGTTTCCAGTTATTCTTAAAGGCTCATGTGTCTTTCTTGTTACAGTATTTTTTTTATTTTTGAAAAATTACTTTTTAAATAAAAATAAATAGTTTTCCAAAAAATAAAAAAAAGGATCAAGTCTCCCCAGTTGGAGGGAGACTTGATCCCTTGCCAAGGGAGACTTGATCCTCGAAACAAATGCATTGAAATGACTCAAATTAATTAGTAGAAATCAAATTTATTGTTGACTAAGATGTAAAAAGGGAAAAAAAAAAACACAATGATCAAAAACATTTTCAAAGCTTGAAAAACCAAATGTAAATGTTAAGATTATTGCAGTTTGAAGAATTCCACCGAGTATGGTTGGTTTGGGTAGTTTTTTCTCAATGTCATCATTATCCACAACACTATTGTCAACCTTTTCTGGATACATAAATTGGTTGAAATTAAGTCCTCGTTTTCTTAGAAAATTGATTTCATATTCAGATGATAAAATCTTCTTTTAAATTTTTCCTGCGAAATGACTAATTTTCTTCTTTCCCAGAATTCACACAATGACAAAGTCATTTTCACCAATTGACAAATATTTTGGATCTTCAATGATTTCATTAGAATTGTCATCAAGTGGATCTGGGTCGGTTGAATCATAAACACTATAATATAACTGCTTTTATAACTTTCTGAAGATTTGGGTCTTTCACTTTTAGTGTTTTTACTTTTTTTCTTGGGATGAAATGAGCTTTTCCTGACTTTTGTTTTTTATTCAGTTGACGATCTTGTATTTTTCTTCATTCTGTCTTTTAGTTGGTGTGCTTGTCAAAATTTTTGAAGACCCTTTTTTCATTTCTTTAGATTTTCCCATTTTTGATAATGAAACTTTAGGGAAGGATTGTATGTCTGCTGGTGTCACTATGTTTGGTTTAACTGTATTATTTTTACTGTTGTTGGAGTTAATGGTTGATTTGAGACGAAAGATGATAAAAAATCATCTTGAGAAATTCCTGTTTAAGGGATATTCCAGTGATTGTAAATCCATTTATTATGTTATTTGTCATCATGGCTTTAGGATAGGCAATTCCGATCAGTTCAGCAAATTGATAAATTGTTGTTCTTTGAGCAGGATGTTTAGTCGTCCAGTCTTGAACAGCTGCATTAAAATATCTTTTAAATGGTCCATATGCAGTACGATCCAGAGGCTGCAATTTGTGAGAAGTGTGCGGTGATATTGTTAACAAAATTATTCCATTTTCTTTGTCATAATTCAAACTCTCAATGCAATGCTTATATGGTTATCATGATTAGGGATTGACCGAATACCGAATAGTTGATTCGGTATTCGGTGGTTCAGCATGTAAACCGAATATTCGGCTTCAGCCGAATACTTTTAGGTATTCGGCCGAATAATTGCAGATAAGTATTTTCTTAGAAGTAGAAGAATTCTCTTTTACTTAGCAGTAGAATAGGCTAAACAATGAGTTTGAATATTATGTGCATGAGTTCAGAGTTCAGCTGCACTACAAAAAACAAGTCAAAGGCCATTTTTTATTTAAAAAACTTTTTCCTTCCTAAAGTAGTCTACATAGGGGCGAAATCAAAACAACTGTCTACAACAGAGAAAAAAAAGTAAGGAAGATGCGCATCTTTCCCTTATCATTTAATTTTATGTACTTCTACATTACTTATCAAATATCAGAGTTCATATCTGTATATCTAAGGTGTATATTAAAGAAAATACACACATCAAATAAGTATATCCCTATGCCAACCCTATAGTTTTTATAACCATTATATCAAAATCGCTTAAATTTCTTATCTTCACCACCACAATGTTAAAATATTAATCAAAATATAAATATGCTATTAATAATTTGACAGAAAATAGTTAAATGTTCAAATTGATATAATACCTTTTGTATTTTGAGAACATTCCTATTCAATATGTTTATAATTAGACTTAGACAATCAATAAACCAGTTTAATGACAACATTGTTTCTTATTATTTGAATGAACTTTTGTTTTTCTGACAATCTTTATCCTTAATAAGACCCCGTATAGTTTAATGTTTTCATAGGTTATTTTTGGCTTTTGGGTATTGACTAGTGATAAAATAATAAAAAATAAGTTATGGGTTAATGAATTTATGAGTGGAAAGAAGTCATTAAATGTTTTTGTGTAATTAGATTTTAGAATAAAAGTGTAACTGAATTAAATTATTGAGAATTTAATTTCAATTAAAGCTTATTAAAATAGCTAAAATATGCAAAAATGCGTATAAAAAAGTTTCAAGTATTCGGTTGCCGAATACCGAAGCTTCGGTGTACACTTCGACCGAAGCTTCGGTATTCGGCAAAATTGCTGCTTCGGTCAATCCCTAATCATGATTATTCATTATGATTAACACTTTACTGTTTTGGTTATAATATCTTTCATTCTTTATGAAGTGCTATAAAAATTTTGCAAAGTTAGACGTATGTCTCACATATGCATTCATCCACCATGTGCTTGCTAACCATCATATGCAGCCACATATTAACTTTCTGTCTTTGTCAACCATCTAAAATCAAACAACCATATTCTAACTAATACAGATAATATCTAAATATCACAACGAGAAGTAGGTGGTTAATAAAATTTAACATTAATTTAGCTTCTGATACGTCTCTCTTTTTTTTTTCTCTCTTTCAAAAAGCACCATTATATGTGCATTTAAGGGCGGCTATAAGGAAAGGGGGCGCAGAGTACTAAAAGCAAAAGGACTGAAAATATGTAAATTCTAAAACATATCATGAAAAGAAGCGATGAAAAAAATTTCGTCCAGAGTGCAATGGCTACTAAAGCTTTCGTTGGGTGCATATTTTCTCTTTCAATCGCATGCAAAGATGTCCGTTTTGGTTTCCGATCCTGAAATTGCTGCGATATATCTTTAATTTCTTTGTGGTAATAATAAAAAATACATCTCTTGTGCTGTCTATTAATTGATGATTATCCCTAAACGAATTCTCGAAATTTAGTACACTAATCAGAATGTATGTATACAACAAGTGAAAAAATATTGGAGCGGCTTAGGCACTTAGGGGCGCGACGTTATCCCTGGGCGAGGGCGCACCGGCCATCAGGCCGATGGGCCGGCGGGCCAGTCCGAGCCTGAATATACCTACTCTTTTTGAGTCAAGCGTAGCAAAACTGTGTTACTTTTAAATAAGTTATTGAATAATTTTGTTATTGTGTTTTTACTTTTTTCTAAATGTTATGCAATGTGTATAACAAAATTGTGCATCGTGGTTTTATAAATTGGTAAAATTGTGATATAAAAAATTGATGATTATCACAGTACTACTTATCACTTTTTTTGGCCAACTAAATTTAACTTTCATAAAATAAAATATCTTACAAGTACTTTATTATGGGCTAAGAAAAAATAAATACATTTAAAACTGGAAATCATTAAAGAATAACAAATATATTGATTTTTACAGAAAGCCACCACTTCTAATTGTTATCTAACTTCCAGTAAATTAAAACTGTGCAGTAATCCTAAAAACATTGAATTTATAGCTCAATGTTTGACAAGGGTAATTAAATTTTAAACTAAAAAAAAAAAAAAAATGCATTCACAGGCTTAAAAAATACATTCATAATCTAAAATAGAAAAATGGGGCACTTGTGAACTGTTCATAAGTGCCCCATCTACCAACTTAAGCCTAACTTAAAGAAAAAAGATATTTTTAATTGAAATAAGGAAACAAAACTTTTTGTAGACTTACCTAATTAATGCCACTAAAGAATGCAACACTGAAATTCTACTTTTAAAATGTCTTGAATGAATTTTTACTTCAATAACTTTAGATGACTTTTTTACTTAACATCTTCTAAAACAAACAAATTACAAACAACCAGAAATTAAAATTGCTCATTGTTCTGAAAATTCAGCCAAAAGATGGTACCAATACCGTCATATATTGGTATTTTTTTTATTTCAGATTAACTGAGTGTAATATGTACTGTTCACATGTGCCCCATGTTTACATCTGCCCCCCCCCCCTCTCCCCTACATCACTTTTTTTTATTGTATGTATAAAGAGATTTTATTTAAAATAATCTTTAATCATCATCTGACATGCTGATTGTCTTTCAGACTTAAGTACAGCATTATTTATGGAGTTAAGTTCCTGGAAAGTTTTCTCACTAATATTGTGGGAAGCAAAAAAGGTTCTAAGTGACCAGACCACCCATTATCCATTCTTTTTATCCCACTCCCTGTTCCGCAAAATTGAATTAACACCTGTAGCAGTTACACTTGTTGTTTGTTCTTCATCTTTCTCTAAATATCATTAGCAGAAAAAAAAAAGAACGATGCTGGGGGAAAAATTTTGAGAAAATCAGTTACAGCATGAAAGAAATGATGTATAAACAGAACATTACAACATTAAAATACACAGGGATGAATCAAGACTGCACTGAAATGACGTACATAAATGTAAAAGTACAAATGATACAACGTATAAATGAAAAACGGGTTTTACTGTATTAGATTTAGGCAAAGTGTTTCAAAAGGGATGAGATTAAGAGATGGAAGTAAACAGTTGCAAATAATTTTTGTATAGTAGATCAGGGTTGCAATCCATTCTTTCAGTAAAAAATGAATAAAACCCAAGAGGAAAAAGAGCTTTTAATATCTGGTAGGTTATAAAAATTAATTTTCATTCACACTCAAATTATTTTAAAACGTTTGAAAAGCAGAAATCTATGAATCTTATAATGAACTTTCTAGATCAGTATTTTTTTGATTAACTTTCTCTTTCATGATTGATCTTTATAATTATATAGTGCATTTCAGTATCATAGCATAGAATAGAAAGAGATTTAAATAACAAACATTTTAATTCAGAGTAGAATGTCTTAAGGCAACATCGAAATTAGATACATTTTCGATCGTATTTTTAAATTTAGATATACAGTAGATTCCCTCAAATCTACATGGCTTGTAACTACAAGTTGTGCATATTTTGCAGATTTCTGGTCACTGCTTTAATTGCATTTTTAAATAGTAATTTGAATGTAATAATGTCTTTGAAATCATAATTAATGTTTACACTGTAGTAAACAGTAAAATAATTAAATATTAGAGTAAATTAACAAAAACTCAGAATATTTAAAAAATTATTATAATACTAAAAGTAAAAATTGAGTTAAAAACTAAATATGCATAATAATGATGATATAAATTTTTCTTCGATTAGTTAATGAAACTCACCTCATAAAGGTACACTAATAATTTACATCTAAATTGTCAAAAAACAAAGTTTTATTTCACGTTTAGCCAAATTTTATAACCATAAAAGATATATTAATGCATAAATTATTTGGTAAAAAGATCATGATTACAACTGATATCAGTGCTATTTTGAATTTTTTCAGAAATAAATTTATACTTTCTTTATGAGAAAGCATGAATTCAGTCATATTAACCAGAATTACATTTTAAAATGTGTATGAAATGACATAAAAATTTAAACAAGAAAGAAAAATTGTGCTGCATCAAGCATAGATTATGAAACATTTTCCAACACTTCCAGAAAACTTTTTAAAAACCTTGTTGTTTAATAAGGTAAAGAAGATACCTAAGTAAACTTTTCAGAAAAGGCATTAACACATTTGAAGAACAGATTTCAACAATTGCTGCACATAGCCAGAATGGTACTCTAATTCTTTTGTGCAGCTCTGTATATTCTACATAGTATGCCAAAATTTAGTTTAGGTAGAAAATTCATAACACATTTGAAAATTCACCTTTAGCAATTTCCACCAAAGCAAAGATGGAAAGGTGCTTGAATTCTTTTGTGCATCCCTGCATAGACTTTTATACAACCTGCATATTAAGCTGAAATTTAATTGAGGGAAAAGCACATTTAAAACTACTGAAATCACACTTCCAAAAATTCTGTCAATAGAAGCCATTTATCCAGTTTTTTACATAGCACTGTATATGATTTTATTTATATGCTACAAATATCTCTGAGTAAACTAAATGTAGCTGAGCTTGAAAATGCATAACTCAAATTAAAAAAAAACACCTTTAAACAATTCACACACTCTCTCACTAATGCTTACGAATTATTTTGTGTAACCTTGTATATGGCCTATAGAATTCATATTCACCATGTAGTGTGCAACAATTTAGTTAAACTTTAAGCAGATACCATAACAGAAAACACATTTTCAACAATCATCCCTAATAAACAATACTTCAGATACCTACTGTAGTTGTATCCGTAATCTTTTATGTGTAAATGAACAATAAATGTGATACACATCATATTCTACTGCAAGCATCTTGTAGTAAAGCTCAGCAATGTATATCAATTCCATCAAGTTTGAAAGCATTCAACATAATTAAAATACGCTTTGAACAATTTTTTCTGGTAGATTATTATATAACTGGCTCTTCTGTATGACTGTAATTGAATGATAAATGCTTTACATCCCATATTCTACAGAAAGCATGTTTTAGTGCATCTCAGAAATTCATAGCAATCTTATTTATTTGTAAATGGAGTAACATCATTAAAATACACCACAAACGATTTTTCTTTGTAGACCATAATATAACAGAATACTTTTGAGTTCCCCTGTATGTGTACTGTCTGTGCTACAGATAATGTGTTCTATAAGTACCAGTGCAACTCAATAATGTATATAAATTTCATTATGTTTAAAATTCTGTAACACTGTTGAAATACCCCGCAAATCATTTTTTTTCCCATAGACCTTAACATAATGGAATACTTTTGAATGCCCTTTTAAATGAATTATGCATGCTACACACTCCATTTTCAATACCAAACATGCCATGGCAAAGCTCAATAATGTATATCAATTACATGTCAATCGAAAAATATTTACACGGTTTAGAGCATGGACAGACAATCAAATCAAAGTCATAAACACTTTTCAACTATATTGGAAAGTGTTAAAAATGGTGAATTTTTGCCCTACATCTGAACTGAAAGTTTCACTTTTTACATTTGCAATGTTGTGCAAATTTTAGGCATTTTTGGATTTGAAGAAGTCAACTGTATATTTCCAAAATTTAATTTTAACCCTTTCCTGTCCTGCAAAACAAAAGACTCTATTATATATTCCCACATTAAAATAAAAAACTTCTTCTTCCCTTCTATATGCAATTAGTAAAATACGTAAGATACTTCTGAACTCACAGTGTTTCAGGAAACTATAGTATATACAAATGGAGTCCACTATACGAAACTAGAAATAGCTGTTGGGAAGCTAAGGATCACGAGCAACCAATCGATCGCAAGCCTGGTTTGAAATACATGCTTAACAAGCTCTTTAGAACATTTGTTTTTATTGTAAACTAGCTGACCTGTCCAGCATTGCTTGGGCAAGTGATAATATTCTTAAATCAACCTTAAATTCATATGATTTTATACCTGTTGTGCATGCACTGAGAAATCTGTTAGTTCTGCTTTCCACTGCCAGGGTGGTGCATTCTGTTCTGAACAAAACTCTGACACATGTGCCCGCTTCCTGTGTCACTGCATAGCAGACGTACTTTGTCTGCAAAGTCTGCTAGTTCCAATATCCACTTTCAGATAACGCACTCTGTTCTAAACAAAAATATATATCCGAATGAAACTAAGTTATTCAACCTTTCTGTAGACATATTACTTAAGGGGGGTTGCAGAATCAAATAAGAATTTAAAAGATTTGATCATAATAATATCTGTCATGTGGACTAATTGAGATATTTAATCAAAAGTAGCTGCCTCCCCTCCCCATTCCTGCAAATATAACAAATACAAAAATTTCTTTATAAACAAATTGTGAAGACATTTATTTTTTTCTTCTAAAAATTGATTTTTTTATAAAATAAAAAAGTTATTTATAGATTTCTTGATTCAGCATAACATTTTGTGCATAGGTGCATTAATTTCAAATTGATAAATGCGGTATTAAAAAAAATTCTATAGAGCTGGAAAATTACTTGCTCTTTTTAGTCACATGTTGTTTTGAAATAATATTGGGGTCTGCTTCAAGAACACATCTCATTGGCTGCGCAAATGCTAGACATATGGTCTCCTCGGATCGAGAATGAATCCTGCGATTTGATAAAAATCTATGCTTTAATTGAATTATAAATAATTTGCCATTCTTGTAATTGGGGTTTTTAATTAATAACTCAACTAATTATTAGAAATTAAAAATTGTTTTGTATCAGGTGCACCAGGAGAAGACTTAGTTAACCCCCTCACAAAAATTTTCAGCTTTGTATGTGCGGTAGATTTCGCTAGTCAGCAGAAACAGACGCTCTCACACACAGAACGAAACTTTCTTTTTTTAGTATAGATTGAGGCTGTTCTCAAATCCAAACTGGCTACCTTCTGGCACATTTTTTAATTCATTTTTATTTACAAATGCATCAAATTGGCAGGTACTGTTATTGATAACCGCATAATCAAATTGTTTTTTCCATTTTTCAGTTAGGACAAAATTTTTCTAAGAAAATTCTATCAAAGTTTGCTTTTTAGCTCACAGGCTATCAAAACCTGAGAGCTAATGTTCCTGCATGTTATGTATGTATGTACGTAATGCGATAACTTTTGATAGAAATATCCGATTTGCTGAAATTTTATTTTTAGATTCATTCTGATAAGGCACTTCCCTGATTAGTTTTGGGGCTTCATTCGTTAAGTATAAAGGGGGGGATGCAGCGCCCCCCCCCCTTAACTAGGATAAATGGGTTTTTCATGCAGAATTATCAGATTTTTTTCAAATTTGGCATACCGGTTAATTCTGATAAGATGCTTCCGTGATTAGATTTGAAGGTTCATTGTTTAAGTCTAAAGGGGGAATGGGGGACTAATACCCCCCCCCCCCTTAAATGAGTAGATGAGAGTTAGATAAATGAGTTTCTCTATCCGATTTGCTTCAAATTTGGTAAACAGTGTTATCCTGATAAGTCACTTCCCTGATTACATTTGGAAGTTCATTGGTTAAATATAAAGGGGGGGGGGACGGAGGTGTAATATGCCCTTAATTTAGGTAAATGGGTTTTTATATCCGATTTGCTTTAAATTTGGTTACCAGTTTATTTTGATAAGGTGCTCCCCTGATGACATTTGGAGGCTCATTGATTAAGCATAAAGAGGAGAAACTGGAGGGGGGCTAATGCCCCCTTAATTTATTTTTCGAGGGGCATTATTCTTTGAAATAAGAGTATAATATGCAGTTAGTGTAAATAGCCTGTGTGCTCAATGCCATCAGTTTAACTGGGCACTTTTCTTTTTTATTTAATTAGATTTCCAGATGTGGCAGTGCAAGAAAGAAAAAAATTGTCATCCTAAGACAACAATTGCTTATAAGTCAAGATGTAATTCATTTATCGAAAAATGAAAAACCTGTTTGATTACAAATTACTTTGATAATCATATCTCCAAGTATCATGTTTTATTTTCAAAAATGAGTCAGAAAGCTTTCCGTTGTTAAGCGGGAAAAATAATCTTAAATGTGTAAAGAATATCTGTTTTAAATTAAATTCAGGTATTTAAAAGAAAAAATAAATAAAAGATTTGTATTTTAAATGAAATGAATGCATGTGATTGAAACATCAGAAAGCTTCCCGTTGCTGAGCGAGGAAAATATATGCTTGAGAATCCCCTTAACACATTGTGTGCGGGACACTCACATTTTCTGATGATTGATACTTGAGCGCGGGACACGTACTAGTATGGGTTAACTAAATTTGTGCGCAATACCCCCGCCCGGCACAATTCCGCCGCGAAATGTACCCGCACACAATGTGTGAAAGATATCTATTTTGAATGTAACCTGTACTATTTTAAATGAAAGGTATGTATTTAAAAGGAAATAAAATTAAAAAATTGTATTTTAGATGAAATGAGTGGAATGCAATTAAAAGATACTGGTGGTTGTCTAAGTTTAAACATTAGAGAGAAAATAAAAACCAGTTGATAGCAAAATATTGGAATATTGGAAATTTCTATATCTGAAAGAAGGGCGAATAATAATTCATGCTCTATCGTAGTCCTTTTAATTAAAATATCTTGAGAGAGGAACCAGAATACATTATAATATTAGATAGCTAAATATTGTCATGTTTGAAATTTTGATAGTTGAAAGTTTACCTTCCCCTGATGTAATAGTGTGTTTGTATTACGGATGTGAGATAATAAGACCTCTAGGGGGTGCAGTTTCAAACATTTTCCGTACTCCTCATGTGATATATCATTGCAAAGGCCTTTGACCACTCTTTCATATTATGAGCCTCCCTTTCACCTCCTTCAAATTCCCCTCCCCCAGGGCTCTTTCTCAATTTTTCCGACATCCTTCATGTGATATATCATTGTAAGCCCTTTGACAACTCTTTCATATTCTGCACATCCCGTCCTTTTCCCCCCACTTTGTCCCCCTTGAGGGCACTTTTCTAACTTTCGCTGACAACCCTCATGTGATATATCATTGGAAAGCCTGTGACCACTTTTTCATATTATGTATCGCCCGTTTCCCCCTCCCCCGGTGGCATTTTCTCTATTTTTCCGACATCCTTCATGTGATATATCATTGTAATGTACAGCCCTTTGACCATTGTTTCATATTCTGCACATCCTGTCCCCCTTCCCCCACTCTTCTAACTTTTCCCAACACACCTCATGTGATATATCATTTAAAAGCCATGTGACCACTTTTTCATACTATGCACCTACCATCCAACATCCCCCCACACAATGCCTGATTGGGGAGGCACTTTTCTAACTTTTGCCGACACCCCTCATGTAATATGTCATTGGAAAGCCCTGTGACCAACTCTTTCATATTATGCACCTCTCGTTCCCCCTTCCCCTACTTGCGCTCCCGGAGGCACTCTCAATTTTTCTAACATCCTTCATGTGATATATCATTGGGCAGCCCTTTGACTACTCTTTCATATTATGCAAACATAACCTTGCATATTTTAGTTCCATTTTATTCCACCACGGTGTGCTTTCCTGTATCGATTTCTATGGACCCGATCGCAACGAGGTTTGGTTCATTCAATGTGGTTTTCGATAGTCTTCAATATTTCAGTTCTACTTTTTACCATCAAGGGGCGCTTTCCCATCTCGGGTTCTATGGGCCCGATGTCAACGGGGCTCGGTTCATTCAACTTAGTTTTCAATAGCCTTACATGTTTTATTTCCACTTTTTACCGCCAGAGGCACTTTCCTATCTTGAGTTCTATGGGCCCGGCTCGACTAATATATCTACGGATAGGTTGTATAACAGAGTTTTGCTAAGAATAGAGTGCGCAACCTGGTGGTCGAATGTGGAACTAACAATTTTGTAGCGCGTTCCACGTACGCCTGCTATACGGCTCGGCGTCGCAAGTAGCGGGGACCAGTGTTCAGTGATAGTATAAAAAATATTGAGCCCCCTGGCGAAGGAATGTGGAACTAAAGGATTTTTCAGCGCGTGCGCAGCATGCCTGCTATACGGTGCCGCAGACAGCGGAGGCACGTGCCAGAGTTTCGCTCTGTAAGTGGTTTCTTTAGAAAAGAGTGCGCCTCCTGGTGGTAGAATGTGGAACTAACAGATTTTTTAGCGCGTGCACGCACGCCTGCTATACGGCACCGCAAGTAGCGGGGACCAGTGTTCAGTGATCGTATAAAACATATTGCTCCCCCTGGCGGTAGAAGATAAACTAATAGATTTTACGGAGTGTGCGTATCACGCCTGCTATTTGGTGCCACAGGCAACGGCGACCCGTGTCGTATGTTCCTATAGAACACGAGCCGGGGTTTCGTTCAGTTCGAGGTATGTTTCCAAACCTCGATATTGTATAAATTAATCTTCAAAGTATAGTTTTCATCTGAAAAATATTCAGGACTTTCTTTGAAAAGGATTTTTATCCGGGTCAACCCGGAAGAGTCAAAATCCGACCTGAAACCTGGTCAGATTCATGTAAAATTGGACTATCCTATCCGATGTAGAACTTATGTTTTGTCCAAGCTATACAACCCACATTTTTGAAATTGTTTAATAGGACGTCAACAAACATCAGAATCGAGATAAAGGCATACCCACCAAGTTTATGCCTTTTAACCAATTAAATTTTATTTAAAGCAACAGAACGGCTTTGTCCACGAATGGCAATAGCCACGCCTCTGCGGGTAGATGCCCTCCGAAAAAGACTGTTTATTGAACAAAGGAGAAGCAGTGTTAAAATATTCGTCGCGCCTATTTGTGTCTTTCTTCTGTTTACCCGCGGCTGAAGTTACATGGGTGAAGTCCACTGCATTCTGAGCGCTGTCGGTACAGTTTCAATATCGTTAGTGTCAGAAACAACGATAGAGAAAAGTGTTGCTTTTTAAACAACGACGTCATCAATATAGAGATGAATAATAACAAATTTTAGAATCGGGTTCATAGTCAACCATTTCTAACGGCACGCGTTAACAAACACTATTTTGGTGATAATAACAGGCTTGTGAGGGTACTCAGAGATTTGTTTTCGTCCACCCTAGTCATTTTGTATGTATGTTCACAGCGTTTTCAGCAACCACTGAACGAATTTGAATATAACTTTTTACAGTTTTAGTACATTTGAGAAGGTTGTGATCTCAGAGTAGTCATCAAATGGTGTATAAATTCGTTTACAGGAACACGTCAACTATTTTAATTTAAGATTGCCTACTCCAATATCAAACTTTGTGTTACTGTAATTTCCAGTATCTCAAACGTTTGAGAACGCAGTGGACAATAAATACAATCTTCATTTATAAATATGACAGTGGCGGTGCGTATAGAGCAGTTCACATCACGTGACTTTTACCGGAGAACAATGAAAATAGCTGTAGGACACACAAATAGAAAAAGCATTGATAAAGGTAGCGATATCTGTCCTACAGCAGCAGCAAAAACCTGTTCGTGACGTCACCTTGCACAACTCTATACGAGAACAAATATAGACCAGGATGCATTTATAAGAGAGTAGCGATATACGCAGACGGCGCATGCATAGACTGGAAGCTTTGTCCAAAGTATGGAAATCCACTTTTCAGAGCTGGCGATACTGACGTGAACAAGTTCGATATATGAAGTTCAACCACGTGACTACAGCGTCTAGAATACCTAGTGTGGAAATATGCTATCCTAAGGCGCGCCACACACCAAGGAGACATGCGACTCTGGCGCACGTCGCATGTATCATGAAACATCGAGCCACCACAGGAGGCAAGTTGCATTTCTACTTTTTTCATCCACACACGAAAGCGACATGAGACATATTCATGGCGTATGCGCGTAGCTTGCTTTTAATTCTTTGACAGAACAGAATAGTAGAATCATGGCGTCTGCAAACGAAGCGATTGTAAATATGGATATTTCATTCGAAGATGATGATTTATTTTTATTCACTCTACTAAAAAATAAAAGGAATCTTGAATCCCACCATCTTGAAACAAATAAACGAAAATTGTAGCAATATATAACGTAACTGCAGCACGAGACGAAAGCGCGAAACGAAGCATAAGACACGTGCAACATAGGTACTTCGTCGCATGAGTCTTTAGTGTGTGGGCACAGTGAAGAAACAGGTACGTTACAACAGTAAATTTGACGCACGAGTCAAGTGAGATGTCTCGTGTCTCCTTGGTGTGTGGCGCGCCAAACAGTGCTAAAATGTTTATCCCTTAAATGTGCGACGATACTGCTAAAATGCCAAGTGTCGATCGCAGCGACATCTGCGGGATTTTCGTATTACTAGTATTACATTGTATTGAATAGCAATACCTTGCAGTTGTAGAAAATATCCCGCAGATGTCGCTGCGATCTGTATATTGCAGCAGCATCGTTGCATATTTAAGGGATACAATATTTTAGCGCTTTTTTAAGTATTACAGAGATAGCCGATTTCCACACTATGTATTCTAGTCGCTATAACGTGACCATAATCCTCCAATTTGTATACAACCAATCAAAATCAACAAAAAATAGTAGGCAGGGACGTAGCTACAGGGGGGGTGTGGGGGGGTGCGACACCCCCCCCACTTCGGTAAACTCATATACATTCGGTAATTTCACTTTCGTTCAAAAGCTGCATCATTTGGCTCCGATTTTTTTCTTTTTTTTTTTTTAAGAATTTTTAAAAACATATTACAAAATTTATTACAAAACAGAAAACAATTTCAAAACATATTTAAAATTATTAAATATTTACTAATTAGAAACTTCCTTTCTCTTTGCATTATGTCATTTTTTTTTCGCTCGGAGTCGATTGCAATTTCACTTTTTAGCTATTCCATGGGTGTAAGAAGGGTGGGAGGGGGGAGGGGGCATGATACAGTATCCCTTAGAAGAATAAATATTATATATTTCTCTATATAATATTTAATCCATTTTTCTTTTTCATTAAAATTCATTTTGCTGGACTCTGAAAGCTATGGGGGGGGGGGGGGTGTATATTTCGCTGTTTTTTCGGGGGACAGGATGTCGCCAGAAGTTTACTGTTGTATTGTCTCAAAAAATAAGAGAGAACCGGGAATTATTTCTTATCAAAGAAAATTAAAACGGTGTAATAAAATTACATCAGATGTACCGAATAGTGATTTTGACCGAATACCAAATATTCGGCCTACAAGCGAACCGAATACCGAATATTCGGCTAGTCGAGTAGTAACTATTCGGCCAGATACCAAATATCCGGCTGGTCGAATATTTTAAAATTCTATTAATTAAAAAAGTTTCGTGTTTCATAGCTTCTTCTGATGAATTAAACCAAGTGAATATTTTTTTTTTTTTAAATTCTGAAACAAACAACTTCGCAAAAATAACTTGCCTACCAGATATTCGGCCTACAGGTGAACCGTATACCGAATATTTGGATAGCCGAATTAACTGTTAGGCCGAATTCCGAATATTCGTCCAGCCGAGTAGTAACTATTCGGCTAAATACCAAGTATTCGGCTGGTTGAATACTTTTATATTTCAAAGATTAAAGGCATTAAAATGTTAAATTTTAAAATAATTTTATATAATATTTAATGCAGAAACTTGCATATTGCTAAACAAGAATTTTTTACAAGTAAACTTTATACATGAAAAAAATCTGCTTTGAGGTATTTAAGAAGAGAATTTTAAAATTTTATTAATTAAAAAGTTTGATATATCATAGCTTCTTCTGATGAATTAAACCAAGTGATTAATTTTTTTTTTCATTCTAAAACAGACAACTCAGCAAAAATAACTTTTCTACTGTCTTTGATTTAGCAAGGAAGTTTTTAAATGCATCTTAGATCAGTGTTTCGAATGGGCAATTATTTTTAGAGATTGTAAACATACACATTGTTCCTAAAAAATTGTAACAAACTTTCAACAGAGATAATGTGGTCAAGACAAAAAAATTTTGAACAAGAAACAACACCTCACTCCATTTATTCCATCAAAATTACAATATATTCAGTCAAAAATTCTGGGTGTGCAACTACAAGCCGAAACTGAATTTTCATTCACAACTTTATCAGTAAATGAAGATATTTTTGCAAGATTTGTTTCATATTAATTTAGTTTGTATTAAATGTGACGATATCATTGAAAATGACTGAATTTTGGCCAGTGACACAGTATAAATACTATAAATTGCATTCTGAATAAAGGAATGTCTACCTCATAGTTGTTTAAACATGAAAAGTGGCAATTTCCAGCACTTCTCATCATATTATATTTCACAGAAATCAAAGCAAGTTTGTTAAAAATATAGCTATGATATCTTCGTTAGGGTTAACAAATGATAATCCAAGTTCGACCTCGAATGAGATGAAATACACTTTATTTATAACTGAATAAGTGGATTGTGATTATGGTTTTCTGAGCAAAAATTGGCTTTCTTGATGTGTATTATCAACTCTGAAAGTTTTTCTGTTTTGATTAGAAGTGTTAGAACTTTTTTGTGAAAAAGCAAGAAACATATTATTTACTAGAAAAGGTTCAGGAACTTGCCTTTTTACATTGTTAATTCCTATGAAAATCCCCATTAATGGTTAATTTTCTTAAGTAATACTTTACAAAAAGCAAATAACGTAAAAACATTCTCTTTTACTTAAATATGATTCTGTTTCTAATTATTATGAAAATCTTTATAAGTTGACAGTTAAAAGTAGAAATTGTGTAAGATTTTTAAAAATGTTTTAAAAGTTTTTTTAAGCATTCGGTTTGGCCGAATATCTTGATATTCGGCCTAACCGAATATTCGGTAACATGGCCGAAAAGGCCGAATACAGAATAGATTCCGAATATTCGGTACATCCCTATTAGCTACTATATATAATGGTATATTGTATATTCGAAAAATTAAAAGTTTCTTGAAAAAATTATTTAAAAAAAAAAATGCGGGAAAAAAATTCTTAAGAGTGTGTTCAAATCAAAAGAGCTACTTTCTGAGACATTTCTGAATTTCTTTTTGTTCGGAAATTGGCAGGTGTTGTTATTCAGAAATTATATAGACGAAAGACGTTTTCCATTTTTTGGTAAACGCAAAAGATTTTCCAGAAAATATTGTCAAAGTTGGCGTTTTGAACCGAATTCCAGACACGGCAGCTCGAGAAAGGCAAAAAACTTGTCATCATGTGACCACAATCGCTTATAACGCGATAAGTAATTTTATCAAAAAATGTAAAACTAGTTTCCATTGTATTCCGCTTCAACAGTCAGGCCTGCCAATATGCTTAAAAATGAGACAGAAAATGTGTCGGAAAATTTTGCGTTGTTCAGTAGGAAGCTCGAGAACCACTTTAAAGAAAAATAATAATAAGATAGAGAACTACAAAATATTGGATTTTTTCCTTTGTAACCTATAAACCGACGATACGTTTTAAGATCTGGATCTGTTCTTGTCACGGGATAGTGAGTGGAGGGTATACGGAGATATACGCCGTATACCCTCTCTCTGGATTTTTTAAAGAAGCTCCGCACACCCTCTGCTTCTCAAATAAAGCATTAGCGTATACTGTATCCATGAATGTTCATGATTTTAGAATATACTCTTTGTTTTTTTACGACTGCAACACTGGTTCTTGTCATTCAGTTCGAAAAGATATTTTTAGGTAGCTTTCATTACAAAAAGCTACCTATTGCAGCCGTTCGGAGGAAAGCGATTTCAAAAAATTTTGGTATATTTTCATCGATCATGACCCCCAGACCACGAAACCACCCTCCGTTCAAAAGTTGATATATATATATATATATATATATATCCATATATATATATATATATCTGATCTTTGTCATACTGTAACTCTCGTATTTATGAACCGACTTGGATGAAACTCGGTGTGTACATAGTACATACTAATGTCTCGACCGAGTTCGTTGGTCAGCTTCATCGGCCACCTTGTTTCAAAATGGCGGCCATTTAAAATTTTTAAAAAAATTTTAAATTAGAAATGTGGTACCAAAACATTAAAAATTGGAAAATATTTTTTTTTTATGTATTTGACCTTGATACAAAGATTACGGATCAGTTTTTGTTTTGTCTATATCTTAAAAAATGGCTGAGTTATAGTACTTTCAATTTCTAGCGTGGTTGACATTTTGAAACGACCTGATATTTGTCACGTGATAACAGGCGTATTTATGAACCGATTTAGATGAAACTCAGTGTGTACATAGTACATACCAAAGTATCGACCGAGTTCGTTGGCCAGCTTCACCCGCCATCGTGTTTCAAAATGGCGGCCATTTAAATTTTTTAAAAAAAAATTTTAATTTGAAATGTGATACCAAAAAATTGAAAATAGAAAAATATTTTTTTCTTATGTGTTTGACCTTGATACAAAGATTTCGGAGCAGTTTTTGTTTCGTCTATATCTTATAAAATGGCTGAATTATAGCACTTTGAATTTCTAGCGTGGCTGACATTTTGAAACGTCCTGATTTTTGTCACCCGATAACAGGCCTATTCATGAACCGATATGGATGTACCTTGGTGTGTACAAAGAACATACCAATGTCTCGACCGAGTTCGTTGGCCAGCTTCATCTGCCATCTTGTTTCAAAATGGAGGGCATTTAAAAAAAATTTAAAAATTTAAAATTTAAAATGAGGTATCAAAAATTGAAAAAGGTTTTTTAATTATGTGTTTGACCTTAATATAAAGATTCCGGAACAGTTTTTGTTTCATCTATATCTAGAAAAATGCCTGAGTTATAGCATTTTTAATTTCTATTGTGGCTGACATTTTGAAAAGACCCGATTTTTGTAACGCGATAACAGGCGTATTTATGAACCGATTTGGATGTAACTTGGTGTGTACATAGTGCATACCAATGTCTCGACCGAGCTCGTAGGCAACCTTCATTAGCCATTTTGATTCAAAAGGGAACATTTAAAAAAAATTATTTAAAATTTAAAATGAGGTATGAAAAAATTGGAAAATGAAAAAGGTTTTTTTATGTGTTTGACCTTGATACAAAGATTTCAGGGGAGTTTTTTTTTTTCGTCTACATCTTAAAAAAAGGTTGAGTTATAGCACTTTGAAATTTCTAGCATGGCTGACATTTTGAAACGATCTGATATTTGTCACGCGATAACACACGTATTTATTAACCTATTTGGAGGTAAGAAGGCATTTGGATAGTATATAGCAATGTCTCGACTAAGTTCACTGGCCAGCTTCATCCGCCATCTTGAATCAAAATGGCGGCCATTAAATAAAAAAATATATATATATTTAAATGAAGTGCAAAAAATTTAGAAATTGAAAAAGGTTTCTTTCTTAAGTATTTGACTTTGATATAAGGATTCCGGAGCATTTTTTGTTTTGTCTTTATCTTAAAAAAAGGCTCAGATACAGCAGTTTGAATTTCATTATGTGGGTGACATTTTGAAAAATCTGAATTTGCCTGCGACAGCACTCATATATATCAACCGATTCCGATGTGAGCGAGCGTGTGCACAGGAATTACTAAGGTCTCGACCAAGTTCACTGGTTAGCCTCATCCACCATGTTCTCTTAAAATGGCAGGCACTTCACATGTCGCCGAATTTGGAAACCAAATATAACTTTAAATAAAATCAGCTTGGATAAAGCTGACTAATTTCGCGAAATTCTCATTCATAAGGATTTAGTATTGATAAAAATTAGTATTGAATCTTCTATAATCGATTTCCGCTAAATTGAGCTTTGTGTGTTTGAATAACATCAACTAGCTTTTTAAAAATAAGGAATTTGAAAGCTACCTCTTCCTCCCGGCACTGGCCGGAAGGACTTTTTATTTATGTTTTTGAACTTGTTTTAAAATCATCAGTTGTATTGATATATAAAGACAAGTGCATTGATGATAAGCAATAATCTTTCTTCTAATTGGCTTTTTGAGACATACATTTACTTTCTGCTGCAAAAACTGAAAGCAATTTTTTTCTTTGTTTTCTGAAATGAAGAGATCTCAAAGTTAATTTAAATTAATTTAAAAAAATCCTTTGTTTTGAATCAGGTTCATTCATGTAACAGAATCAACGCTACAGCTCACAAAAAAAATGCAAGCAAAGTAATTTTGCAGAAAATAAAATAATTTTCCACACTGTCTACCCTCTTTCCTTAAAAAATATTTTTGTGTTCAACGCTCTTTTTTTTATTATTGCAAATTAAAATAATAATATTTAATTTTTTTATACTTATGCTCAGTTGCTCTACATGATATTTGACTATTTCAATTCTGATAACTTTCTATATTACGAGCTCCAGCTTGAAAATTCAACAGAAAAAATATCCTACAAATAAAGTTCAGCTTTGATTTGCCACATTTTGTGGTTTTTAAAAACTATTTAAAGCTGTTCTGAAATCGTAACTTGCATCTTTTTTTACACTTTCGTAAAGAAATTTTCATTTTTAAATGCACGAAATTTGCAGATGGTGCCAAAGTTGACGTTTGGAACAATTTTTTTTTAAACGTGACAATCGGCAAAATATCATTATGAGGTAGCAATTGGTCATAACTTAATATGTAATACATTTATCAGAAAATTTAAAAATGCTATTTGATTTCAAAGCACTTCATGCCTAATACCTGCTGATTATATGCTTCTGGATTTTAAAAAAATGTCTACTTAAATGAGTTAGTAATAAATAATTTCGGCAAAATATAAATTAGGCCTGAGCAGGCCTAATTAATGTTTTCTGTACCGAGCCGGGACTGGTTTCATTCTTCCAAGTCTTCACGGGCCAAAATTTTCAGTCCCGGTTTTCACCCAACCCGTATGAAAGTCATTGTCTCAGCGTGGCCTGGCAGCAAAATACAGCTAAATTAAAATATAGTAATACGTGTGAAAAAGAACCTGCCTATGACGGAATCCTGTTTTTAACCCCCTCACTGACAAGCCCGTGTTAATACGTTCATTAAGCTCCATGTTTCACTGCAATACAAGCAATATTTAAAGTAATATAATTCTATTGATTTAATGTATTTTTAATACATTGAACAATGATTAATACTCCCAAGGATTGCATTCATATTCGTTATTAAGTTTTTTTATAAAATGTTCAAAGGATCATTTTTTTTAGCATTTAAAACAAAATGCAGAAAAAACAACATTACAATTTTGCCCTTTATCAAGACAGTCGGAGGGTTTTAACTGAAAAATGTGTTGATCCATGCAAAATTCCTGTAATAATATGTGAGAAAAGAATATATAACACATTTACGCCTAATAAAAAGGGAACTTGTCTATAATGCATTCTTTTACTTTACTGTGCGATTCCGCCTTAGAAGATTTTACTGTAAGGCATTTTTTAGATTTTTAAGTCTCCAATACATGGAATATGGATTAACAAAATTAATGATAACCGAAACATTTGCAATAACAAATAGAGATTTATTAAAAAAAATAAATAAATATCGCAGCCTACGGCATTTCTATAAAAATGAAGATTACAAAAATAATAATAATAATCTTAGCTTTTTTCTTTCCTTTTTTCTTTCTTCTTATTATTAAGTATTTTTGATCAGAATTCCTCGTACAGACAAATTTTTAACCAAATCGACGTAAAAATCAATGTTTTGTAAAAATTCACTCGGGCCGTGCCAGGTTAGGGTCGAGATTTTCATTTTTTTTCCGGACCAGGGTGGTCTTAGGCTGAACTTTTTGCTGCTATAACGCCGGGCTAGGCCAATAATATTTTTCGACAAGCCTGGCCGAGTTCAGGCCTATCTTTTATAATGGGCCGGATCGATTTTTTTTCTATGGGTCGGCCTGTCCCAGGCCTGAAAATTTCTACCCGTACAGATTTCTAACTTAAAATTTAAAAAGTATTACATATTTCAAACTTTGAATTATAAATCAAAGAAAAAAAGAATTATTTTTTAAATATTTTCTATTGAATTTATTTTTATTGTAATAGTAAATAATCAATCTAAATCTGTCTTTTTACACCTCACCCCAAATTATTGATTTTACCTTTGAATCCTCCCCCCTCACTGGAGTATAAGCTTAAACCTTAAGTGATGTGGTGATTTTTTTTGAGGTGGTGTGTATGCAACCCTAAAATTTGATTTCTTACACAAAATGTAGCGAATAAAAATAAGAAAATCTGCTGTGAATTTTGCATTATCTACTTGAATAAAAACAACTGAAAAAGCACTGTAAGTGTACATACATATACATATAAATACATGTATCTAAATACCACAAAAAAAATTTCTTCATAATTGAAATTTCTCTAGGGTGGAAAACACCTCGCCTAATCAGTTAAGGGTTAAAGTCTTTAAAATTACTTTTTATTCGTATTACTTTATACGTAACTGTGCAATACGATAAATAAATCAGCAGTTATTTCAGTGATGGAACAGCTGCGCCAATTGCTTCAATTGCGCCAAATCGATAATGCTGCGCATTTCTGCGCCAAAACGATCATTTTTCAACAAAATTGCGCCCAACTGCGCCAATTCAATAATAATTCTTGAGCCAAATCCATAATTTTCCACCCGAATTTCGCCAAAAGATTGCGAAAAACAATGCGAATTTAGTCAAAAGCGCGCGAAGTTTCTCAAATGATCGCGAAAAAAAAGTGAATTTTAACAAAGGATCATTAATTTCGTCAAAAAAAACGAACAAAATGTGGTCAAAAGACCATGAAAACACGAAATTTCGTTAAAAGATCGCGAATTAAACGCAAATTTCGTCTGAAGTTCGCGAAAACACGGAAATTTGGTCGAAAGATCGCAAAAAACACGCGAATTTTGTCAAAAGATCGCGAAAAACACGCGAATTTCGTCAAAAAATCCCAAGAAAAATATGAATTTTGAGGAAAGATCGTTAATGTCGTCAAAAAATGAACAAAACACGGTCAAAAGAACGTGAAAAAATGCTAATTTATTTAAAAAATAGAGAAAAAACCCGGAAATTTCGTCAAAAGTTCTCAAATTTCAACATAAGATCGCGAAAAACACGAGATTTTCGTCAAAAGATCGCGAAAAACAGGCGAATTTCGTCAAAAGATCACGAATAACACGCGAATTTTGTCAAAGTCGCGAAAAAAACGTGAATTTTGTCAAAGGAGCGCTAACTTCAACAAAACAAAAAACACAATCAAAAGATCGCGAAAAAATGCTGCTTTCGTAAAATCGCGAAAACACGCAAATTTCATCAAAAGGTCGCAAAAAGCACGCGAATTTCGTCAAAGGATCGCGAAAAAAGAGAATTTTGTCAAAAGATCGCTCGTCAAAAAAAGAACAAAACGGGGTAAGATCGTGAAAAAACGCTATTTTCGTTAAAATATCTCGAAAAAACTCGAAAATTTCATCAAAATATCGTGAAAAACACACGAATTTCGTCAATGGATCACGAAAAAAAAACCCGTAAATTTTCCGTCATAAACTTCGTCAAAAAACGAACAAAACACGGTCAAAAGATCGTGAAAAAACGCTACTTTCGTTAAGATATTGCAAAAAACCGCTCAAATTTCATCAAAAGGTCGCAAAAAAACACGCGAATTTCGTCAAACGATCGCGAAAAACACGCCAATTTTGTCAAAGGATCGCGAGAAAAAACGTGAATTTTGTCAAACGATCGCTAATTTCGTCAAAAAACGAACAAAACGGGGTCAAAAGATCGTGAAAAAACACCTTTTCGTTAAAATATCGCGAAAAACGCCCGCAAATTTCATCAAAAGATCGCGAATAAAACGCTAATTTCGTCAAAAGATCGCGAAAAACACGTGAATTTCGTCAAAGGATCACGAAAAAAACGTGAATTTTTCCAAAAGATTGCTAACTTCGTCAAAAAACGAACAAAACACAGTCAAAAGATCATGAAAAAACACCACTTTGTTAAAATTTCATCAAAAGGTCGCAAAAAACACGCATTTCGTCAAAAGATCGCGAAAAGGACATGAATTTTATGAAAAGATCGCGGAAAAAATCACAAATTTCTTTAAAAGGTCGCGAAAAACCGCAAATTTCGTCAAAAAATTTCGAAAAACACGCTAATTTCGTCAATGGATCACGAAAAATGAACGTAAATTTTGCCAAACGATAGCTAACTTCGTCAAAAAAAGAACAAAACACGGTCAAAAGATCGTGAAAAAACGCTACTTTCGTTAAAATATCGCGAAGAAACCCGCAAATTTCATCAAAAGGTTGCAAAAAACACGCGAATTTTGTCAAAAGATCGCGAAAAACACGCGAATTTTGTCAAGGGATCGCGAGAAAAAACGTGAATTATGTCAAACGATCGCTAATTTCGTCAAAAAACGAACAAAACGGGGTCAAAAGATCGTGAAAAAACACCTTTTCGTTAAAATATCGCGAAAAAAACCCGCAAATTTCATCAAAAGATCGCGAATAAAACGCAAATTTCGTCAAAAAATCGCGAAAAACACGCGAATTTCGTCAAAGGATCACGAAAAAAACGTGAATTTTTCCAAAAGATTGCTAACTTCGTCATAAAACGAACAAAACACAGTCAAAAGATCGTGAAAAAACACCACTTTGTTAAAATTTCATCAAAAGGTCGCAAAAAACGCGCATTTCGTCAAAAGATCGCGAAAAAATCATGAATTTTATGAAAAGATCGCGGAAAAAATCACAAATTTCTTCAAAAGGTCGCGAAAAACCGCAAATTTCGTCAAAAAATTTCGAAAAACACGCTAATTTCGTCAAAAGATAACGAAAAACACGCTGATTTCAACAAAGGGTCTGAATAACACGCAAAAGAAGCGCGAATTTCGTCAAATGATTGCGAAAAAAATGTGAATTTTGTGAAAGAGTCGCGGGAAAAACGCGAATTTAATCAAAGAATCGCAGAAAAAACACGACTTTCGTCAATGAATTGCAGAAAAAACGTGAATTTCGTCAAAGAATACCAAAATTACATTTTGATGCTCCAAAACAGTTACTTTCTGCTCCAAAATGAGCATTTTTTCTGCTCTAAAATAGTTATTATATGCCCCAAAGTGGATTTTTGCTTCTCCAAAATAGTTATTTTCTGCTCCAAAATGAGCGTTTTTGCTGCTTCAAAATGAGGTTCATGCTGTTCCATCACTGTATTATCTACTTCACTCCCTCCATTCGTAATTTCTGCTACCCTCGCTCCCCACAGTTTGTAAAATTTTAAATGGTTTGAAATTATTTAATTTTTTGGTCTGTTTATTTATATATTGTTGAAATAATAAATAAATGTCTAATTCCCCCACCCCCCCCCCCTCGCCCAAAAGAAAATAATGCGAAAAAATACAAAATTAAAAAAAATACAAAATTTACTATGAACATTCGGTAAATTCGATCTCCACACCCCCCCAAACGAAATGCTCTAGCTACGCCACTGATAGTAGGCTAACAAAATGCCCACCTGGTTGCAAAATTTGTTGCTACGGTATGACGTCAATTGCAACTGCTCCATTAGACGAATGGCACAAGCAAACAAATATTAGCTTGCCTATAATGGTAGGATCACCGAGATGCTTGATGATTCGTTTTTGTGCAAAATTATCTCAACCAATCAAATTTTGTTTCCCATATGTCGCCACTCCCATACGGAGGCACCTTACGAACTTGTTCTCTTCTCATCATGAAAGTTTCTTTCCGAGCGATCTGGTCATATTTAAATGTTTTATTAGAAAGAGGATCTTGCAAATTTTGCTTTTCATTTCATATCGACCAAGGCGTGTCTATGCTCTTTAAAAGAAACTCTCAGTACTCGCTAGTGATATTTTCTTTTCCATCCCTTGTTGAAGGGCAGGTGGTCGTCTCTTTACTCCTTTCATATCTTGATAGTTTTCGTGGCTGAGTGGTCAAGGCATCACACCGCTAATCGGTTGAGAGCGTAGGTAGGTGCGGGTTCGAATCCCGCTGGCTCCGTTGCACACTCTTTGTGGAGCTCCCGGATGTAATTATCTTGCGTTGTAAATTTCCTTGTGCTATCTTGTCCCTGTATATTGACGATGACTTATAAGCGGGCACTTGACGCCAAGCACACAGGTCAGATATATGTATTCCATAAACCAATAAAACCAAACCAATTGTTTTCGTAAAAATAAATAGACCGGGGAGCGGTCATCACCTCATTGGATTGACTGAAACTTCAAGATTAGACAGAACTCGATTTGCATATTAAAATGCAACTGGTCTGTCTAGTCATATCGGTGGGAAATACTTGCAAACTCGATTTTAGTGGTTGATCAATAGATTTATCATTGGATTTTCATGCACCTAAAGGTATGAAAACATGGAGGGCTGTCAGCAAGAAAACACAATGATAAACCTACCAGTCAACCACTAAAATCGGGTTCGCATGTGCTTACCACCAAGATATGACTTTGCAGATCAGTTGCATTTTAATGAGCTAATCGAGTTTTAACTAATCCTGGAATTTTAGCTGCCAACTGGATGAGGTGAAGGTTTGTGCAGCCGCCTTCCAGTCTAAAAGAGTTCACCGAGCCAGGATAGACTAAAATCAATATACAGTCCAAAAGCGAATCGCGTAGCGATCGACAATCTCTAAAAAAACAAAAAAAAAAAACAGCCTGTAGTGCCTCTATATGAGAGTGGTGACATCCGATTATCAAAGTGTGTTTAGACGCGACCAACGATCAGGACAACACTAGATACCGGGCTTGCTCATTCATTATATCGTATATTCATTCATCCTGACGTCACAAATGGTGGCTGGCCGCTATCAACGACATACAGTGATTGGTACAAAGCGGCGCACCCATCGTTTTGTGTCAGTCGCCGTGTAAAGATGATCCACTCCGTATAACGTTTTAAAAGTCATGAACGGCCCTTGTATGTCGTTGGTCGCGGCTTAGACACACGCGTCCTTGAACATTGAAGTCCACCATAGTAGAGATTGCTTTGGGCCTATAGCAACTATGGCTTTCCGCCTCGAATGATCCTTATGATACACAAACACAAGCCACAACAATTTTTATTTTCATTTTCCATTACATACGAGGACGAGATACTCACAAGGAAAGTTGCAACACCAGAGACGATTACTTATTTATAAAGACATTAATAAAATATGGTATGAGATGTAAATTTCCAACTGGGCGAAAAAATGTCCGGACCAGGATTCGAACTCCTGGCTGAAGCCGCCAGTGTTCTGCCATCTGAGCTATCCCGGACGAATCTGGTGGAACTCTTTCACCCAGCTAACCTTAATGATTATAGCATCTGGTCTGAAACCTGGTTCAGCTCAACAGAATAAATCTTAGGTAATGGAACTCCAGAAATCGCTGGATACGAAATTACACTAGATTAATACCATTTTAATCTAAAAGATGGTATGCCCAACAAAATTTAATAAAACTTAGCATTTTTCTTCAATCACAAAAAATAGATTTTGTTTGACCCAAAAATAGAGTAATTCTAAATAAAAACAACGATGTAAATATATAAATATTATTTTTAATACCATATTAACCCCCCGACATATTTAGCGAAAATCTTTTTTCTAATTGGCTGCGCTTGGGTTAGCCTGGCTTAGGATCGAACAGAGATCAAACCTTCAAAATCACGTTCTAACGACCTAAAATCTTGTGTTTAGATCAAAAGTTGGGTTCGTTAGACCTTGGATCGACCAGTGAAAACGCAGCTTTACAACCGGGAGCTCCACAAAGAGTGTGCAACAGAGCAGCGGGAGTCGAACCCGCAGCGACCTACGGACACACGCGTTTATCTCATCCGTCACAAATCTACATCCCAGAACTTTATAGTACCAACGTCCCCTAGATGAGGGAGAGAGCCTTGACACACGTCGCGAAAACGTCACACAGAGTTATAAAGGGTGAAAAAACCGGGTTTAATCCAGCGAATAAACAGAGTTTTTGGGAGGGGAATTAAAAAAAATTCCTGGAGTTTTCGGAAAGTTTGAGCCATGAAATATTTTCAGAGGCGTCGCTATGGGGAGTTATGGGGAAGGGGGGGACTCTCTCCCTCCAATATTTGTGAACTTGGGAAATTTGAGCTTAGAGATGGGAAATTCTAGATTTTTGAGACTTTTTTTCTTAAAAAAAAAACAGTTAAATAAATATGAATTTTTTGTTGTTTTGGTGTTTTATTTTCTGAGAGCTGTAACTGTAAACAAGTTAAATAATCAAAATTAATACAAAAAGAAAGCACCCAGACTCAATCTGTCATTTTTTTTCTCTGTTCTATGAAAATATCATACATCCACCAGACCTTAATTTCTCTACTCCTGTCCATCAATGGGCGCATTCGTAAAGTCGGAACTCGTTCAACTCGTGCAGTTAGTTTTCACACTAGCCGTTCGTAAACTCTCTTCGTGCACTCAGTGCGTTTCGAAACTGCATTCGTAAACGAAATCCAGTGCGTTTAGTTTTTCAACTAAATGCACTGAAGGAAAAGTCGGTGTGGTTCGTGCAGTAGCGATGGCAGATTTACTGCGCAAGCGCGTGCTCAGATTTACGAATGTAAACAAATAAATTGCAGGTTGTCATGTTAATAACAAATGTTTTATTTGGAAAATAATCAAATGTTTTAACTTTTTTTCGCCACTTTGTCTTAAATAATACCTTACAAATCACTGTTTATCCAAGCTATGCACCATAACAAATCAACCATTAACTATTATTATTATATTTTTTTATTGTTTCAAATAATAAAGTAACTCTTTCAATAATAACGATCATGTATCTAAAGTTGAAGAAGTTATTCATAATTCAATGAAAGCTCATTGCATCTGACAGTAGTTTTTGTAACATATAGCTGCTATCTAATGTTATTTTCTACCTTTGACATAAAATTAAAAATATAAATATACTTATATTTTTTATCTTTATTTCAGTGCTGTGCTCATTTTATTTTTTGCCAACGCTGTATGGAATGTTTTGTAAATAAAATTTAAATTGTATACTCCTATCATAAGATATTTTAATAATTATTTGCGATGGGCTTTGCAGCATCACTTAAAATTATTTTGCAGTAATGAATTTAGTGTGTTTTAACTGGAGCCAGTTTCCTTATTTTTTTTCTGTAAATGTGCTATTCTGAATATTTTTTTTAAGTGAGAGGGGGGGGGGGGATGAGCAATGCAGTTATACTCTTGAAATAAACAAAAAGACTAACTTAACTATGATTTATTTAAAAACATAGTAATATGTCATTTCTAGGATAAAGAAATGAATGGAATACTTTGCCCAGGATTGTCACTGTACATATTAGGCTGCTCAAAGGTAGCAGAATTCTAATTAGACATGTGCCAGTTGATTTCCACATAGCTTTAAGTTGTACATTATGTCATTACACAAGTTATCAAATATATAGTGCCTACCCTGGGTACATATTTAATTTTATAACTAACTAGCACTATAAATATAATCAGTCTTTATGATGACTGGAAGCAATTTAAACCCAAATAACTTAAGAGGCAAACAATTTGATTGGTACCTAGACTAGACACACTGAGAACTTGTCTTACCATATCATCGCTACAATGTAGTAATACAGTTGGGGTTATATCTACTTTTTACCAGCAGTAAAATATAAAATAAGTATACATTGTACATTTTACTTCATGATCTCACTTCAGGGGTCGATACGGTTTTATTTTCCTTGAATGCTATTATTTTAAATAAAGTTATGAGAAAAATAAAATTTTATAACGAAAAACCAAATCCAGTTACTTAATCCTACCTTTTCTTATCTCCAATTGCTAAAGTTTATCTTTCTTGTGAGCTTGATTTGTTTTCAAATAAAACATTTTAAACCCGAACGAATTGTTTAAAAATGTGAAGAATTCACTTTTATTGAAAAAATTTTATAGAATTCCAGTTTTGAATCAATTTCTGATTTTGCCAGTACACCAATAAAAAGGGAACGTTTAAGTTAGTTTTGGCGTAAATTTTTCTTTTCTCAAAATTTGTATCTTTTATAATTAGAATACTATGCATATAAATAATACCATTATTCATTTATAATTAAAAAAAATGAACAAAGAAAATCTATATTAATACTTGGAAATTTTTCCAGAGAGAAGCATTCGCCTTGCATACAATATTTCAAATGAAAATCAAATTTCTAATAATTTGCTTAAAAGGCGCAAGGGCCAACATAGTGAAAAAGATTCAAACCCGGGCCATCAGTAAAGTCGTATAGCGCACTGACATTCTACCGACTAAACCACATGGAATGATACCGAGCCAGTAAAGTTTAGTCGGTAGAATGTCAGTGCGCTATACTGATGGCCCGGGTTCGAATCCCGGCATGGAATCTTTTTCACTATGTTGGCCTTTGCGCCTTTTAAGCAAATTATTAGAAATTTGATTTTCATTTGAAATAAAGAAAATCTTTTTGTTAAATAATGTGACTTGCAAGTATAACGTTCAAAAACAGGGCTTCCTGTTTAAAAGACAAAAACTATCTGTCCACAATGTGTTAAATGAAATGAGTGAATGCATATATTTTAAATGTATGTAATACATGTATTTTAAATGAAAAATATGTATTTAAAGAAAATGAAAGAAAGGTTTATATTCCAAATGAAATAAATGCAATACAAATAATGGCAATGGAAACAATATCTGATTATTTATCTCTTGTGACCGGTTAACATAAAAGTACCAAAAATATTGCGAATTTGAATAACTAGATCAAGAACAACAAGGTTTATATTACTCAATATTTTTCCATCCACATTATGTAAATATAACATCTGGTAACACCTAAAACATTACTCAGTTTAAAAGTTAAAATATATGAAAAGTGAAAGAATTGTTAAGTAAGTGTAAAAGTAAAAATAGTTTTTAAAAAACACTCTTTTATAAGCATTCAATGTTTACCATAAAAATAACAATTTCAGAATTGCAATTCATATCGTTCCTAAAAAATTCTGTTACAATACATTAATTTGAAGTGTCTTCCATTATGAAAAATTACGTCATAAAAGCCCAAATAATGTTATTTCCAAACACTTTTCCATTGCAAAATATATTTACACATGGATATTAAAAAAGTAAGAAAATATTAAAACAAATTATTATGTGCAAAAAGCATTCAATGGGGGAAAATTAAGAGGCTACTTCAGTCAACTGAAATGACCCGCTCATTAAAGCTAATACTATGGAAGAAATTTTTAAAGATATGCCGTTTGCATTTCACAATTTTTCTTTTGCATTCGCTAGCTGAGATTGATCTGTACAAAGGGCGTTTTTTATTTTTTCAATTTTGTTTACACATATTTTTAGCTAGGACACTTTCATTTTCCAAACCAGTTTTGAATGTGAAAGCATCCTCTCGAAAAAAATCTGCAAACAAAATGGAAAAAGTAAAAAAGGGCAGATGTAAAGATCAATCTCAGCTATTAAATGCAAAAAACATTTAAAAATATTAAAATGCAAACGAGATATCTTTAAAAATTTCTTCCATAGGATTAGCATTAGCAATCGAGTCTTTCCAGGTGACTGAAGTCATATTTTAACAAATCTTTAAAATGTCATATTTATAACTACTTTTTTGTAGCATCTAACAGAAAAGGAACTCTTTTACACGCAATGCAATTTCTTACCTCTTTCTATAAGATTCTGCTCTTTTATACCTCTTTTTTTACACAATGAAAAAAAAAATCATCTAAAAAGATTAAAATGCAAACGAGATATCTTTAAAAATTTCTTCCATAGGATTAGCATGAGCGAGCGAGTCTTTTCATGTGACTGAAGTAGCCCCTTAAGTCATATTTAAAATTACTTTTTTGTAGCATCTAACAGAAAACTTCATTATAAAAGTCCAGAAGGCAGTGACATTTGTTATTTAGCTATTTTACACAAGTTGATTTACAGGGATGACCGGCCCGGGAACCCAGCATTCGTTTTAGAGTATAAGTGCAATCTCGGGGGGGAAGAAGTTGATTTACAAATGTATGTTAGATTTAATTAATCACAAAAACAGCTGTCGGCTGTCACAACAGCAGCAAATGTGATATTGGAAACCTAAAAATCCCCCAGTCAAATGAAAATGAATAGTAAGTATATTACAGAAGAGTGATACTAATCATAATAATATTATTCAATCTTTCATAATTGTGTAATCTCTATAAAACAGAGTAATTAGCATTTTTTTAGAGCATGCAGGGCCTGGACATGGGTTGGTTAGCATACCTTGTAGGGGGTAAAGATCTTTAATTAAAAGAGTATTATTACTCTCTTTATTTTTTATTTATATTTTGCTTAGTTAGTTTCTTTTAGAAGTTCCCCTCAAATGTTAGTATAAAATAAATAGATTGACATATTCAAATGACTATAACTGTCTCTAGGGTCTGTTCTGTACGTGTATAACATTATCAACTTTTTGGTAATTTTGGACCCCCCCCCCCCCCGCAATGATAACATTATCAATATCTAAAAATTCTTTTTATTTTTACAATTCTTTTCTTTTTATACATTTATTATTCACATACTTAACTGGTTGAGATAAAGAGAAATCGATAAAATATCTCTATTATACATGATGCAACTATGATAACAAATAACATTTAAAGGAGATTGCTACTATTTGAAATCATTTAATAATAGCTTTTTGTTACACAGTGCATTCAACAGTAATATTGTCTACTTGCAGTTGCCCCTTGAAGGAGAAGGGGGAAAGCAAAACTTCTTATGAAAAAAACAAGTAGACAACTTTTTTTTCTTTTCTCTATTAATAAACACAGCAAGTAGCATATCAAACTTACTTCGCACATAGTTATATGTGGATGTGCATATGGCAGAACAATAGGAATGCCGAACGTTGGGGTATTCCATATTTAGGAATGAAAGAATTTTATTATTTAATAGCTTTAATAACAACTTTGTATTTTCATAAAAAAAAGATAAAAGACTAAAAAAAAAAAAGATAAGACTATTAATGTAGAAAAAAAAATCGAAAATTTTGATATAATCAAAAATTATAACGATATCAAAAGATGGACTCCCTCTCCCCATAAAGATATCTTACAATATCAAGTACCGCCCTCCTCCCCCCTAAAGTGATAACACACAGCCCTTTACTGATGTAGCCTTCTATTTTTTGCATGGAAAAATATAATGATTACAAGGAGTGATTTTTTTTTATGTTACCCCATCATTTTTTGTACAGTAATTATTTAGAGAGAGATTTTTGTTAAAGCCCTTAAAATTTAGAGTAATTTAAGGAATTACTCACAAACAACTATACCTTGTGCTCTAATTAATGCAACCCACCCAAATTCTATACGAGCACACAATCATTGTAAGAGGGAACTTTATCAGTTTTTTACCCAAATTTTACTATAAAATAAAATATTCAAACTACATGTAAATTGGGACATTAATTGTTGTAGCTTTGACATTTTTTTTTTTTTTCGTGTAAGAAAAACTCTAGATCTAATCAAATGCAACCCGCCCAACAAACGCTTTTAAAAGGAAGTTTTGTAGACCCAATCTCCACACAATTTTTTTAAACTGTAACTACTATATAAGGACTCAATGCATTAATACACCTATAACTTGGTCTCTAACTGATGCTAAAAAGTACATATAACCTGCTGTTAAAACGGCTATTGAGTTCTAATTACTTAAACCTGTATAAATTTGTTACGAATATATATAATCATTGATGAAACAGCACTGAAAACTAACAATAACTCACAATTAAATATAAAACAAAAGCACACACAGAACAAGGTCACGAATGAATATTAAAAAATCAAGGTAACAAAGTTCATTTGTGACTTTGTCTCATTACAGATACATGTTTACATTCACTGATGATGAGTTGTTTAAATTTCCAGCCTGAAACGCATCCTTTGTGTGCTTTTGTTTTATGGGGATTAATACAAAGTTTTATTATTTAATATAGAATCATTATAAGAGAGAACTTTGTTATTTATGGAAATTTCCTCCCTTTTAGTATAACATTAATATAAGACCTGTCAAGGTGTCAAGTTAAAAATACTTATATTCATAAACAAAATTCAGGATTGAAAGTGTCTAATATTAAACAAAATATGTTCTTAAAAAAATTCGACTTGAAGAGCTGATATTGAAGCCTCTGATTTGCAGATTTCCATATTAGAAATTTAATCAATATTCATACTGTACATTTTTTTTCTTTTAACATATGAATTAGTGATGCAACGAATAGTGGTTTGGCCGAATACCGAATATTCGGCCGCCGAATAATGAACTTATTTTTGCCTAAAAACAAAATATGTTATGCACTATATGCACAATTCTTGTATATTTCCCATTTAAAATGTATTGTTTTCTTTTAAAAAATTATTTATATACAAATTTTTAATTTTTTAAAGCATTATTTTTCTCTGAAAAAATATTCGGCCATGTTCGGCCTAAAAATTGCCTCAATAATATAATTCAGACCCCCCCCCCCCCAAAAAAAAAAAAATCTTAGCAAAAGTTCCTCATCAGGTACTGTCTAGTTACATTTTAATAGATATTATATCTGTTGTTGTTACATTTTAAAATAATGACAAAATTTTAAAAGTACTGGGAGACATAAGTTTCAGCTTTCAGATGAAATAAAATAAAAAATAAGAAATCTTAATATCTTAAGAAAAACCACTGATAGAAAGGGTGAAAGGAATATCCTCTAAAATGGTGGAAAGAAATCACTGTAGACTTTATAAAGCTCACAATTAACAAAATTTTTATTTATCTTTATTATTATTATTATTATTATTATTATTTTTTTTGCTGTCAGCAGTAAAGCCTCTTTAGAAAGTGTGCCTCAATGTGAAGAGTAAAAGAAATTAGTAATTTTCTTTCCCAAGCCAGTACTAGAAAGACAACAGTGTCCTTTGGGGTGGTGGGCGAAAAATTCTGAAGACTTTCTAAATGTCTCACAATTAGCCAAAAAGTACCTTTCTGCACCAGCTAGTACCATATATAGTGAGAGGTTATTTTCAGAAGTAGGTAACATTTACGAAAAAAAAAAAAAAAAAAGAAAGACTATCATCTGAGAATGCTGATTATTATTATTTCTGCATCACAATCTACGTTTATTGAAAACATTTTAACTGTTTTTTAAGGCATTACAATCCTATTCTTGAAAAAATATCTAAAACGTAAATGCATACTAATTAAAAGAATTTAGTATTTACATTTCTTTCATTATTTAATAAGAAATAGTAACAGGCTTAAAAAAAATCACTTAAATTATATTTCACTTTTAAGCGTATTTTACTAAAAAAACAAAAACAAAAAACCCCCCTTAACTATTGCAACATATACGACTTAAATATCTTATACATATAATACATATATATCTAATCAATCATATATTTATGTTCTTTATAGGTATAATTCAAAATATTATTGAAAGAAATATTTTTTTATGTAACAAGGGTTAAATGTTAAACTTCACATTATGATTAAAAAAAAAAAAAAAAAAAAAATTAGCTTGTTACAGCTGTATTAAGACAATTTTGAATAGATTAATTTTAAATTTAACAGATTATGTTAGCTTATTACAGATACTTTTTGTACTTACTGATACAGCATAATTTTTTTTTAAACATGATTCCTAAATTAGCTTCTTATATAAAAATGGGTAGATAAAACCCATTCGGAGTATGAAAGTTAATGGAAAAAAAAAGTGTTAGTTAATTTCAAATAAAATTTTCATTATATATGATATATATAAATTGTCAAATTAAAAAGTTATACTGTGTAAATATAAAAACATTTATTACAGTGTATTATTCGGCCAAGGCCGAATAATGGACTTGATATTCGGCCGAAGCCGAATATTCGGCAGATAGGCCGAATATTCGTTGCATCTCTAATATGAATTATCACATTGAAGACAGAAAATAGTTTTTGGAAAAGCTGATGAGACTTTAAAAAGTTATTTTACTTTTTCATGAGGAAGTCATGAGTTTTTCATGCTCACCCAAATAAAAGTTGTTGAAGTTAGAATGTAGATAACTAAATAATAAACAATGTTAACACCTAAGTTTTTTTTCTTTAAAGTATATTGAGGGGTAATTGCCTCCCTCCCTTGTGGCTACTCATGACCTATCTAGCTAGGTAATAAATAAAAGTACTGCCAATAGTTTCAAGAGATGTTAACAGCTCCCTTCATCAGATGCAGCAAAAAATTATTATTCCAGCAAAGATATGCAAGCAGCTATGTCAACACCACAGCAACTTTTCATGATATGTGGTGCGAAAAGTTTTATTAACACTTTCAGGGGCAAGGTACTTCTATTCGTAAAATGCAGAAATGAGTGAATGACACCAGAATTTCAAAAAAAAAAAAAAAAAAAAAAAAAAAAAAAAAAAAAAAATCTGAAAATAAGCAAAAGCAAGGAAAATTTCCATTCCAATATTCTGGTGCCAATGTGGTATTTAGGAATTAAATTTAAGTGGTCCAAAAATGAACCACCGCCCTTGAAGGTGTTAATCTTTTACTGATCACTATGCAGAATTTTCTGTGTCAATTTACAACCCTAACATTGCCAGATGAATCCAAGTATCATAGTAAATAATAGTAATTTATAAGATTAACCTTCAACTGATATCACAGAAATTGTCACATAACTAGTGTGAAGCGCTCTGTGAGACTGCTCCTTTGAGAGATGAATAAAAGGCACGATTAACTCATAGGATGATGTTTTTGTACTAAACATTTGCACAGGACTGTTATAATTAAAATTCACCTATTCAAAAGTCTCTGGCAATAGTACTAAAGTTCCAAATGGAACAAAATTTCGGCAGTGTTTGTAGTTAAACTATAAAAATTTTAAAAAGCCACGGTCTGAGAAACCGGTAACATCAGTTACTAAAGGTTAATAAAAGCAAACTAAAATAATAGAAATCAACAATTTAGTGTACATTTATCAAATATATAAGATCAAATAGATGGCTTTTCACAATAATTGATATAACAATGGTAGTTTTATTTTCAGAGGTTTGTTATGCTGACCAGAATGAATAAAATATACTAAATATTATGTAATATAAATTTACTGTATCAAATAATATGAGTATATTATATTAATACTTCTGCCACTACCTTTAATATGGCAACTATATAATATTAACCATGTAATTAAAATGAAGAAAGCAAAAAATAAAATAAAGGTTATTATAATTAATATCATTGATCAACATTTTACCATGAATTAATATTAAAGTAGAATGCCGATTTCAATATCTTCCATTTTTCACCATTCTGAGCTTTGCTAAAAATTCCACTTTTTTTTTCTGTTTCATAGCCAACATCTAGTATACAGAATAGGGTGTAATTGAGAAAGTATTGTCAATGGTATGATGTGAATTAACAAACCATACAGCAGAGACAATACACATTCAATCAATATGCTGGGAGTTGTTGGTGATAGTGGTTAGCAGGAAATGTCACTGAAAAGAAAAAAAAATCCACATTTTACAAGTTTGAAAGAATACAGAAAAAGATTTCATAAAATGTACAGTTTAGGTATCAAAAATATAGTCCATATTTATTGTAAAAGTAACGTTGAAATACCATAAAATTAATTATGCAATTTTTTTTCTTTTAAATCATGTAAATAAATTACTTTAAAGTCTACATTTACACTACTACAAAATTAAAGTAGTATGATAAATTTTTTATGGAAGAATAATCAGCCTTTAAACCTTTTAAAGACACATAAATTTATAGACACAAAACTTTATTATATATTTTTAAAATCGGAAATCTTGGAACTAAATACAAAAAAGAAAAATTAGTCATTCGTTGAACGTTTAGACACTAAAAACAATCGTCATTAGCTATTTATTTGTTAATGCTACGATGATTTCGATGTGTTTAAATTTGAGAAATGCAATTTTTCAACAATACTGATTACAATAAGACTAATTATATTCTACTATCATAACTAATAAAGGTTTTAAAACTTACTTTAATCAAAATACTACATTATTCATCTTCATCGCCAAGATGGGCGGAATCGCAAACAAACGTAAACATGTTCAGTGCGACACTAAACGCACTCGATCGCGTTCGTAAATGTAGAAAAATTATATAATGCGAGGAAAGAAAGAATTTATTAAGTTACGTTTTAACAGGAAAATTACAGTACGAACATCTACTCACTCGTCTCGCCGGTAACTGTGAAAAGTAAACATAGTGAGAAAATTACATCGGCACAGCGCCGTCTATGGGAGATAAGGAAAAGTACAATTTTATTTTAACACTCTCCCTAAAATTGGACTATTCCTGAAATAGACGGGTTGCACATGACGTCACATGTTTGAAATCGCTTCGTATGGCGCCCAAATATAAGACAAAATGGTGCTCTCCATTTAATTTATTAGACTTATTTGCACTATAATAATAAAAATAAGGAAGATCTAAATTAAACAGAAAGATAACACGTGCTTTTAACGGCAAAAATGCAGTTCTGTGCTCCACGTGTGTGCTCCAGCTGCCATAGCATCAGTCGTTGCTAATAGCAACGTGACGTCAATGCAAGGGGTCTATATGAATAGTTCACAGTCTTAAACGAGTCCAATATTTGCACATAGTTCTATTAAACGTAAATGTCCCATAGGCTTTGTCATCATATCTGCTACTTGATTTACAGTGTCCACATACTCTATCAAGATCTTTTTCTCTTCCACTAACTCTCTTATATGATGATATCTAATATCTATATGCTTGGTGCGTCTATGGTTAGTTGGATTACTAGCTAACCGAATTGCACTTTGGTTATCAACGAGTAGACGTCCTTGTATTCCAGGTTGAAATTCACTTATTAAATTGGTCAACCAGACCAACTCTTTGGATGCTGTTGATGCAGCCATGTACTCAGATTCTGTCGTAGAAAGGGCCACACATCCTTGTCTTTGGCTACTCCAAGTAATTGCACCATCACCTAAGGTGGAAATGTATCCTGTTGGCTAATTTACAAACCCTCAAGCTTTGAACACCCTTGGCGAAAGGGAAATGTAGCCAAATAATTTGGCGAGAAGAGATCAGTACGCGCATGCGCGTTTGCTAGGTGTCCAAAGTTAGAGGGTTTGTAAATTAGCGTGCGCATGCGTGTATCATCGTCGGTGTAGGTAGGTGGTGTTCAAAGCTTGAGGTTTTGTAAATTAGGAAGAAGCTATTATTTTGATATTGGATTAGATAGAATTTTCTTTTGGCGTATTATCCTTTGGAAATATTGTTAAATTAGCGAATAACCGTGGCAATTTTATAAACCAAAAGACTTCTATTTGGTATGTAATGATGTTTTTTTTATATATATAATTATACATTTTGTATTTAAATGTAGTTTTATTAAAGTTTCGTAATAGTTGAAGGAATTTAAGTGGTAGCATGTGTATTTTTATAAATTATTGCTTTGAGGCAAAATTATTATTATTATTTTTAAGGTTTTTATTAATGTTACAAATGATACTGTTTTAGTAAACATGTATAATTAGCTATTTTCCGTTTCTTTGTCCCTACTTTAGAGTACTTTAAAAAATCGGCGTTTATCTTTTGAATCAAAGATTTATTCTTGTATTATATTTTGGTTTTCATTTTTTAAATATTAATATGTTTAAGGTGCTTTTATTTTTTAAATATATATAGTGCTGTCCTCTAAAAAAAACCCACAGGAAAATGTATCCTAAAAAAAACCCACCCAGAACTTCATCAAAAAAATCACTGAAGTAAAATTTTCTTTTTGTCCTGTTTCCATATGTCATTTACAATAATAAAATTATTTAAAATTACTTTAGAAGTGTTTATTTAGTTTTTTTTAAAAAATAAGCTAATACAGAATTCTAGCGAAAAAAAGAGCCTATTTTCAATGTTTTTCTTGTTATAATACGACATGTTACAATGATGTACATCAGTTTTTAGATGCTTTTCTGTTAAGCCATTAATATGTGAATAAAATGCACCATTTTCAGCTGATTATATTATGTTTGGCTCAATTTGTGACCTTTTGAAAACAGAGGTAAAAAAAACCCATGCGGGAACTAAAAATAACCCACTTTTTTATACATGGTAAATAAATGGTGGAGCATACATTCAGGCCCTGACTATCGCACGGGCACCCGGGGCCCGTGCCCTGGGCACGAAATATCTGAGGGGCACAGAATTTTTCATAATTTCATCCAAATTTCCATTAAAAAAATTATAATTGTGAAAAAGATGTGATATTTGAGATAATGATACGATGAAATGACAAAAATATATCTCAATACATGGTTAAAAGCACATTTCAGTTAATAATAGAAAAAATATTTTACTTTTATTCCTGGAACCGTTTTTTTCAATTTTCCGGAAAGCTTAATTTTTTGAGTTGATACTTTTCGAATAAGTGTGTAATATGTAAAGAAAAAAGTAGTATCAGTAAATCAATCAATCTAAGGGGGCACGAAAATTTGAAAGTGCCCTGGGCACAAAAACTTGATAGTCGGGCCCTGCATACATTTTTTCTTTAAAATATTAATTTTAAAGGGAAAAAACATAAATTATGCAAATTTAATGCATATTTTGCATTTCTAAGAATTTGTACAAGTTATGTCATACCTCCCCCCCCCCCCCCCCCCTTCGTTTTTGCAAAAATAAAACCCATCTACTTTTTTTTTTGTGTGTGTGTGCACAAAGATATCCTTTTACTTTTATATCATACATTGTTTTATTCTTTTACAAGCTTATTTTATTTTAATCATTATTTTACTTTTTTATGCAAATTTTATTAGGCGATTCTCAAGTTCACTGTTCAACAAGCATGAAACTTTCTGACACATTTACTCATTTTTAAACATAAAGGTACAAAATTGACAGGGCTGACTAAGCGATTTGGAATCGAAACAAGTTTTACGTTTTTGATAAATTACTTATCGAGTTAAAAGTGATTTTCGGCCCCATGACGACAGGTTTTTTGCCTCTCTTTGGGTGGTTTTTCTCCTTGTCTGGAAAATTTGGTTCAAAACGACAACTTTGGCATTATTTTCTGACAGATCTTGTATGTTTACCAAAAAATGGAACATTCTGTAGTTTCTGAATAACACAGTGCCAATTTCAGGCATTTCTACTTTCTGAACAAAGATTAATTAAAACTTGTGTAATTAAGTTGCCCCTTTGGATTTGATTGCAAAAAAACTTTTTTTTTTGCAGAATTGTGTTGTAAAAATAGTTAATAATGAAAGAAATACTTTGCTGTCTAATATTTTGGTTTCTAGAAGTGTTTTTGAATGTGAGTTTTTTTTAGGTAACATGGGTTATTTTTAGGAAAAAGTGGGTTTTTTTTCAAATTCTTCTTTAATTGACTGCCATTTTGTAATATATTGACAGAATCAAAAATACTATACATTAAAATCTTAGTCAGAACAAGCTGTGAAAATGTAGCTACTCCAAATTGTTTTGTATTTTTTATTAAATTTTATATAGAGAAAAATTCAAAAAGTGGGTTTTTTTTAGAGGACAGCACAATATATTTGTGCTTAAGATGTTTTGATTTAAAATTCTTAAGATGTTGAGGCTCTCATTTTGTGAATTCTTATAACTTTATCCTCAAATTTGATAAAAATGTAATGTAAACAAAAGAACTGTTTTGCCGTATCGTATCCTTTTTTTTAAATAACAAAAATTTATTGCAATATTTATATCACTTTAAAAGTATTTTTTCATAATTAGCATTATGTGATAAATATTTACATGCTACAGTAGCATAATTATTTCTTTTTTTGTCTAATGGTTTCAAACAAGCATACTTACATTTCTTAGCTAATAAATAGTTATTCATTAGTAAATAATATTTGCTTTTCAAAAACAAATTTCTGTATATGTATGCATGTACCCATTAGATTTTTTTTTTTTTTTTAGTTTGCTACATGCTTTAGCTACAACAGTTGATGATGGAAAGGCAACAAGGATGGTGCGAGTAGGTGTTAAGCTGGGTGATCTGTTCATCAGCAACATCAGTTATTGCCACTAACATGACAACGGTCAGTGCAGAAAGGTGCAAAATTCAACTAATATCTAGTACAGTTGCAGCATCGCTGGTTGCTTATTTTTGTGTTGGCCCGTTGGAATGCGTCTGGGAGGCTATAGATTAGAAAGAATAATCTTTAGTCTTTTAGATTCAAACTTGCAGGCTAAATCACATTTTATATGCTGCATGGAAGCTACTTCTTTTTGTTTTATTGCCTATCTTTATGAGAAGTAAGTAACTTATTGCTTTTTAGAAATTTTTAGTGCTTTTATGTACTGTTCATATAAGAGTAAATTTAATTTATTTAATATTTTTTGATTTAAGACATTAATTTTTAAGGAAATTAATAATTATCAATTGTGTATAATCAGAACAATCGCGTAGATTAAAATAAAGACTTTAATATAGTATAATACTAAGATTATTGTTTGAGGAAGTACCATGCTTAAAATAAGCATAAATAAAATGTAAAAAAAAAATTAAGCACACTTTTATTAGTGTACTCAGATAGAATAGAATATTCCGGATTTGGAGTCCTATACTGTATTAATATCTGTAACTACTTTTTGAAATAATAAGATGTAGGAGATCAAAGAAAGTTTTGGGATTGGCACGTCCAACTAGTTTTTTTATTTTTATTATATGAACGTCCTGATCCTCCAGCGTTGTCCAGTCTTGTAATCAAGCTTAAAATATCTCATCAGTGTTGAAGGATTTTATATTTTCACACGACAATCTGTCTAAACAAGCCGAATGATGGAGGTTGCACTGCCTTTGGCAGTGTAAACTCTCGAATGTGTGTGATTTTATATTTTTAAATGAAAATCTATCCAAACAAACCTAGAGTTGTTGGCCCTGCTGCCTTCGGCAGCTTGCACTAAACCTATTACGTACGCCCGGTCTCTTTTTAAATGTATTTTTAAATAAAAGACCGGCATAATTCGAGATAACTTTACATATACCTAAAATCAATGCTGAATGATTTAAATGAAAATTTTTCCAAATGAACGTAGTGTTGGGGGCCCGACTGTCTCCAGTAGTGTAAACCCTCGAATTTGTATGATTTTATATTTTTAAAGGAAAATATTTTCACACACTGATCGCCTGTTTACCAATATCACATAAATATACTAGAGGATTGAAGCGGCCGAAATTTTCTGACCCTGGTTCAGACCTTGCCAGAGATATGCTATCTTGACCCAGTGTAACAGCTAAAAGCTCAGTCCCGGTCTTAGCCAATCAAAAGTTATTATTCACGTTATTTTATTGCCACATTTACGATCTCAAAAACCAAATTAATGGAAACAGAAGCATATTCTTTCATTATTTAAGTATTAAATAATGAAAAATTTGATAAAAGCATAATTTGCAAAATTTAAATAAAAAATTTCTAAATGCAAGTTTAATTTACATAATTTATAAGGAAACCTGAATTTAAAACTTGTAATTGCACTCAATTTTATCAACATTGCTATAAACTAATTTATTTTAACATTATACTTCCAATAAACTTGATAGTTAACAGGGTTGGCAAGTTTCTGCCAGAGTGGTTAAAACCAGCGGTTATAACTAGTTAAAACTGGCATGGCAGAAACTAGTTTCTGCCAGTAAGTGGCAAAAACTGGCAGAAACTCAGAAATAATATAATAATATTAATAAGAACTTTAATGTGCAATGATTCTTAATTCATACATGTATTTGATGTGTAAACAATTAAGTTAAAAATTAAAATTAAAGATTATGAATGTTATTCAAAGTTGTAAAAAAGTTTCAAAATTATCATATAAATATACTTTGTTTATACAGTCGGACCTCTATTTAACGAACCTCTATTTTCCGAATTTCTCCATTTTGCGAACTTTTTCTTGGAACCAAGAGCATTTTGCGAATTTCTTCGTAAAATAACCTCCAAATAGCGAAGTGCATTCTCTACTTAACGAACTTTTCCTTGTGATCTAAATTTTCTTTTCTCCCTATTTCTCAAAATATTTCTGCATATTTCAAACTTATTCTTTCTTTTAACACATTTTATGATGTGCAATGGCCTTGAACTGGTTTTACCAGACGGCTTCTTTCAGCAGTGAGAATTCGGTAAGTATAGAGGACGAAGACGATAGTCCCTTAGTGTAACTTTTAAAAATGTGGATACAGCTGAGAAAAAAAGAAGTTAACTATGATATGCTGATTGATGATTGTATTTCATTTAATTCTGAAATTGAGCCCTCGGAAACTCCAACCCAATCGGATATTTTCGACAGTGTGAAAAAACCCCAGTGGCAGAAACACCGCGACACGGCGACATAGTCGCGGACACAAAAAATCTTTTGCGGACAATTATTGTCTGCACTAATGAAGTCAATTTAAAAAATTGTCCGCAACTTTCGGACAATTTTTCCCCCATAAAAAGCGCGAATTTCGGCAAAAAATCACGTAAAAAGCGCCAATTGCGGCAAAAAAGCGCGTAAAAAGTGTGAATTTTGGCAAAAGATCGCGTTAAAAGCATTATTTTCGGTAAAAGATCGCGTAAAAGCGTGAATATCGGCAAAAGATCGGGTAAAAATCGTGAATTTTGGCAAAAGATCGGGTAAAAATCGTGAATTTTGGCAAAAGATCGCGTAAAAATCGTGAATTTTGACAAAAGATCGCGTAAAAAGCGCGAATTTCGGCAAAAGATCTCATAAAAAGCGCGAATTTCGAAAAAAGATCGCGTAAAAAGCGCGAATTTCGGCAAAAGATCGCGTAAAAAGCGCATATTTCGGCAAAAGATCGTGTTAATGGCGTGAATTTAGGCAAAAGATCGCGTAAAAAGTATGAATTTTAGCGAGAGGTCGCGTTAAAAGCTTTAATTTCGGCAAAAGATCGGGTAAAAGGCGTGAATTTTGGCAAAAGATTGGGTAAAAGGCGTGAATTTTGGCAAAAGATTGGGTAAAAGGCGTGAATTTTGTCAAAAGATTGGGTAAAAAACGAGAATTTCGGCAAAAGATCGCGTAAAAAGCGTGAATTTCGGCAAAAGATCGCATAAAAAGCGCGAATTTCGGCAAAAGGTCGCATTAAAAGCGCGAATTTCGGCAAAAGATCGGGTAAAAAGTGGGAATTTCGGCAAAAGATCGCGTCATAAGCGCAAATTTCGGCAAAAGATCGTATTAATGGCGTGAATTTCGGCATAAGATCACGTAAAATGTGTGAATTTCAGCAAAAGATCGCGTTAAAAGCTTGAATTTCGGCAAAAAATCGGGTGAAAGACGTGAATTTTGGCAAAAAATCGGGTGAAAGACGTGAATTTTGGCAAAAAATCGCGAATTTCGGCAAACGATCGCGTAAAAAGCGCGAATTTCGGCAAACGATCACGTAAAAAGAGCGAATTTTGGATAAAGATCGCTTAAAAAGCGCGAATTTCGGTAAAAGATTGCATAAAAAGCGCGAATTTTGGCAAAAGATCGCTTAAAAAGGCGAATTTCGGCAAAAGATTGCATAAAAAGCGTGAATTTTGGCAAAAGATCACGTAAAAAGCGCGAATTTCGGAAAAGGATCGTGAAACGAACGCAAATTTCGTAAAAGGAAACAAACGCGAATTTCGTCATGGGATTGTGGAAAAAAACGCGAATATTGTCAAAAGATCGCAAAAAAAAACAAAACCCGCAAATTTCGTCCAAAAATTGTGGGGAAAACGCGAAATATGTCAAAAAGCCATGGAGAAAACGTGAATTTCACCGAATAAATTACGAAAAAAATAATTTCTTCAAAAGCACGCAGAAAAGAAAAATTTGAATTTCGTCAAGGGATCATGAAAAAAAAAAAAAAAAAAAAACGCAAATTTTGTCCAAAAATTGCGGAAAAAACGATAAATTCGTCAAAAAGCCATGGAAAAAACGTGAATTTCACCAAAGAATTACAAAAAAAAAAAAAAAAATTTCCTCCAAAGGCCGCAGATTTCATTCAAGGGTTTTAGAAAAATACTTTAAAAGCATCGTTATTGCCTATCTGTGGTTCTGCTTATCCTTCACACTTTAGAAATTCTGCAACATAAAATGTTATGAGCAAAATTAATGAGAATGTATCATGCTTAGCATGTTTTAAATAGAATGATAAAAAATTCCTAGTTTAATTTATTATTTATTCATTAAAATGACATGCAAAATTTGCAGACAGATTATGAAATTTTAAAAGCTTGTCGCAGACAGCTACAAAACTTTCTGCCACTGGGGAAAAAACAATACAGCAATGAATTGCGATGAAGATGAATATGATGAAGATGGAAATGATCATGATGCAGGAATTAACAAAAATTCGTATGATGAAATGCTAAAATCATTTGAAACAATCCGACGCGGATTACAGTTTCAAGAAAATACGTATGTAGGGTTTTTTTGTGAATTGCAAAGATGTGAAACGTATTATGAGAGAAAGCATTTTTTAAAATTAAAAACTCAGGTAAAATTAACAGAGTTTTTTAGAAATTAAATTTAAGGACACGTGTGGTAATGTATGGTTTAAATTATTTGTAATAATAATATTGAATACGATAATGCCATTAAAATTCTTTAATTTTAATGCAAAACTATTTATATTAAACTGAAAATACAATGCATTCCCGGACAATGTTTTGTTTTCCTCGCAGATTTCAAAGATTTAAACGCATAGAAAAAATGAATTGATGATAGGTATTGGTGAGTAAAATAAATAAAACAAATAGATATGATTTTTAAAAAAAGTGTGATTAATTACTTTTATTAAAAATATTTAGTGTTTATGAATTTAAAATCTGTTTTATGTAGATTAAAATATTTTAAACGGTGAATCTCTATTTAACGAATTTTCCATATAACGAACTTTTTTCCGAGATTTAGTGACTTCGTTAAATAGAGGTTCGACTGTATAATAATTGGTACTAATTTTTTTTCACTTGAAAAACAGAAATTTTCAATGGTAGTCTGATGCTATACAAGTTTAACTATTTTATATTATTGTTTAGAGTTGAATTTTTATTTAAAAGTAAAAAAAGAAATTTACAAAAAAATCTGTGATATTTTAACAAATGTATTTTTCAGAGTATTTTTAAATAAATAATACAATGCAATAACTTAAAGATTATGATTCTTGTGAAAATATATAAGTAAATAATTGAAGCACAATAAATAACAGAAAAAAAATTTAATGAAATATCTTGCACAATTATTTTACAATATTGAAAGAACAAAATTGCCACTCAAATATACTATTATTACTTTTTCCACAGAACATTCCATAGCATAGGACAAAATTTTGCTAATCTTTCTGAACACACTGTTTCTTTGTTTTGAATGAAAGAAAAGTTTGAAAATATTCTTTCAAGACTATCATTACTTGCTGGAAATGTCATTATTGAGGGTGCAAATTTGACAAATCCTCATTTTCACCAGTATTCGTTTTTGAAGACGACCACCACACAGGCAAGGGCAAAACATTTTCTAGGGCTTCCTTGGAGAAATATGTTTCTGAGGCAGGAGTCGATTTTGCTTCAAAGGATATTATATGTGGGACAAAATTGGGATTAATATCAGAAAGCAATTTCCTTGCCTTTTCTTTATGCTCATATGTCGATTTTGATCCCATATACTTAGGATGAAGTAAATAAGTTAGCATATGGTAGTCGGTTATTACTGTATCAAATCTGCTTTGAACCTTTGTAGTTGTTTGTTCTGTAAGTGCAAAATGTGGTTGGAACATTTTCAACTAACAGTCTTAATAAAAAAGCTAAAATCTTTAACAACGATTTTATGCACAAATAACATACAGACACGACAAAAATATCCCATATAATCGTTTTTTGTCGTGTCTGTACGTTATTTGTGCATAAAATCATTGTTAAAGATTTTAGCTTTTTTACTAAAATTCGCACAAAGTTTGATCTATGCTTATAACAGTCTTAAATTGAAAAAAAAAAGTCAGATTTGTTCCTTTGAATACTGTATTTAAATGAAATGTTTTTTAAATTCATGGAATTACAAGATCCGCATATAACTATAACATTTCTATGAGAGATAATTTATAGTGTTATTAAATTATTACGTTAAATTACAGAAAATTATTTTGAGCAAGTATTGAATATTTTTCTTTTCTTTTCATTGTTTAATTTAATATAAGTATTGGATATAGTTTTGTATTTGATTTTTAAACTGAAATTTTAAAATACTCTAATAATTGTTTACATATAAAATTATATAACCATACTATAACAAAAATTTTATCTGTTACATTACTCATTTTTTCTATTACAGATCAATTTATTTTTTAATTAAAACTACCCACAATATTTCATTTGTTATTTATACGGAATAAAATGTACTTAAGGAATTTAATACTAGTAAAAAAGTCTCAGATTATGTCATGAAATGTGTTTATGCCAGTTTCTGCCAGTTAAAACCGGTTATTACCAGTTTCTGCCACTGGCAAGGCAGAAACCCTTTTTGCCGGCAAATAGCCAGCCCTGATAGTTAACACGAAATTAATCTGAAATTAAACGAAAATTCCTTATATTATTCAGATCTATCTACATTTCTATCATTTCAGTAACAAATTAAACAAGTCTGAAATTGTACGTCAAATGTGGCAAATGAGGTGCGTTCGTATGATAACTGTTTCATAAATATTCAGATTTTGGTGCAATAGCTGTTGCACTCTTATGAAAAAAGGCACAAATACAAAATTTATTATGATTATATATATTAAGTTCGGCAGTACGGAAATAATAGGACTCGATCTTAAATAGGATGTCATCACCATGGCAACCTAGAATATCATGATCTGTCATGTGATATCATTGAATTAATGACTTAGGATAGTATTTTATTCAAGAATGAAGAAAACTTTTATTAATATCTTTTTCAGTTTTGATTCAATTTTCATAAAAATTTGAAATGACTCGACAAAATTGTGCAACGATTCTATATATTCAATTTTAAACCATTTGGTTGGATAATTTTTGCGTTGTTATATGCTTACAGATGATCTGACCAGAAAATGATTATAGGTGCTATGTATTTATATTATTACGAATGCACCTAAAAAAGTAGCTCTCTCTATATATATATTTCACCTTCATTTATTAAGCAAAAAATAAAAGCATAATCCTGTTTGTGCTGTCGTGTATATGTCATGCGAACATTTTCAAAAGGTGATTGTGTTGTGTGGCCAATTTAGTTGCTTTTTTAATTCAAAATAGCTAGCAGAATTTCTGAATAGTTACCTTCACTTCATTAATTACGGAATGTCTATCATTAAATAAAGCAAAAATTACTATTCAAAATTTCAGGCAGATTAATAAAAAATATGCTAAATTGAAAACATCAGTAGAAGGGGGCCTTGCAACAATTCTTGCACACAGCCTCGCTTTTGCTAAGGGCAGCTCTGATCCATATTCTATGTATTGGAGACTTAAGAATCTGAAAAATGCTATACAGTAAAATCTTCTATAAGACGAAATTAATTAGGAAAGAAAAAATATGCGTTATAGACACGTTCTTTTCTTAGCAAGTTTAAATGTATTATATTCTTTTCTCACGTATTATTATATACTCATTTTGCTTGAATCAACACATTTTTCTGTTTAAGGCAGGATTCCGTCATAGGCAGGTTCAGGGGTGTAAAAATCTAGGTGCCAGCGGATAGTTTCTCACCACTAAATTTTAATAGGTTTTGTCGCTTAAATTTTATTACCATTCTTGCAAAAAAATTAGACAAAAAATAGCAAATAAAATTTAGTGGTGAGAGACTCTCCGCTGGCGCCTAGATTTTTACATTCCTGGGCAGGCTCTTTTTCACATGTTTTATTGCCTAGAAATTGCTATTCTTTAAAAATAATATTTTTAAAAGTTTAATTATAGAATTATTGCGATTTAAAAATTTATGCATTTTTTGCAAAAATTTTCAAGAAGGGCCAAATTTAACTAATTTTTGCATGGAACAGGCCATGCTCAGGCAATAATCTTCATATTTGCTGGGCCGAGACCAGCACTTAAAATTTTGGCCCTTGCAAACCTTTGAAAAATGAACCCATTCCCGGTTTTTTCACTTCCAAAAATTCAGATACCAAAGATGAGAAATTTAATATTAAGGGGGACGTGTACCCTCCAGTTTTTGACTATGGATTTTTACTTCTTATCTTCGTAATGAAAAGATTGATACATATTCTTTACAACTGGCATTTAGTGAAATATAATATCTAAATTTTCATTTAACATGTTTTATTTTGTTATATATTCAGCAAATAATTAATAATCTTCAAATTTTTTAACTAGATGTAGTAAAATCAATCCTGTTCACATTATTACATATGTCCTGTTCACATTCCGAATTATTGAAATTAGCTTTTGCTGGTGCTGCCATCTGCCTTTCAGAAGTAAAAATAATATTCCATATAACATTTTTCCTGTACGTTTTCAATTTTAAATGCTGGTAAATAGGCTCCAAAAAATTTAATTTCGGTCTCGAAAATTCAGGTTAGTACCAAGCTTCAATATCTTTTATGAACAGCAACTATATTTCGTAGATTTAGTCAATTTATCGGTGTTTTATCATGATATTAACGAGATTACATGTTGGCGAGATTTCGGCGATTTAAAGTTTTCGGCAACCCTTTTGTTAGGGCGGGGTTTCATAGAACGCGCTGAAGATTGATTGATTGATGCTTTTGCTCTATTTGTTTTCTGTATGGAATGTATGTAGTATATTCGAACTGTTGCTACAAGAAAATGGATACTCAATTATTCAATTATCATTTAAGTTTGCAATTTGAATAGGAATTTATTTGTTTATTTATTTTTAATGTATGTTTATTTTTAATGTTGTAAAATAAGTTTTTTATCAGGCAAAGGCTCGTTGGTATTTTTTAAAAGGAACAGCTTCAGAATAACACGCGCGCGGTCGCCAAACAAAAATTCTCGCCAACGTTGGCACTAGGCGCCAACGAGAGACGGGATGTTTTGTTTACCTCGCGTGCAAGAGAACTCCCATACGATAGGCGGAAAGCCTGCGGTTGGGACGCGTTTGTTTAGCTCGCATCATGCGGACGCATGGGGAAGAGGGGTCAGAATTCTTTTTTTTTTTCTATGCGCAGAAAATGAACTTGAAATAAAATTGAACTGACCTTTTAAGTCATATCCTTTCTTCTTAGCTGAAATAATGATAATAAAGACAGAAATAAAAAAGAATCATTTTGAAATGTCGCAAAAAGCTACATTTTCTTGAAATAAGAAATAATATTAAAAGACATTGTTCACTGACTTTAACTTAAGTTAGATATAAGATTTTTTTTTCTTCTAAAATAAGAATATAATTATTCAATGCATGTTCTTAAAATTTACAAATTACGCTAAAGCTAGAAAATAACAGTCTAATAAATACTACCTAAAATTTGTGAAAGCTAAAAAATAATCATCTAAGAGATATATACTTAGCCAAAAATTTAAAATTATATTAAAGCTAAGAAATAAAAGCAGCTATGAAATTATGCCGTATAGGAAAAAAAAAATAGAGAAGTGAAGTTGATTTGTTGTATTTAGTTAAATATTTATCCTAATTTAACATTTCTCTATTAATAAAAAAGTTTTGATTTAAAATTAAAATATAATAAATTAAAATATTCATGAAAAAAAATGATCTACTATCTTAAAACATTCTCCTTTTTTTATAATTTTAAAAATTGTATTTAAAAAATAATATTGCGCCTTGCGCCAAAGTTCAAAAGTAAATTTTGACAATCTGCTAAAGCAAAAAAAAAAAAAAAAAGGTAAAAAAGACAGTATATTACGTAAAAAATTCTAACACGTGGTGACAAAGATTATGACTGATCTACACGACGTACGAATAAAAGCCATAAAAAATCCGCAAAACAAAATTACATCTAATCTAATAATTTTAAACAGTAATATAAGAAACTACAAATTATTTAATAATATTATGCATGAAAAGTAAAAACCTGTACCATATACAAGAACGGTATTACGGTAAAGAAGTATCCTAGTGTCAAGTTATTGAAAACATTTACTTAATAGGGGGCGCTGGTTGTTGAAATTCCGAAAGGGATTTTTCCATGGCTAAAGGGAAAATATCGCCAGAACTCTTTAGATGAGGAATTTACCTCGGCGTATTTATCACTTGTTTGGCTTAGGATAATCCTTTCTTTTTATATGCGTTCTAGGAGGGGGCTACGTGAACGTGAGGGCAAGGACAGGGCATGGCGTGTGACAACTCTAGAAATTTTCAAAAAGGATATTGCCTTCTTGAAAATATAATATTAATAATGGGAAATATGTTTATTTATCTCTTCAATCGACTTCCGTTTCCTGAAACCTCCAACATCGACTGTGCGCACCAAGGAAGCCTTACCGAAAGGGAGGGGGGGAGGGGGGGCAGGGCCAGCCTAACCATCGGGCAAACAGGGCAGCTGCCCTCAACCTGTGGCAATTGGGTTGCATTAAAGGTCGCGAGTCTCGCTATAGAATTCGGTACAATGTTTTCTCTGTATAAAATAAAAAGGGTTTTGCTTTAGGTATATTTTTAAATGTGTCTTTGTGTTAAAAAAAGTGAGTATCAACTAAACAAAGTTGGAGGGAAAATTGATAAAATTGTCCAGGATCTATAGGTTTCATGAAAGCGACCTTGAATGTAAAAAATATTTATAATATATTAAAGGATATAAGATTTTGCGAAATTAAAAATAATCATGCACATTATTATGAAAGGAGTGGTATTTTTTATACATTTCATTACCTGTTTTATGTATTACTCTACAATTTAAAATAAAATTTGTTAGTCCAGTATTGCAGTATATGTTGGACCCCACTAACTGCTTCGCCAGCAGGGCCCGACTATCAAGTTTTTGTGCCCAGGGCACTTTCAAATTTTCGTGCCCCCTTAGATTGATTGATTTACTGATACTACTTTTTTCTTTACATATTACACACTTATTCGAAAAGTATCAACTCAAAAAATTAAGCTTTCCGGAAAATTGAAAAAAAACGGTTCCAGGAATAAAAGTAAAATATTTTTTCTATTATTAACTGAAATGTGCTTTTAACCATGTATTGAGATATATTTTTGTCATTTCATCGTATCATTATCTCAAATATCACATCTTTTTCACAATTATAATTTTTTTAATGGAAATTTGGATGAAATTATGAAAAATTCTGTGCCCCTCAGATATTTCGTGCCCAGGGCACGGGCCCCGGGTGCCCGTGCGATAGTCAGGGCCTGTTCGCCAGGGCTCCGCGCGACATTACGCCGGCCCTGAGTCACGGGGCGTTTGCTAACTGTCGGGCATATCTAGTCCCTCAACATTTTGACCTGGGTGTAGGGTAGAGGTCTGCACGGGCCGGAATTTCCAGGCCCGGGTCCGGCCCGAACAAAAGCAATCTTGGCCCGGCCCGTTTATATTTTCACAGTTCTCGGCCCGGCCCGTGGAAAACCAATTAAATGAGGTTCGACTCATTTTACACAACAAAACTCAGGTTTTTCTAAACATACAATTAAGAGTCTTTTAAAGAATAATATACAACACATATTTATGTAATAATTTTTCAGTATATTTTAAAATTACTATGTGTTCGCAAGACAGAAAATACACAATAGCAACATTAATGATTACTTAGAGTCTTAGATGTTCTAACATCCAAATAAGGATTCGTTAAAAAATTAATGTAGTTAAAGTTTGTACCTAAAAAAAAAAAGGGAGGGTTAAAAAACATAACTTTTAAAGCTGTCTAATAAAAAGCAGATATGTAAAAATATTTCTCTGCATTTAATAAGGCTTTTTCTCAAATCCTAAAAGAGCTACTATCAGATACATTTTTTAATTTATTTCTTTTCGGAAACGCATAAGATTGGCAGGTGTTCTTATTCAAAAACTATGTAGTCGAATAACGTTAGCTATTTTTTGATAAAGTCAATATATCTTTGAGAAAATATTATCAAAGTTAATGTTTTGAATCGTATTTCCAGAAACGATAGCACGGGAAAGGAACTTGCAGTCAAGTGACAAGAATCTCTTATATCTCGATAAGTATAATTTATTTATAAAAAATGGAAAACGTTGATAGATTCCAAATCCCTTCAATAGTCAGGCCTGTCAATTTTAGGCCTTTACAGTTAAAAATGAGTAAAAAATTTCTCACTGTTGAACAGTGAATTTGAGAACCATCTTAAGGTATATTTCCAAAGATTCCGTTAATAGAAGTTCGCTATTAATAGTTTTATAAAACATATTGCCTTCCCTACACATCTTGAGAACAATAAAGCCCAGTTCGGCCTTACTCGGCTATGCAGAAAAAAAAAATGCAAGCCTGATCTCGGCCCGGCACGAGTCTGCTGAAAAAATTAAGCCCAGCCTCAGACAACATTTAACTGTCCAATGCTGATCTCTACGCTGGACATGTTACATTTCTGTATTAATGTTTTCAAACTATCATCGGTTGGTGAGTCACATTTATACTTATTCTTGGGAAAGGGACCTTTATTGAAAATGGGTTATATTTTACTGGCTTCGATTAAGTTTTTTTATCGGGCCGGCAGGCCCGCTTGAATTTTTTTATCGGTCCGGCCCGGTAGACCCATTCAATTTTTTTGCTGGCCCGTTAAAAAAATTGTTCCAATTTAGCCGACCCGGCCCGTTTGAAAATTCGCCTTCACTTCGCCGGACCGGGTACGGGCCTCCCCCCGGTAACCTCTGCATACGTCCAAATCCGAGTCGCGTCGAGTTGGATGCAGTTTCCTTATTTTTAAAATGAACCGCACACAGTTAGTTTATTTATATATATATATATATATATATATATATATATATATATATATATATATATATATATAAAGCACGTGGGTATTTATTTACTGATTTTTTATTTTATTTTATTTTTTATTTTTTTTTAATTCAGAAGTTGGGTTGGCTATAATTGTTTCACTTTCAAGTTGAATTTTGATTTGGATTAACACGATTTTTCAAAAAGTGTCCAGATATTCTTTCAGATCAGAATCGTGCAGGTCGGGTAACCCGATTTTACGCATCCACAACCGGCCCATGGTTTTGGTCGGGTCAGATTCCGGGCTTAATTTCTAGCAAAATAAGTACCGGAGCTCTAATATTCTGCACTAATAACTACTAAGTGCACACCTCTCCCCTCCATCCGCATATTCCGTACATTATTTGCAAAATTTAAATCAATTTCATCTTCAGTAAAATAATTTTTTATAGTATGTATATATGTATATCTACTATATACATATATCCATTTATTCGGAAAAGAAAAAAAAAGTAACTAAGCCAGTGCTGCTGTAAATGAATTTTTTGTGACCTCAGGTTTTTCTTCTTTAATATTATGAAAACTACTCAATACAAAAATATTAAAATTGTTGGTATTATAGAGAAATGTTTGACATAAACATTAAACAAGCTGAAGCAGACAGTTTTTAAATAGAAAAATTATTCAATGAGAGATTTAATGTTAAAGTTGGTCAAAATAGTTCCACTAAAAAAGTTGTATAGGAGCAGAAACTATGCATAGGAATTTAATCATTTTTTCTAAGGATATACGTTGGAAGCTCCCGGTGGGCAGACTGCATTTATTTTTTTAATTTGATTCATTTTTTGAGGATTTATTTTTATTTTAAATTCAAAATTTTCAGAGATATTTTTTACATATTTTAGAAAAGGTTATTCTTTTAAATTATTGTCAATTGTAAAAATAGCGCAAATAATATTTTCTTTAAATTAAAAATTTATTTACACGTGACTATTATAAACTAGAAAAAACCCTATTAAATTACAATGAAATGATTTCATGTTAAAAGCGGAAAAATATTAAAATTTTCGTCATAATTTTTTTTATATATACTAGGGGGCGCTGCCCCCTACGAGCTACGCTCGTCAACCCCCGTTCAGACACCGCAGACTCAAAAAGCACGCTAATTTGATCGGCTTAAAAAATATTTCGGAAGATTGAATTATAAGTTTGAAAACAGCGGCGATCTCCCTATAAACGGGTTTCTATTCATTTTTCTTTGATTGGGAATTTTAAATCCAAATCAGCGGCTGTTAAATGATACAATGGCTGTTTCCGTCTTTGATTAAATAGAATCAGTTGACATTTAAAAATAAGCTAATATAAAATGAATTAAATAAACAGAGTCTTTGCCTCCCGGTATTTTTCAGCAAAGGGAAAAGAAAGTGTTTTTTTTTAATGACACTTTAAATGTATCGTTTTTAATCTGACGTAATTTTCACTAAACTTTTCTTTCTCCTTTTACTATTCACGTGAAAGTAATTTTGTTAGAAATGAAATATTATTTGCGCTATCCTAATAAAAATAGTTGAAAATATCATCTTAAAATATTATATAAATGTCTCGAGCAATTTTTAAATTTAAACTGTTTTGCAATATTATTTTTTGTTCATTTTACGTAATGTGACGTAATTTCTCCTATTTAAGACTTCTAACGCATGTTAATGAATTTATTATTTTACAACATTCTTTCACTTTTAAAATTCACGTGTAATATGGTTTTTATGATAATTTTTAATGAGTTCCTGCTTTTTATATTTTCTTGTTTATAATAGTCACGTGTAAAATAAATTTTTAATTTGAAGCAAATATTATTATTTGCGCTGTTTATACAACTGGCAACAGTTTAAATTAGTACAATTTTCTAAAAAATAATTACAAAATATCTCTCGAAATGCTGAAAATTTGAATTTAAAATAGAAATAAAACCTCAAAAAATGAGTCAAATTAATAAACTGAGTGCAGCCTGCACACCGGGAAATTCTGACGCATAAAATGATCTAAAAATGATTAAATTCCGAGGTACAGTTTTTGCTCCTATAAAACTTTTTTAATAGAACGATTTTGTCCAAATTTAGCATTAAATATCTCTTTAAATATTTCTTCGATTTGAAAACAGTCTGCATTAGCGTGTTTATCAAACATTTCTCTATAATTCCCCCGATTTTCATATTTTTGTATGCAATATTTTGCTTAATATTAACGAAGAAAGACCTCCGGTCACAAAAAATTCAAAACCGGCGGCGGCGGTGACAGCGGTAGTTACTTTTTTTAGAATAGTGTGAATTATTGTTTAATAGAATACGTGAATATTTAAAAAGAAAGAACACTATAAAATAATGAATTATTTAATATGTGTTAAAAGCAGTAAATGCGAGTTTAATTACGTCCTATTTAAAATGGCAAAATAATAAAATTGTTTAATTAACATATATATTTACATGTACACGAGAGATTTATTTCATATGATCTTTTTAACTATACTTTCCAATTCTAAGACAGCGCAAATAATAAAATTTCCTTTCTAACAATAAAACTATTTTTAGGTGAATATTACAAAGAGAAAGAAAAGTTTGGTAAAAATTACGTCAGATTTAAAATATTGCATTTTAAATTATTTTCTTATAGCGTTATTAAAAAATACCGGGAATCAAAGACTCTAATGCCTTATTTCATTTTACATTTTAGTTAATTTTCGGATGTTTTACTTATGTTATTTAATCAAACATGAAAACAGTGATTAATAGCAGTTGATTTGGCCTTAAAATCCCTCAATGAATGGAAACCAGTTTATTGGGTGATCGCCATTGGCTTTTTGATTATAATTCAACATTCCCTAATCTTTTTAAAGCCGATCAAATTAACGGACTTTTAGATTCTGAACGCGCTTTGGAGATTGTAGCTCATAGGAGGCAGAGCCCCCTAGTACAGGGATGGCGAACTTTTTCACATATGCGTGCCAATTTTTTTTGCAAAAATTATTTTACATGGCCATAATGTGCCAAAAATAAACAAGTCGGAAATTGTACATCGAACGTGGCAAATAAGGTGCGTTCGTACTGTAACTAGTTCTGTAAGTATTCTATAGGTGTAACCAGCCTTTAGAGTGGGGGGGGGGGTGCCCAGATTTTTTAACCCGAAACATGTTGGATGCAAACAATATCATATATAGTAAAACCTGCTAAAACAGAACCCCATGAAACCGGTCGAATTTACGTTTTAGACAGGTTTTCATCTTAGAAGGTATAATTGTGTGGTATTTCTTTTAAAAAGGGCTCAAACGCGATTTTTGTTTGCGTGAGGGGGGGGGGGATGAAAAGGGGTTCAAAACATCAAAATTAAATCTAATGGTAAAAAAAAAGATATGTAAATCTCCTTGCAGCAGTTACATAAGACAGTGACTAAGTGTGGTCCTGGTCACAAGTGTAAAAGCCTTTGGCACCCTAACTTCTTATAAAGATTTAAAAAGGCCTTTAATCATGCTGGAAACTTCTAAAGGCACAGAGACACTGAATGAGATCTAAAATTATCTCAGTCAAAGTCTTGTAGATGAAACTTTGCCGGATGATAAATTTCACATAATACATGCGGTATATCAGTACATACGCACGAAAGTTTTTCAGAATATCACTCCATGACTTCTTAGCGATCACCGGAGGGACCCAAGAAATTTTGGATGAAAGTCTGTATAAATAATTATTATAATATTATAAATAATTTTAATATTCATTAATAATTCATGTTTTTACCTCAGAATGTGCCGAATATATTAGGTAAAGCAGGTCATGATGAAAAACACTAAATTTATTTCGGCACTCTGGCCGAGAGATTCTAACTGTTTTCCGGGCGGGGCCGAATTTCTTTTTCTATGAGTCGGGCCGGGCCCGGGCCTGGAAATTTCGGCCCGTGCAGACCTTTATGTTGACCTCCTATGCAAAAAAGCACGAATACAAAATTACGATTATATGTTAAATTCAGTTGCGGAAATAATAGGACTCCATCTTAAACAGGAAGTCATCACCTTGGCAACCTAGAATCATTACCTATCATCGGATATTACTGAATTAATGACGTATTATAGGATTGAATAGAATGAAGAAAACTTTTATTAATATCTTTAAAATTTTGATTTGATTTTCATAAAATTTGAAATGAAGCGACAAAATTCTGCCACAACATTTTCTTATTTTTTATTTTAAGAAAGTGCAAACTGAACCGAAGTTTCTACTTGAGTTTTGATAGTATTAATTTCCGAAAATAATGATTCACAGGAGAAATTCGCAAATTTTTAATCCGCGCCTTCTTTAAAACGCTTTTCGTTTCTGGCATTGAAATGCAAAATTTTATAAGTTTATAATCGTTAGTTTTTGGTTCGTTCGTAATTATATAAATACGTAGCATCTACAGTCGTCGTCTGGTCCGTCTGTCTATCCGCATGTAACAGCGTAAAAACTACCCGACCGAATGGTGCGAATTTAATATTTATAATCGTTGCACAAGTTTGTCGAGTCATTTAAAATGTTATGAAAATCGAATCAAAACTTAAAACGATATTAATAAAAATTTTCTTCATTCTATTCAATTCTTTCATAGGTAATTTATTCAAAGATATCTTATGATAAGAAATGATTCTAAGTTGCCATGGTGACGTCCTATTTAAGATGGGGTCCTATTATTACTGAATTTAATATATAGAATCGTAATAAATTTTGTATTCATGCATTTTTGCATAAGAGTGCAACAGCTGTTGCACCAAGATCTGAATATTTATAAAACCAGTTATAGAATGAACGGACATGATTTGCCACGTTTGATGTACAATTTCGACTTGTTTTATTTTAATGTCTAATTTACTTTTCTTTTCCATAATCGTGAATTTTTTCTTATTTTAAAAAATATTTTCTGCCAATTTTCAAATAGACTGGGAATAATTATGTTGCATTTCAGTTTTTTCAATTCACAACATATAGAGTTTAGACAATCTTAGGTCTATTATATTTATGTAGCTTTATTTAAAACCTCAATCAATACCGTGCCTAAAATAATATTTCCCATGCCATTTATGCCACGCGTTGCCGTACGTTCGCCGTCACTGCCCTAGTATATTAAAAAAATCTAATATATTAATAGAGCAAAAAAGATTAAAATCAGGAATGGCGAATATTCAAAAAATCCTACTCGCCAAGGATTTCATTGTATCAACCGGTGGCCGTCAGTATGCAGTATTTATAAGCTCCGATGAGTTCCGACTAATATTTAAATATTTACTAAAAATAACGATGTACTGAAGCATCGCATTGAACTTCGGTGCAAAGTTAGCACCATGTGGAGTTAGAAAGTTGATCAGAGAGAATACGGTAAAAACATGAACAAAAAGCAGCTAGTAAAAACAGCAGATACAGTTTCGAATGATTCTGGCATTCCTCATCGCCGTTCGAAACTTATCGAGTCTATTCTTGTAAGAATAGATAGGAGTATGCTCTTCGAGTACGACACACTAAGACATATCTGTAAGGTCTTTGATAGAAATGAACGCAAAGATTTGGAGATGGGGGGAAAATAAAACTATAACTTCTGGCTTCGGTTTTTAAGAAACGCTGTTGCTCTGGGTTTCGGAGAGCAGTATTTACGAGTTTCAGTGAATTCAGTTCAATATTTAGATATTCACTAAAAACAAAGAAGTCCCGGAGCTCAGCTCCATTTACAACTGTCTTATAATGTATTATTATGTGGATATCGATCGAAAATTCGGTTCCGTTTTCATTTTTAGACCAAAATCTGTTTTCGGCAAGAATGCTGGCGAAAATTCGGACGGATCGAAATTAGTTGCAGTCCAAACATCTTATTTCTTCCTTCGAAAATTTTCCGCATAGCTGATTGATTTGAGCTGTATCGGTTTAAATGAGACACTATATTATTTATTGCTATGAACTTCACTGCTTATAAACAGTGACATTAGACATGACTAATGTTGCCAGGTGTCCCGCGTAAATTAGGGTCTCCAAATGCTCTGGACACCACTAATTTCTTATAGTTTATTTCTCCATCTGTAGTAGCAAATAATTCTGCCATTAGATTAGGCGAGGAAAAATACTTTAAAATACTGGTGTCCAGAGCATTTGGAGACCAGATTTACATGGGACACCTGGCAACACTATTCATGACTGACTCAAGACGTGAGTTCAAATTATAAAGCAAGAAATACATATATGACTAAACTTTAAAGACCCTTTTCACGTGCTTATTAAAAGCTGCAGCCTTAACAGTGTAATAGAAAGTTTTTAGTTTGAAACCGTAGAAGTATTTCGAATACTGTTTGAGAAAGTTCTAATATAACAGATAATCATTTACAAAAATCATTACAAAAGATAAATCGAGGTATGTATACCTAAAACTTTTTTTAACGAGAGGAAAGTCGTATCATTAGAAAATCATTTTGTGTCGTTGATGAATTAATTACATTTTAATTTATATGAAAATAAAGTTTTGGCTAGAGGCATAGACAGTCAACTTGGTCCGCACGTATAATTAATTAATAATTATGTATATTTATGAATGTATTAGTTAATTAACTTTTTACTTTCTTCTATCTTTACAAGAAGAAAGTATTTTCATTATTTTTAAGAATACCTCCTACATATATATACAAACATTTTACAGTATATTTTAGATTATTATATGTTCGTAAGACAGAAAATACAAAATAGCAATATTAATTATTAAATAGACTCTTAGACTTATTTAACTCTTAGACTTATTACTTAGTAAAGTTATTTTTTATATAAAGTGATATTTTATTGACTTATCTTGACTTGAATCAATAAAGTAAGTCAAAAATAAAGTTAACTATATTATATTTATATATCACTCCAAACCAAAGGAAACAAAAATAAAAAAAATTTTAGATTCCGGAGGAGTGAATAGTGACTCCAAAGTCAGAGTTAAAATATGCTCAAACTCTTTAGAATGACTATTCACTCTGTGCAAAAGTGAAATTTTGGACTCTATGAAAGATTGAATAGTCACTCCTGGGAAGCGAATATTCACTCTAAACAGGGATGGATAATCACTCTTTCGGAGGAGTGACTATTCACTCTTGCTAAAGAAGTGCGTTTTTCCACCTCTGGTAGGAGTGAATAGTCACTCTTTCCTAGGAGTGAATGTTCATTTCTTATGGAGTGAATTCTTTTTTATTTTGCTTTTATGGGCAAAATCTAAAGTTGCTTTAATACTTTTTAAGTGCGTAGCAACTGTAGTCGTCGTCTGGTTCGTCCGTCTGTCACTTTGTCCGCATAGAACAGCGCAAAAAAAAGACCCAACCGAAATGTTTGCAATTTAATATATATGTTACTGAATGTTGTCGAGTCATATGAAATTTTATGGAAATCGAATTAAAACTTAAAAAGATATTAATAGAAGTGTTCTTCATCCTATTAAACCCTATCATGCGCAATTCATTTAATGATATACCATGATAGGTAATGATTCTTGGTTGCCATGGTGATGACGCCATATTTAAGAGGGAGTCCTATTATTTCCATATTACTGAATTTAATATATAGAATCGTAACAAATTTTGTATTCGTGCATTTTTGCATAAGAGTGCAACAGCTATTGCACCAAGATCTGAATATTTATAAAACCAGTTATAGAATGAACGCACCTCATTTGCCACGTTTGACGTATAATTTCCGACTTGTTCGATTTTAGTTGCATTTATTTTTTTATGAGGATACTTTAAATTTCAGAACAAGTGCCAAACAGTTTTTCAAAAATCAAAGCGTCCGAATATAAGAAACAATGTAAGAAAACCCGAAAAAGTACAAAAGCGCATTATTAGATAACGGCCTCGGGTATCCCATGAAGAAAAATATTTAAAAGTAATAGAACGCAAGTGATATATTTGTCAAGAACGCTCCCATAGGTTTAATATTAGCTTGCTAATGTCTTCGCGAGACTAATGTAGTCACACTATATCACTGAGACTTTAAACCTTTCAACTGTAATGCTACAACTACCGTAAAATCTGTGAAACTGAAATCTGTCTATAACGGAATTTGGTCTTAAATTAAAAAAATATATTTTCAACAGAAAGTTTATAAGCAGTTAGACCGTGTATGATGATAGCCTGTAGCAGTGTTGAATTCAGGAGGTGGCTCGGGGGGGGGGGGGGGACATTGCCCCCCGGAACTCTATAATGTCCCTCCCGGAGCCACAGAAATCCCTCCCGGAGAAAAGTATCTGAATTTAACACTGGCCTGTAGTGAAATATTTTTTGGTTGCTTTCGATTCCGTTTTGAAGATTTTAGTTAATCAATGTTTGATAAAGCTGATTACGCAGTTCAGTATTACGTATTTTATGATTATTTTTTTTATTTTAAAATTAGTCGACTATTTTAATTAGTCAATTTCTTAGTAAAATTCTCTTTGTAAATTTTCTTTGCGGAAGAGGGGAGGCGCCAAAGTTCATACTTGCCCCGGGCGCATAAAAGGCTAGTTTCGGCCCTGCATCTATCTATCAGTGCTCTAACTCTCATAAATATTTTCGTAAAAACTCGGATTACCCTGTAATTTTTACCTGTTATTGGCGTTTACGATAGAACGATCTTGAAAATGAGGTGTGTATAGCACTGTCAGCTCGTTTACAGGGACAATCAAAAGTATTCTGTGAAATCACGGTCAATGTTGAAAAACGGTTTCAAGTTCATCTGAATACTGTTAAACCATTTAAAACGCGATGAAATTGATATAAATTTATGAAGTTCACTGAAGGATACATTTCGTAGAATATGGGGTGCAAAGAATTTGTTATTCATTTAGGCATCTGTTTATGTATTTGTTTATTTATTTCTGAAAATTATTTGCAGCGTATTTTAATTATGTTACATTATTCCAAATATAATGAAAATAATATGCATCAGTGTGGGAAAAAATAGATACTTCCTGTAGAATATGATGTGCATAATATTTATCGTTCATTTACAGAGATACGCAAAAGATTTCGGATACAGTACTGGTTCCAAGTAGTGCCTATTAGCGATAATTGCTGGAAATGCATTTTCCTCTATGGCATGCGTTTTTAACTGTAAATAAATTTCAAATACTAAATGGCCTGTATAAATTCTATGAATAATATACAGGACTGCACAAAGGAATTCGTAAGAACATACTAATACTGAGTATGAGCGTGAATTACTTAAGGCTGTTCTCAATTGCTCTGATCAGCGCAAAACGTTTTGACACATTTACAAATTCATTTTTTAACGGAAAGATATATAATTGGAAAACCTGACCATGGAAGCGATTTGAAATCGAGCTGTGTTTTCCATTTTTTGATCCATCAATGACCTATTGAAATATAGCGATTTTAATCATGCGACAAACATGTTTTTCACCCGTTCTTGAGGGGTTATACTCCTTTCGCGCGGAAATTGGGTTAAAAATGTCCAGTTTGACACTATTTTCTGAAGGATCTATTGCGTTTGAAAAAAAAACGGAAAAAACAGCTCGATCACATAGTTTCTGAATAACAACACCTGCTAATGCATTTCCGAACAAAAATAAATTAAAACGCATGTCATAAAGTTGCCCTTTTGGATTTATCCTTAATGGTGTTTTTTAAAGAGTTATGAAATTTCAAGCTGAATTTGTTTTAGTCGTATTATAAGAGATATTTACAGAATATAAATTGAATCAGATACAAAGAAAAGAACATGCCGTATACCACGCAAGGAATTGATGCATGCTGAAATCCAGTTTTCAAATGGAGGTGTTATTCCTTTTCTAAAATGTTTACTTACCACTTAGGTATCTTATTTACTTTATTATAGTATGGTGATTACTTATTTACTATGAATATTTTTTAAATGTATTTTTAAAATGTTGGAAAGTGTTTTAAAATCTATGCTTTACGCATGATTTTTTTTTTCTCTTTAACACCTTCCAAACATAGTTGAAAAGTGTACATGATTTCGGTACGCGTGTGCAAAGCATGACCTTAAAATTCTAACAAACCTTTTAAATAATGAAAAGATAAATTTTTAATAATTAATTTTATAATTGAAAAGAATATAATTGCAAATATACTTTATATAATTGAAATTGAAAAGAAATATTTTATTTATAATTGTAAAGAAAAAAAAATATTTTTTTTCGTAAGGTCTCAGAAAGTTTGATTGATTTTCTCATACATTTTGAGAAAATCGTTTTCATCACTGACCCGCTTAAATTAGAATTAAAAGTAAAATTCGCTGCCCAAAAATTCAGAACTATGCTAAGTATCCAAATATTAAAAGTTATGTTTAAATTAAGTTAATATATGAACAAAATATGTAAACTAAACATAAAAACACTAACTAGAATTAAGAGTCCTCACTGTCGGATTCAACAACCTCCCCCCAATTAGCCCAATTTTGTGTTCTCACAATTTCCAAAAATTTCGTAAAACGGCATATTCCCATCGCGGCACACGACTTATTAAAGAGATACTCAGCAAGGTATAACTTGAAAGGGCTCTGCCGATTATAGGACGGAAGATTGCTCTTCACATGGCGCCACAAACTCTCTACTGTATTTGTGTGGACACCTGTGTCCGGGTCTACAAAATTATAACTGTGATTAACGGTCCAATGGGAAAAACCTTCTTTATCTAAATCGTTATATCCTTTCCAGCAATCTGTGTAAATGGTGGTGTCTTTATGTACCCACTCTTTTATCACACTTTTTAAGGTTGCAGACGTTCTATCATGTACTGCAACCAAAAATATTTTGCCTGAATCTCGCTCAACACCACCAAAAACCCATTGGCCTTGAACTGGGCGACCACGATGATATTTATTTTTGCCAAATTTTGATTCGTCTACCTCAACAATTTTGCCAGGTCCTCCCAGTTTTTCCGAATGTAATTCTATGTAGTCGACAATAAGTTCACGTACAAATTGCCTCCAGTCGGCTACAGTGGCAGAGCTGAATGCATATTCATCAATCAAGTTACCTGCTGTATATCCTTTAACAATTTCATAAGTTAAGAGAAAAATCTCAGGCATAGTTAAATTTGACTTTGAAAACCAAGAGTTTTCACGAACAGACTTGCTGCCGTAACAAGTATTTCCGGCAGACTTTTTCCCACATCGCCAATAATAACGGTCCGACAATTGAGGGCGTTGACTTAACGTTAAATTTTTATCACAACGTGGACACTTAGCTTCACTAACTATGAGGTGACAATGCCTCATGAAATTATCAAATAATTGCCTATTTAAGATTAAATGATTAATAAATTGCCTGTTAATGATTCCCGGTCTCCCCATACTGTGTTTTCCACCGGGAGCATCCGGGTAAAGGCCCTTCAAAACAGGCTGATATCGCGTGATAACGTCTTTAATTGGCAGGATATTAATTTAAGATTAACTTAACAGTAAACTAAAATGTTAAAAAATATATTACTTATAACCTAATAAAAATATTAATCAAAGGATAAAAGTAATTCTTAACAATATTAAGAAAACAAAATAATATTAAACTAAAATTACAAATATGGAAAAAGATTAAAGAAGCTGTCCTATTATTATGACAAAAATAATCTAACTAAGATTTAGAAAAATAAAGTAAACCAAATTAACCAAATTAAAAACCAAAAAAATTAGTAATTTAAAATACTAATTTAAGAATATAATCTAATATATTTAAAAATATATAAGAAAAAAAATTGAGATCACACCAGTCGCACGGGACACTGCAAGGCAGAACGTACAGAAAGTACTGAAACTGAGTACTGATTAGTATCTAGTCTGAAAAGACTTTTTGAAAGGAAAAAAGGGTTGTCCGAAAGTAAACTGGTGAAACAGCCACTGACTGAAGGCCAATTGTCACACTATAGCCAATCATGTGACACATTTAATCCTCATGCTTTTTTTAAAACTAAAAGTGTCTTTTTTGGCTTCAAATTACATTACTGGCGTTGCGGGATTTACCATACAAAAAGGATAAACGCACATATGTATTTGTAATTAATATTTAAATTATAAGTTTATACCCCCTACTTTACATTTTAGTGCAATTTGTACGTCAATTACTGTTAAATTCACGTCAAAAAAAAATTTCTTTTCAGTTGACGAATTATTATAAAAGAAATAACAGATATCTGTACCTGTGTTCGTATTTTTATTTTAAAAAATCGTTATTATATAAAATAAAATTATAAATAATAAATATAAAATAATAGTAGAAAATAAGTTTTTTATTCCTAAAAAATTACACTTTTATGCAATTTTTAAGTAATTACTAAACTTTTTTTAAAACTCCTTTTCTTCTCTCTCTCTCTTTGTAATTTTATTGAAATTTGTCTTTAAATTCGCTTTTTATTGTAAGTTGTAAAATCTCCTTTTAAAACCATTCTTTTGTTTAGTAAATTTAGCATAATTTATCTGTGATACAATTGTACATGTTATGATTAAACAATTGTACTTATTATAAAAAGTTACTCGTAGTTTCATAAGTTTTAATATCCTGGCGAAAAGAATTTGCAGTTATTAAATTATATTTTTAAACTTTTACATTACTTTATTGAAAATGTTCAACAATTTCTTGCCTGATCAACAATATACAATGAAACTCGTATCACTTCAGTCTTATTCTAGACATTCTGTGCACCTTGACATTTTCCATGTGCGCCGTGCATTAAAATAAGGCTTATTTATAACATTTTTCTGGTGATATTTGTCACATTCTTCTAATGATCCCAAAATATTTCTTATCCGAAACGCTCTTAAAGAAAACGTAGAAACTGGCTGTCGTATATTTATATTTGCTTCTTTAGGAGCGTTATTTATCTATTTTAATATTATAATTCCAAAACCACGTGATAACCTAACTGAATATATAATACAAAATGATGTATTACCAAATACAACTATCAAAATTAACTTCAATGTTAACGTCATATTATCTAAAATAGGCCCAAAAACGATACTCCGGCGACAATTGTAAAAATCGTACGCACCCTTGGTGTGTCCATTCACCGCACTTGTGTTTCTCTATTAAAAATGCAATTTATTTTATTATTGTGAGTTAAAAGTTAAGCAGTTATACCAGTTGATCCAACCTGAGCATGTTTACAGCAGAATATTCTGACCGGCGTAAAAGGATTAATTTACAAATAAAATATACGTATAAAGGTATCGAGTAAAAGAAGTAAATGAATAAACAGTTATTTTATTATTGTGAGTTAAAAGTTAAGCAGTTATACCAGTTGATCCAACCTGAGCATGTTTACAGCAGAATATTCTGACCGGCGTAAAAGGATTAATTTACAAATCATGGAAGACGGTAGTATTTCGAGTGACGCAGCCTTAAGCCTAAAATCGTATCGTACCGTATCGTTAAAATCGTATCGTATCGTATCATAGAATTCGTAGATGGCGGAACTCATATATACAGCTAACTCGACATCAAAGAAAATGCGAAAAGCCGCCTTTTAATAACTCAGCAGATATACGTCTTATTGTTCTGAATTTTCTAGAACAGTCTTATATCTGCAGTCTAATCGTATACTGAAATTTTTACATTTCTACGTGCAGTATATTTTGAGATCTAAATAGTCATTTTTAAAGTGAAAACGTTGGTATAATATCGAGGAAGTTCCTAATTTGAAAATCTCGAAAACGGTTCTAACGATTATTTTTAAATTGATACATAATATAAATGTGATTAAGGCGAGGTGAATAACACTTTTCTTTTTTCTGGGAAAACTCTCGTTCGTTAAATAATTCGATTTTTTTTTCTCTCGAAAATGACACGAGCGATTTTTTAAAAATCAAATAAATATGTTTCAGATGAACCAAATAACAATTTACTTGTTTCCAGCAAGACTCTTGTTCGTTTTATAATGCGCATGAAAAATCGGACTATATTTCTTCGCCATTCTATGGAAATTTCACCGAAAATGCATGACACTGTATTCATACACATGCTTTCTTTTTAACCACTTTTGGGGAGAAAAATTTTGTCTTCCCACGGCTGAGTGGTTGAGGGCCATCGTCTACTGATCTTAACATAGGCAGTTCGATACTCGCTGTGGTGCGTGTGAAGTTTTTTTTTTTTTTAAGTCTGTTAGTTGACCATTATTCTCAGTTCCTTTGTAATTTTTTAATTGCTATTAAGTTAAATAAAATTACAATTATAATGACGTCAATTTGATGATGATTATTTCTTGGCAATTTTTCAATAATAAAAATATTACCATAAATTTTATAAATATATTTAATTTCAATCACTTTACAAAAAATATACATCAATACAGTAAACTCTGTGTAAGGCGGAATCGATCGGGACCAAGAAAATTTTCCGCAATAGACAATATTCCGCCTTAGACAAATTTTACTCTATGTCTATGGATTCGTAGGGACTTGAAATTCTTTCCGAGTTAGACAGATTTCCGTCTTACACAGAGTCCGCCTTACAGAGAGTTTACTGTAATTATTATTTGAATATAAATCACACGATCAGAAACGTAAAAAAATAATTCATTTCAGCTCTTCTTTTTATAATATCATTTTTTATTATTATGACGGTCAATCAATATATAATCACTGACATCCATAATATTATTATTATTATAATTATTATTTTCCTTGCATAAAAACTATTGTGATGTAATAATTATTTTATAATAAATAATTTAGTTGAAATGTTTTATTTATAAATAACAATGAAGTTTTACATAATAAGCATATCAGAATTCTGGTGTCGCCATCTTTTGACGCAATTGCGTACCACATTTCAGGGTCGTACTGGCATAACTGAGAGGGCGGTGGCAAAATGGATAAAAAGGGCGCCGATTGCCTTACAAAAGGGCGCAAATGCTTATATATACATACATACACATACTATATAAATTATGTATAAAAAATCACTTTAAAAATATATACGAGTATATTGCTATAGCGAAAACTTTATTCCTAAAATAATTATGTCACCCAAATTAGTATTTTACACTATAGAAATGTAATATGCACAAAAATAGTTCCCCGCAAGGCATTGCAGTTAAAAAAAAAAATCTGATGTTAGACCAGTGTTGCCAATTTAGAGGTATTTTTTTCCTCCACACTTTTCTAAGAAAGCTATCTCTGTTTTCGAATTTCGCTCACCTTATCTAATGAGTTAATTCAAACTTTACCCCGAATATTTGAATAAAAATCTCCATACGATTATCTCCAAATGGAAAATAAAATATTAAAATAAAACAAACAAAAACAATTTCGTTGGGTCAAAACTCAAAAGTGCAAAACATTATTTAATACAATTCAATAATATTTTATATAATACAATCTCTAGAATACAAATACTAATTATGGTGTATAAAATTTCAGGAAAGTTATTTTTGTTTAGTTCAAGAGTGATGTCTATTTTACGTGAATTATTTTTAAAATACGTTTTATTTCTTTATTTTTTCAACATTCAAAAGATATCATAGATTTTTTTTTTTTTAATTATGGCCATTTTTTTTTCCCATTCTGATCAGAAACAAAATTATGGCCATTTTTTTTTCATCCTGACCAGAAAAAAAAAAAAAAAAAAAAAAAAAAAAAAATAAATAAATGACCATTTTTTTTTTCCTTTTCTGACCAGAAAATCAGAGTTCTAACTTTTTACGACAGCTCTTTCATCTTCACCTAACACTTCATTTATAACGGTTGTTTCAAAATAATGGATGGCACCAGCCCATCAGTTCAGAAGAAAATGATCCATTCCAAAGGTATAAGTTCGATTGAAAAAAACTATTTAATACTTTGAGCAGAAAGAAGAGGCTACACCTGCAATTTTTATGACACTAATAGAATCCCATAGCTGCCAATGTGTACGGTTTAGTTACCTCTAAAATTTAACACAAATTTTTGCCATATTGCTGTGCCCAATAATGGAGTTGTTTCTGTTTTTCAAAGATCTTGTTCTTTTTTACCGCGATTCATGTGTGTACGCAGGGTAGGGGGGGGGGGGGCAGAAAATCTTTGGAAAAGTAATACATTCTTTAAAAGTATTACGCTGAATGTAATTATTTTGAAAAGTAGTATTACTTGAATTTTATTGCATGATAGTTTTGTTTTAAAGGTTTTCATTAAATTTCATTGTAACTGCTGGCTGCTGGCTGAAAATACCAATTATTTTTTATTGCCCACCAGAAACTTTTTAATCGATTTATAGCATTAAAGTAAATTTATGAGTACTGCATACTATTTTTTTATCCTAATTTCTGAAGAGAAAAAATTATTTCGGTTCCATTCTTAGGTACTGGTCTGAAAAATTTTGAAAAAGGGGGGAAGGAGGGGACATGAGACTGCTGTTTGTGAAACAACACAACGGGGTCTGGCTTATTCAACTTGGTTTTTGGTGACTTCAATTGGAAGGTGGTTTGTTTAAAAGAATGCGTTCCCTGCCCCATGAAAATTGGAACTATTGGTGCACCATCTATGTAAGGATTTAATAATTATAAATTAACATTTTGGATTTATTAATTTAAGGACAAAGTGTTTTTAAAGGAACATCAAATGAAACCCTCTGTGCGATCAGCGATTATACTTACCCACTTGTTTTTATATACAAACTGCTATAAGGAAAATTGTAATAAAATAGTAAAAATTAAATCTGCATTGAATTCCATAAGTATCTTTTTTTTAATCATTTTATCACTAACCTCAAAAAAGTAATGATATCAATGCAAAAACCCTTGACGGGTTAAAAGTTTCTGACGCAGCAATTTATCTTATGCTCTAAGAATTTTAAATATGGAACTTAAAAATACTGATATCAAATTTTGAGTGACGTTATGCTATTTCTTAAAAAATATATTTGTATTTATTTCATCATTTTATTTTTGTTTTATTTATAATTGCATGTGCAAAAGTTATGTTCAACATGAAAAGCTGCATAAAATTTTATTCGCTGTTGCTTTATCATTTACATCTCTCATAAATTCAAAATATGAGTTTTAAAAGATATGATATAAAATTTAAGTGACGCCTTGATGTGACTTTAAAAGGTTTGTTTTAAAATTCAATTTAAATTATTTGTGACTTGGTTAAAATATTTTTTTACATCTACACAATACTTTTAATTTTCCAATTCACTGTTAAATATATCACTTTCATTGAATCTATACTATGCATTGAAATGTATTTATTTCAATAAATTGATTTATCTTTTGTGTCACGCTATTCAAAATTGTGAGTAAGATTTATGTAAATGGTTTCTTTGCGTCAAACTATCCTTTTTCATACATTTCATGTAGTTTGGACACAATGACGCAAAGAAACCATTTACATAAATCTTACTCACAATTTTGAATAGCGTGACACAAAAGATAAATCAATTTATTGAAATAAATACATTTCAATGCATAGTATAGATTCAATGAAAGTGATATATTTAACAGTGAATTGGAAAATTAAAAGTATTGTGTAGATGTAAAAAAATATTTTAACCAAGTCAAAAATAATTTAAATTGAATTTTAAAACAAACCTTTTAAAGTCACATCAAGGCGTCACTTAAATTTTATATCATATCTTTTAAAACTCATATTTTGAATTTATGAGAGATGTAAATGATAAAGCAACAGCGAATAAAATTTTATGCAGCTTTTCATGTTGAACATAACTTTTGCACATGCAATTATAAATAAAACAAAAATAAAATGATGAAATAAATACAAATATATTTTTTAAGAAATAGCATAACGTCACTCAAAATTTGATATCAGTATTTTTAAGTTCCATATTTAAAATTCTTAGAGCATAAGATAAATTGCTGCGTCAGAAACTTTTAACCCGTCAAGGGTTTTTGCATTGATAAAATATACGTATAAAGGTATCGAGTAAAAGAAGTAAATGAATAAACATTTATGTCTTTCAATATAACCTGTTCTTAAATAGTCTGTAGTGCAATCTCAATTAAAATCTGCTACGTTCTTCTTTCGTTTCAATTTTTTCTTTTTATAAAATATTTTTATTCTAATTATAGATAGTTCTATGAGCTACGCACGTCAACTCTCGATCACATTCCGCATGCTCTAAAAATATGCTCATTTTTGTATTTTAATTAGATTAACTAATTAGATTGAATTATATTATAACGACCAGTGGCGATCTTCTGAAATCAGGTTGCTATGCATCTTCCTTTGACTGGGATAAGGAGAAAAGGGGGAAGACTTCTGGTCCCAAAGTGAGTACTCATTTGCTACCTCGACAGCTGACGGCCGTTCTCGCGATTGATTTAGAAAGATCTGTCACACTTTTGAGAATCAGCTTATATAATACGTAAGCCTTAAGGCTGTTCTTAACTGCTCCGCTGAACAAGCGCAAAACGTTCTGACACATTTACAAATTCATTTTTTAACGGAAAGATATAAAATTGGAAAGACTGACCCTGAAAGCGATTTGAAATTGAACTGTTTTTTTCCAATTTTTTGATCCATCTATTACCCATTGAGTTATAAGCAATATCGATCACGTGACAAACCCGTTTTTCGCCCGCTCTTGAGTGATTTTTCTACTTTCGCGCGGAAATTCGGTTCAAAAGGTCCACTTTGATATTATTTTCTGAAAGATGTATTACGTTTGCAAAAAAACGGAAAAAACAGCTCGATGACATTGTTTCTGAACAGCAAAACCAGCTAGTTTCATGCAATATTTAATATAAATTTATTATTGCAAAAGTAGAATGGGAAAATAAAATTCTGACTATTTACTCTTTTACTTTGTAGAAATCTGTGTATTTGTCATGCTTATTTATTATTGTTATTATTACTATAAAAGAATGAATAATTTTAATACTAAAAGCAAATTATATATATATAAAGTTTATTTTTAAAATTCTATAAAATGATTTCATTTAGAAATTTCTTTCTAACATTCATGCACAAGAAATGTGGGGGGAGGGGGGGGGATCTCAAAACCTGTCACCGCATCATTAATAAAGGTTTTTAAAATACAAAAATTAAGGATTTAACAACCAAATATGCATAACTTTTTTTTTTTTTAATTCAATCCCCTTGTATCCCTAATGCTGTTCCCAAATACTGACATTTAAATTTATGACATATTGGATTAAAAATACGTCTGAATTCTTCTATATTCAGACAATTCTGGTGTGTTTTAATTTGTATTAATAATTTGTGAATATTCACAAAGTTAATAAATTTTAAACCTTCTATGAAGTTCAAACAAGGTAATCTGCAAGAGAAATCATCTTCAGTAAGTTTGAATAAAGAAAGGGAAAAGATTAGAAGAACCGTACAATAATAGAGCTTTTAGCTCGAGAATTGTAGGAGGAAACACTAGAAAGGTTTTTTTGACTCTGTTCTGGGAACGGCAATGCCGCAAAGTCCGGGAGAAATTGTAGTAAATTTCCTCAAAGATTTGCAATCCTTTTTTAGAGATAACTGGTGACAGCAGTATTGTTTGAGCAAGGTCACACACTAGAAAACATGCAGCACATCCCGGCGTGTGGCCTGCTGGGAAAACGACGTTACGGCGCCATTGTTTTTTGACAAGCATTCTTATATCCCCTAATCCCTTCTTAAACTGGTGTAAAACTAAAACACTGTAAACTGGTTGAAATTAGGAGCATACATTAGGAGTTATAATATTACACAGAATTTCGGTAAATCGGAATATGTGTTAAGTAAATAAAAAAATAATAATTAGATATAGATCAAAATTCCACTCCAATGCATCCTACTTATTTATGCATTATAAACCGCCTAAGAAAGTAGAAAATAAATAAAATCATATGATAAACTTTATCATCAAATATGTAAAGTTGTAGGTCCAAAACTAATAACTAGCCTTCATTGTCGTAATTTATCTTAGAGTTTGTTTATTAAAGTTCATTTGAATCGCCTAGATGTTTTTGGATTTAAAAAAAATCGTTAGAAAATATGCACTGTTCGTCTGTACATTATAGTAAGAAGAAACCAAAAGAAATTATGTGTTTTTTCGTGTGTCAGTAGTTAGTAATATAGTGTGAGTTTGTATTAAATATGGGATTATAATAAGGAGGCATCAGGACCTTTGAACTTTCAAAAAATTAGTTTTCGGTTTTTGTTTCATTCTGAAATTTTTAAAATTTTTTAACAATATGCACAAAACCCCATTCAAAAATCTGCATTATTTCTTGAGTTATAATCATTTATAGATAATGAGTATAGAGGTCTGCACGGGCCGTCATTTCCAGGCCCGGGCCCGGCCCGTACAAAAAAATATTGGCCCGGCCCGGTAAAAAAGTTGAAAGTTCGGCCCGAGCCCGGCCCGGCCCGTAGAAAAAAATTTATTGGCCCGACCCGGTTAAAAAGTTAAAAGTTCGGCCCGAGCCCGGCCCGGCCCGAGTTCCGTGAGTGAAAATAGGCCCGAGCCCGGCCCGTGCAGATCTCTAAATGAGTATAATTGAAGGTTTGTGGATATTGAAACTTTAAATCGCGCGTTTGTGCGCACAATTATTTTCAAACTCTGCCTAAGCTACAACTTTAAAACAATAACCAAATATGCGTTTCTTTATATTCTATTTGTAAAACCAAAAAAATCTCATATTTTGGTTATTTATTTTTTTGCACTTGGAATACTTCAAATTTTTGATTTTTTTTTTTTTAAAACTTTGTGTTAAAATTAAATTTTAAACAAAACATTCGTGTATATTTTGGTTTTAATTTAGAAGTACGTCTGTTATGATTCGATTTTGTTCAAAAATTGTTTTCTATAGGTATAATTTAGAGTTTTTTCATGCGCGCAGAACTCAATGATTTTAATTCGCGCATTAGTGCGATAAATTTTTAAATTTAAAATTTAAATACTCATTTTATATATACAACATTTACTTTTTATATAATATAGTTAATATATACTTCAAGCATAAAGGGGAAAAAATATTTTAATTCCATATTATTTGTGTTTTGGCACTTTGAAAAAGGCGGTGTTTTTGATCATTTCGACAAACTGAAAGGTCCTGTGCCCCTGTAAGGAAATAAGCAACAACAACAATATATATATATATTATAAATAGAACAATTGGATTCTCGAAAGGGGGAAAAAAAAGGAGGAGGCCTTAAAAAATAAAACTAGCCTTAATAGAATATTTGCATTTTCTTTTTTTTAAAACGAGAAAGAATAAACAGAAAACATAAACCTATGCCTATGTTATGACCAGTTATCTAATAATATATGTGATATGCTAATTGAGAATTTGGGTTCGACCCAAACCTGAAAATACCATTTCTAAGAACAAGGGACCTTCAAATTCGTTTCTTTCTTTCTTTTTTCTTTTCTTTTTTTTTTTTTTATTTCATTTTAAATACTATTCAAGGGTGTTTATATGCATTATAAGGAATATACGCATTATGACGTATATTTATCACACAAGAAATATACATATTTTTGGAGGAGCGGAGGGGAATAAGGAATTTTTAAAAATATTTTAAGCGTTATGAAGAGCTTTTTAAAATGCTCCATGCGCATTCCATATCAATTAGAATCCCCAGTATTTTTTATGCAAGTTTTTTTTTTATATACTAGGGGCTCTGCCCCCTACGAGCTATGCTCGCCAACCCCCGTTCAGACGCCACAAACCCTAAAAGCACGCTAATTTGATCGGCTTTAAAAAAAATTTCGGGAGGCTGAAATATAATTAAAAAAACAGTTGCGCTCTCCCTTTTAACGGGCTATTTTCGTCTTTGATTATATCAGATCAGTGAAAATTTTGAAAATAAGCTAATGTAAAATTAAGTAAGCAGAGTCTTTGTCTCTCGGTATTTTTTAATAACGCTATAAGAAAGTTCTTTTAAACAAGACATTTTAAATGAATTGTTTTAAATCTGACGTAATTTTCCGCAAAGTTCTCGTTTTCTTTTTAATATTCATGTGAAAATACTTTTGTTGTTAGAAAGGAAATATTACTTGTGCTGTCTTAGAATTCACAACAATAGTTTAAAAGAATATCTTAAAATATGAAATGTCTCGCGCATATATATTTTTAAATTTAAGTTGTTTGACAATATTATTGTTTGGCCATTTTAAATATCACGAAATTTCCCCTCATTTACGACTTTTAACACATATTAATGAATTTATTATTTTACTATTTTCTTTCTCTTTTAAAATTCACATGTAAATATAGTTTTTATGACTTAATTTTCTATATTTTCCTGCTTTTAAATCGTAAGCATTTGATTATAATTTGAAAGTTTTTTCTGTTTATAATAGTCACGTGTAAATAAATTTTTAACTTGAAGGAAATGTTATTCGTTGTGCTTTTTTAAAAATTGGCAATAATTTAAAATAATGCCCTTTTCTAAAAGATGTAAAAAAATATTTCTCAAAATGCGGAAATTTTGAATATAAAATGTAAATAAATCCTCAAAACAAAACAAAACAAAACAAAAAGAATAAAAAAAATAAATGCAGTCTGCACACCGCGAACTTCTAATGTATAAAATGATTAAATTCATATGTATAGTTTTGCTTCCATAAAACTTTTTTAATGGAACGATTTTGATTAATTTTAACGTTAAATATCTCATAAAATAATTATTCGATTTAAAAACTGTCTATATCAGGGTAGTTCTACGCAAATAGGCCATTTTCATCATAGTGACGAAGAAAAAATAAATCATGTCAGAAGTTTCTAATTTTTTGTAACAAGGCACTAGAAAAGATACTTATTGGCAAAAAAATAGCCGTCAGGCTTAATATTAAGAAATTCTATAATTATTAGATTTTTAACACTGGAAGCGCCGGAAATTTCACTCAAGTTTTATATTTTAAAAAATGTATACCGGAATTTTTATTTAAAGCTTTTTAAATTATCTATTTAACTTATTTTGGCGCGATATATAGTACATTTAATTCTTTTTTAAAGAAATTTCTGGTTCACATCGAATTATACATATTTGAAATTCTTTTTAGTTTCCTTACCGACTTTTCTTTACCTTTTACATAATAAATAATATTTTATACACCGATTTGCTTAAAAATATGCTTTTATTTGCATCAAAAGAATTAATTTTCAATAAACATATCTTTTCTACAAGTTTTTAAAAGTAATAGAACAATTCTCTCCCATAAGAATCATTCCCTCACATGAGGGAATGACTAGTGAGGGAATGATAAAATGTACATTTTTAACTTTTAAAATTTGTACGCATAAAACAAAAGAAAAAAACAATACATGTTCTCAAACTATCCCTTCAGGGAAAACTAAAACACCCATTAATACATTCTTAGAAAATAAATTATTTTTACAAATTTAAATGAGGGAATGATAACATCATCTTAACATTTGCCCAATCTGCATATTAAATTATTCCTTACACACTAAATTATTTCTCCAGGATGGCTGAAAATATTTTTACAGACAAGTAAGATTCATGTGCTCAGCAAATGAACAATGTTTTCTGTCTACAGTAGTACCACCTATCTCAAATATCCAGAATTACTAATGAGTGAGGGAATGATCTGAAATATAAGTTGCAAACATTTTTGACAAATAAAAATTGCATGTGCAGACCAAAAAAATAATGTAATACATAGAAATAATACTTTATGTGTTCATATTAAAAGACAGAAGTCAGACAAAATAAATATAAATATTTCAGTAAGAAATGATATTTTTTATATGTTTGGGTGGTAGTAGTTGCATGTGAGGGAATGATATTTTATAGGTTTAAAAATTTATTTAAAATATATATTTTAATTAATGCTTCAATTTTATGAGCTAATATGATAAAACCATGTGTAAACTACCTGATAAAAAAAATCATTAGGTTTTTATGTTGAAAAAAAATTTAAATATCCTCCGGTTTCACCATTATGGCCTATTTGCGTAGAATCTCCCATCAGCGTATTTATCAAACATTTCTTTATAACACCACCGATTATCATATTTTTGTATGCAGTAGTCATCTTAATATTAATGAAAAAAGACCCCCAGTCACAAAAAATTCAAAACAGCAGCGGTGACAGCGTTAGTTACCCCTTTTTTTTTTTAGAGAGAGATACAAATAAAACTGTGCATCGAATTTCATATACGATGCACATTTTTTTTTTTTTTTAACCTCGTATAAAGGTAAAAAAAAATCTAACTTTTCAGCATTTTTGCATGATATCTTTGCAAATTACCAACTTTAAGTTTTCCATTTATAATTAGTTTTAAAAAACAATGCAGAGTTTTATGACGTATATAATGACAAAATAAAAATTACCTATAATGACTTATATTCGGGATTTTAATTGATTTGGAAAGCGCATATGGAGCATTTTGAAAGCTTCTTCACAACACTTAAAATATTCAGGAAAATTCCTTATTTTTGCCCCAATTTTTTTTCTTGTCTGATAAGTACATGCCATAAAGTATATATTATGGCCCTTGAATGTAAAGCGAAAAAATAAAAATAAAAAATATGAGTCTGAAAGTTCCTTGTTCCCTTAACGTCAAGCCAAACCCGACACACACACACACAACAACAACAACAAATCCATCAAACCGTAGTCTGATCCGAACACAAGAATCTAATTTCTGTGGACACGTAACCCAATCCGAACCTGAAAAATCCCTTTGAAGTCAATACGAAATCCGAACCAAACGTGGAAAAAAAAATCCATCGAGCCGCAACCCGATCTGAATACGAAAAAATAATTTCCATCGACACGGAACCCGACTCGAACCTGAAAATTCGATCAGAAGTCAACCCGGAACCCGACACAATAATTCCATTGAACCGTAACCCGATCCGAACAGGACAATTCACAGAAAAAAAAAAAATAGTCACACGAACAGCAAAAAAGAAAATTAAGGACAACCCGAACCAATGCAGAGTTGTCACTATTCAGAGATTTTATTGTATTTCAATATTAAAGAATATAGATATGTTCATTTTTCGATACACACTGGTGTCCAAAATTAAGGACCAGTCACAAAATGCTAATTTTTAAGTAAGCAAATACTCAAAATGAAATAATATAATTCAAATAATTACTACCCCTACAGCACACCTAGTCCATATAGCATCTCATTCATGTCACACATGGTCACAAGTATCACAGTCACTACGGTGAAACAAAAAAATAGGAAATTCCACACGTCTCATTATGAGTCTCAAATGATCACTATATGTGACTTCACTGAGACGTCAATGTGACTGCTGCTTTGTGACGAGTCACCAGGTGTCTTTACAATGTATGTACATTGTGACTCTCATGTGACTGTCATTTTTAGACTCAATTTCAAAGTCATCAAGAACGTTGCATTATCATAAGTCACCAAATAATATCACATTCTAGTCACAGGGTGATTTTTCACAAAAGAGCGCAATGGTGACTTCAAAGTAGTCTCTCTGTCACCTGAAAGCCATCATGTGACTAATGTGACATTATTTGGTAACTTATCACAATGCAGCGTTCACGATGTCTTTGAAATTTAGTCTGCAGATGACAGTCACATGAGAGTCACAATGTAACTACATTGTAAAGTCACATTTTGATTCGTCACAAATCAGCAGTCACAGTGATGTCTCAGTGGAGTCATATATAGTGATCATTTGAGACTCATAATGTGATGTATTGAATTTCCTATTTTTTTGCTTCACCGCAGTGACCATGTGTGACATGAATGAGATGTTATATGGACTAGCTATGCTGTAGAGATAGTAATAATTCGAATTATATTATTTCCTTTTGTGTATTCGCGTACTTGAAAATTAGCATTTTGTGACTGGACCTTAATTTTGGACATCAGTGTATAAGATAAAATTGGTATTAGTGATATAATTGTAGACAACTTTTCGTAAGTGAATTAAAAGATGAATTAATTTCCTTTCATTTTAGTGTTCAGGGTTCAAGTATTTTCGGGTTGTGGTTGAAATATGTCAGATTCAAGTCGGGCTGCATAGCGACGGAAATTATTTTGTCGCGTTCGGATCAGGAGTCGGTTTCATAGATTTTTTTTTTTTTTTTTTTTTTTTTTTTTTTTTAATACGAAAAATCTTTCAGACAATAATATAAACGATAGTGTTTAAAATAGTTTTTTAAAATACAATAATCTTAAAAAGGTCGAAAAAAAAAAAAAAAACTGCGCGATTCAAGATGTTATACAGTTTTCGAAAAATGAAAAATTCTATTCAATACCAAACCTCATTAACGTCCATCCTTGCAATTTTTATTCTTTTGAAAATGAAAATTGTTCTATAAATTTGTAAAAAAAAAAAAAAAAAAAAAAAAAAAAAAAAAAAAAAAATTGTTGAGTAGAGAATTTTTTTTTTTTTAAGAACAACCTTCAAAAAACTCCACAAAGTTTATTGGTTAAGTATGAAGAGGGGGGCGAGGGCTAGTCCCCCCTTAATTTAAATAAATGAGTTTTTCACGCAGAATTTTTCGATTTGCTTCAAGTTTGATATATCGGTTTATTCCGATATGGCGCTTCCTTCATTAGGTTTGGAGATTCGTTAGTTGAATATAAAGGGGGGAAAGGGCGCAAGTCCCCTCTTCTTAATTTAGATAAATGGGTTTTCATGCCGAATTATCCAATTTATTTTATTTTTTTCTATGTTCATTCTGATAAATGGGCGGGGATGGTATGGACAGCAGGAGTAAACTAGAATCCCTTAGGTTTGAGTAACAAAAGGGCTTAGGTATAGTAACTAAAATGTAAACTTGTATTGTAATTTTGACAAGCTATGCCAGATAAATAGAAAGACCTTTAGGGTATACTCGTAAATATGAACTTCATTCCTATCCCTTTGTATTTAAAGAGAGAAAAATGGTTTGTAAACTATATCAAAATCCATGAATGTGTTTCAACGAAACTTATTGCACCTGTGGAATGCAATAGATCTTGAAATACCCGGAAAACCTCCTTATTTGTCACAAAAGGTTCAGTTAAACAATTTTTCTTTTGTTTTTTTTTAAAGGACTTTATAATTTTTCATTTTCTACTTCTAGACCTTCACTTTTAGTCTTCGTATTATTCTTCTTTTCTATTACATTACTTCACGAATAGTAATTTCTATATAATTTATTAATAGTATTCTTAGTTGTATTGATTTTTAAGAAATAGTCTTAGTTTTTGAATTTTTATATTAATTTGATATAAAAATAATTATTTCTGATAACGACAAGGAGAAATTTATGGCAGTGGACGCATACTTAATGCATAAAACTGGAAAGCAATTTATTCGTTGGAGATAGACGAAACATAAATTAGACTGCGTTTTAATTTTTCTATGTGATCGGTGGCCTTGTAACCGAAAAATAATAAAAGTCCTTAACTGGAAACACTTTTTACGAGAAATGCTATCAAACCGTTATTTACAAAAAGTAATATTCACCTCTTTTAATGATAGAAAATCTACGATTATATTAAAGAAAAGATTTTTTTTAAATGTTTTTTTCTTTTTTTTAAGTGATATGCTTTAGTCTGGCATAAAGCACGTTTCCAGATCAAAGTTAAATAAATCTACAGTAAATTTATGACTGTAATATCATAGATACTAAGATTTAAATTTTTAAAGCAAAATGTAGATAACATAGCAACATGAAACTTTTGAAATAAATTTCTTTCTTACCCGCTATTTATTACAAGCATTGTTTGACCTCGTGATCGAGCATTTCTTGATGTTGCTAAAATTCTGTAATTTTGATATGAATTTCTATAATATTGAAAGTTTCGATTTAGGCAATATTTGTAGAAATGTTGTAGATTGGAAAAGAATCGGATAAAAAGAGTTGACTACTGTTAGGGAGAATGTAGAAATATATCTGCTTCTATATTTTTTTTTTTTTTTCGAACTTTGAACAAGAATGCCGTTGCGTGGAGGCGGGAGGGGGGGGGGGATAGAAAAACTAGAAAACTGGAATTCTGATTTTTACTTTCTTCTATCTTTACAAGAAGACTGGATTCGTGAAAATTTTCGACTTTCGGTTTTCGACGGATTTACACATTTTAGGGGTCAGAGATTCTGAAAAACATGTTTTTACAAAATGTCTGTCTGTGAGTCTGTCTGTCTGCCTGCCTGTATGTGACACAAATTTTGTAGGCGCTCTATCTCAAGAACTAATGCACGGAATTTAATAAAAATTTATATTCAGTTAGTCCCTGTTATAATTTTATGTTTATTAGTATTTGGTGTAAATCGCTCAACAGGTGGCGCTGGTATGCTGCATTTTTTACGATTTCCGCAATGGCTCAATCTCCAGAACTAATGCACGGATTTTCATCAAACTTTAGATTCAGTTAGACCTTTACGTGAATTGACGTTTTATACATTCGGTGTAAATCTCTCAACAGGTGGCGCTGCTGTACTGCATTTTTTACGATTTACGCAATCTCAAGAACTAATGCAAGAATTTTATCAAACTTCATTCAGACATAGTTTGATATAAATTGGTGCTAAATTGATGTAATTTCTTGTACTATTTAAATGACGTGATTTATATAGAAGAAAGTTTTGTGATGGCCACAACATACTAGTTTAGAATTTAGTGTCACCACCGATTAAAAAAATTACTTATACAAATATAGATAGTACAAATATAAATTAAAAGCAGAATTTTTTTATGGGATTAAAAGATATAACTATGTTCTTTCATTTCATGTACTTAAAAAATTGCAAGATGCAGAATTAGTATTTATAGGGCACTCCAAACAAGAGGTCTGCACGGGCCCGGGCTTGTCCCGAGGCCCGTACCCGGCCCGGCCCGCGGGCCTGCGGAATTAAGGCGAATTTTCAAACGGGCCAGGCCGGCAGAATTACGACAATTTTTTCACCGGGCCGGGCCGGGTTTCTTTGAGCAATAAAAATGTAATTTTAGGTTCAGTTTAAACAGACTAACCTGAAATATATGTTTTAAATATGTCATGAAAAAATATTCAGAAGTTTGAGATATCGTGCGCGTTATGCCCAAAAACGTCATTTGGAGAAAAATGACTTCAAAGTTTCGGAAACGCCGCTTCAGCTATTGGGCGGGTATAATTCTAAAAGCCACAACTTCTGTTCTAATGGGAATTTCAAAGAAATAATTATATCAAAATGTTCAGAAAAGATAGGAATTTAACATATAAAAATTTTGAAGCTTTAAAAGTCCTGAGACCCCATAAGTAGCAGAACAAATACATTGGCAATTAATACTGAAGCAATTTTAGAAGTGTTTAATTTTTTTACTTACCGAATTGGTAAGTAATATCGTATATACTCGTATATATAGATATACCATATATACTCCGTATATACTCGTGTATAAGTCGAAGAATTTTAGACAAAATTTGGGAGTTGAAAATGGGAGGGTCGACTTATACACGAGGAAGTAAAAAATAAAAATAAAAAGGCTTAAGTAATCACATGAGAGATAAAACCGGACAATGGTAATTTCCCTGTGATTGACAAAAAAAAGCTCAATGATAATGTCCCTGTAATTGTTCTGTAAAAGTCCTACAATAAGAAAAATACTATATTTTAGCAGTTTAAGAAGTTGTTTACGCTCGTAAATAAGGCTTGAATAAATTTTTTAAAAGAATTTTTTCTTTTTAAGCATCATTGAATTTATGTGAATAGGTTTCGAAATAGTTTAACCTTCTTCGGTTTTACATACTTTTAAAACGTTGAATTAAAAAAGTTTAATTAGAAACGTAAAAAGTTTACATTAGTAAAAATTATTAATGAAAATTTAATATTTTTTTTTATCCTCGATTACAAATAATTTTCCAACATACTATCAGAAATGTGGCTCGACTTATACACGGAAATTAAATTTTTTTTCAAAAATATTTTCTAACCACCTCCCTGAACGACCTTTTTTTCATGGAACGAAATTTATTCCCATAGACTCAATACTAATTTTACCTGCATTCAGAGACCATCCCAGTTGAACTCCTTCCATGAGCGACCCATTTCTTTGAAGAAAATGAAATAAATTCCGTTTATTCCTGGTCGCTTGAAGAAGGTTTTATTAGAAAAATAATTCCGGAGAAAGCATTATCCATCAAACTTCTAAACTAAGTTTAGAATTTTTTTTATTATTATTATTCTGGTAACTCTTAAGTGTTTAAACCCTTTTCTGTTTTTTTAGGCAATGAATTTAACTCTGATGGCAAATTAAGAATGACGGTCAATAAACTCCCCTGCCCATTTCTGTCAGAAAACTCTCAAAGAAATAGATAAATTAATGAAATCGTCATTATTTGTTCCCGTCAAAAAAATTGCATTTATTTAATGAATTTCGAAAGAACTTGGAAATAAAAGTTATAAAAGATAAAACCGTAAAATCAAAGCAAACGTCAATGCATTCATTTTTTAAACTCTGCAGTAATTAACTTATGTAATTAACTTTTGTTTTGGTATTTAAATTTTCATGTTTTTTCCTAATGTGAAAAATAAATTTTAGTAAAATTAATTATTACCTTTTTCTACGATGAAAATCTAGATTTAAACATGACCTCCATTAAGAGACCACCTCTCGGAGCGACCCATTTTCATTGGAACTTATAAATCCGTCGAAAACCGGAATTCGAAAATTTTCACGAATCCAGTACTTTCTTCTTGTAAAGACAGAAGAAAGTAAAAATGAGTTATACAGAAGAGCTATTATATTTGATATTATTTAGGTTCCATATCTCTTTGAACTTTCATGGTATATCCATTTACATTTTTCTAATATATACTGTTATACCCAACCCTACTTTGCACAGTTTTTTACAAAGTCTTAGTATTCTTTTAGCAAAGTTTTTTTTCTAATAATACAATTTCTAATTTATATATTTATTCTACGGAAACCTCTGTGCTCGAGTAATAATCTCACTTGACCGTTTATTTCATTAAAAATCATATTTTCCTTTTGATATTTGTTCAGTTATTAAAATTCATTAAGGTAATGGTTGTTCAAAAACTAAAATATATGTTTAAATTTAGTTTTAAAGTTGAAATCCTCGTAACTTTTCTCTTTCAAGTTGATATTTTGATCTTATAGTTGAAAAAAATCGAAAGAAATCGGTCTTTTTCCTTAAAAATCAGTATTTTCCCTTGTTTCGCTTAATTATTAATATTCCTTAAGGTGTTGTTTATTCAAAATGCAAATATCTGTTCAAAATCTCGAATGTATCAATGATCAAATGATCGCGAATGCATAAAACAATTTTATTCATTTCCAGTTTACAACATAGGAAAGAAATTTGAGCTATTGGTCTCAAATGTAGTAGTGGAGATGTGAATAGATAAAAATATGAACACTATAAAAAGACAATGAAGCTTTTAACGATAGATAAACTTTAACAATATAATTAATATCTTGTAACAATATATAAACAAATGTATTTCAAAGTGAAAATTTGCGTAAAAACTCGTGTTTTGCTTGAAAACTGATTTTTTTTTTTATATTATTAATGATATTTCCTAAGTTTTTGTTGTTCAAAGCTAAAATATAAGTTTAATTCTTCTCTTAGAAGTTGATATTTCTGTGTTACAGCTGAAAAAATCATAAGAAATTAGCCTTTATCTCTTAAAAATTTTCCATTGTTTGTCACATTTTCCATATTTTTGCTTAATTATTAATAATCATTAAGGTAATGATTATTCAAAACTAAAAAATGAGTTTATATCTTTCATGAAACAGTTGAAAAGAAGCATAACAATTTATATTTTTCATGGATGTAAACATTTTCCGATATGTTTTTGTGACATCAAAACTCTATTGTTGCGGTCTCCCCATGTTTAAGGAATGTGAGGGGTTGGCGGTAGTGAAAAAGAGTTGGAATTATTTTCTTATACTAGTCTCATCGAAAAAATCCTATTCAATCTGCTAAAAATTAAAAAAAAAAGTAAAATAAAAAACCGTATTTTTATATGCATTTTCGTGAAAATATTTTTTAAATGCGAAATTTCCAGTTATTGATTAAACTAAAAATTGAATTTATTTTGTTTAATATATATCCTGGAGTGCTGTCGTCTAAGGTTTTAAATCTTACATAACTAGTATTTAAATATATGTTAAAATCTCAAACTAGTGTAAAAGTTAATAAAATTCGTTTAAATTCGCCTTTTTCAATAAAAAATAAATATTTTCCTTTGTTATTTGTTCAGTTATTAAAATTGGTTAAGGTAATGGTTGTTGAAAAACTAAAATATATGTTTAAATTTCCCTTTTAAGATGATATTCTCATTTTATAGTAGAAAAAAAATTTAAAGAAATCTGTTTTTTCCATTAAAATTGATATTTTTCTTTATTTTGTATAATTAATAATACTCATTAAGGTGTTGATTATTCGAAATTCAAATAAAAATTTAATTATCCTCTTATAGTTGAAAAAAAATCTACAGAAATCAGCTTTTTTTCCTTAAAAATTGCTATTTTCCATTTTTTTTTACTTAATAATACTTATTAAGATGTTAATCATTTAAAATTCAAACGTATGTTTAACTTTCAACTTTTAAGTTTATATTCCAATCTTGTAGTTGAGAAAAATCTACAGAAATCAACTTTTTTTCTTAAAAATTGTTATTTTTTATTATTTTGCTTAATTAATATTACTTATTAAGGTAAAGGTTGTTCAAAATTCAAATATAAATTTAATCTTCATCTTACAATATGATAATCTAGTCGATCTAACTTTCAATCCTCATGTTATAGCAGACAAAACTCTAAAAACAGAATTTTTCCCGCTAGGGGGCGGTGCTGTAGTGACTGAGAGACCGGAGGCGGGGTGCGGCGGTATTGGAGGTGTCACGAGGCGGTGCGGTCCAGCCTGAGGATGTCTCCGGAGCCCCCTTTTCCTACTACTTACGTCGTTGAGCAAGTCAGTTGAGAACCTCAACAAGCAATTCACACTCATGCTCGGTGATGCTTACGAATACTTTTGTGTTTTTTGCACACGCCACCTCTAGTTTTGGGCCTGCGTACAGCCATTTATATTGGTCATACTTGGAAGATTAAAAAGTTCTGCTTTATCTTTTATACGAGTAGTAGGAAAACAACAGTTCTGGCTACATTTGGGATTTCGTCTTTTTACTATTGAAAATTTTCTATTTTGTAAATATATATAGAAAACTTTCAAATTATTTTGCGAACTTGTATATTTTTCATTCATCTGTTAATTTTTGTCTCTTCTTATGAAATTTTTTAAGATGAGAAAGCGTTTTTTTCGTTTAAAATGTTAGGAGATACAGTCCAATAATGAAATGGACTGTAGAAAAATAAAAACGTTGATATGTGTAGATAAAAGAATATTTATTATGACCATGAAAGGAATACATTATGAATAATATCTACATTCATGTTAGTTAGAAGAATCACGGATAACAAAAATTTCTTTACATACAGAGTGTATGCCTTCCAAATTATAATTTTGGGATATTGTAGTAAATCTTATGCAATTAGGTTGGGTACATAGTCTAAATCGCTTCCTTGATTGTTAAATTCTTCAAACGTCAAGTTATTTTTTGAATATCTTCACAAAGTTTACATACAACTGGTGATACACTATACGATGTAGTAGGCATTTCAGATTCGCGTTTTCTTGAAAACGGTTTTTGGCAATCATCGCAAGTATAGGCTTTTTCATCTGTATGGATCTGTATATGTTCTTTTAAATTCCATTTACTTAAAAATTGTTTGTAGCAAATAGAACACATCTGTAAGAGAAATAAATGTAAACAATTAGAATTTTCTTTATCGATATAGATAATAAACACTTGTTAAAGTACAAACAATAAAATATTTGATTTTAAATTTACTCTAATTACGTTTCACACGTGAATTATAGTATTTCATATATAAGTACTCACATATTTATTATTCTTTAACTCTGCATGTGCTAAGGGCGAATCATTCAGATCATTCATTTCTGATAAAGAGGATTGCTGCTGTTTTGATTCATCTTGTTGCAACATCTGTACAATAAAAGAAATATATTTATATACTTAGGAAAGGTTTAATATATAAATAATAATTTATTTATTGTTTATTTTTATTATTAAATATTGCAATGATATACTAAAACTTACTTTATTCACTAACAAAGAAATCGATTCCCCATTTGAATTAAAATCTGGAAATTTATCAGAGTTGTGCACTTAAAGTTACTTTCTCCCTCAAGTCTAACAGTTGAAATGAGAAATGCTGCGCTGCTTTTCGAAAATTTATATTATTCTCAAACGTTATGATCACGTGACAACTCACGCATGCGTACAAATCAGTAGTATAATAAATGTTATTAAGAAATTCTGTTATAGCAAACCATAGATTATTATATTCTGAGAAGAGATAGTGGTAATGACATTTAAGTTAGGAGTTAAACTTGCAATTTTTAAAAGCTTAAAAAAAAAAAAAAATTAAATTTTTCAATAACTTGTACTTTTTTTTTTTTACTTTTGTAAATTTTATTTTGCTAATTTACACATTTCTCCTTCATCAGTTGAAGTTTTATATGTAATAGACGGAATTTCATGCAATAGTTAATTATTTTAATTGATTATTAGTATCTTCCTTCTGTGATACTTTTCGTGTATGATGTTATTTAATATATGCATATATGTATATATATTACATTTTCTTTATTTATTCATATGGTAGTAATATTTCTGAGGAATACATAGCTAATAATTATTAGAAAAGTGTGAAGCATAAATCGTTCTGTGATGATGATAAGCGTTGTAGTAAAAATCCATATAGTTTGGTTTTGAAATAGGTTATTTGAAATATGAAATGTTAAAATTAAAGATTGCGTTCATGTATGCTATGCATCATTAGAACTATAAACGTTGTATTAATATTTTAAGCAACTTGATGGATGAAAATTCAGAAATCTTCGATGTGTAAGATGAAACATACGATAATTTGATTAATAATATGGATACAATAACTCAGACTAGTCATGTATACTATGTATCATTAAACTATAAAGACAGTATTTATATTTTACGCAACTTGATGGATGATAATTCGGAAATCTCCGAAATGGAAGGTGAAACATAAAGACAATTTGATTAATAATATGAGCAGAATAACCTAGACTAGTCCGAATTTCACTGAATCATAAAGTATAGAATTTGATTAAATAATGTTTTGTGTATAAAAATTAAGTTCGAATGTAATGAAATTATGGAAATTGGTTTGTAAACTCTTATTTTTAACTGTACAATCAATGTTTTTTGTATAAAAATTAAGTTCGAATGTGTAAAATTATGGAAATTTGTTTGTAAACTCTTATTTTTATATGTACAATCACGAAAAAAAAAAATTTTTAATGTGAAATTGCCAGTTAATGATAAGATTAATTTTTTTTGTTTAATTATGAATATTTCTTGAGGTGTGTATGTCATCAAAGTGTTAAAATCTTACAAATTCGATGTAAATTTGTTAAAATTATGTAATGTTAAAATATATAGGAGCAAGAATAGAGTTTGATGTAGATAAGTATTGCTGTAAAGGTCAATTCGTTGTTGAATTTCAAGAAATTGTGTGAAAACAGGGTTTATATCAATAAGGAGTTGATGTAATTTCAGTTACAGTTCTTGGAAAATTAATTCAAAAGTAGTTATCTGCTATCTTTTAAAAGGTAATAGTGAAAAGATCTAAGTAATATTTGCTCTTACGTGTGAAAATTTCAAATAGTTTGGTTTGAAACATAGACTATTTGAAATATGAAATGTTTGAAAATTAAAGTTTGTATTCATGTTATACCCTGTATCATTAAAAAACTGCAAAGATAGTATTCATATTTGAAACAACTTTATGTGTGATCGTTCTGTGATTTAATGATTTCCTTATAAATGAAAAAAAACAGTTGTTAAAATTATGTAATGGTAAAATATATAGGAGCAAGAATCGAGTTTGATGTAGATGAGTATTGAAATAATTCAGAAATCTTCGATGCCCTTGTAGCGAAATGGACCTTATGCATGCGACCTGAGGTCGAGGCTAAAATTCGTCTGCTGGCGGTATTTACTGGCGGTGTTTAGCATAGCTGTCTATGGAGTGTGAATTATAAACTTGTTTGTTAAAAATACCGCAAAAAAATTCTTTGATGCAGCAGGATATTCTTAGTGTATTGTAATCTAAATTCAAAATGTTGTTCTGTATGCGAGAAAATTCCTTAAGTTTGCAAATTTTCAGTTAAAATGTATGCACTCAACCTGGGTCAAGGCTAAAGTCGTCTGCTAGCGGTGTTTGCGCCTGCGCATACTGGTATTCTGCCGGTGCGGTAACTAGAATAACAGATCATCATACCGCCAGCTCTGGCGTCTGACGTCACCTGAATAGAGTCCATTGGATAGCGCATATGGCTGTTAATCATGGGGTTGGTGGTTCGAATCCGTCCAAGGGCGAATTATTATTATTTTTTTTTACTTAGTAAGTTTGGAGGTTTCAAGAATTAGGGTAATGGTTGTTCAAAAACTACAATAAATGTTTAAATTTCCCTTTTTAAGTTGATATCCTCGTATCTTTCCTCTTTTAAGTTGATATTCTGATCTTTTTCCTTAAAAATTGATATTTTCCATTGTTTTGTTTAATTAATAATACTCATTAAGGTGTTGTTCATTAAAAATTCAAATGTATGTTTAACTTTCCTCATTTAAGTTAATATTCCAATCTTGTAGTTGAGAAAAATCTACAGAAATTCGCTTTTTCCCGTAAAAATTGATATTTTCCATTGTTTTGCCTAATTATTAATACTCATTAAGGTAAAGATTGTCCAAAATCAAATATATATGATTTACTTTTATCTTTTAAGTTCATATTCTGATCTTATAGTAGAAAAAATCTTAAGAAATCTTCTTTTTCCATTAAAAATTGTTAATTTGCTTAATTAATAATGCTCATTAAGATATTAATCATCCAAAATTCAAATGTATGTTTAACTTTTCTCATTTAAGTTGATATTCTGATCTTGTAGTGGGGAAAAAAATCTACAAAAATAGCTTTTTCCATTAAAAATTGATATTTTTCATTGTTTTGCTTAATTAATAATACTCATTAAGGTATAGATTGTTCAAAATTCAAATTACACAAGCACATAAAGCTCACCGTTTAAGATCATTTAAAAAAATAATTTCGAAAAACATAGATTTATATAGTTCTAAAAATGGTCGTTTAGAGAGGTAATGTCCGTTGTGGGGAGGGAATGTCTGTTAAAGAGAGGTATTGACTGTGTTGAGAGGTGATTGCTGATAATTGAATAGAAGGTCGTTTACCCCTCATGTTAGAGCAGAACTTTATTTTTCCCGCTAGGGGGGAAGTGGCGGGGGGGGGGGTAACAGAGGGGGTGCGAGACCGGAGGGGTGTCAAAGGAGGTGCCGCAGGGGGTGTGGAACCCCAGCACTCCCTGCGGCTGACCCAGAACTGTTGTTTTCGCACTACTTATACGGTTTAAGAAGGAAAGATTGGAGCCTAGATCATCTACATTTTATTCTTTGACTTTTCTGCATGCCAATTCGATGCGTAAGTATAATTTCTAATAAAGAAAGAAAAATACATTTACTTAGTTTCTCCAGTTAAATCCATTTTACACTGGTTCACAGAAGCCCCTATTACACGAAAATATTCATATGGAATGCTAATAATGCAAAAAAAACACCGTTAAAACCAATAGAGAAATACTCTTTTGATATCAGAAATGTGATGCTAGCAGGGACCTTTGTTTTATATGGTGGAGCAGGGCCGAAACTAGCCTTTTTTGCACCCGGGCCAAACATGGATTTTGGCGACTCTCCTCCCCCCTTTTTCCGCAAAGTATATTTACAAAGAGAATTTTAATAATTTTCTAATAGTCGACTTATTTTAAAATTTAAAATATGTAATACTGAACTATGTAATCTACAATGGCAGATCGAATGGGGAGGTCACAGGGGTCATGACTCCCTTCTGAACACCAACAAAAACATTCTAAAGATCATTTTCAATTTTTTTTGAAAAAAAAATTATGGACATTTTTTCTCCATTCTGACCAGAAAATCAGAGTTCTAACTGTTTACGGCTGCTCTTTCATCTTCATCTAACACTTCATTTATAATGGCTATTTCCTAATAACGGAAGCCATCAATCTATCAGAAGAAAATGATCCATTCCAAAGGTATAATCCTTCATTTGTTGCCCTTTCGTTCTGGCGCTCGGGGCACTTGCCCCCTCTGCCCCCCCCCCTTAGTTTCTGCCCTGAGGTGGAAGCTAGATATAGTGAGAAACCTCCATCTGCAATTATCACTTATAGGTCTCTATTCACTCCTTCAAAGCATTCGCACACAAAAAGCTCAATAATTCTTGTTTATTAACGAGATATGCGAGATAATTTCGTTAAAAACCTCTCTTAATTTGGTGCCCCTCCCGCCCCACAACCCCTTTAGCTAATGCTATTGCACGAGAATAAGGCCTCGACCAAGAAAGGAGGGGGGGGGGGTCGTCATTTAATCTGGTTAGGGCGTTCGTTAATGTCCGATACTAATAAAAACGAAGGGATGGCAGACAACTTAGAAGAACGATTATAATAGGAATTTTTTAGATAAAAATTTAGGGAAAAAATCAATGGAAAATTAAAATATTTTGAAGCAACTTTTGCATTCAAGGACCTTACGAATCTTGTTTACCCAATTACGGATGATGGAAAGATATTATCACGACCAGTGGCGATCGTCTGTAATAGGGTTGCTATTCATTTCCCTTTGAGACTTTTCGGTCACCAAGGTCGCACCCACCGCTGCTGTCGCGATACCCGATTTCGAGATTGACAGTGCATAGTTTTTGATCCTAAAAAACTGAACAATCTTGACCTGTTTCAACATTAAATAGCGTTTAAAATAATTCTTCGATTTTAAAACTGTCTGTTTCAATATGCTTCATATAAAAAATTTCTCTGAATCTATTCTTTCACATATTTTTATATGCAATAGTTTTTACTTTTTTCTATCTTCAATAGAAGAAACTATTATAATCGAAATTTTTTTCGACGGATTTACATGTTTTAGGGATCAGAAATGCCAAAAACATGTTTTTCGAAAATGTCTGTCTGTCCATGTGTCCATCTGTCTGTCGCCAATGTACCATCAAAAAGTTTATGAAGTTATACATAGTATTGAACCAAATTTTTTGTATGTTTTTGGCCATGGCAAGAAGGTCCTCCCTGAATGTGGAAAAATTCGCGCTGTAATAGTGATTTTTGTGTAATCTTCTTAATTTTTATAGTTCTATTGTACACCAGTATCTCGTGAATCGACTGGAACTTACCATCCTGATAAGCCGACCATTCGTGATTTTAATCAATATCAAGATAGAGATTAACGCGTTTTTACTCCGATTAATTGACTGCAGCAGAAATTTAAGATGAAAGTCAAAGTTGATATAATATAGAACTAATAAAAATGAAATATTGACATCTATAACAACATTTTGAAATATTAAAATATATCATTTTTAAAGGTGACGAATAAGGCGGAAACGTAAAAAAATTTTATTATTTCAAAATCACCAAAAATAAAGAACAAAATTTAAAATAATGTCAAAATCTCGGAGGACAAACAAGGAGAATTTCCGGCGCCTATGATGTATTTATTTAAAAATATCAATATGTGAAATAAGACAAGTATATGTGTCGTAGGCTAATTGAGAAATCAGGCTCTTTGCAAACAGCCTAGGCTCCTTCCAAAGAGCCGGGCTAATTGGAGAATCATCGCGCTTTTTCCAATTAGCCTGATATTTTTCAGGCTTATTGCAAAAAGCCTAGAAAGCGTTGGGCTAATTGAAAAATGACCACTTATTATCCAACCAGAGGGATTATTTTTAGGCTTATTAACCCATAACCCGACCCGAACCCCAAAAATAAATTACAACAGACAGTACCCCAATCGGAGCAAGACAAAATAATTTCAGTCTACATGCAACCCGACCAGAACCTGAAAATTCCAGTTGAAAAAAACCCGAAATCTGACCCGAACCAAATCTGATAACCGACAAAAATATTCTAAACCACCATAACCCGATCCGAGTAAGACAAAATAATTTCCGTGAACACGCAACCCGAACCGAACCTAAAAATTTCATTAAAAAAAAAACCTGAAATCTGACTCGAACAAGATCCGAATCCAACAAAAATATTCCAAAGATCCATAACCGGATCTGAGCAAGACAAAATAATTTCCGTCGGCGTGCAACCCGATCCGAACCTGAAAGTTCTACTTTAAGTTAACCCGAACAGTCCCCGAAATAAAAATACATCAGGCCATCCCCCGATACGAGCAAGGCAAATTAATTTCCGTTTACACGCAATATAACCAGAATCTGAAAATTCCATTTGAAGTTAACCTGAAACCCGACCAGAACCCGATCTGAAAATTACAAAATTATTTTAAAGAACTGTAACCCGATCCGAGCACAATAAAGTTATTTCCGTAGACACGCAACCGGATCTGAACTTAAAGGTTCAATTTGAAGTCAACCCGAAAACCTACCACAAACAGGTTTCGGATTGAGTTCAATTAGAACTTTCAGGTTCGGATCGGGTTGCCGGTCAACGGAAATTATTTTGTCATACTCGCATCGGGTTATAGTTTTTTGGAATATTTTTGTCGGGTTAAGATTTGGTTCGGGTCGGATTTCAGGTTGACTTCAAATGGAATTTTTAGGTTCTGGTTGCGTTGCGGGTCCATGGAAATAATTTATCTTGTTCGGATCCGATATGAATCCTTGCAATATTTTTGTCAGGTTCAGATTTGGTTCATGTCAGATTTCAGGTTTTTTTCAAATGAAATTTTTAGGTTCGGTTCGGGTTGCGTGTCCAAGGAAATTATCTTGCGAATCGGGTTATGATTCTTTAGAATTTTTTTGTCGGTTATCATATTTGGGATTATTTCAACCAAAATTTTTCGGTTCGAATAGGGTTGCATGTCCACGGGAATTATTTTGTCTTGCACGGATCGGGTTATGTTTCTTTGGAATACTTTTGTCGGGTTCAGATTTGGTTCATGTCAGATTTCAGGTTTTTTTCAAATGAAATTTTTAGGTTCGGTTCGGGTTGCGTGTCCAAGGAAATTATTTTATCTTGCTCGGATCGGGTTATGATTCTTTAGAATATTTTTGTCGGTTATCATATTTGGTTCGGGTCATATTTCGGATTTTTTCAAACAAAATTTTTAGGTTCGCATCGGGTTGTATGTCCACGGGAATTATTTTGCCTTGCTCGGATCGGGTTATGTTTCTTTGGAATATTTTTGTCGGGTTCAGATTTGGTTCATGTCAGATTTTGGGGTTTTTTAATTGAATTTTTTGGTTCGGGTCTGGTTGCTTGTTCAAGGAAATTATTTTGTCTTGCTCGGATTGGGTTATGATGCTTCGGAATATTTTTGTTGGGTTCAGATTTGGTTCATGTCAGATTTCGGGTTTTTTCTGATGGAATTTTTAGGTTCAGTTCGGGTTGCGTGTCCAAGGGAATTAGTTTGTCTTACTCGGATCAGATTATGGTGCTTTAGAATATTTTTGTCGGTTGTCAGATTTAGTTCAGGTTTTTTCAAATGGAACTTTCTGGTTCGGGTTGGGTTGCATGCAGACTGAAATTATTTTGTCTTGCTCGGATCGGGGTACGGTCTGTTATAATTTATTTTTCGGGTTCTGGTCATGTTATGGGTTAATGAGCCACCCAAAAAATCACCCTGATCGGATAATAAGTGGTCATTTTTCAATTAGCCTAACGCTTTCTAGGCTCTTTGCAATAAGTCTGAAAAAGATCATACTAATTGGGAAAAGAGAGATGATTCTCCAATTAGCCCGACTCTTTGCAAAGAGCCTGATTTCTCAATTAGCCTACGACATGTGCATTCATTAGATTAGGGTGTATTTTGATTAATTAATTAAAAAATTATTATTGTTATTATTATTATTAGTGCTAAAAATTGTGTTATTTCAATAGTAGTAAGCTCACTTACTTAAAAGTAATCATGTGAAAGATTATGAAAATCAAAAAGTTAAGTTAAATATTTTGCTTAAAATGATATCTAATTAATAATTGTGCTCTTCCATCTATTCTACAGCATTAGAAGCACATTTCATTTCAGTAATGTTTTGTACAATTAATTCATCAACAAAAGCACGTTTTAAAAGTGCTTCGTTCATTGTCGCTCATCGCAAAAAAATAATGAAAGAAGTAAATGCAATCCGGCTCCAAGTTATGCCAAAAAGGTTTGCAGCATAAAATTTTCGTCCGCCAAATACTTCACAATAAATTCCCTGCACAACTCTTGAAAGTTTTCCCCTTCTCCTAAATTTCCCTAACGATATTTCGAGCAGAAACATTGAAAGTTGTAACTGGTTTCGTTCTACCTACCAGTGACGTCACGCTGCGGCAGGGTTAACAGACGCAGTAGCGAGGACACCAGATATAAATGATTATCGCTTTGGCGATCGTGCGCGTGCAATTCTGAAGCTAAGCCAAAAAGGAGGTGTAAATATAGTCACAATTAAACAGGCTTTCATTTAATATTAAAAAAGAAAAATCAATTTTTTGACCAATTTTAAGGTAAACTGCCCCCTTAAATCATAAGGAAAAATAAATGTAAATTTCATTTTGTGGAAAGGAGGGATCGTACCCCTTCCCCAGACAACAACAACAACAAAAAAAATTAGATTCATTTTCTCTGTTTCATTATTTTAAACTGTTTGAAAAGACATATTGTTTTTTCATAATTTTGTTTTTTCAGTCAGAGAAAAAGAAAATTAGGGGGCAATTGCATTTTCTTGCTTCCCTTGTGGGCAATAAGCTTAGAAAAATGCGTAATTTTTATTAATTTACACGTAATTAATGTCTGCAAAAGAAATTACAGCGCAAACAATTCTGACACGTTCATTTCGATACGAATACGAACGTAAACAAACAAACACGACTGTCCCTCCCTTCCCCCAACCTGCAAATGTACGCATGCGCAAGCCAAGTTCTTATGCCGTAGTGTGGACGCAATTTTTTCGATTCTTGGACCTGAAAGACCCAACAGACCTGACAGGCCACGTAGTGTAAACGCAGCATAAGCAGCACGGCTGTTGTCCCAAATGATCCAAACAAACAGAAACGTCAGACATAGACAGCACTAGACACCTAGCTAGAAGCAATCAATACTATGGATAAACCGTAGCGTAGAGTTACGAAAAACACTCGACGAACAAAACTTTTTGATAAAGCAACCAAATGAACGAAAACACTCATCGCTCAAATCAAAACCCGCCCAACAACTCCTGCGTTGAGCGTGGAACCTGACACAAGAAAACAAAATATGCTCCAAGGAGTTTAAAACACCACACGCACGGCAGCTGCCGCCCGCAACCAAGTTAAAGCGAGCTAAAATCTCCGGGGTAATAAGCATCCTGCAGAGGAGACGGGACACAATCACATCATCTCTACGATTATGAACCCAACACCGAGAGTGATTGACATTGGGGATATCCCCATGAGAAGCATAATACTTGCAAGTCCGGTAAGAGTGCTCACCCTGCAGCAGAACACTGTGAGAGAATCTACGGATAGTATCTTCTGGCGAGGTCCAATCAATCAGAGGGTCAGAGACAGAAACACTTTTGGCAAGGCCATCGGCCCTTTCATTGAGGGGGATACCCCGGTGTCCCGGAACCCAGTAAAAGGAAAGGTGAATGGAGAAATGCTGCATCCGAACAATTTTATTGTGGAGCCAAAGGATAACCCTGGGAGACTTCAGATTAGCAGACTGGAGAGCCAAAAGAACCGACAAGCTGTCTGTTAAAATCACCACGGGACGAGATAACGAGATCAATTCGTCGAGAGCCACACCTATTGCGAGAGCTTCCGCCGTGAAGACGGAGTTGACATGCTGCACCCTATAGCCAAAGTGGTGTGAGGAAGTGCAGCCTGCAATCGAAGTGAGGGAATCTGTCTTTGAGGCATCGGTGGCAATAATATCCCACGAGTCAGTAACGTTCTGGAAATAATCAGCAAACATCGGGGCAATGATGCTAGCATCAAGGTCTGTACGCTGAAAAGGAAGATCAGAGGTGAAAAATTGCACTGCGTTCGAGTCAAGAGAGAGAGGAACTTGGAAGCTGATGAGGAAATCCAGATCAATGCCCAGACCGGCAAAAAACTCAGAAACATGAGAAAGATGATTTCCTGGTGAGACCAGAATATCCTCACAAGAGTCCAAGAGAGGAGACCAGCTGCCAAGGGCAAGATGCTTCACCCAGAAGCCGAAAGCCAGAACCCTGATTCTGTCAGCTAGGAGACAAGCCCCAGCATGCTTGAGAAGGAGAATATTAGGCGTCCACTTCGGGAGCCCCAGAGCAACCCGTAGCGCACTCGTCTGTATCACTTCAAGCATCTTCAGTAGCGAAGGACTAGCGGCCGTGAGAAGAGCAGCTCCATATTCGATGATACTACAGATAGAAGAGAGGGCCAACGTCCGCAGATGATGTGAACGAGCCCCATACCTTTTGTGGGCCAGAGCTTTTAAGATGTTAATCCTTTTAAAGCATTTCGTCCGGAGGTATTCTACATGCTTCCGGAAGCCTCCACGACGGGCAAAAAGGAAACCCAGGAACTTTAGAACGGGGCACCACTCGATGAGTCCACCGTTCGCGCTGAAGTGGAAATCACAGACCGCTCTCCGTCTCGAGAGATTAATCGAATGGCACTTGTCAGCCCGGATGGAAAGTTTCCAATAGGAACACCACACTATTATAAGTCGAAGAGCTTCTTGGAGTTTGACTCTACAGGTGTCCAAACAATCATTCACACAGTAGATGAAAATATCGTCTGCATAGATGAGGAACTTGATGCCCAGGCCCACCAGGACCTCATGAAAATCTGCCATGAAAATTGTAAAAAGGATGGGACTCAAAACCGCCCCTTGGGGAACACCTCTCCTAACAGTTCGGGAGGAAGACACGTGACCCCTCCACGCAACCTTGACGGCTCTAGTAGAAAGAAAGCGATGAATCCACCGAAGCATCCGACCTGTGATGCCCACCTGGGCACATTTATAAATAAGCCCATCAATGTAGACAGAGTCATAGGCTGAATGTAAATCCAAAGAGACGCCCAAAATATATTTCTTCGCCTTTTTGGCAGACGTGATATCATGCTGGAGAATCGCTAACGCCGTATGGCAATCCCGGAAGGGAAGAAATCCAAGGTGCCTAGGGACCAAGGTTTTATGGCAGAGTAGGTGGTGTACAATCCTTCTGGCAATCATCCGCTCACAGATTTTGCCCGTTACCGAGGTTAAGGCAATCGGACGGTATGAAGAAATATGATGTCTCGGCTTGTCAGGCTTCAGAATTGGGAGAATGGTCGCCGACGTCCAGCTTGAGGGAATGTCCCCTGAGCACCAAATGCTGTTGTACATACTCAACAAGCAATCTAAAGAGTGATCGTTTAGCCCCTTGAACAGGGCCGCACTAATCCTGTCCTCCCCAGGAGTAGAAATTCTCGTTCTTCCAATGGCCATCTTTAGCTCTGAGATCGTGAACAGACAGTTGAGCGAATCATTACACTCATCACCATAAGTAAATGGGATTGGCTCGTGGCAGCTTCCCTCACCAAAGTGATCTGCAAAGGCTTCAGCTTGGGCTTCGAAGCGTGATCACCATCAAAAGAAAGGTAAACAAATATAAAATGAGCGGGACGCCGGACCTCATTGCAGTTACCAGCTGGGCTTTCGCTTTTACAGCTTATCGCTCTTGGCGAACTCTTGTTTGGCTACGAAATGAAAACTGTTCTCTGATTGGTAGTCTACCGTTGCATTTTTATCACGTCGTACAAGCTAAGCATGAACATAGAATAGGGAAGGACTTCACACGAGCGTGTTAATATTGAAGCGCGATTTTGGAATTAAATCACTTGATGGCAACAGCCGTGGAACAACCGTGCTAAACTAACGCCACCTATAAACAAACAATCCGAAACTTTTACCAAAGGCGTCTCGTTGTGTAGCGAATATTTCATAAATTAAATTTTTAAAAATACTTTTCGTAATACCATCAAGAAATTCTAAACGTTTAGAAAATAATAATTCGGAAAATTAAAGTAATTGGTTCGTTGCGGGTTCGAAAATTAAAATGATTTAATTTTTTAAAACTGATATTGAAATTCGTTATTTTCAATATGTTGAATCTACTTTAGATTATACATATATATATATATATCTTTAAATCATAAGTATTCTTCACGTTTATTATTAAGTGGTGCATATTTCCTTTGTTTTAAACGTTCTTCATTTTTATTTAATGATTATTATTAGACTTTCGCCTACAAATTCTTTTTCTAACAGCAACTAATTTTGAAAACTTTTATGATTTTCTGTATCTTTGGTAGAGTTTACGTTTTTTTTTTTTCCTCTATTTTTATATTCTTGTACGTTTTTGATGTTTAAAATTGATTTCCTTTAATGGAACACAGAAAAATATCATGCCTTGTATTTGATAAATTGAAATTATTATGTATTATTGCATTTTCCAACCATGATCCTTACTTTTTAGTTTTTCATAATTTTAAATATTGACTTTTTCAAAATTATCTTCTCACATTACATTAGACGAAAAAATAAAATATTTACTTCGATGAAATTTATACACAACATTGAAGTGCAGTAGAAGATGGTTACTACAGAATATGTTATGTGTTGCACTTTCAGTACATATACACGGGAACTCAAAAGGATTCAGTTATATTATGATATGTGGAAAAAATTTTTTGTGGCGTATTTTAAATATGTTACTTCAATACAAACAAAACAAAACACATGAATTTCTGAGGTGGCATTAATACATACTTTATGTATGGCACATTCAGTGCCGCCCTGTCACATAAGGTGCTACAGCCCTTTTTCCCGAGTGGAAACCAGGGTGATTTCATTGCTGAATGGCATGGAGTGGTGCACAGCGGATCTTCATAAGATGATCATTATGAAGATTGGCTGTGGGTGGTGTTACTTGACAAGACAGCAAAACAGTAAACAAATAGGGCTGAGACGTTCATTGATTTTCTGAAATAAACATAGTGTTTTATTTACAATTTACACACCGGATTTAATGCTATGTGGCTAAATTCATGATTCACGATGGAGTTAGTATAGTGTTTTTTAAAATGAAATAATTAAAGGAAAGTGGATTGCCAAATTTATCAAGATAGGATTGCAAATTGCAGGAAATTATCATTTTTGACGTTCCGTTGAGGAGTTTTGTGATTCATTGTTTTTACTTTGCACATTTGAGCATGCTGTTATTATCGAATTTCAAAAATGAAAATAGTGTTGGTATTGCACTTGTGATTTTCATCTAGTACAGTCAGGATTTTTCTTATACCACAGATAAACTTGTCCCCTGCAGTATGATTTAATAGATGTTTTCTTTTAATTTGAAACTAAATCTACATCTGGGATGCTTTCTTAGCCATAACGTGACATTTGAAATAAGGATTTCTTTTCAAAAATCAAATTTCCAGAAGCGATTTCTCATTAAAGGGGAAAACCTGCAGTCACGTGACAAGAATCTTATACAGTAGACTCCCTCAAATCCACACAGCTTGGGACCAGAGGTTGTGCAAATTTTAGAATTTTGAGGATATCTGGTCATTGATTTGTTTACATTTTTGAAACATTAATTTGATTGGTCGTTAAGCAAGGGAAATTATAATGAATGCTTACAATAAAGTGAAACATTAAAATAAGTAAAATATTAAAATAATTTATTAGTTTAAAAGTAAGTAATTATTAAAATAATTATGTAAAATAAAAATTTAGAAAATATTAAATTATTACGAATGAAATCGATTCAATTCGATTCCAAAAGTCCTATGCTGCCATCTAGTGATAGCAAGGAGAACAGTGTTAATGCTATTATCAGTATATATAGCTTATTGCGCTCACTGTAACTTTTTTCATTGTTATTTAGAGTCTTGAATGCTTTGTATGTTTAGAAATAAATTTGTCTATAACTAAAAAAAAAAATTCTGCAAACAGTAATTTTAAAATAGCACTCCGGTTCATGGATTTTTCCATTTCGACCACTGGAATTTTTTTATATAGATATGCTAATTTATATCAAAATCAAATGTAATGTAAATTTATTATTATTTAGTAATAAATCAGCTGTAATAGCTAAAAGAGAATGATTAACAAAAAATTTAGTAAAAAAACATTGCAGTAGTCGCTGATTTCGGCACCATTTTGAATTTTGTTCCTGCAACTTAACTGTAAATTTCATTGTTTACATATAAAAAAATACGCGGATTTTAGGGAGTCTACTGTATCTTGATAAGTATTTTATTTATCAAAAATGGAAAATGCTATTCGGTTCCAAAACCCTTCAATAATCAGGCCTGTCAATTTTATGCCTTTACAGTTAAAAATGTGTCAGAAAGCTTTGTGTTGTTGAGCAGCGAATTTGGGAGAAACCTTAAGGTGTATTTTCAAAGATTCTGTTAAGAGAAGTTCATTATCGCAATTCTTTTTTTTTTTTTTTTTTTTACAATACATGGTGCCCGCCCTGCACATCCTTTGAAAATGAAGTCCAGTTTCGGCCCGGCTCGACTATATAGAAAAAAAAAATGAAAATCTGATATTTGCTTGGCACGAGTCTGCTGAAAAAATTAAGCTCGGCTTCAGACACCTTGTAATTGTCTGATGGCAATCTCTACACTGGACATGTTACATTTCTGTATTGATGTTGTCAAACTAGAATCAGCTCATGACGCAAATCTATATTTATTCTCGTGAAAGTCATGTTCATTAAAAATGGCCCATATTTTATCGACTTTGTTTAAATTTTTATATCGGGCTGATAGTCCCATTTAAATTTTTTATCGGCCTGGCCCGTTGAAAAGATTTCCTAATTCTGCTGGCATGACCTGTTTGAAAATTTGCCTTTATTTTACCGGACCGGTTATGGGCCCGTGCAGACCTCTAATTTGCTCATCATTAAAACAGAGTCGTCATTGCCATTTCAAAACTTTCTTAATATCAAATGAATTTTCAAATATTTGATACATACATACGAGTGTGATCCCTAAACCTGCCCGTAAAGACTTTCTAGCAAATTTTGACTTTTATTATTTGTTAATTATTTTAATTTAAAATTTTGGCATAAAAAAGTACATCTACTTTTTCTGGGTTTTTTTTTTTTTTTTTAGAAAGCTTTACTAGCTATAATTAAAAAATATATTTATTTATTTTGCATCAAATTTTGTATTAGAATAAAACTTTTCTAAATACAAAAAAAAAAAAAAAAAAAAAAAAAAAAAGATAATATAGAAATAGTCATGGTAGTAGTTAAATGAGAATCAAAAGTAAAATGAATGTGTATGTACAAAAAATGTATACAATAGACGCTCGATTTTACAAACCACTTTTTTATGAATTATTCGTTTTTACGAACTGATGTACTGGTCCCGACCAGCATCCCATCGAACTAATGTTACTCCCATTTACGAACTTTCGATTTTACGAACACATTATATGAGTCCCATCGAGTTCGTAAATCGAGCGTCTACTGTATTTGTAAGTGTATATGAAAAAAAAAAAGAGCTATGTTGTAACAATGGTTTAATAAAAATATCTAAACAGTGTGATAGTAAAAATAATTTTCTCCATGAAATTGTAGCTAAAAACATAACTAAGCAAGCAAGAATTTCAAAGTGCTGAGCTAAACGCAAGATTGTAAATAAATAAAAACAATGTTAGCGTTAGTTTAAATGCCTTTAGAACTTAATATAAGGTTTCTTGGTTTATCAATCAACAAAATAATTACAATCAACATGCTGTCTTCCAAGTATTACAAAAGCATGAGTATTTGCAAATGTGTTGTTATGGTTATGCAATTCATTTGCATATAACTAAGATTACTGTTCAGACGTTCAGATAAGTTGATTATTATTAGATTCTGGTGTAAATCATCCTATAGGTGGCGCTGCTATACTGCATTTTGCTGGATTTACACGATTTTAGCGATTGTCATATCTCAAGAACTAATGCACGTAATTTCATCTTTTTAGAATCCTTATGATGATTACAGATTGCCATTTAATTTTGACACAGTGATAACGAATTTTGAGATATTGACATGTATGAGATAGAAGAAAGTTTTGGGATTGATACATCCTACTAGTTTGATTTAACACTATTTTCGAATCATAATCCTTATTTTATTTACTCGCAGAATCCTGCGATTAATTAACATAATAATTAGGCAAAGATTTCTGTTCGGAAGGAGTGATAACTAAAAAGTGGAATAACTGACAGCTAAGTATATGCAGAAATATTTAAAAATTTTATTTTGCTAAAGAAAAAAAAATGCTTTAAATTTTGCAAATAACGTATTAAATATAAATATGCGAATTAGACCAATGTCAGATGGGCGTCTGTTTTGCTGCTTTTTTGCTTAAGTATTATCCATTCACAATGCTAGCAAAAAAGACGCCCGTCTGACATTGGTCTTAGAGGGACTGTGGAGAGGGGTGGGGGACGCTGTGGTTATTAGTATTAGGGCAAAATATTAGGGCTCCGGTACTTTTTTTGTTAGAAATTAAGCCCTGGTCTGCAATTTCATGTAACAGTTAGTTGGGCAAAGGTCTATCTGTAATATAAACAATTTCGGTTTGTCTGTTACTTTTCTCATCCTAATTAGAAGCGCTTACTTGCAATCTCGGCCTCACCCGTCCGGTAGTGACACCACATTTTTGCGGTAATGTTTATCGCCAAAAGCCTTTGTTCACTTTCACGCAGTCACCAAATGTTTGTAAATTGGCGATTCTGTGCAACGCCAAGATTTCTAAACTCCTAGCGAAAACTTACACTCCTGTTTCAGCTTTTGAGATGTAAAGTTGTCTAAAAAGTAAAGGCGCTTTGGCGTCCCATGTATTATGGGGGTCTCTCTCTCCCATTTTTCTCTAACTGAACCACCTTTTAAAAGATGCTTTTAAATAAAGAGTAGTTCCAGTAAATTTATAGTTGGAGTTTTTTTTAGCATTTAGAACCCGGTCTTCAATCTATGCTATACGGCTGCCCCGAGATAAGTCGTGGGTAAAGGCACTGTTTCCTCATACCTGTCGCCGGTGAAGTGGTTAATTGGATCTGAGGCATATTTTCTAGAAATTTCAGGACTTCACTTACTTATTTTAATATCAGAGTTACCCAGAATTAATAATTCCAACCAACTTTTGTTACCACAGAAATATAGGTACTTTCTTCATATAGCAATTCCTAAGGGTGAATCGTCAAGTATAATGGCACATTGTTGAATTCAGGAGGTGGCCTCGGGGGCACTCCCACAAGAGCAATGAGATCCCCCCCCCCTCCTCCGGAACTCTATAATACCCCCCCCCCCTTTCACCCGGACCCATAGACATTCCTCTCGGAGAAAGTGTCTGAATTCAACACTGATGTGGCATATAACGCCATATTTAGGAGATTGTCGAAACTTTAACTGTGACCTTGGCATAATTATAATAGTGGGGGCTGCTTTAACAAAATACCAAAATCTCTAACAAATGTATTTTAACGAAACATTAATAATGGGTATCTCTAATATGTTAAATAAGATACCTACTTTACATGCAAATTGTCTATGAACACTTATAATTAAAAAAAAAAAAAAAAAAAAAAGGAAAACTACTATCTTATTTAAATTATATTATTTTCGAGAAAAAGGAATTGACGCAGTTTTAAATAGTCAAGTATTATTACCACCATCATTATTCGTACTGCATTCATTTTAATTAAAATATAAACCTTTCTCTCATTTTATGTAAAACACACAACTTTTCTTTAAAATATATGCTTTCACTAACTTTATTTAAAATACAAGAAAGAAATAGCACCACAAATGAGAATATAACACCTTCACATATGAAAACTAAAAGCTACTACTATTGGCGAGAGAAAAGAACATGCTAATGGCAAGATTTGTACCCGGCTAACATAAAAGTACCAGATTTTTATACAAGCCAATGAAAGCGAGGTGTGAGCAGTGCCCACACCACCCTGAATCTGTGATATCGGATATCATTACCAAAGCTCTGAAAATCGATAAAAATGAAAAAAAATTGCAAAAGGCAATAAATAGTGTTGCTGCAGTTGTTATTATATACTAGAAATATAAATGCTGTTTCTCACTCTTTTATTTTGCCTGATGATAAAAGATTGGTCTCCTTTTTATAAAACTTTGAAACAGCTGGACACACTAAATTTATTTGAGCTGCTTGGTCTTTTCATTATGTTGGTTTTCACAAGTCATGTATTTACGGAAATATGATTTTTAATCATGTAAAGCAATGACATTGTTCTTTAATGAGTAATAAGAGGGGCACAGGCAGTATCTTCACAACACATACATGTATTGGCATCCGGCTAACAAAAAAGTACCAAAAATTCTTTTAATTATGGGATTAACAAAAATAATAAATGTAAACACAAGATGATATCTTTACTAGAAATTCTATAACTCATGAGAACACCATCACATGTGAACAACTTTCTTCTTCTTCTGTTTTTTTTTTTTTTTTGAAAAAGTATATATTTATATTTTAAATGCATTGAATTTATGGGAACGTCCACTGTTACTCTTGTGACCATTCGTGCGGTTTTTTACAAATACTTGCAATTATTTTACTATAAAATATAATTAAGATAAAAAGTGATATAACCAGTAAAATACTATTGTGCTCCACTCATTTAATATATATCTAATTTGTAACAAAAAGCATTTCCCTTGTCTATATAATCAATCAAAATTTTGTTACTCTTGTGACCAGAGTGTCACAAGAGCCATTTAATATATACATATTTTTTTTTTTTTTTTTTTTATAAATTAGATATATGTTTGTGTGTGGAACAGAGTGGTATTTAGCTGGTTATATAAATTTTTATCTTACTTATATTTTGTAATAAAATAATTGGAATTATATATGAAAATTTGCTCTAATTATCACAAGAGTAACAAATGGATGTTCCCTTATCTTAAAGTAATGAAAGATTGAACAAATACAATTATACTTTGAATATATATGTAAACATAACTAATCAATATGCACTTATGTAGACAACATAAAATTTGAGCTAAGATTACTTACTTAAAACAAACTTTACTTTAAAAAAGTATATGAATAGTAAAAATTGAAGTATTTACTTCTTTAATATAAAATCAGTCTCAGAAGACTTAAAAAGGAAAAAAATCTCAAAGATTTTAATATAAGGAGACTAGTTTGATGCATAAAATTTGCTATTTAGTGATACAGTGAGTTAGAAAAGATAAAACTACAAAAATACTTTCTTGTAATATGCACACATTGTACTTTATTTATTAAACAATGAAAATATTAAACTCATATGAATAACTTGAATTTAATTGCTACAAATAACTCTTACTAATTTTAGAATTCCTAACGAACAACACTTTTCGGATAAAGGTATAATCTAAAAATACACTAGATGAAAATTTTAAACTTTTTAATAGAGTTGTTATTCAAAAAATGTACAAGAAAAATAATTTTGCAAATCCCAAATGAACTTAATAATATTAATTTATGGTGAATGTAGATCCATTGGTGGCACATAAAATGTGTAGGATAAATGAAACCAGGGAAACAGCAAGAGTGGTGTAGATGACATCTAGGCCAACAGCAAGCTCAAAATACTATATTGTTGGTTGGGAAGATCATATTATCTACAAAACTAGCAAGCTACACTCAAAGACAGAATATCGAAATAAACTCCTGCCTCCAAGTGTAGCCAGCTGTCATAAAAATTCTGCACTATATCTTTCTTCCATCCTTCATAATCAGTCCATTGTCTTCCAAAAGTCAACATATCTTCAGTGATAACTGTAGTATGTTATACATTTTAAATTAATATTTTGATATTGAAGTTCATTTGAGATTAGGAAAGTTATATTTACTGTACATTTTTAGATAACAACCATATTAAAACATTCTTTATTTTTCAGTAAATAATTTCATTTTATGCCAGTGTCTGAAAAGTTTCATCTATTAGAAACTCGTTAAGTATTCCAAAATAAAACAGAGTCATTGATAACTACTAATTTAAAATGTATTAGTAATCGTAATGAGTAGCATAATATTTCACTTATTAAAAAAAGTTATGAATAGCATTATGAATAATATTTATTTTTGCTGTAAAAAACTCTTTTAGTTTCATATATACATTAAGAGCTACTTGCCTAGAAATACATTTTCAATATTATATCAGTGCTATTGATTTAAATCTGAGCTACATATTGAAATAACTTTAATTCAATCTTAGTAAAGTGTTTATTCAACACAATTTATAATATTTCAGAAGAGATAAATTTATTACAAGAGAAGATAGATTTACATAAGATAAATACTTTGTTTGTAAATATGGAAAAGCAAAAATAATAGGCAGCAAATTTTTTCTACTAATACAAAGATATATTTAATAGGATTATTCAAAATGCATACATAAAATTACTTCATTTATATATTAAAAAATAAACTAGCATAGAAATTTCAAAATAATAATAATAAAATACTTGTACTAGAATATAATATTGCTGAAACAATAATATAGTATTACATAAATATCTATTTCAAAAAGTAACATTTTTGTTAATAATAACATTAAAGATGATCGCTTAGTTGGAATTTTAATGTTTCACAAAAAGAAATTGTTCAAAAAAATATTACTAGGAAACACACTAGTATTAACTTTTCAGATTAACAGCTATCGCGTAAGCAAAACAAAACAAGTGTGAATTTTCATTTTGTGGACCATTAAATAATCTCTCAAATTATTTCGGATATTCTTGAGATTTTATGTTTCTCACTTATTAAAATTAAAGATAAGAAAAATGAATCATGAAATCTGATAATTCAAATGATGGAAATATATATAAAAAGATTACATTACACAAAAAAAATCACATAATGCATTTTCACAATGTTCTTATCAGCACAGTTCGTAATTTTAATTTCCCCATGTTAATTATATGAATATAATAAAATTTAAAATCAAGGAAAATATATATTCTGGTATTAATTGTTAAAAAATAGAAGATTGAGAAAGATTTTATACACTTACGCTTGGCGGTGTAAACAATGAAATATTTCTTCCTTCAGTTTTAGCTTTTTTTTTTTGTTGTTGCCCCTACATCCTGGAATCTACAATATGTGTTTCCACCCATTTCTAGTAAAAAAAAAATATATATATACATATATTAATATTAAATTAAAATAACAATATAACAATAAAATTCGTATGATTATCTTCGAGATTGTCAGTGCAACTATCAAGCAGACGATTTAGAAGGAGCAGACGAACTGTACAACCGTTCTACATAGGCGCCACCTATTTGAAACATTTTCCGCGGAACGGTTTTCTTCTTCCAAAGGCTATTTCGTGTGAAGTCCTTCCCTATTCTATGTTCATGAAGCTAAGATACAGAAGCAGAACTGAAACTTTTTACAGACGAACTCTCAAACCCAGGAGAGTTTTTACATTTAGACCATGGAGGCAATACAGAACAGTAGAAGTCAATAAGTTCGTAGAGTCAATACATGACAATTTATTACTCAAAAATTATTTCCTTGACATAAAGCTGGCTAAAAATTAATTTAATAAATTAGAATAGTGTACATTTAACTTATGGTGAGAAAAATATATGTACACATGGTCAGTTTTACGCTAATGGTAAACATTGAAATTTATGGATGAAATGTTGATTGTGTAGGTAAGAAAAACTATTTACTTCTAAATAAATAACTTTCTTCATTTATCAATCAAATAGAATGAAACATTTAATAAAGATTAATATTTTGTTAAACTTTTAATCAATTTTTCAGAACAACAAAACTGCAGCATAAAATAATGGCACTTTTAGGCTTACATAAAAAGTTACATTTTTAAAATAATGTTAGCCTATTTTATTTGTAACTAGTGTGATATTTTATTTATTACTCAAACTATTTCCTGGATTTCAGCTAACTAAAAATAAATTTAATTTAATAAATTAGAATATAAAACTTATGGTACAGTGAGAAAAATATATTCATACACATGGTCAATTTATATGTTAATAAACAAACATTGAAATTTATGAATGAAATAGGTTGTCTAGGTAAGGAAAACTTTATGAATAAATGATTAGCTTTCTTTTCAATTATCAATCATAATCAGGGTTGGCAAGTTTCTGCTAGAGTGGTTAAAACCAGCGGTTATAACCGGTTAAAACCGGCATGGCAAAAACCAGTTTCTGCCAGTAAGTGGCAGAAACTAAGAAATAATATTAATAAGAACTTTAATGTGCAATGATTCATAATTCGCACATGTATTTGATATGTAAACAATTAAGTTACAAATTAAAGATTATGAATGTTATTCAAAGTTGCAAAAAAGTTTCAAAATGATCTTATAAATATACTTTGTTTATGTAATAATAATAATAATAGGTACTAATTTTCTTTCACTTGAAAAACAGAAATTTTCAATGGTAGCCTGATGCTGTACAAGTTTAACTATTTTATATTGTTGTTTAGAGTTGAATTTTTATTTAAAAGTAAAAAGAGAAATTTACAAAAAAATCTGTGATATTTTAACAAATATATTTTTCAAGAGTATTTTTAAATAAATAATGCAATGCAATTACTTAAAGATTATGATTCTTGTGAAAATATATGAGTAAATAATTGAAACACAATAAAAAACGGAAAAAAAATTAATGAAATATCTTGTACAATTATTTTACAATATTGAAAGAACAAAATTGCCACTCAAATATACTATTATTACTTTTTCCACAGAGCATTCCATAGCATAGGACAAAATTTTGCTAATCTTCCTGAACACACTGTTTCTTAATTTGTTTTGAATGAAAGAAAAGTTTGAAAATATTCTTTCAAGACTATCATTACTTGCTGGCAATGTCATTTTTGAGGATGCAAAATTTGAAAAATCCTCATTTTCACCAGTATTCGTTTTTGAAGACGACCACCACACAGGCAAGGGCAAAACATTTTCTAGGGCTTCCTTGGAGAAATATGTTTCTGGGACAGGAGTCGATTTTGCTTCAATGGATATTATACTATATGGCACAAAATTGGGATTAATATCAGAAAGCAATTTTGTTGCCTTTTCTTTATGCTCATATGTCAATTTTGATCCCATATACTTAGAATGAAGTAAATAAGCTAGCATATGGTAGTCGGTTATTACTGTACTAAATCTGGTTTGAACCTTTGTAGTTGTTTGTTTTGTAAGTGCAAAATGTGCTTGGAACATTTTCAACTAACAGTCTCAATAAAAAAGCTAAAATCTTTAACAACGATTTTACGTACAAATAACATACAGACACGACAAAAAAATTCCATATGATTGTTTTTTGTCATGTCTGTACGTTATTTGTGCGTAAAATAAAGATTTTAGCTTTTCTACTAAAATTCGCACAAAGTTTGATCTATGCTTATAAGTCTTAAATTTAAAAAAACAAAACAAAAAAAACAAAAAAAAAAACAAAGAAAAGTCAGATTTGTTCCTTTGAATACTGTATTTAAATGAAATGTTTTTTAAATCCACAGAATTACAAGATCCACATATAACTATAACATTTCTATGAGAAATAATTTATAGTGTTGTTATTAAATTATTACGTTAAATTACAGAAAAGCATTTTGAGCAAATATTGAATATTTTTCTTTTCTTTTCATTGTTTCATTTAAAATAAGTATTGGATATAGTTTTGTATTTGATTTTTAAACTGAAATTTTATCTGTTACATTACTCATTTTTTCTAATACAAATCTATTTTTTAATTAAAACTACCCACAATATTTCATTTGTTATTTAAACGGAATAAAATGTACTTAAGGAATTTAATACTAGTAAAAAAAGTCTCAGATTATGTCACGAAATGGAAATGTGTTTATGCCAGTTGTTGAGAGTTTCTGCCGGTTAAAACCGGTTTTAACCACGGTAAGTAGAACACTCGGTAGGGTTCACGCGCAGGTTTCGTTTCTCCCTCTGACGTCACTGGCACCCAAGTCCAGCCTTGGGTAACGCACTTTTCGCATTGTATAAAGCTTTCCGTTTCATAAAAAGATATTCAACATTTGTTTATTATCCAGTGTATGATATTACTGAGGTGCGTGACACTTGGAACATCTACTAATTAAACATTTTTCAAATTCAAAGTTTATATACATACATCGCACATGCCTTTATTTTTTAGAGTTTTCTAAAACCTAAATCTCCTGTTTTCATTTGGTTATTTGGAAGTATTAACTTTCGCCGCAATTATCATTATGTTATTTAAACACATATGTAAAAAAAGCAGTTTTCTTACCTGCTCTGTTGTATTTCAATATTTTAGACACCGTCTTTTCATAACATTTTTGCAATTTCGCTTTAATCCAAAATACTTTGAGAAAACTCGGAAAATGTTTGCTTCAATTCATAAAACTTTGGAAAAAATGCACTTATAATTATGTTGTATATTTTCAAATATATATATTATACACTCATAAAGTTATATGCTATTAAAATTTATAATTTTATACATTTTTTAAATCCCTATTTAATGTTCTAAAAACATAAAACGGAACTAATAATGTTTTTAAAAGTTACGAGTATAACTCTGAAAAACTCTATAGTACCATGTACTTTAAAACGCAGGCATTGAAAAATATTAATAGCATTTTCAGGGCAACTTTAGATAAATGTAAGAAAAACTTTTTTGAATTGATACTTGGGATCTTTTCGAATTTATAAGTATTTTTTTTTAAATGTGTAATAACAAAACGAGTAAACAAAGTAAACAAAAAACTTCTTAAGTAGCCGTAATAGCTTAAATAACGTTTTATAGATAATTAAAAAAAGAAACTCTTTAAATTTTTTGTATACACTAATACAGAAATTTAAATTATAAAATTATTGAAAATATCAGAAGAACAGGCTTTCTAGATAGTCCTCTAGAGAACATATTGTTACGTCCACTCTTATGTGAGAAAGGGTAGCGCAATTTCTGAAAGAACAACTTTTTTTTTTTTTTTAAATCAACAATTTACTTTATTTACAAATAATTAGAAAATAAGTTAAAATCAGTATCAAAATATTAATAAATATAGGTCCGTACAACTTTTAACTTTAGGAACAGAATAATCATCGCACACAAGATTCTGCGACTAACTAACACGATGTCAAGTCTAAGTTATAATCTAGGTATTGGGCTTCCGGTTCAGTAAATATCAACTGTCTAACTCTCAAAGCCAAACAAAAACTAGGTTGTATAACATTCAAAATTTGAAAAAAAAAAAATAGGTGTCATATTACGATATTACGGTTAAAAATTTTTAAACAATCAAATATTTTTTTTATGATTAATATATCTATATACATCCCTAAATTTTTAGTACGCACTAAAGTATTATCAGGAAAAATTTAAATTACAAATTGTAAGTGGAATATTATTTTATATGGATTATCTCAATACCTTAAAATAAATAAAAATTGTGGAATATATTTTCAAATAAAAATTGAGTTTTTATTCTATTGCTATACCAACATATTTTTTTCTCACAATATGCATGTTTGAAAATTTTAGATCCATGCCTGTTTATTAATCTGATATAAGTTTTTGATTTAAGGTCCCATATTGCTTACAAACCCTTACATTTCATCGAAAAAAAAAACTACAGTGTTTATTTTATTTTTCTTTAGTTTTGAGTACATTTAACTATATAAGTACTCAAAACTAAAGCTAATTTCTATAAATTTCAGGAATTGTAACACAGCGATTTCACTAGGCGAAGAATATTTAAATTAACCTCTTACATACACCTCTTCTGAATATGCAACTTTATTTTTAAAATAGAATTTTGAGAAAACTGGAATTTATATTGTTTCATAATTTCTTTACAACGAGAATTTTCTGATTTTTTACGTACTACATCGCACAATTCCCCCCCCCCCCCCTAACCAGCTGATATACATATATTTTTTATTTAATTTAGTTTAATTTTCTTATTTAAATTCATCTAATATCTGAATGATTTATCAGCGATACATGAGTGACTGTATTGTTCTTATTAAGAGAGAAGAAATAAACCAGGATTGGATTTATCTTGCTGATCACATTCATTTTTATTTAAGAAAATGTTTATTTCCTTTCATGTATCTCGACAACTCATTCTTCTCTCTTTAATTTTTCAGCAATATCATTAGTGAAAAGTAATACGAAAGTAGTAGTAGAGCTGAAAATTTTTATGTGGAAACTGATTTATATCTTACAATTTGGTTTGGTTTAAAATTAAGCTGTTTTGCTTTTAAATTCTTTTACAAATCTGTTTCTTTAAAGTAAATTGAAAATTCTCTTGAATAATAAATGCAAACATTATCTGATCTCTTGCATGCGTGCAGCAAATGGTTTTCATGCTATAGTATTTGTTTAAAAAGACAAAATGAAATTCCTTTGGAATATCTAGAAGAATTAATGCGTTGCTAATTATTTTAATGTCAAATCCTTTTAAAAAACTAACAATAAAAATAAGACACAAAATGATTATATGAAAAAAAAATAGTAATAATAACATTTATTGTCAGGAAAAGAGAAAGAGAGCAATGCGAATAAATGGAAAAACACAGGGAGAGCTTGAACGATGGGTGCCAGTGACGTCACGAACTGGACGATCTACTGCGCATCTCGCTCATGGACTCTACCGTGTATTCTAAGTACCGTGGTTTTAACCACTTTCTGCCACTGGCACGGCAGAAACCCTTTTTTGCCAGCAAATAGCCAGCCCTGATCATAATCGAATAGAATGAAACATTATTAATATTTTGCATTATTATTATTCTTTTCTCAAAGCAACAAAACAAAACTGCAGTATAAAACTATACTTTCAGGCTTATAATATAAACAGTTACATTTTTAAAATAATGTGAACGTATTTTATAATGTAACTAGTCTATTTTTTTGGTAAAATCACCATCAATCAAGAATGTATAAGTCAAAATTAACTTTTTTACTCACTGGCCAGTACATGATTTTTTTTTTCATTAGCCAGATTTTTTATGCACTGGCCAGTAACAAATTTACAAATGTTTGATTAAAAAAAGTGCTTTTCGTTACTGTTATATCTTTCATCGCATCAGGCAAAGACATTCACGAGCTAAAATCTACGGGAAGGTTCTTTTCCAATATCTCATTTGCATTTCAATATTTTAAAATAATTTTGTTCCCATTGGATAGCTGAGGTTGATCCCTACATTAGCCCTTATTTTACTTTGAGTGCATTTTTATGATGACACTTTTACTTTTGGAAATGATTCCAAAAGTGAAAATAACATTTAAAAATGTATGCAGCCAAAGAAAAAAAAGTAAAAAAGGGCAAATGTAGCAATCAATCCCAGCTATCCAATTAAAATTATTTAAATGTAAATGAGATATTAGAAAAGAACCTTCCCATAGGTTTAACATTAGCTAGCAAGTATCTTTGTGGGACGGGAGCCTTAAAACCATGACTTACTAACATCCTTTATTTACCCTTTACATTACAAGATTACACTCGACATAAAAAACTGGCATTTACTGCAGTCAAATTATAATATAAGTGATAAACTATATTTAAAGATATGCTGATATTGTATTTAAAGATATGCTGATATGTTATATAAACGAAAAATGGATTTGTGAAATTAGAATATACTTTAATTTAAAAAATGATTTCACATCATGGATATTTCATTTTTACCTAGTGGAATCTATTATCACAATTGACGAGTGTCAAGTGGTGCAACTTAAATTTGCACAGTTGTGGCAATAAAGTCAATCTCCAAATTTTCAGTATTACTTGCTGATTGGCGAGTGCTAATTTTTTCTTGTACAATAATGCAATTATTTTTCACAATTTTTTTTATAGTTTATATATAATAAAATCTGATGTTTAAGGGAAATAGCTACATAAATTTTCATCATCAACAATTTCAAATTTCACAAAGAAAAAATTCTCCTTGACTTTCAATGTTTATTACTCACCCCCACTCTCTCAACTTCATTCATGAAATTTTTTTTAGTCAATAACCATTTTGTTTTTGTACTTTTAAAAATATCATTTTACCCCTTCAAATAAAGTCAATGAATATTTCCACTTAAAAAAAAAAAAAAAACTTAATTATATGTGTTATAGACACAAATTACATTGTTGATGTTGTCTTGCCAACAGAATTGGAACTGTACACTGGATAAAGGGTAAAACTGCCACACCCCTCCCCCTTTACGAAATCTGTTTTCACAAGATTATAAGCCATGGCCATAGATCTCCCACTCCCGAAATAAAATTTTTTCTGGGGTACAGACTTTGGCCCTTGAAAACCTAAACATTTATATAACTGAATCTTCTCTTATAAAAGGTTGTGCCCCCTAATATGCAGGATGTTTCTAAATTAATGGAACAAACTTTCAAGCATAACTACTCCTGAAAAATATTTTGTACATAAAACCAGACCACAATATATTTATTTCAAGAATAAGATAGTGTACCTCGCTGAATTCAACCTTTCGTTCACCATATTGAAGATTTTTATCAGATTTGTTTTGTATAAATGTGATAACATCATTGGAAGTGTGAAATTTCGATAAGTGACACAGCGTGTACTGCAAAGTTTAGGTGTATATTTTTAATAACCACATACATATCATTTACAATGTAAAGAATAAAATTTTCAGTTAAGGGGGTTGGTCACTCAGCTTCCAATTTCCCCTCCCTAATGTAAAGTCTATGGGCATTTGATGCATTCGTCTATTTAAAATATCTCCTTGGGAAATTAATATTTTTAACTTCTATTTTAGTGTACCTTTCCTAAGATGTCTCTTTTTTCCTTAGCTCTCAAAATATTTCTAAAGTATAGGCTTAATTTTATATGAAGGGTTTAAATTTTACTCACAGTTTGCCGCTTTTAACACATAAAATATTAAATTCAGCATAGATTTTAGAAATATTTTGAAAACTAAGAAAAAAAAAAAAAAAGATGTTAAAAATAGGAATTTTCCGGAGAAGATAATTTAAATATATGAATGCATCAAAAGTCCACAGACTTAACATTACGGAGGAGAATTCCAAAGCTGAGTGACCAGCCACTTTAAGATTCAGATTTAAAAAAAAATCAAAATGGTCATTTTGATTAGTTTATTAGATACTGGGGTAAAAAAATGTGTTGGTAAAGCAGAATATCATTTCATAAATGAAAAAAATTATACTAGGCTCATTAAATCTTCTAAGCAATCATCAGTTACTGAATCAGAGGTGGAAAAAGTATTATAGTATATTTATATACAAGCTGTTTTATTATTCTTAATTATTTATAATTATCTCAAGCTGTTTGGCTTTTTTTAAGAGTGGCAAAGGTATATTGGAAATTTCCTTAATATAATTTCTTTCGAGATGCGCTTGAAAAATATTTAAAAAGGCTTTTAAAATTGGAAAACACATTAAAACTAATGCGTAACAAAAAAACTGCATGAATTTACTCTTGCCGTAATAAACATTTAGTTATTTAACCAAGAACATTTATGAATGCATTAAAAATAAATTAATGCAAATTAACTGTAAGCCACCTTTATTTTTAAAAAATAGATCCCACTTTTCCTGGTAAAAAGGAGAAGGAAAATTAACACTAAATTAAGTACTTCATGATAAGCAATGACCAAAAGGTGTTATGTATATAACTGTAGCACGATATAGCAACATGTAAATAATATAATTATATTAAAACAACAAATTAAACCTTCGCAACAAGAAAAATATGATATAGATATGTTTTACACACTAAAAAGAAGAAAAAAAAAAGACTTACAGCATCAAATCCCTAACAAAAATACCCGTGCAAAACCACTAGCGTCTCTTTCATGCGCTATTCCCTACGACAGCTATGGATAGCGGTTAAGTCCATTCTAAATGTAGGTGGGAAGGGTAGACACAATTCTGCGGTCAGTGCTAAATCGCACAACGCTTAGGTATAGACCCCTTGCATTGACGTCACGTTGCTATTAGCAACGACATATACTATAGCTTCTGGAGCACACACGTGGAGCACAGAACTCCCCGTTTGCCGTTAAAAGCACGTGTTATCTTTCTCTTTAATTTAGAGCTTCCTTATTTTAATTATTATAGCGCAAATAAGTCTAAAAAATCAAATGGAGAGCACCAAATTCGCCTTATATTTGGGCGCCATAGGAAGTGATTTCAGACATGTGACGTCATATGCAACCCGTCTATAAACAAACTGAAGGCTTCTCCCACTCTAGAAACGAGCGCCATCTACTGACTAATTTTCTAAAAATAACATGTAGAAAGGTTTTTAATTTATTTTGTATTTCTTTTTTCTTCTTAACAACGAATAAAAAATATTCTTCATTGTATTCTTAAAATAATAATAATAAAAATTATAATATGTTCTTTCTGTGACAAAATAATAATAATAATAAATAAATAAATAAAAAGAGAGTTTGGGGGGGGGGGGTTATATTTTAATACCAAGCATTTAATTTAAATGCTTTAACATTGAAGTTATATTAAAATATATCTCTGTATCTTGACTTAGGACTAGCATCTGTTAATAATAGCATGTTTTACTTATTTGTTATTTATTTCTTTTATTTTTTTACTTTATTTTTTTTTTATTATTATTATTTTCAGATTTACTAGTTTATGATGTCATGCAGTGAATTGAAAAATTTATGGCTAATCACAGAAAAATCTTATTTAATTATTATTATTATTTAAGAATTTAAAGAAGAACTTTTTTAAATTCCCAATTTTTGCATCTTGTTAAGAAACAAGAAAGGTTTAATTTGAAGAACCCCCTAGGATCTTATGTTTCATAATAATATTTTGAATTTATACTAAATAAAAGAGAAACGGAGACAAAAAAAAAAAAAAAAAAAAAAAAAAAAAAAAAAAAACACTTTTTGTTAATTTTAGCTATAAATTGCTTTCCAATACCTTTAGCTAAATCTTACTTAAATAAATAATAAATTTTTATAAATAAAAAAGACAAATTTATACAAAAGAATTCTCATAGCCATTCATAAGTTTTTAATAATTTAGTGCAGAAAAATTGTTTCTAATGTAAAAACAACAACAACAACAGAAAAAGGCACAATTAAATTTAAGTTATTTTTGATAAATAGCTATTTAAGAGTTCCTTACATGGAAAAAAAAATCATACTCTTACACTTGGACTTAAAAAAAAATAGTAATAATTTTTTTAAAGTATATTTAAAAATTTAAATCCAAATTTTGCAACATTTAAAGAATCCTATTAATTCATTAATTTAATTCAATAAGTATAATACAAGCTTTAAGTAATATTTAGATGAAGATATTGGAAAATAATTGATAGCTGAAATTATTAGAAAGTAATTCTTAATATTATTTTTTTTCTCTCCCCCTTTCTCTTTTATTATGTATAAATTCAAAATATTATTATGAAAAATAAGATTCTAAGGGGTTCTTCAAATTAAATCTTTCTTGTTTCTTAAAAAGATGCAAAAATAATGAATTAAAAAAACTTTTCTTTGAATTCTTAAATAATAATAATAATTAATTATGATTTTTCTATGAATAGCCGTAATTTTTTCAATTTATTGTATGATAACATAAACTAGTAATAATTTTTTTAAAAGTAAAAACAATAAAAGAAATAAATATCAAATAAATAAAACTTGCTAATACTAACAGATGCTTGACCTAAATCAAGATAAAAAAGGTTTTTTTTTTTTTTTTTGGTTTTCAGGATAGAAAAGTATTTATGCATATAAATTGCAGTACATATACTTAAATATAACTTCAATGTTAAAGCATATAAATTTAATATTTGGCATTAAAATATATCCCCTCCGCCTCCCCCCTCTACCTCTCTCTTTTTTAAACTTTACATTTCAATTTTATTTTTTAATTTCAATTTTATTTTTAAAATCTGTTATTAATCTCAACTTAAGATACTGAAAATAATAAATTCGGGAATTAAGAACTGAATTTTTAATCTTAATTCTTGATTCTTCGGATTTTAAAGTCTATTCTGCCATATAGTAGTGCTCAAATTATGAAAACATTTAGAAAAAGAGTGCAAATTTTCAGCTAAGACCTGGTTTAAATCAGGATAAAGACGGATTTCTAATTCTTCCTTGTATCCACATGAAATCAAAAACATGACAGTGTGGAACCATATTTTGTTGGAGAATTAAATTTTTTATACTATACTAATTGAATTAAGTTAATGATTCAATTTATAAGGTATGAAAGATAGAGGTGTGTGTGTGTGTGTGTGTGTATGTGGGGGGGGGGGGGGTGATAATATGTTTGAATACCGAATAAATGTTGAATTATATTTAAATATATGTGTGTGTGTCTATACTGAAAATTTTAAGGCTAGTCATTGAAGAATGGTATTTAGTTATTGCTTAAGAATTCAGGGAAGTTTGTTTTTTTTTATGCATTTTTCTTGCATCTTGTTAAAAAATAAGAAAAGTTTAAAGATTCTCTAGAATCTTATTTTTCATAATAAGATTTTTAATTTATGCTTAATAATGGAGAAAAAATAAAACAATAATATTGACAGTTACATTCTAATAATTTGAGCTAGCAATTACTTTCCAATACCTTTAGGTAAATCTTACTTAAATATGTAAATGTTTTTTTTTTTTTTAAATATAAAAATAGTACAATTCATACACAAAACATTTCTCATAACCATTCACAAGTTTTTAATAATTTGCAAAAATAAATATTTTTAATGAAAAAAAAGCTATCAGTTATTTAATTTTGATAACTATTTAAGAGTGTGTTAAAAATAAAAAAAACAACTACAATATGCTCTTAAATATGGACTTAAAAAAAACCTTTTGTTTTTTAAAATATATTTAAAAATTTTATCCAAATTTCGCATTTACAACTTTTTTCAAACCCTATAAATTAATTTATTAATTTTATTCAATAATTTTATTAACATTAGTTTTAAAATCATCACCTTAACAGAGAAATAAAATAGCTATTTGTATTATTCACAAAAAACCACGTTATACTCTATAAATTGAAATAAATATTATTGGAATATTATAATCACAAATAACTAATATTTATTTGATTTTTTCTTTAAAAGCACTTTTTAAAAACAACAGCCTTTATCACTTTAAGAAATGCTTATTATTAAGCATATAGTTACATAATTAGGATTTTAATGAAATTAATTAGATCGGCATAAAAGTTAACAGTAATATTTTACCAATCATACCTTTTTATCATCATCTAAATATAATTATATCTTTATGATCAGAAAAATTGCAAAAATAAAATACTAGAGCATACAAATTTAAAAAGATGGAAAACTGACTTTATTTGATGAGGATGAATATTTAAATGTGCATTTTCTAAACTCTTATAAATTATGTTTTTCTTGGAATAACCAATACACCTCCCTATATCTATGATGTTTTTAATAATAAAATAGTCGTCAATGACGATATACAAGATTTTAAGAAGCTGCATATCTTAACGCCGAAATCAGAGTAGTAAATACGAACAGAAACAATGATGACGCAAACATCACGTGGTTTGCGGAGCAAATTTCTGAGCTCTCCCAACCTTCCCACCTGCATTTAGAATGGACTTAACCGCTATCCATCGCTCAGGTAGGGAATAGAGCACGAAAGAGACGCTAGTTGCAAAACCACATGGCAATATATTTTCTAGCGGGCGGGGAACGTATCGTTTACAGCAACCCAGAGTACCGGTTTTTCAACCGCGCCATTGACCACGCCAGGCTTGCTTCGCCAAATGCGCGAATCGAGGGAAGATTCCAAAATCGCATTTGAAAGAGTTAAAATACATGTTTTTAAAAACTGATTATACCATCGATTAGATGAAGGAAAACAGGTGTGCAGCAACCTTAGCTGTTCGAGGAGACCACACGCCATATTAAAAATCTTGCATCATTTTTAATATGGAACATGTAGCGCTAAGAACATGTGTTTCGTGTTATCGGTATCTCTAAAATTGCGCCCTGGAGGGGCGTTGCGATAAGGGAGAAAAACGTTTTTCAAAAAAAAAAAAAGATTATTTTTTAATTCCTTTTTCAAGGGCGATATATTTTTTGATTGACTGCGGCATTTCAGACTTAGGAGTACGATCTTTCAGAATAAGTGTTCCGTTTTTAACTTTACAAAGCGGTTTGGCCAATGTAAGTTAGTAAATAATGACTAAATACCCCCGAAATTTATTATTTTCTATCTTCATTTTCAACCGATGCGTAAATAAGGCTTTTGTTAGGAATTAACAAGCTGGTTTCTTTATTCTCAATGCCTCTAACAGTATTAAATACCTCTTTAACTTATTACAATATAATATGCAGTACTTTATTTATTGCACTTTATTTTTACCAAAGTAACTTTATTCAAATATAATTTATTCTGAAATAAAACTTACCTTTATTCTGTTCTAATCCATTTATTCTTTAATTATTTAAGAAGTCTTTTTAGTTTCTTTAAGTTACGTTCCTTTAAATACTTTGTTTACGTTTTTCAAACTTCCGCTGGTGTAATTGGCCAGGCATCACTTTCAATGTTGTAGATCATACTACGCGGTTTTTCTTTCGCCAGGTGGCGGTGGCTGTCTTCATGAATGAATTAGATGACGTAATCCACTCCGGCGAATCACTGCTCATCGAACGTTCCCGAAAGGGAATGAGTCGGCACGTGCACCGCTAGCTATTGCATAAAAGGGTTTTTCCCTCCTCGGATCTTCATTCAGTCTTTTAGTTCTTCTCTTCGTTTGTATTGTGGAGTTTCGCCATTGGTCATGCAGTATAATAGAAAGCGATTTCATATTCCAGTTTTTTTTTTTAGACAACATAGCTTTTTAAATACATCGTAGTTTTTCATATCTTCATCGTATTCTTGTGGAATGGTTTCTGTCATCATTTAGTGTTAAGCTATTCTTCCCCAGTGTGCCTACGTAGCTGTTTACCGAGAAGTGAATTTCTTTCTGGTTGTAAGCTGATTCTTGGATGCTTGAATGTCCTGAAGGAATGTAGCTTGAGTGGGCTAAGTATTTGGAGGAGTTAGCGATGTGTCATCAAGACCTTTTCTCATTGACGATGTTGACCAGAAATATAATTCCTCGGTGATGTTGTTCTTAAATGAATTATGATTAATGTTTTTTTTATATGAAGCCTATTGTCTTTTGCACGATATGCCATGGAGTCCTGGGGTAAATATATTTAAATGCCATTACATATATTTTTATAGACATACATTTAATAGTGGTTATAATTTATGAAAGTTAAGTTTGTTGTTTGCTCTTGGTTTTTAATAAATACGTTTTTATTTATATATATTGGTATCTGTTTTACTTAATCCACCACAGTCATAGTTTAATTTTAGTTAAAAATATATACAAGTTTATAGTAATATGTCTTTAAATCTTTTAACTAAATTTATTGATTAGATCGTGTCATGCTATGTCAGAAGTTAGCCATATACGCTCCATTGCTAGTGCATAACTCTGCTAATTTATATTCATAGCCATTTTCTTTAATATTGGCTATCAGCTTTTGCGTGTGCGTCAGCACGTTTTCTCTCTCGCAAGGACCGAGATGAGTTTTTAATGAGAGTGAGTTGCAATTTTTAATTAATAACTCAACTAATTATTAGAATTTTAAAATTCTGAGTCTCAGGTGCATCAGGAGACACTTTGGGCTAACCTCGCAAAAATTTTCAGTCTCGTACGTGCCGTAGATTTTTCTAGCCATCGTTCTTTTATTAGTATAGATAAACATTTGATCACGATGAAGCTTCGATGCTCGACTTTAACACCGTGGGCAATACATCCCACCAACTTTAAGGCGGTGGGATATATTGTATCCCACCTAATTTTAACTAAGATTTGCACCAGAAACTGTTAATTGAATATTATTTTTATAACTGTGGTTAAAAAAAGTTATAAAATTACTTTTTCTCATTTTGAATTAAATATTTGCGAAAATTCCGGTGTGAATAAACTAACGAGATAGGAGATTTATCTGGTGCAAAGACAAGTAAAAATGGACTCTGTAGAATAAGGCTCAGAGACTCCCTAGCGTCCATACCGTGCGCGGGATAACCATGCAGGATCTCCCTATGGGTGAAAGCTGTGGACAGCACCTAGCGTACTCCCTTCGTTAGGAGGCCCGTCCTCTGAGTCCTGTGTAGTTACGAGTCAACTCCTAAGTCCAACCAGGAAAGGAGGAGGCTCTCCATTGACAAAGCCATGGTTGTTGCGCGATGCCAGCATGGAACTGACGACCGATCGACTCACTAGTCTTCGTAGGAGGAGTGTCCCGTCCCTCTTGGTCGGCCTCGGCGGACCAGGCCGGAGGTTTACCAATTAACGTGGTGGCGGTCGTACCAAGGACCGACCTCCGGGTCAAAACCAGTCCGGTGGGTCTATGTGTATTCGGAGCTTTCTGTGCCGGTGGCAGAATTAGCAGGCTTTCTAAATACATAACTTTCATACTACTAATTCCTTCCTCACTGAATACGTTTTTGGTCTACTATCGGTTAAGGGGCTACTTCGGTCACATGGAAAGACTCACTCGCTAATGGTAATCCTATGGAAGAAATTTTTAAAGGTATCTCGGTTGCATTATAATATTTTAAAATGATTTTTTTTTTTTTTTTTTAATCTTGTATTGGATAGCTGATATTGACGCCTACATCTGCCCTTTTTTCAATTCCTACTATTAGTTCACACTCTCCCTATATTTATTTATTTATATATCTTGTTCAAATTTTCAATCGTTAATAAAATATTATTCATCCTATCAAGTTGAAATAAATTTTTTAAAACTTGTACTGGATGACAATTGATGTTAATACAGTTTTTTCAAATATTAATTCATTCATTAAATTTTAATTAATTTTAGTTTTATATGGGAGACAAAATAGCGGCCATTGGTTATTGAACAGCATTTAATGCATCTTCATATCTATAAGGGGGGTTACCATAGGGAGGACCCTGTTCTGTCGCCAAATACTGCCAAGTTTGTCGCCAACTTGGCGATATATCGTCAAATTGGGCGACCAAAATGAGTCGCCAAAACTGACGCCAACTTGGCAATATCTCTAATATTTCATCAAATTCCCATAAACTTCCATTGTAAACCTACTTGCTTATAGAAATTCAACAAATTGAGATATTTTAATGTAACAAAAACTAATACTATTAGCTTAAGGGATTATATTAAATTTTTCTTTGATGATCTAAGTAGGAATTGAATTTAAAAACAAAATTTTTATATTACTTGTTACTTTTTCAATTTTGTTTGCAGATTTTTTTTTTTCAAGAGCATGATTTCACTTTCGAAACCGGTTCCGAAAATGAAAGTGTCCTCATTAAAAGTATCTGTAAACAAAATCGAAAAAGTAAAAAAACGCCCGTTGTACGGATCGATCTCAGCAAGACAATGCAAAAAGAATTGTTTAAAAATACTGAAATGCAAACGAGATATCTTTAAAAAATTCTTCCCTAGGATTAGGTGAAATCCCCAGATATTGACATCTAACCAGTAAGTGATACTTCAGCAAATATTTAACTCATATAAGCATTTTCTTGTAAAATTCTGCAAAGTAATGTCATCTAGTGGTAACTTAAGGGCACGGTGGACGTTTTAAAAAAAATCTGTTAATTTTCATAATAGAGATCACTAATGTGAGCGGAGGCTGGTGTGTCGCGCTCACTAATGTGAGCGGGTCTTTTCAGGTGACTGAAGTCGCCTTTAATAAATTGACTCCAAAATAAAAATGTTTAAGGGGACCGTAGACCTTTATTTGGGCAAAAGTAGACCTCAAAATCGACATTTCTTTTTACCCGACTGCCAAGAAGGGTTCTGTGTTTCACGCGTATATGGGTATGTGGATTTCTTTATACCCTCGAAACATCCCAACGGCTGGACGGATTTTAATGAATAAGGTCTCTATCCATTTGTCTTAACCGTCCGATGGTTATAGGTTAGATTTTGTTTTTATAAATTCAAAATGGCGATAGAGGAAAAAAAAATTACGCACCCTATTGAGTGGCCTATCATTGGATAGCTCTTTCAAAATGAAGACGATGTTTCATTGACTATTTTACAGTTAGAAGCTCCGTTTAAATATTACACAACCTGGAAGTTGTGTAGGTAGGATCTCTAGCTTTACTGCAACTCTAACCATCATAGACATCTATAGGCCTCATCAAAACAGTGTTTATAGATAGGAACTAACCATTAAACACAGCTTAAATGTCACCAATACAAGTAAATAAAAAAAGTAGGTAAGTAATATAAAAATTGTGTCTTATTGATGAGAAATAATTAGTTCATTTTTTACGCAGTCGGGTTTTTTTGAATTTTTAAATTTAATTTTTATTAATGCGTGTATTATTATTCTCCAGTTTGTACTACGTCATTTGTGGAAAACCGCATGCAGATGCGATCATTTTACAAAAAGTTACAAGTGTTTTAATTTTGTTCACAAATAATTTTTTGGCCTTTTAATATACTTTAAATCTGGTTTTCTCAATACTGATGTTCAGCTTTTTTTTTTTTTTTTTTTTTTTTTGAAAAGGTCCTTGCTATTTAATTTTTGATCAAAATTCATGAAACTGATAAGGAAGAATCCTGATATTGCTTAAAAATAAACTGTATATGCATTTTAAAATTCGACTTCATTAAGACAATTAAATTTTGATTTTTAACTTATTATAAGGCAGAATTTTGAGGAAAATCGGTATGGAATTCAGAAAAAAATGTCTAAAAAAATTAACTATTGAAGGGATTAAAAAATCGATATACAGATTTGTTTGTAATAGAGTTTTATGTGATTAAAATCCAAAATCGAGGAAATATCTAAAAAATTAAGACTCAAGGAGCATTTTAAAATTTCGTTTTGAATTAAAATTTTCTTAAATCTTAAAATTATAATAAGATTGGAAATTTTTTTTAAGGTGTTCTATATACTTATGGTGAAATGTATATTTACACAAAATTTCGAATCTTTATTATGAAAATTAAAATAAATTTTTTTAAACATCCACTGAGCCCTTAAATTACCGCTAGATGACATTACTTTGCAGAACTTTACAAGAAAATGCTTATTTGAGTTAAATATTTGCTGAAGCGTCAATTACTGGTCAGGTGTCAATAACTGGGAATTTCACCTTATGCATTATACCGGGTGTCCTAAAAAGGACTGACTGACTTTAAAATTCAATAACTTGCAAACGGTGACAGATATTTAAAAAATTCTTGCAGAAGTGTTATGCATGAGGTCAAAAGTTTTTTTTACAGTGATTCTTGATTTTAGTTCAAATTACAAACAATAGATGGAGCTGCGATCAATAGACGCTAAATTCAAGCTCTATTTTTGGTACTTCGGGACCCACTCAATACATTTTAATCTCCTTTTTCTGCATGGAAGAAGAGAAAGGCCAAAAAATCGGGACTGTATTTAGCGCCTATTGCTTACAGTGCCATCTATTATTTGTAATTCGAACTAAAATCGAAAATCACTGTAAAAAAAACTTTTGATCTCATGCATAACCCTCCTGCAAGAATTTTTTAAATATCTGTCCCCGTTTTTGCAAGTTATTGAATTTTAAAATCAGTCAGTCCTTTTTGGGACACCCGGTATATACAAATCGATAAATCATATCCAGGGATTCACGAAAGAATTTTGCTTCTTTTCTGATTATATATGGTAGTTGCCGAAACTGAGTTTTCAAATTATGCGGTTTATTGGTTTTCCAATCGATTGTTCATAGGCGTAACCAGCCTTTTGAACGGGGGGGTGCCCAGACTTTTTAACCTGAACTTATTGGATACAAACAATATCTTATATAGTAAAACCTGCTAAAACGGAACTCCATGAAACCGGTCGAATTTCCGCTTTAGACAAGTTTTCATCTTAGAAGGTATAATTGTGCGGTATTTCTTTTAAAAAGGGCTCAAACGCGATTTTTGTTTGCGTGAGGAGGGATGAGAAGGGGTTTAAAACATCAAAACTAAATCTAATGGTAAAAGAAAAAAAAAAAAAGATATGTAAATGTCCTTCCATCAGTGACATAAGACAGTGACAAAATGTGGTCACAAGTGTAAAACCTTTTCGCACCCTAACTTCTTATAAAGATTAAAAAAGGTTTTTAATCATGCTAGAAACTTCTATATGCACAGGGGAACACTGCATGAGATCTAAAATTATCTCAATCAAAGTCTTGTCGATGAAATTTTGCTGGATAATAAATCTCAGATAATACATGCGGTACACCAGTACGAGTACGAAAGTTTTTCAGACTGTGACGTCATGACTTCTTAGGGATCACCGGAGGGATCCAAGACATTTTGGAGGAAAGTCTATGTAAATAATTATTATAATATTATAAATAATTATAATATTCATTAATACCGTAATTTCCAGCCTATAATCCGCGGATCAAACAATCATGTTTCGACTCCTAAATTTTATTTCGCAATTGAAGTTAAATATTCATCGCGATTGAACAAGATACGTTGTATGAAACAAGATTTCTGGGTCCGATATTGTTTGATCCGCGGATTATAGGCGTAAAATTACTGTAATTCATGTTTTTACCTCAGAATGTGTCGAATATATTAGGTAAAGCAGCTCATGATAATATACACTAAATTTTATCAAGATGAATAAAAATTGTACTATCATGATGCGACTGAAATAATACAGACAGGTGCTTGTCTGTCTCTGTGTGTGTACGCGCGCGCTGAACTCAAAAAAAAAAAAAAAAAAAAAAAATGCAGATCGCACAGCCGTAAGATTTGATAGGACCTGCATGCCTGAACTCATGCATATCGAAGACAATTTCTGTAATTTTTCAATTAATTTTTTATGCTATTTTTTTCGCATTTTACTGCAATTTTTACAAATTAGTAAAAAAAGAATCCGATTTCAATATTTTATCTTTGTCAAACTTTGTCTTCTTTTCAATAAAGTGTTTTCGAGATTCTTACAGCGATTTTTCAATTAAAAAAAATTTAATGTTATTTCTAGAGAGTTTATATCGCATTTCGCAGTGATTTTTTTTCCCTACATTCCTAAAAGGAATCCGGTTTAAATCTTTTACACAATTAGTTAATTTTCGTTCCCTGTGGTTTTTTAATCTTTTCTAAATATTTAATGCAATTTTTAGCGAGGGTTTTCGTGCTTTTAGACGATTTTTTGGCTTTTTTTTAAACAGAAAAAACTCTCCGATAATTTTTGTAATTGTCGTGATTAAGGGTGTATTCAGAAAAATAATTTTCTACCCTCAACAGCTCGAAATTTTCTGAGACATTTTCAGACTCATTTTTAAAAGGAAAAACATGAAACTTGCTGAGATGATTTTTGAAGAGCATAAGAGGCATAGAGAAGAGCATAAGAATGTATAAGAGGCCGTGTGATTTCATTTTTCGCTCAATTAATTAGAATTTGAGTTTTAAACAATTGTTTTCTCAGTATGACCATTTTTTTCATTCCCAGATCTCTCGCTTCGGAAAATTCGTTTCAAAATGCCTACTTTGACAGCATTTTTTGCAAAAATTTCTGAATTTATTAAAAAATCGACAAGCACGGCACATTATGTAGTTTCTAAATAAGAGAATTTGCCAGTTTGATGCGTTTGAGAGCAAAAATGAATTTAAAAATAAATCAGAAAATAAGCAGTTTGGATTGGAATACACCCTTAAATTCAAATTGGAATAATGTCAAATCAGTTCTTATAAGAAAGCTGAAAATTTAATTTTGCTCGAAATAAAAAAACGCAATAATTCAAGATTAGCTTGTTTCGAGACAGAAGAAGTCGTAGCTTGCTCGGGAGTACGTCGTTGAAGACGGTCCCCCCCCCTTCCCTAAATCCTAGATTTGTTTAATTCTATGTCTGTTAAAAAAACAACAACAACAAAAAAAAAACAACGAAATTCCACTAGTAATGAAGTTTTCTTTGAGGGACAGGGTTTGAAATAACGTGCGGGATCGCGCGATTTGCGCACACAAAAGGAAAGTCCCACATAATAAAAAATGCTGTGCCCCTCCCTATTTCGCCCTCCAAATTTTTTCACAGACCTGTGATTCTTCAGTGAGTATTTAAAAAAAAAAATTGAAGTCCGAGATTTTTATTTCTTTTATGGAATTTCTCAAAATCAATTCCTGAATCGGTCCCGGAAAAATTTGAGAGTTTCTTCCAACGATCGAGGAAAAATATCGGGAATTTCGGTAAAGGAATGCAGAAAGTAATCGCCAATTTCGTCAAAAAATTGTGCAAAAAAATTACGAATTTCGATAAACGATTGACGAAAAAACTTTGCAAATTTCGTCAAAATGTCGCAGAAAAGAGTAGAGAATTTTGTTAATTGGTACGGAAAAATATCGAGAATTTTCCCGATGGGTCCACAAAACTACCGCGAATTTCGACAAATGATCTCCCTGTAAAAAAATCAGTTTCGCCAATCGGTCGCACGCTGAAAATAAATTTCGTCAAAGGATCACGGTAAAAACAAGAATTTCGTCAAAGGATCGCGGTGAAAACGAGAATTTCGTCAAAGGATCGCAGAAAGAAAGCGGGAATTTCGTCAAATGATTGCGAAAAGAAAAAGCGAATTTCGTCAAAAGAACGAGAAAAGAAAACACGAATTTCGTCAAAAGAACGAGGAAAAAAAACGCGAATTTCGTCAAAAGAACGAGGAAAGAAAACGCGAATTCCATCGACGGATCGTGCTAAAGAAATGCCAATTTCGTCAAAATATGGCGGTAAAAAATGTGAATTTTGTCAAAGGATCGCTGTAAAAAAACTCTAATTTTGTCAAAGATTAGAGGTGAAAAGTACGGATTTCAACAAAAAATCGCAGAATAAAATCGCGAATTTGGTCAAAATTTACTGCACTGGGCTAAAAGATTGAAACCGGAATCCTTTTTCTACTTTCAAAAGAACACCGCGAAACGAGAAGAAACTCTAAAAATAGTATAAAAATTTTCAGAGGAAAAAAATTGCTATATTGACTTGAAAGACTCAAACCACATTTCTTTTACGAATGTCAGAAAATGGCCGTGAAACACGAAATTCAACCAAACAACCAACCTCCAGATTAATTAAAATATTTTGTGCTATTATTTTTCATTTTCAAAGGAGGCAGTGTTTGTGTACCCCCCCCCCCCTTTCCCCCGGCTAATCGCATTTTGGAATTATCGTTTCACATCTGCATTCGCTTTCAAATTTTTTTGCTTCTTTCTAGATTTTAAACTACGAAAGCAAAGAGACAAATAGTTTCTATCATCGTCAAGAACTTGCGTTAATTTCTCATGAAATTGCAGAAACGTGCAATGGAAAAAACGGTGTTCTCCCACAAAAGAAAAAAAAAAAAAAAAAGACTTCAAAGTGGGATTATAAAGCCACCTTTTTGACTTACTATGACTAATACAGATTCTTGTAAATATTCTAGTTTAAAAAAAGATAAACAACATAATTTTCTTCTTCTTCAAAAAAAAAAAAAAAAAAAAAGAACGTGGGTTTCTTTTCTTTATCACATTTCAAAACTTAGGCTGTTAGTTTTCTGAACTAAACTAATTTGATAAACTAATTGAACTCTGCTATCACTTCTTCTTCTTTTTTTTTTCTTTTTTTCTTTTTTTGTAGATTTCGATTTTTTTTAAATAATTGTGCTTGAGTCTGCGCAAGCGGGGGGGTGCCCGGGCACCCCCCCTGGTTACGCCTATGTTGTTAGATATCCTCTTTCACCTTATGAAATGGTGAAATTTTGTTACAGTCTGTGTTAGAAAGTGTTTCATAGTCCATGTACGGCACATGATTTTTCTTCCTTGTTTAAACACCTATGAGTCGCTTTAATATTTTTTTTAAATATGCAGGCCTATTCTCGTGACGTCACAGTGGGAATCACGTGGTGTAAAAATAGTGGCTAGCGCGTTTGTTTACCTTATTGCGTCATTTGGTGAAGCCCAAATACAGGTAAATATATGCATAAAATACTGCAGATTTATTTTTTATGAAATATTTTCAATAAATATTTATACACATATTAATTAAAATCCATATATACTTAATAATTTTTATTTATTTATTTATTTATTTTTTTAACAAATAAAATGAAAAATATCATGCAACTGTAGTAAAATAGAAACAAGAAAGAAAAATCATGCGTTAAGCATAGATTATGAAACACTGTCCAACACTTCCTCAAATCTTTAACAAAACTTTGTTATTTAGATAAATAAGTTAAATAAGATAAGTAAGTAAATATTTTAGAAAACAGATAAAAAACTGATTTCAGCAGTTACCGTCCATAGACAAATATGTATTCCAATTCTTTTGAACAGCCTGTATTTCATCTGTAGGTCGATATATATACTATATAGTATATAATGCGAAAATTTAGTTTAGCAACAAAACGCATAACAGGTTGAAATTTCTCTTTCAGCAATTTCTAATGGTAGATCGAGACACACTTTAATACTTTTGTTCAGCCCTGTAATTTACCTAGTACTTTTATTACACGCTACTATTTAGCTAAAATTTAGTTCAAACTAAAACACTCACTACTAAAATCTCATTTTCAGAAATTATCATCCATAGACAGCCATATATCCAATTCATTGCGTGGCCCTGTATATCATTTTACCTATATTCTACAAACATTTCTTAGTAAACTAAATGCAGTTCAGCGTACAAATGGATAACTGAATTAAAAACGACCTTTAAGCAATTTACGCTCATACTGAATTATCTTTATGAATTCTTTTGTGAAGCCCTGTATATCAACTATAGCCTTTATATACGCCATATAGTTTGCTTAAATATAGTGAAACTTAAAAGCGCATATCATAATTAAAAATGCATTTCCTGCCATCATCGCTAATATACAGTACTTCCGATTAGAATATACTATCTGAAATCTTTTGTGTGTCCCTGTAAATGCTATGCACTTCTATTATACATGAAATGACAATGACTTATAGTAAGCCTCAGCGCCGTGTATCAATTTCATTATATATAAAATATTTTAACATATTTAAAGCACGCCGCAGGTAATCCCCCCCCTCCCCCATTGCCATTATGTAACGAAATTCTTTTGTGTGGCCCTGTAAATGAATAATAACTATTCTTTGCACCGCATATTCTATAGAATGCAAATTTTAGTTCACTTCGCAAATGCATATCAATTTTATTATGTTTGAAAGGGTGTAACACCTTTAAAATTCATTTGAAACGATTTTTTTCATTGGCCGTTATGTAACGGAACACTTTTGACTGTAACTGTAAATTAACTAAACGTGCTACAAACTTCATTTGAAATAGGGATTGTGCTAGGGTAAACGTCAATAACATCCAAAAATTTCAGGACAATCCGAGTATATTTACAAGAGTTAGAGCGCAGATAGACGGACAGATGGACCGACAAACCGAAATCATAAACACTTTTCAACTTTGCTGGTAAGAGTTAAAAAGAGAATATAGAGAATCTATATCTAACCTTAAAAAGGTCTAAAACTCCAAAGGAAAATAAAATATAAGCATAAATATCCTAAACACAATGCTTTTCAATGGCGAGGCTATAAATTTTATTTCCAAGCACACAAATTTTTGTAGCCTCGAAACCAAGGGTCCATAAGGGGAAGTTATGGAAAAGCAAATGTTTTTAGTAAGGATCAACTGCAACAGGTTTTTAAAACAGAAACCGAATGGAGGATATTCCAAATCTGGGTTCGAGGCTGAAAAAAGTCACGTGATACCGGTAATTTACCCAAGGAACTTATAACTGATAAGAAGGGAAGATACTACTGCTTTGCCTCATGAACTGTTTCATTGGCTAGCGGGGATTTGTATTACACGTCTACGGAGCCTTCCCTTCTTTACGCTAGAAGTTTTTACCTTGACCACGTGATCAAAACGTAGATGGAATATCCTCCATTTCAGTAATCTTCCTACTTTCGACTGAAAAGGACAAGGAAAACGAAAATGTCACATTTTTTAAAAGTAATTATTACATACATAATTATTAATTAATTATACGTGTGATCCAATTTGGCTCTCTGCGTCTCTGACCAAAACTTTTTATTTTCATATAAAATGAAATGTAATCCACGACACAGAATGATTTTCTAATTAGACGAATTTCATCTCACTGAAAAATGTTTTAGGTATCCATCAGAGATGAGTTCGGGCTCACTTTTCGAAGCCCGGGCCCGCCCGAGCCGATGATTTTAAATCCGAGCCCGCCCGAACCGATGATTTTAAATCCGAGCCCGCCCGAGCCCGATACCGAAAAAAGTAAACCGAAATTTTTTAAAAAATAAAAATTGCATAAAAGTTGTTCTAAATGTAATATCAAGTTGCTCTAAATGTAATATCTCTTTTTTCTTAACAACTTCGTACATCACAATAACTGTTAATACATAGCACATAATTAATTTTATGACATTTACATTCAATCTTATCAAAAAATAAACCCCTAAAAATATTCTCATATTTTTCTCTCGCAACAAGCAAATCTGGCGGGAACATTAACGAAGTGCGTTTTAGAAATAAATGAATGAATGAAATATGCAGAAATTACGATTTATATGGCGAAGAATAGAACAACGTTTTTCTATTTCCTATAAAAGGTATGCATCTTTCGTAAGTCTCGTGTTCTTGAAAATCAGCTTAAATTAAAAATTCAACAACACTGTTATCTGAAAGATCCGATGCTTCTTATAGGAAAAGTGTATCGCTTGTAATGCTCATTGACTATTAACAGAAGAGAATACTTTTCTCGCCTATATTGTCAAATAATAAAATAAAATAAACGATCCAATTTAAAAATATCCTACTATTTATTTGTCTTGGCGCATTATGAACTATCTAGTGCATCCAGTTATCGTCAATGGTATAAATCTGCAAATATTGCAAATTTCTTTTAAAATACCTTTGATGTTGTAACATTAATCAATCATCACATACAATTATTTATACCTAATTTAAAACCAAGATTCTCCTTTTACAAATATAATTAACTGAAACTTCCTTCCCTTTTAAAAACATCATATATATCTCTTTCTCTCTAATACAGCTAATAAATATTCCTTTTAATGTTTACCAAATTATCAACTGTTAACAAAAAAAAATCAACTTTCACACCCTCATAAACAAACAGTAAAATATTCACGAATAAATAAATATATTTTTTTTTATCATTTGCTTTTCTTTTGCGCAGTAATTTTTTAAGTAGCGTTTTTATACTAAAATAGGAAAACATTATTTCTATTTTAGTAATTTTTTAAGTACGTTCTTATACTAAAATAGAAAAACACTATTTCTATTTTCCTTTCATTCTGATCAAAATAACATCAAAATGATTTCTTATGGAAAATGTAATTTTCAACCCAGGCGTCGTAGTGATTATTATGAAAGGAGTAATTAAATTACTTTTACAATGATAACAGCTTTTTAACAGAGATAAAAATAAGGAATACTGAATTTATTTTAGACATAAAAAACAGATTTTAGATATTAAAGCACCTTAAAAAGCATTAACAGAATAATATGGGGAACACAATAAATTTTGATGATTATATATTAATTAATATATGATTACTTCTTATATTTTTTAAAGGTTTTTTTCATACTTTAATAAACAAAATTTTCATTTAAAAAAAAATGAGCCCGAGCCCGAAGGCTGGTATGAAAATTGAGCCCGAGCCCGTGTCGGGCCCGGGCTGAGCCCGTCTCATCTCTAGTATCCATACCTCGATTTATCTTTTATAATGATTTTTGTAAATGATCATCTGTTATACTGGAATACACTGTTATACTACTTTGTTATACTCTGTTATACGAGGGAAAGTCAGTAAGTAGGTCACAAACCGATATGAGAGGTCGGAAATTAGTAGTAAATTGTTTCCAAATAGGCCAATAGGTGGCAGCACTGTCCAACTTGTCAGATGTCAATTTCGAATTTATGAGACAACGATTGCACAAGATAAGCAAGGGGCGTTCAAAAGTTGTTGAGGAAGAACGAAGTGGTCGTCCTGTTGAGATTGTGACAGAAGAAACAGTGCGGAAGGTTGAGGAAGTGGTTAGAGCTGACAGGCGAACAACAATAGACAGCATTAGCAACTGCAACAGGGATTCGCATGGTTTCGCCTACAGTCGACTGATGCAGATGTTGAATGTGAGGTACACAGATGGCTGAGAGTGCGGTCCAGAGACTTTTAAGCAGCAGGTATTAGAAAACTGATAAAGAGATGGGACAAACGTTTCAATGTAAATGAAGATTATATAGAGAAATAAACATGCCTTTTAAGTATATACCTTGATTTCCTCCTTTTTTTTTATTAACTTTTGTAACCTACTTACTGACTTGCCCTCGTATACTCAAATAATATACTCAAAGAATATTCTATAAGCTTCTGCGGTTTTAAACTAAAAAATTTCTATTATTGTTAAGTCTGTAGCTTCTAATGAGCATGTGAAAAACTTCTTCAAAGTTTAGTCATATAAGCATTTCTTGCTTTATAATTTGCACTCACGTCTTGAGCAGGGTTAGAAATTGGGATTTTTAAGTAAGGCGTCAAATGACGCCCACAATTTATTTTCTAGGCGCCAAACTGCATTTCATGGTTGCAATTTTACGTTGTATCGTATTTTCTCATTTCTCTTCACAACCGTGTTAACATTAATATTGTTCCTGTTTTTATGTGTTAAGGGTAAGGGGGTATATATTAAAAACACTATCATTGTTAATCAAATGACGCCCACAATTTATTTTCTAGGCGCCAAACTGCATTTCATGGTTGCAATTTTACGTTGTATCGTATTTTCTCATTTCTCTTCACAACCGTGTTAACATTAATATTGTTCCTGTTTTTATGTGTTAACGGTAAGGGGGTATATATTAAAAACACTATCATTGTTAATCACTAAAACAAAGTAAAAACTGGTTTTCTATAAAACAGTAAAATTTGATTAAACTACAACATATGGGTGCTAGAAAAATGTTTAACTAATTATTTTTATATAGCTTATGAATACAAAAGTTGAAAATACAAAAATCACAAACAAAGAATACAAAAATTAAAATAATATCTTGAATTAAAATCAGGCCTCCTAACTCGTTAAATTTTTAAAATCAGGCCTCCTAACTCGACCGAGTGTTACATCAGAGTACCATAAATTAATGGCTTTTTGTGGATTGAAATTATCTAATGTTGGTCCATACAGTTTTATTAAAAGAATGTCATTGATCAAATTCAGTGACAAACGATTCCTTGTGTTTGTCTTAATAAGATTAAGTTGGCTGAAACCCCTTTCACATTCAGCAATGCTCAAGGGAAGAACCATAACAAATTCCAAAATTTTCCTGATGTTATAAAAACTCGTATTAGATTTGGATTCTGCGATTAATCGCTGCCAAGCAGCTTTGCATGGAATATTTAACTTATCTTTAGTCCACATTTTATAGTCAGAGAATTCCTCCATTAATGCATCTTTATTAATGTTTTTTCTTACATTGTGTGGAAGATTATTTATGAGTTCTTCTAATTGATTATTAACTTTGTTCTCATCATCTTCTTTCAATTCATAAAGGGAGCATGGGTCAAATATTTTTAAATTTGCAAAGATGGTTTCATTTGTCATATTATAGAACCGTTTATTTAAAGATTCTATTATTTCAGTTATAAGCTTTCTCCGGTCTTCTTCAAACAAACGTAAATTCGAATCATTCCGAGACAGTGTTATATCTTTATACTTTACTTCAGTACCTTGAAAACTCTGGGCATTTTTAAACTCCTAAAGGCTTTTTGCATCTTCAGAAATCATTTTTGAAAGTCTTTCTTTATTAGATTCAAACTTTACAAAAAAATCGCTCAGAAGCAAGAACTTTTGCTGAAAAGTTTCAGAAAGTCTTGCAAGAATGTGAGAAATATCTTCATATAAATGAAGGAAATTCAAAAATCTTTCACATTTCAAGGTTTTTAAATATCCTCTTAATTTTGCACATTCTGTCTTTTCTTTTTCAGCAGCAACAACCTGTTCCATATGAATTATAACTGCATGCCAGTTCTTAATAAGAACCTGAACAGCTCGATGCCGTGATTGCAACCATCGAATGCCATGCAAACCAACAGGCCGCAAAACTTTTTCATCAAGGATTTCGGAGAGCGATTTAAGTTCCCTTGTACGTTTGGCACTGTTGTGGTAAAAGGAATAAATTCCTTTAATTGTGTCTTCAACATTAGTAACATACCTCACACATTTTAGTGCATCAGCTAAAGCTAGCTCTAATCTGTGTGCTACACAGTGAACTGTTGCTAAATCTCCACAGTCGTCCTCCATTAATTTGACAATACCAGAAACAGGTCCCATGTTTACGCTAGCACCATCAAAACTGACTGCAACCAGTTTTTCCTTCCAATCTGGTATAAATTCTTGTACAGCAGTTTCTATTGTGGATTTTATTCCAGAAGCACATTCATTTTCGCATTCTTTCAAACCAATAAAAGTACATCTTACATCTCCTTCATACAAATAATAAACATATATTATTTCTGATGATATTGTTGCCCTGTCAGTGGATCCATCAGCCATCATAGAAAAAAAATCAATTGAAGAAAACTGTTCTTTAATTTCTGATCTCATGCTTTCTGCAATATATTTAACGAATTGTTTAGCTGCTTTATCATTCACATATGTGTTGCCAAACATTATTCCATTTTTTTGTTGGAGTGCACATAAACTGGGAAAGTCATCAAAAGCATAATCCTCTTTAGCAATTAGATATGCTGTATTGAAGAGCTTTTCCATATTCGAAAGTAATTGGGAATCCATTTTCTTAACTGCAGACATCAGTGGTGCTTTAGATGGATTATCTTTGGCTAATTTTGCTTTGCAAGAATTATAATGCGTAGCAGACATACTATGCTTTTTTACCTGAAAAAAAATAATATTTTAATACAAACTCAAAATAAAATTCATTAATTTTTTTAAAAAGGCCAGAACTTTTTAATTAAATATTTTTTATGTGCTGTAAAAATGATGAAAAATTTAAAAATGACTTAATTTTTCTTATTAATTTTAAGTTATTTATTCACCTACATAGAGATGTTGCAAAACAAAATAAAATTACAGTATGCTACTTATCCCTCTCTCCCCCCTAAAAAAGTAAATCTTTTATTAAATTATACATTAAAATATATATATATATATATATATATATATATATATATATTCCTCTTGGTAGAATTTTAATCCAAAACTAATGAGGATATAAAATTTGTACTATTGATTATTCAATTACTGGAAATATTATCAATTTTTTGGTAGTATATTATTCTAGGCCGAATGTTCTGACACAATAATAATTAGAAATCGACCGACCGAAACTTTCATTTCATTTTCGGCCTAAAATCCAAGTTTTGCCGAAAATGAAATCTGACCAAAACTCGACAGAGATTGTGTATTCCAAATCTTCTTTCGAATATTTTCAACTTTACTCACGGCTGAAATGAGACTATTGCTATGAATTCCATTGTTTATAATTATCAGTCATGACTGACTCAGACGTGAATGCAAATTATAAAGCAAGCAACACATATTTGCCTAAACTGTTTTACGCGCTCATTAAAAGCTGCAGCCTTAAAAAAAAATAGAGAATTTTTAGTTTGAAACTACAGAACTGTTTTGAATATTCTTTGAGAAAGTTCTAGTATAACATATAATCATTTACAAACAGTATTATAAAAAATAAACCTACATTGTATGTATACCTAAAATCAAAATATTTTAAAAGTATAAATAAAATTCTTGTAATTAGAAAATATTTCTGTATTCGTTGATAAATTAATTACGTTTTATTTTATATGGAATTATAATTTTTTTATTTATATCCCAAAATAAAAAATTTTGGGACTAAGGCACTCAGAGCCAATTTTGGCCACACTTATAATTAATAGTTATAAATATTTAATAAGCATGTATAATTAATAATTATGTAAATTTAATAAAAACATATAATTAATAATTATGTATGTATTGATTACTGATTACTTCAAAAAAAGTTCCAATGTTTTTGTTTTCGGCCGAAAAGAGAAAGAACGCCGAAATTCCGTTTCCATCAATTCAATCCTTAATAATTACGGCTATTGCCAATTATCCTGCATGCTTACCAGATAACGGATGTTTTTAAAATAGAATACGAAAAAAAAAAAAAAAATCTCCACACAGTTTCTTTCTGCATAACAAAATGTTATCCATCCAAAGCAGATCATCTTATTTTGATAACGTTTCCAACCTCAACCGCATTGGTTCTTCTTTAGAATTGTTCTATAGTGAGTGATTTTTGTAGAGGCTCTAATTTTCTAATCACTTATTACATTATAATAAAAATTTGTTTCACTGCGTAATTTACTATGTTTGCAACTTGCTGAAAATTTCAAGAAAATCCCTCCATTAACAACGAAGATATCTTTTTTTTTTTTTTTTTAATAGTAAGGAAAAGCACAAGCAGAGCTGGCTTTTCATTTATTTTTCTTTTGTATACTTATTCTGTTTGCTTGCAGTGCAATAATTTCTTTTTTCCGCTGAAACATTTGCAGAGTTCTTTTTATATGTGAGGTTGAATATTATTTTGAATTTGAATAGTTGCTCTCGCTTTAAAGAGGGAAAAAGAAATTATAATGAGGCTACTTGTGCACGGCTGTTCTAAGATCCAAAGTTACTTTCTAAATTAAATTAGTTTTTGTTTAAGAATGCATGAAATTGGGAGTTGATTTATTACCAAGAAACTAATGTAATCGAATAGCGTTTTCCATATTTGGTAAATACATCTTTTAAAAATTATTTTCAAATTTAATTATTTTTTTATTTATTTTAAAATATTTAAAATTTTTTTAGGGCATTTTATTTTAAATATTTACGAACATATCGCGTAAAGTAACAATTTATTTCTGATAGGTGGTTCTGATGAGTTTTTCGTTTTGGGGAAATAAATTATTTATCGCGATTCGTGTCACATGACGACACTTTTCGACTTTCCCGAATTGCGACGTCGGAAATTAGGTTCAAAATGCCGCATTTTGATAGTATTTCTGAATAATCAACTTAGGAAAAAAATATGCAAAGTAGATAATATTGTGAGTGAAATTTGAAATTAATTTCAATTCGCATTATAGGCGATAAAGCTAAGTAATAGGTTCAAGTAATTGATAGTTCCCGATTTTGCAATTTACACAGTGGAGAGATGAGTGACAGTGAATATTATTTTATAAAAGAAAAATAATAACAGAACAAATTATTCTTAGAATGAAATTACTTACCGTTTCATATCTCAATGCTGGACATCCATTAACAAAGTTTGTCTCTTCCGGTTTAGCATATTCTTTAGATAGGGTACATAGCATCAAATTTTCTTCTTGAATGAGCCATGGGTGCTCTTTTTTCCATTTTAGGAATGTTGAATTGCTGACTTCTTTGCGAATTAATTTAGAATTCTCATTGTTAGAATCTAGCGGTTCTTTATTTTCGATTTTTAAACGTTTATTTGGAAATGGTAAGGAAAAAAACAAAGTTATATCGCGTTTCGCCATTTTTAAACACTCGTGTCATCTAGAAGATATACTGAACTCAAATATCAATTTTAAACCATGCTTTCAAACAAGTAGTGCAATAATTTTAAGGGTGTGGTTTTTAAGGTAAGTTTTATTAGTTATTGGTTAAAATCAAGTTAGCTTAGAGGTGATTGACAGGTGCATAGCAGTTTTAAACCAGGCTTTTGAACTAAGTGCGCAAGCTTTTTAGAGACAGGTGCCTCTCTGGTCAGTTTTATCAGTTATTGGTTAAAAAGAAGTCAGCTAGGAGGTGATTGACAAATCCTATTGAACCCCCCCCCCCCCCCCACCCCCCACTGCACGCACGTGAAGAACACCTGTTTTCCATAAAAGAATGGACAGTAGCATGTGTTTGAAAAAGAAGTAAAAAAAAGAATAACAAAGAAAGAAACAGGCTATTTCAGACGTGACAAAACAACTATGTAAAAAAAAAAAAAAAAAAAAAAACCTTGCGCTAAAGAATGAGAGCGTTTTTTAAACAAAAATTAAAGTGGGAAAAAGCTAGTCGTCAAATTTGACGACTAGGTATAATTGTCTAGTCGTCAAATGCAATAATTTAGTTGCATTTGGCGACTAACGACCGCTAATTTCTAACCCTGGTCTTGAGTCAGTCTATAAACAGTGAAGTTCATAGCAATCAGTAAAGAGTGTCTCGTTGGAGCCTATACAGCTCAAATCATTAAGTCATGTTGAAAATTTACAAAGGAAGAAACAAGATTTTTAGAATACAGATTGTTTCGGCCCGGCCAAATTTTCGGCAGCATTTTCGCAGAAAACGAATTTTTGGCGAAACTCAGATTTTGGGCTGAAAACGAAAATGAAAACAAATTTTCGGTCGATCTCTAGATTTTAGTACCAATAAAGTTCAGCTGAAAAAAAAATTAAACAAATGAAACAAATAATTACCAGGAAGCCATCATAAGAGAATCAATTAAAATACAGTAAACTCTCTGTAAGACGGACTCCGTGTAAGACGGAAATCTGTCTAACTCGGAAAGATTTTCCAGTCCCTGCGAATCCATAGACATAGAGTAAAATTTGTCTAAGGCGGAATATTGTCTACTACGGAAAAATTTCTCGGTCCCGATCAATTCCGCCTTAGACAGAGTTTACTGTAATTGCTAATAAAGATACAGCCTGTAACGATGCACTATCGTACGATTTCCATGGAGCATAGAGAGATTTGCTGCATAATAGATGAAAGCTCGTTTTGTTGAAAATTTGAATAACTTTATCTGGCATTTCATCTGACTTACAACCTTTAAATTACAATGTTTTATTCTGGACAATTCTCGAATAAGCGCAAAGAAAATAATAACAACATTTAAATCCTACTGATGACGGCCTTGTAGTGGTTGAAAACGTTCTGGGTTTTTCTAATGTATTTTAAGATATTTTTAATTTGTATTTTAAATATCTTTATACAGGGCTATTACAAATGATGGACCTGATTTTTAAAAAATCATATTTTCAAAACTACTGCACATGGTACAATAAGTGGTACATGAATTTAAAGAGAAATATACCAAGTTTTTTTCAGTTACAAATGTTCGATGTGTGACCCTCTTGTTACACGGCATACGTCCAATCTGTAATCGAGTTCGTTCCAAACATTTTGTAGCATCACCCTGTCTATGGTTCTGAAAGCTTCACAAATACGTTCTTTAAGTGCTGAACACTTTGCTTTCGGCATTGGTGGTACATAAACCAGTGCCGAAACTAGCCATTTTTGCACCCGGGACAAACATGAATTTTGGCGCCCCTCCCTCCCTCCTCCGCAAAGTATATTTACAAACAAAATTTTACTAATTTTCTAATAGCCGACTTATTTTAAATCTAAAATATATAATCATAAAATATGTAATACTGAACTACGTAATCTACAATGGTGGATCCAAGGAGGAGGTCATGGGGGTCATGACCCCCCCTTCTGAACACCAACAAAAATAGTCTAAAGATTATTTTTAAAATGAAATATACAGTAGAGTCCCGATTATCCGAGTCCCGCTTAACCGAGTTTCCGCTTTAACCGCGTTATTTTCTTCTGATGAACTAATGGCTTCCATTATTATGAAACAGCCATTATAAATGAAGTGTTAGGTGAAGATGAAAAATCAGCCGTAAAAAGTTAGAACTCTGATTTTCTGGTCAAACAAACAAACAAAAAAAAAATGGCCATCCCCCCCCCATTCTGACCAGAAAATCAGAGTTCTAATTTTTTACGACTGCTCTTTCATCTTCATCTAACACTTCATTTACAATGGCTGTTTCATAATAATGGAAGCCACCAGTCCATCAGAAGAAAATGATCCATTCCAAAGGTATAATTCTTCATTCTGGCGCCCGGGGCACATGCCCCCTTCCCTCCTTAGTTTCGGCCCTGACATAAACAATGTCTTTGACACTGTCAAAACTTAAAGAACGCATTTGTGCAGAATTCAGAACTATTGACAGAGTGATGCTACAAAATGTTTGGGACGAACTGGATTACAGATTGGACGTATGCCATGTAACAAGAGGGTCACGCATCGAACATTTGTAAGTGAAAAAAACTTGGTATATTTCTCTTTAAATTCATGTATCACTTATTGTAATATGTGCAGCAGTTTCGAAAATACGATTTTTTAAAATCGGGTCCATTATTTGTAATAGCCTTGTATTATATGTATGTATCTGAAAGTAATTTTTTTTTTGTACAATTATTTGTACTTTTATATGTATGAAAAAGAAAGTTTCCAAAAGTTCGTAATAATTGTCTCAATAGACAAATTAATGTGCCTATTGACATATTAATTTGCAGAAATGTTATATTTTGCACAGCAGTGTTTATCGTCAAAACATTCAGTTAGTTTAGCTTCATACTATAGATTTTATGAAGCGCTATCTTTGAACGCTAATTTTTCTTTCTTTTATTTGTGCAGCGCTATCTCTTTTTACGATAAAGAATGCAATGTTGAAAGCTGGTTTCGTGATAAGCTAAATTGTTGTTATTCTTTCAGAATAGCAGACTTGAACTAGGGAAACAAACTACTTTCTGTCTTTATTTGTCGTTGATATGTCGTTGTTATATCCGCTGCTCCGTTATATTCGCCACTGATACATCTTTTATAAGTAAGTATCTTTTACGTATTTCGTTGTGTGTTTTCGAAATTAAAGTATCCACAGACCTTTGAAGCGTTATTTTCGATCAAAATATCGACTTTGCATTTTTGAAATGATATCAAAACCGAATCTTTTATCTATCGAATTCTTCTTAAATTGTGTCTGTATCTTAATTAGAACCCGAGTTACAGCAACGCCCCATAGGCCCTACATAAGTGAGAAAGAATTGGCTAAAGCGTCACACAAAGCAGGGAAAACAAAGAAAAATATTCGAACAACTTGCATGTTTCGTTTTCTTTGGCTTTCTTCGGTACTCATAAGTACCATTAAAATAACTTGTTATAAAATTCATTTAATAGATCGATTAGTTGTAATACAGTTTAGAATGAGTTATAGATACCAGTGGCATCGCTAAGATTTTTTATTGGTGGGGGAGAGAACCTTAAATTGCCAAGTCAAATTTCAGTATTTGCCAACTCGTTTTAAAAATTTGCCAACTTACCACAGTTAGAAAATGTAATATAGTTCTTATTTGTTAAAAGTTTAATATTATTTCCAATTAGTTTTATATTTTTTGCCAAGTCTATCAGAAATAGAAATATATTACAGTTTTTATTAAAGTTTTAAACAAATTTGCCAACTAAGTTTGTAAATTTGCCAAGTGCAATAACATTCGCGAATGTTTGGGGGGGGGCTCCCCCCTGTCCCCCCCCCCCCTTTAGCGAGGCCCATGATAGATACATTATTTTATCTTGTTACAAAAGCATTATGGGTTATACAAAACAAAACTATTTTTGAAAGGATGATTTCTTTTGCCTTTGCATCTTTTCACCTTTCTTGGCGTTGGAGGGGGGGGGGGGGGGGGAGAATTTTTCAATTCGGAAATATTTTTATAGTAAGAACATTATATTTGTACATTTCCTAATTCTACAAAATAATAAGAAAAATATTTAAAATAAAATATTTGAGTGGGGTTAAAAATAGTGTACAAAATCCCTATAAATTCAAATTTAATTAATCCTTCTAAAATTTATTAAATGATTATGTAAATCTTCTAAACGTAGTGGAAACAATTCACGAAAAATACTTTAGAAGATAAAATTTTCATGAATTCATAATTCAGGACATAAACGGTTAAAATAAGGCAGGAAATATGATTGGCTTAATGTAATAGTTCTCACTTTAATTTTCAAAGACTAAAACTTTTTAAATATTAGAAAATTAATTTAACTGTAACTGATTTATAAAATTTTATTATATTTAAGGTAAAACACTGGTTGAGAATTTATTGATTTTAAAGGTGAAAATTCTCAACGCTCAAATGTTAACAGATTGTTATGTTTGACATGTGCATCACATACTTAAAAATAAGAAAATAATTACATTTCCTGATGGAACGGGAGCCGGGAGCGCAGACAATCACCTCATCGAGTTCACGGATGAAATTCCAGAATTAGCTAAAACTCGATTCGCATATTAAAACGCAATCGGTCTGCCAAGTCATATCTTGGTGGAAAACACTTAAAAACACGATTTTAGCAGTTGACTTGTAGGTTTACCATTGTGCTTTCCTGCACCCAAATGTATGAAAACATGGAGGACTGAAAGCAGGAAAACACAATGGTAAACCTACGAGTCAACCGCTAAAATCAGGTTTTTAGGTGTTTTCCACCAAGATAGCACTTGGCAGACCGATTGCGTTTTAATATACGAATCGAGTTTTAACTAATTCTGGAATTTCAACCATGAACTCGATGAGGTGATTGTCTGCGCTCCCGGCTCCCGGTTTATGAGGAACAAAATTAAGTTTATTAAAGTTATCCACATTTTATATTATAAATAAATAAATATATGAGGCATTCTCACAATCTTTTGACTTCCAGGAATTAAAATCTGGTTAAATTAAACTTACTAAAATAACATTTTAAACTTATAGACTAACGCCTTAATGATTCGAAATAAAGAAAAATTGTCAGCAGTGAAATTTTTTTTTATTTAGCTGAGGTTTAAGTTAAACTTACGAGTTTAATTTTACTTACCATTTCACTACTATAACATTTTATTTTCTTCTAAATTTTCTTATAATGAATTTGCATAGTACCCACAGGACGTTCAAATAAGAAATACTAACAATGTAGTATTTTTAGTACAAAATTTTGGTATAACATTGTCTTAAAAGAGTGTTAAAGAAGGGCCGGTAAGGAAAAAAAGTGGGACGGTATAGGAAAAAAGGGACAGCAAGTAAAAAAAGAAAGGATGGTAAGGATGGGACGGTAAGGAAAATTACCTGCTATTTTTAGGCAAATTATGTTAATACTAAGGGATAGCCACAATGTTCATTGATTTTTAGAAACAGTTATTTACATTGGATTAAAAAAAATTAATTTACCTCGAAAAGTGCAGGAATAAACCTTGGGGACGGTAAGACTGCCAATAAAAACACGATGCTTGATATTTAAATGCTGATTTAAATTCAGCAGTAAATTTCCTGTCAAAAAATTTTAGCCATTCTTTCTCTAGCATACTTCTGCTTGAGAAAAAAGTTGAAAAAAAAAATTCTGTGGCTGCATCCGAAGTGATTTTCTGTATAATTTTAGCAAGAGGGAGGTAAGGAATGTGAAACCTAGGGACAGAGTTAAAAAAATAATAACAACCGTAAAAATGTGTGCAGGTTAATTTTTTGCTACATATTTATTTAAAACAATAGTCCCAGTTTCGAAAAAAAAATTGCATCGAATTACTTTTATGAAAACAATTTTATACAGACAGCTCCAAACTTAAAAATCAGCCTCAGGGACGCGGGATGGTATAGGAATTTCTAGGTACATTTGGATACCCAACATTGTCCAGAACTTATTTATCTCGTTAATATCGTTATGCAGTCATGCAATGTGATGTTTTCCAGTATGAGAAATAAAAAAAAGCCCAAGAATATGAACAAAAATAAAAATTATTATTCAGGGACTTAGACGTTAAAAGATTGTGAGAATGCCTCATATAGACACAGTGGTGGCCAAAATTCTGGACATGTTTTGAAATTTGCATGTTTTATAACTTTGTGTGCTTGAAGAATATAATAAATTTCACTTAAATACAAATGTTTATACATCAATTTCAAGGAAATTTAATACAAAAAACACAATTAAAATATCTGCATTACAAAAAATGTTACCCTTACAAAAAATAAGATCTATCTTTGATTTCATTGTATTTTAAAGTTACACTTACACATTCAATATTTAGAGGGATAACCCTTGTTAGGGTTTCGTTCATCTGACGAAACCCTATTCGTCTGGCTCTTTTGTCTGTTTCTCTGTCTGTCCGTCACAGTGCCCGTTCTCAGAAACTATATATATTGGAGACTTGAAATTTCCATACTTATAGCTGAGCACCTCACATCAAACAACAAATCATAAAATTTTTAAAAAGTCATATATTTAACACTCTGGACTCTAACTTGTGTATTTTAATCTTTTTTTTTTTTTTTAACTGAGCGCCTAATTCAGTTGAAGACTTGAAATTGTGCAAAATTATAGCTAAACACTTGCGATCAAACGACAAATCATAAGATTTCGAAAAAGTCTTATATTTAACCTTCTGGGCTCTAACTTGTGTACATTATATGGCCAAAGGTGACCGGTCATTTGCGATTTTAGATGTTTTGTTAAATATCTAGAAAAATACATGAGGAATTAACCTGAAACTGCAGGTGTGTAAACAGTATAGTATAGGTCATGTATTTACGCGAAGAGTTTTTCCTGAAACCTCATAGGGGACCGTCAACAAATTGAAAAAGTACGAATATCTTTTGGATAACCCTGTAAAAACTAATGTAGCAAAAGCGTTCAAACACGAGATTATTAATAAGTGGCTTATTTTAATTTACTGTATTCATTTTTATGAGGATAGCATGTATACTCGTAGAGAAATTAAGGTTTTTATAAAAACAGCCCCAGATTTTGCCAAATTTTTTGCTTATAATTTGCAGAGTTCTCAATATAAAAAAAAAGTTCTTTTCAGAAAATATGACAAACAATATTGTACACAATACTTTGAAATCAGAATTAAAAAATAATAAAAATTGCATGAAAAATAAGCAGGTTTACTAAAACATGTTTCACTGCGCATGCGCGAATGCAATCAAAATATTATGTGCATAATGTATTAGCTAAGTATATAGAGCAACTTTTGTGAAAGCCTCAAAATCATAGCCTGAAAATTCTGAAAATAATCGTCGATAGAATAAGCTCGAAATCCGTTGTTCCCAAAAACAAGCAAAAAGATCAGGGGTTGTATCAAACATCTGTTGATTAGTGCCAAGATAGCGTACATAATATTGCACGTACTACTATATTTGGATACAACCCGTGATCTTTTTGCTTGTTTTTGGGAACAACGGATTTCGAGCTTATTCTATCGACGATTATTTTCAGAATTTTCAAGCTATGATTTTGAGACTTTCACAAAAGTTGCTCTATATACTTAGCTAATACATTATGCACATTATATTTTGATTGCACTCGCGCATGCGCAGTGAAACATTTTTTAGTAAACCTGCACATTTTTCATCGAATTTTTATTATTTTTAAATTCTGATTGCAAAGTGTTGTGTACAATATTGTTTGTCATATTTTCTGAAAAGAACTTTTTTTTATATTAAGAACTCTGCAAATTATAAGCAAAAAACTTGCGAAATTTGGGGCTGTTTTTATAAAAACCTTAATTTCTTTACGAGTATACATGCTATCCTTATAAAAATTAACACAATATACTACAATAAGCCTCTTATTAATAATCTCGAATTTGAACGCTTTTGCTACTTTAGTTTTTACAGGGTTATCCAAAAGATATTCGTTCTTTTTCGATTTGTTGACGGTCTCCTATGAGGTTTTGGGGGAAAATGTTCGCGGAAATATATGACCCATACTATACTGATTATACACCTGCAGTTTCAAGTTAATTCCTCATGTATTTTTTTAAATATTTAACAAAACGTCTAAAATCGCAAGTGACCGGTCACCTTTGGCCATATAGTGTATTTTAAGCTTTTTTTCTAACTCAGCCCCTAATTAATTTGAAGACTTGAAATTTTGCATAATTATAGGTAAACACTTGCGATCACACGACAAATCGTAAAAATTTTAAAAAGTCTTATATTTACCCCTCTGGTCTCTAACTTGTGTATTTTAAGCAATTTTTCTAACTCAGTCCCCTAATTAAGTTGGAGGTTTGAAATTTTGCATACTTATAGCTAAACACTTGTGATCACACGAAAAATCATAAAATTTTCAAAAAGTCTTATATTAATTACCGTTCGGGCTCTAACTTGTGTATTTCAAGCAATTTTTTATCTTCCCCCCTTTTCACCCGGGGGGCACTTTTCTAACTTTTGCCGACACCCCTTTGACCGCTCTTTCATAATATGCACCAAAGACTTACATATTTTAGTTCCGCTTTTTATCGTCAGGGGGCGCCTACCTATCTCGGGTGCTATGGGTCCGACTCCCTTGACTAATATATCTACGGATTGGTTGTAGAACGGAGTTTCGCTCGGATAGAGGTTTGTTTAGAATAGAGCGCGCCCCTGGTTGCGAAATGTGGAACTAATAGATTTTGCAAAAGGATAAAGTGTTTTGAAATGAATATTAAACGAAACCCTCTGTGCGATCTGGGATCACACTTACCCACTTGTTTTTTATTACAGCTTCACAGTGTCTTTTCATTGAGAGAACTAGTATTTGGAGTTCATCCATTTTAATCACTTGATGCCAAGAATCAGTTACAGCTTCAATAAGTTGCATTTTATTAGATGAACGCTTTTTTTTTTGTACAAGGATTTTCAAACGTCGCCATAAATTTTCTATAGGATTCAGATCAGGGCTGTTTCCTGGTCAGGGTAATGATTGCATGTTTTTATTTTTTAAATCATTATTTGCATATTTTTGCCCTATGGCATGAAGCTGAATCCTGCTGAAAGATAAATGGTGCTTTATTGGGGGAGCGATCCTTGATGGAAGGTATCAATTTTGGTTCCAGGACAGTTTCAATATATTTTATTGTATTCAGAATGCTATTAATCACTTGAATGCGGCCCACACCATCTGCAGACATACAGGCTCAAATCATGACATTTGTTGGGTTCATTGTAGTTGCTTCAATGCAATCAGGATGCAACTCTTCCCCTACTCTACGTCTCACATATTTTTTCCCATCACTACCAAAGAGCGATATTTTACTCTCATCGCTCCAGATTATTTACTTTCACTGATTTTGTGACCAATTAATGTGTTCTTTTGCCCACTGAACTCGTTTCTTGCGTTACTAAAGATTTAAAAATGTTTTTCCCCTCGGAATTTTGCCTTTCAGTTCAAAATCTGCTAATCTTCTCCTTATTGTTCTTGAACTAACTGAAATACCCATGCCATTGCATTCATTTCCCATCTAACAGCATCTGATGAAATTCTTCTATCTTTGAGGCATATCCTTTTTATCTGTCTGTCGTCAGAAGCACTTGTGCATTTTTTTCGGCCTGAACTTGCCTTATTTACATCACTGATTTAGTTTCTTCTTAATGTAAGCACAACTTTTGTGCGCCAGATAAAGTGCCTGATTCACCAACCTGTCTTGCAATTTCAGCATAAGAGAGACCATTTTCTTTCAATATGACAAATATACTTTTTTTTTGTAGGTGTCCAATCAGTTCTTGTTGTTGATGACATTGTTTTAAATTATGTGCATTAAGAAAAAAAAAAAAAAAAAAACAGAAAAAAAACAATCTATTTAGTTACACTAGTATTCACCCTTCTGCAAAATTCATTCCAGCAAAATACCATATTTACAAATCAAAACATACTACAGCTTAGTTACTGACATTTGATTGATTCTCAGAGCAGTCAGTGTAATTGGCTAAGAAGCTTTTATTACAATACACTTCAGCATTCATGACTAATTGTGTTTGTATTTTACAAGTAGAAGGCCAACCTTGTTAATCACAGATTTTGATTATTTTAATATATGTTGTAGGACAGACACCCCTTAGTGTCAGGTTCAAGAGATTTTATTCAATGCCCCTTAGTTCTTGAAAAACCGGGGGTCTAATATTAGTACACAACTTAAATACTTACTTCACAACTATAATGACAGGTTAGTCGTAGCTCAGATGGCATGGCGTTTGCCGGCTGATCCGAGGGCCCGGGTTCGATACCTGAATGCGCTACATTTGTTTTTCTCATTTTTTGTTTTATAAATATAGTTGTAATTATAATTTAATAATTTCAATTAAAAATTTTAGCATCATACATTAATTATAATGTTAACAAACTTAAATTTATCATTTCTTATTTGTAAACTATTATTTCTCATCCATTAAAGAGGTTTAAAAAGAAATTGGATCTATTATTGAATGATAAAAATTTCAAAATCGTGACAAATTCTGTTGTGGTGCCATCTAGTTATGATTAAAAAAAAGGAATATTCAAATAAAATAAAAATAAAAGTAGAAAGAAGATAATGGGGAAAGCAAAATAATTGAAAGCGCAAGCATACTTATTACAAATTTAAAAATCTTTAATATGCAAAAAATCGGTTGTAATTTAATGCTGATGCTAATTTTTAATATAATTATGCTTGTTACTTTAAAAACAGAATAATAGTATTATCGCATTGATTTCCTTTGTTAAAGCAATGCGTAAATGATGTTTCTTTAAAATCACGAACTGACACAATTGCTCAATATCATTGCATCGATAAAGAATATATTAAATACATTTTAAAAGTGATAAAAAAAAAGTAACAGTTTTATGATACTTTATTACAACTATTTAGTTAAAATTATAATTGATATACAATATTAAAAATTTTAATTGACAATGAGATTATTAAGTTATACTTACAAGTAAATTTATAAAACAAAAAATGAGAAAAACATATGTAGCGCATTCAGGTATCGAACCCGGGCCCGCGAATCAGCCGGTAAACTCCATACCAACTGAGCTACGACTAACCTATCATTGTTGTTGCAAAGTAAGTATTTAAGTTGTGTACTAATATTAGACCCCCCGGTTTCTCAAGAATTAAGGAGCATTGGATGAAATCAGTTGAACCTGACACTAAGGGGCCTCTACCCTACAACATATATTAAAATAATCAAAATCTGTGATTAACAAGGTTGGCCCTCTCCTTGTTAGACTAAAGTAAGTGTAACATTTTTTGTAATGCAGATATTTTAATTCTGTTTTTTTTTAAATTAAATTCTATATAAATTTCCTTGAATTTGATATATAAACATTTGTATTTAAGTGAAAATTAATATATTCCATAAGCACATAAAGTTATAAAACATGAAAATTTTTTTAAAATGTCCATAATTTTGGCCACCACTGTATATACAGGAAAATCAACAACATATTAAAAAAAATTGTTATTTTCATATTTATTTTGTTGTAACGACACAACTGCCAGAAAACTATGATTTTGTCCACATAATGTGAGAAAATGTACCTTATATACGCAACTTGAGGTCGAGGCAAAAATTTGTCTGCTGGCAGCATTTACTTTTGAATATTAGCAAATATATAAACAGCCCTGTCAAGACTTAACCAGAAGCAGAATATACAAATTAATTTCGAAGATACAAAAATTATATGCCCCTTAAAGAATTATCATGATTTAATTATCCGTGAACCAGTAGAAATTATTACTAAAGAAAATATTGTTTGTAATGACGTTTTATCCTACACTATACCCAGAATTTGATTCACAAGGAAGGTCTCCTTACTGGGCATACTCGGAATATTTTGAAAAAAATACCAATTAAACTACTTATGTATGTAATAAAGGATCAGTCAAATTTAGCAGCGGAATTGCAGTAGAAAGTCTGTAAAAATATAAAATATTTTCGAATATTTGGCGCGAAAAGACGAAAGCGTCATGCGATTTGGCGAGCAGTACTTTTCTTCGCCAAAAGCAAACGATTTTAATGCACCTGAAAATTGCTTGTTAATTGATTTTTAGAACGCGCGTAAAAAATATTTAATGAATTTAAGCATAAACAATGAGAGAGTTTAATAAATACATTTTTTCGTATTACATATTTATGTTGTTTTTTATTTAATTTTATTACTTTAAAAACAATTTCATCTATAAAAAATACTTTCATGTATTTAAGCATATTCCAAAATAAAGGAAAGAATTCATTTACCAGTAATTCATTTCAATATCAAAGAATTCGTCGTTTCCATAGCAACAAAACTGAATTGAAAGTACTCAATTGGACTTAATTTTGAAATATTGAAAGAATTTTAATTTATTTTAATTTTGTTTTAATTTATAAAATTTGATATTTAACTTTCATTATATATATATATATATATATATGTGTGTGTGTGTGTGTGTGTGTGTGTGTGTGTGTGTGTGTGTGTGTGTGTGTGTATATCTAATCTTAAATATATAATCTTAAAGAGTATTCGACATAAAAAAGTATTTTTAGAAATTTCATTTCATCGCCAACCGATGATAAATCGCCAAATAAACGAAATTTTCATTATTTTTTTACGAACGTTCGATCGAGGTTCTGCCCCAAATTTTTTTATAAACATATATATCCACATGAGAAGAACATTCTGTAATTTTTTCAGATTTTTCTGAATATGCCCGTATGGAGACCTTCCTTGTCAGTACGCTTAAAGAATCATAAAATACGTAATATTCCACTTCCCTCTATATCCATATTTAAAACAAAATTAAGTTTAATTATTGTTTACTTTATATTCATAGTTTTTATTATTTACGTTAATAATAGCTTACGAAGTGAAAAACTGTTATTTGTAACGTATGAAAAAAATTATTTATAATGTAATTGTATTTTTTTAAAACAATTCCCACATATTCGCGTTTACGAAATATATTATTGATTTGGTTTTGACGAAGAGAATTTTTAACATTAACTAATAAAATTATATGAACTACGACAACGATAATGCACTGATGCTTCTCTTCTATAAATGTATATAAATAACAGTTTGGAGGAAAAGTTAGGTAAGGTAGAATTCTCGTACCTTGATTGGTCCAACGTCGAAAGCAATCCAGCGTAATCCAGATAAGAACAATATGATTAAATAGATTTATCCACTTTGAGAAATTGAAAACACGAGTCACTTATTTTACTCGAAAGCACTATTCTGTTTAATAAAGAATAAAATTTAAATATTAAATACATATAATAAAATTAATTTAAGGAATTTAAGGATTACATATTTTAATAGATTAATGAAGACGAATATTCTGTATCCTTTCGCTTAGAGCTTGATTTTAGAGACTGGAGCTTTTCTTTAGTTCGTAAGTCTTTTTAATATTGCACAACACGGAGTAACTTCTCTGTTTAACATCACATGTGGGAAATCTCCCATGATGTAATTGGAGGGAAAAATAGGCCTTTTCATCTCATCGGAGAAACCCATTATTGAATAAGTTGCTTCATGATGATTAAATAGGGTTTTACAATTTCAGACAATCACTATTATTTCTAACGTTAACTAGACAACCAAATTCAAGGGACCGTACAAGCGCTGAGAAAAATCAGCCAACGAAAGCCGCCATTTTTGTGTCAGCGCGTAGTCCTAGTATAGATCAGTTTCAACCACGTGATCACCAGCCCACCAAGTTTCATCGAACCAATCATAATCAACTATTTGTAGCCTGTATTATGAGCCAACCATTTACAATCGGTCAAATTTGGGGGACAACCAAAAAACACGTCTGGTTGCTAAGGCCGTTGTTAGAGTGTGACGTCAGTTGAAACTGATCTATTCAGTGGGTGGTGATCGACTCGAGGATAATACTAAGTTCAGACTAGAGGATTTAAGTCACTTAACTCTAAGTAACTTAAGGGGTCTCAGGACTCTTAAAATTGGAAAAAATGAAAAAAAAGGACCATTTTCAACATTTAATATCTTAAAATGTTTTTGATACTAAGACACTATTTTAAATGGGAATGAAAGATACAAGTATGTTCTTTCATTTCAAATGTTTGAAAAATTGCAATTTGCAGAATTAGCATTTACAGGGGACTTCAAACTGTCAGACATTTGACGAGCAGAAAATTGGCATAACAGCTTATGCGCACGATTACAAAATACATTTTGCAACTAGAATGAAAATTTTGGTGCCTACTTATACCTCAGATTATAATAATGAAACTGAACCTAAATAAATTTGTATTTAAAGCATTTTTATATTTTTTATACAAAGGTGTATTTAGCTAATGCAAAATTTAGAAAATTTCAACAAGATAAACCCCTAAAAAAATATTTTCTTTTTACAATAAAAAGGAAATTTTAGGTTCAGTTTATACAGACTAACATGAAACATATGTTTTGAAAATTTCATGAAAAAATATTCAGAAGTTTTTGAGATATCGTGCGCGTTATGCCCCGAAACGGCATTTGGAGAAAAGTGGCTTCAAAGTTTTGGAAACACCGCTTCAGCTATTGAGCGAGTATAATTCTAAATGCCATAACTTCTGTTCTAATGGGAATTTCAAGATAACAATTATATCAAAATGTTCAGAAAACATAGAAGTTTAACATCTAAAAAAATTAAAATTTCGAAAATTTTAGAGCTTTAAGAGTCCTGAGACCCCTTAAATGAACGTTCTCAAACACCGTAGCAGTACATGGAGAAGTCAACCCTCGTTCCGGGTTACTCGCTTCAAAAATGTTAATTAAGTCACCTTTAATGCCCTAGTCTCAATGGTGTATAAAGTACAGGGTTATAGCGGTTGAATGTCATGTGACAGCCGCTGCCCCAACCAAAACACACTTGGACGCACAGCTATCAAACAGAAGAATCCTACTACCTCGGTTAATTGGTGTGTGTTTGATATTAGGCTGTTTTTAAATAAATAAAACAAGCACGCAAATTCTAATGCGAATCTTTTATTTGAATTATATATAGGGTCATAAAACGCATATTTTATGTAATGTGTAAAATTTCCAATGCTTTAATGCAAAAAGATAAAAAATAAATAAACTGTATTCATTATTAAAAATAAACTAGTATGTTGTGGCCATCACAAAACTTTTTTCTATATAAATCACACCAATTAAATCATTTAAATAATACAAGAAATTACACCAATTTAGCACCAATTCGTATCAAAGTATATCTGAATTTGAAGTTTGATGAAAATTCGTGCATTTGTTCTTGAGATAGAGCTATAGTGAAAATTTTGAAAAATGAAGCATAGCAACGCCACCTGTTGAGCGATTTGCACCAAAACATAAACAAAAGTAATTGATATCAAGGTATACATGAATCTGAAGTTTGTTTGAAATCCAAGTATTAGTTTTTGAAATAGAGCTATTGCGAAAGCATAGCAGTGTCATTTGTAGAGCGATTTACATCAAAATGTATAAAACGTCAATTCCTGTCAAAGACTAACTGAATCAGGAGTTTGATGAAAATCCGTGCATTAGTTCTGGAGGTTGAGCTATTCTGGAAATCGTGAAAAATGCTGCATAGCAGCACCACCTAATGAGCGATTTACCCCAAAAACTAATCAGCACCCATTTATATCAGGGACTAACTGAATATAAATTTTTATTAAATTCCGTTTATTAGTTCTTGAGATAGAGCGCTCACAAAATTTGTGTCACACACAGACAGACATTTTGTAAAAACATGTTTTTTGGAATCCCTGACCCCTAAAACGTGTAAATCCGTCGAAAACCGGAATTCGAAAATTTTCATGAATCCAATACTTTCTTCTTGTAAAGATAGAAGAAAGTAAAAATATATTACAATTCAACAAACATACAAGTAAAAATTACATAAATACATTTTATACAATTAAAAAGCAAACGTTTCGAGCTAAATTTTAACCCCTCATCAGTGCAACAAATTACATTCAAATGACCAGAAAACTATATATCATGTTTACAGTTAAAAATTATTAGCAGTTAAAATTAAAGAAAGTATAAAAAATGTCAAAGCACTGGTGGGAGTGTTTTTCTGGTCATTTGAATGTTATTGCACTGATGAGGGGCTAAAATTTAGCTCGAAACGTTTGCTTTTTAATTGTATTAAATGTATTTATGTAATTTTTACTTGTATGTCTGATGAATTGTAATATATTTTTTTATTTTTAAATCGTATATCAGACATTAAACAATGATTATTTATTGTACTCATTATTATTATAGACGAAACTGGGGATTTAACATACGTTAACTAACAAGTGTAAGATTAAGTGGACCGTAGAACTTTATTTGAGCAAAAATCGATCCCAAAATGGACATTTCTTTTTGTGCGTATTATTATTCTCCAATTTGTACTACGTCATTCGTGGAAAACTGAATGCAGATGCGATTATTTTACACAAAGTTACAAGTATTTTAATTTTCTTCACAAATAATTTTTTGGCCTTTTAATATACTTTAAATCAGTTTTTCTCAATACTGATGTTTCAGCTTTTTTTTTTTAAATTTTTGAAATGCTCCTTGCTATTTAATTTTTGATAAAAATTCATGAAACTGATAAGGAAGAATCCTGATATTACTTAAAAAGAAACTATGTATAGTAAAGCGAGGAGAGTTCGCGCGGTAGGAGAGATTGCGCACAAAGAGATTCGACGGGAAGGAGTAGAGTGCGCGCCCAGCGACTCCAGGTAGTTGTACAGCAGCATTAGTGCAGTGTCTACATGAATGTGCATATTGATTGTTCCAAGCGTCTTGGATAAAGCAGTGCTCTTTTGTTTTTTCCCCCAAAGTAAGTGCTTGAATTTTCATAACTGTTCGTCAGAATTTTTATAGAGCGTCAATAATGCAAAATATTTTGAACTTAAACGATTTCTTATAAACTACTAACCTGGACTAAGTATGCGAACACCAAAAATTCATTTTAGAAGTGGCCATATTTAAATAACAGGCCGCGCAATCTCTCCTACTAAAATAGGAGAGTTTGCGCATCTGCTACTTAGGAGAGATGGCGCATTTCCCCATAAGTTTAAGTGCTAGTTTAAGCTTATTGATATATTTGCATGAATTGCAAATTACGTGTGAAACATATGAATGAATCAATTTTGAAATAATTTCGGAAAAACACATAATTATCAAAACTAAATTTGGCAACAAATTAATTTGCAAAAAAATACTTTTGCAGATAAAAAAATTATTAATAAATTAATAATACAGTTGTTATTAAATAAATTTTATGTACCGTAATTTCCGGTGTATAGCCCGCAGATCAAACAATTCAGTTTGGACCCAGAAATTTTATTCAGTATTTGAAGACCAATATTTACCGCGATCTAAAAAGTCACATTTTATTTAAAATATTTTCTGGGTCGAAACACGATTGTTTGATCCGCGGGCTATACACCCGAAATTACGGTAATTATTACCCGACTACGGCAAAGCCAAAGGAGGGTTATGATTTTGACAGGCTATGTATGTATGTATGTATGTATGTATGTATGTATGTATGTATGTATGTTCATCTGTTCCCTCGTAACTTCTAAACCACTAATCAGAATTCGACAAATGACATATCATTAGAAGCGTCTTAATTGTCCGCTGGTTATAGGCTATATAGATTTTCACCAAATTCAATGTGGCGCCTTCTAGCGGACAAAATATACAGAGTAAAAAAATAAAGTTAAGCTAGATATGCCGTGTTTGGTATCATTTTAAAGCGCTTCACTTCAAAACCATAGAGGGTTTGTTTATAAGTGCCTTGGATCATAATAAGTTGCTTAAAAATCCACATGACAGTCAATCGTTAGCAGAATTAGATAGATTAAGAAATCTTCCTAGGTCATCTTAATACATGAAACCTTCAATCTACATTACACATTTACACATTACACTAACGACCTCATCCACTAATCGGTCCATTACCCATTTGCTGCCATCGACGGATATGTGCGTCACTACTACCAAATACTGGAAGCGTCATACGTCAAAAAATAAAGTTAAGATAAATATGCCGTGTTTGGTATCATTCAAAAGCGCTTTACTTGTACATTTTGAATATATCTATATATTACTAGCATTTGCTTGTGACTTTACCTGTATTCATGGGGTACTTTTATACTTTTTCAGCGTAGTTTTTTGTCGTAGTTGGGTTTTAGTTTTTTTACTTTATCTTGTTTTTGTTAATAAATTAATAATATATTTGTTAATAATTTAATTAAATATTTAAATATATTTTTTAATTTATGAGCAATTAATTTGCTAATAAATTAATTTTGTTAACTAAAATAAATTTTCTAATACAATGTTTTGGAAAAGCTTCACTCATTCCAAGTAGTGTAATGCCATCGAAATCAAAAGGAAACAGAGTGCAACTAATGTTACTGATCCACAAAATATACATGAAAAAAGACTTAAGAAGGATACCGCTACAAAAAAACTGCTGAAGATAAGGTGCTTCCACAAAAAGTGGGATAAAAAAACTCAAGGAAAAGAACCGATGGTCAATGAGGATGAGTGCACTGAATTATCAGTAACCGTACCAGGAGACAACTTCGACAACTGACTGGATTCAATGTATTGCTTGTTGCAAGTGGTTGCACGAAAGATGCACTATTTACAACAATAAGTGCATCGATTGTGGACGACGACAACTTTGGTTCGCAAACAAACTTCGCAATGAAACTGTGGAAATGGAAATGAAGTAATTTTCAAGTTAAACATGTTCAACTAGATTAATGTTATTTTGTAATCTTAGTAGGGCTTGCTTTTTCTGATATTTTAATCTTCTTAAATTAAAATTTTTAACAGTTGTTAAAATAATTCTTTCTTTTATTTATTACTAGCAGACCCGCCCGGCGTTGCCCGGGGTTTGTAAATAATAAACTTAAACAAAACTCAAGTTTGTATGATATTATATCGTTTCAAATTCTTTTAAATGAACATAATTCGGAGCCCACATTGCCTTCCGCAGCGTCTAGTGTGTTCCCAACAATTTTTTTTCTGAACGAACGTGTAACCTGGGTCTCCGCTACGTTTGGCAGAATTTACCGGAAGTGCCCCGCACGTGCCGGAGACAATCGAAAACCAAGTTGAGTGAGCGAAACCTTGCAGTAATCTAGCCGATAGAATAATAAAAAAAAAGACTGCACCATTAGTCATTAAGGTTAGAAATTGTTGGTAACTGAAGTCTAAGGATAAAATTTCATAATACAGAGAATAGCTGAATTGTAATCCAAGTTCAATGATGACAAATCCCGTTGAAATTGGCCCCATAGAACCCAAGGAAAGAATGCGTCCTCAAGCGGTGGAAGATGCCTTATCACCTTGTAAATTTCATGAATTACTGTTAGCATTAACACGATATTTAATAAACGGATGAAATTCATTATCTAAAGTTACCTTTAAAGTAACGTGAATTTTAATTTACGGCTGCAGTAAGTAGACGTAAGATTACGCTGAAAAAGGAAATTAATGTTCGAAAAAGGTGGTAGCTGAGGTATATAGAAAGACCGGGCCTTGGGGGCCAGGGTCTTAACTGGAATGTAATTGGGTATAAGAAAAATTTTTGGGGGTTTTAAAATAGCTGGAAGACGCTAAAACTATGTTAAAAAAATTGCAATAGAATAGGATAGTTTTTAAAGGAGCTGCAACAAAGGCCCCAAGATGACGATTAATATTCATCAAAATTGGTGGTAGCTGAAGTCTGCAAATTTTTTTGGTCGTTCGTGTAGTACTTGGAGAACCCAAGAAGTTGTTAGAAAAAAAAAGTTCGTGAATCTGACCATTTTTAAGATAGCTATAACAGGGGGCCCAAAGGGAACTGATAGTTGAGAGCAGGACCCTAACATAAAAATATGTTTAAATGTGTTAGTACTTAGCGTTTTAGATCTTCAATTAGTTAAAATTAATCACAGGGTGTAAAATAATCATTGCAATAATATTTTAAAGAAATGCACAAAAATGGGGTAAATGCTTAAAAAGGGGCCCTAGAGCCTCAATAAAAATATGAGGAAAATATGGTCTAGGAGGAAGAGTCCAAGACTCAATTTTGAAATTATAAATGAGAAGGTGAGAAAATTGGGGTGTTAAAAATGCATAGCACTCAAAAAGTTCAAGGGGACCCGGATCCGGCCCTAAAAGGCCCTAAGGTGCCGCAGGATATTAACTGGAATATAGAAACTGGAGAATAACTAAATGGAAAATAGTTCCAAAAATGAAGATCGGATTAAGAGGGGCAATTTATTAATATTTTATGGTACAAAAGCTTCAAGGGGCCTTGTACTGGGCCCCAAGGAAGAAGGGACTTAAGTGGCATTTAGTTTGGTATAAACACACTTTTTAGTAGTTTTTAATGTAATCAGAGGATGCTAGAACTATGGTAAAGAAAATTGCAAGGAATTCTGATCAAAGAAGATACACCAATGGCCCCAAGAAGACGATTTATATTCAAAATTGGTGGTAGTTGAAGTCTGAAATATTTTTTTGTCGTTCATGTAACAGCTGGAGGACCTAAGATGTTGTTAGAAAAAAAAAAAAACTAGAGAATCGGACTGTTTTTAAGGGAGTTATAATAGGGGGCCCAAAAGGGGCCAACTGATAGTTGAGAACAGGGCCCTAAGATGAAAACATGTTAAAAAGTTTTACGTAGCGTTTCAGATCTTCTATTAGAAAAGATTAAGCATAGGGTATGAATTAATCATTAGAATATAATTTGAAAGAAAAGTGCAAAAAATTGGGGAAATGCTTAAAAAAGGCCCCTAGGGTCCCTTTAAAAATACCTGAGTGTTGGTCTAAGGAGAAGAGATCAAGACTCAACTTTAAAATTACGCACTGCGAAGGTGAGAAAATTAGGGTGTGAAAAACGCATGGCACACAAAAAACTTAAGGGGCCCTGGAGCGGGCTCAACGGGACCCTATGGTCTTAACTGGAATGTAGAAACGGGAGAATAACAAAATGGAGAAAGTATCCCAAAAATGAAGATCGGATAAAAAAGAAACTATTTATTAACAATTTAGTGCACTAAAACTTCAAGGGGTCTTGTACCAGGCCCCTTGCAAGGGTGCCAGGATTTTAACTGAAATGTAGAAATGAGGCAGAAACTGAAAGGAGAATTCACACCAAAAACGAAGATCGGGTAGAAAAGAGGCATGTTATTAATAATTAAGTGCACTAAAACTTCAAGGGCACTGAACCGGGCCCTTGAAAGGGTGCAAGGGTGCCAGGGTCTTAACTGAAATGTAGAAATGGGGTAGAAACTGAAAGGAGAAATCACCCCAAAAACGAAGAAGATCGGATAGAAAAGAGGCATGTTGTTAACAATTTAGTGCACTAAAACTTCAAGGGACCCTGGACTGGGCCCCTTGCAAGGGAGCCAGGGTCTTAACTGCAATGTAGAAATGGGGCAGAAACTGAAAGGAAAATTCACCCCAAAAACGATGAAGATCGGATAGAAAAGAGGCATGTTATTAACAATTTAGTGCACTAAAACTTCAAGGGGTCCTATACTGGGTCCCTTGCAAGGGTTCCAGGGTCCTAACTGAAATGCAGAAATATGTCAGAAACTGAAAGGAGAATTCACCCCAAAAACGAAGAAGACCGGGTAGAAAAGAGGAACGTTATTAACAATTTAGCGCACTAAAACATCAAGGGGCCCTATACCGGCCCCTTGCAAGGGTGCTAGGGTCTTAACTGAAATGTAAAAATGGAGCAGAAACTGAAAGGAGAATTTGTCCCCAAAACGAAGAAGATCGAATAGAAAAAAGGCATGTTATTAACAATTTAGTGCACAAAATTTTCAAGGGGCCCTTTACTGGGCCCCTTGCAAGGGTACCAGGGTCTTAACTGAAATTCAGAAATGGATCGGAAACTGAAAGGAGAATTCACCCCAAAAACGACGAAGTTCGGATTGAAAAGGTGCATGTTATTAACAATTTAGTGCTCTAAAACTTCAAGGGGCCCTGTACCGGGCCCCTTGCATGTGTGCCAGGGTCTTAACTGAAATGCTGAAATGGGGTGGAAACTGAAAGGAGAATTCATCTCAAAAACGAAGAAGATCGGATAGAAAAGAAGCTTGTTATTAACAATTTAGTGCACTAAAACTTCAAGGGGTCTTGTACCGGGTCCCTTGCAAGGGTCCCAGGGTCTTAACTTAAATGTAAAATTGGGGTAGAAACCGAAAGGAGAATTTACCCCAAAAACGAAGAAGATCGGATACAAAAGAGGCATGTTATTAACAATTTAGTGCACAAAAACTTAATGGGTCCCAGGGCCCCTGACCCTTAAAAAATTAAAAATCTGAGCGTATGGTGCATCAGGGCCTGTCTTGGTGTAACCTCACCTGAATTTTCAGACCTCTACGTGCGGTAGATTTTGCTAGCCATCGCACACAGACAGAGCAATTTGTTATTTTATTAGTATAGATTTAAACATTTGGTTGAAATATTCACTCCTAATACAATAATATTTACTCACAAAAACCTTTCAAAAATGTCGATTAAGTGTAATTATTATTGTTAACAATTTAATTTTAGTTATTATTAATAACAATCTCTTCTACCTATGTGCACAATCTCTCCTACCCATGTGCGTGTTCTCTCCTACCCTGTGAGGAGAGATTGCGCAAAATAGTTTTCTTGGTTTTATTACTGCTGTTCTATTAAATTACAGTATAACAAGAAAATAACAATGGAAATGCATAAAAAACAAATGAAGTCAAAATTATTCATGCATAGTTTAGCAAAATATTAATATTTATATTTTTTATTATTATTCTTTTGAAATGTGCGCAGACTCTCCTCGCTTTACAATATGTGTTGTCCCAAATTTTAAAACTTCGTTAGTTTCTTATGGCTTTACATCGAAATCTTTTAAAGTTTAATTCATTCCGACCTGCATTATCTATTTTTAATCATCACCTGCTAATATCTTTTAAGGCGTTTTTTATTTACTTATCATTTCCTGTTCATATCGGCCGGCAATCTCTTTTCTTTTACTAGTTTCATTCGTATTATCGGCGTTTTACTCGAACCTGCCAACAGATGGCGTGAGGTGTCCAGACAGCCGTCATTACGACGTCACTGAGAACGAAATGCAGCAGAGATCGTTTCTGCGGGGCTGCCGTCAGAATATCAATGAAGAGGCGAAGGATATATAGCTGGTGACTTCGTTTGCTCTTGGCTTTTTCTCTTGTTTTTGTCTTGCCTTGTGCTGTGATGGTGTAGCATAATAAAACGGTGGTTCTTTTAGAACCAGTTTGTATGCTGGGCATACATGCTCAGTAGTTCCATCATGGAGGCGACATTTTTTAAAATAATAGTTCTATTTGTTTAAAGGCCGGAGTAATACCTGCTTCAAAAGCAATGGACGGAGTTTGAACTTTTTCGGCGTGATGGATGTGCGGGGTCGGTTTGTTTTTTCTGGAATTACTGTCCCTGGTTTAAAGTAAGATTTATAAAATTCTTTTGAGTTTCCGTGAATGTGATAGTTGCTGCGGTTAATTGACGAAAGTGTTTTTTTTTGAGGAATGAGTTGTTATCAGGTAGAGTTAGTCCCTGAGTTGTCTCCTCGGAAGTCAATTGTGCAACAGGTTTTGTTTAATAAAAAGTTTTATGGCATTCACGTAGCGGGGCAGGCCATGATGGTTAATGACGTTAGACTGGAGTTGCATCTCTTCTACTTTTTCTTTGCTTCCAATATAAACTTAACTTCTTTATTGTTCTTATATGAAACGTAGTTTGATAATATCTCTTTTTTCAAGTTTACATTTAATCGTTTCATGTTTTATATTATATTAAAATTTAAGAGATTATAAAGTATTAGCAACTTGTAAATGTAAAGTTAAGTATTTTGGAAATTGTTAAAAGCTATTTAATTGGTAAAAGTTTTTTTAGAGATGTTTAAATGTTAGTACCTTCACCCGATGAGTTCCGGTGATCTACATAATCTGTAAAGTTTAGAAATATGGATTAGTTAATATCCAATAGACTGTGATACTTAAAGTTCATTTATTTTTACAAGTGTTATGTTTTAATAAAGTTTATTTGTTTTTAACCACTTTGTATTCATTGAACTTTTCCATAATTTTAGAGCACACACACATTCGTTGCAATTTCTTTTCAGCCATTTTTACTTTTTTAACTCCATCTACTTAATTTGCATATCTAGATCTCTTCACGTTTCATACTGCGTAGCTGCTTAATTTTATCGTCTTAGATTTAGTGGGGATTTTCCTTTATAAGGAAAATTTCCCTAACAATAGGTTATGGGGTACCTTTTTAAAAACTATTTCCCTAACATTAGATTATGGGGGACTAGTAGGTTGAGATCTGTAGATTATGCCTTGTTAGGTTTAAGCTCTGGCACGGCCGGTGTGTTGTATTATGATGGATGTAAATTAGTTATCTTTCAGTAAATGGTTTGAAAATAGTTTTTAAATAAAGGAGGATATTTTATTGCTTGAATTATTAATGCAGGATTGTTAGTACAAATTTGAAGTGTGGTTTTTCGTTGTGTGCTGCGAAGTATTAGTGTCGCCCCATCTTTGAGTCTGAGTTAACCCTAGAGGGGGGGGCCGACATTTTGGTTTGAAGTTGTTTAAGCAGTAATTAAGTGGGTTTTTCTGATGAATACGTATGTGGTTTTTTTTTGTGTTAAAATGAAGAGAAAAAAAAGGGAGAGTTACCTTGAATAAGTTTTAAGCGGTGGATTGGTTTTGCTGTTTAGAGTTAGTTCTGGATTCCCGTAAGTTTTTGTGAATCTTTTGAATGGGCCAGCGTTGTTTTGGAAGTAAGGGTATTATGAAGAATTTCTGGCTTTGGGTTCAGGTTTTATTTCCCTCTTGCTTTTTCTCCCCCCCCCGCTCGTCCATCACGTATGCCGAATTTTTTTTTGATATGCGACCACCCTGCTGGACTGCGGAGGATGATTGGCGTGATTCTGCAACTGGCGTCTAGATGTTTCGCTGATGTCAACTTTTGGAATGAAGGTCAGAGGTCTACCCGCTAAGAGGTGTTTTCGAGCGTGGCGACCGTTTGTTTTGATATGGCGACCAGTGGAGCGTACCGGGCGATGTCTTTTATTTTCACTAAATTTAAGAACTGTTTAGTTCATATAGACTGGTTTGCAATATTGAGAAGATGGATTGCTCCTAGTGTACCGGACGACGTCATATGTCTTCACTGAATTAAAGAACTGTTGTGTTAGTTCATACAAAGAAAGACTGTGGTCTGCAATATAAAGAAGATGCATTGCTCCTGGCTCCTTATCATTGTTTGTGTTTTAAATTATATGTGTCTCTCTTTCAGGATATCGCGGTGTTTATAAGATTTTTCAGTGGCCGTTCATGGCTCATTTAAAAACATGAATAAAAGAGGAAAGGAAGGAAAAAAAAAGAGAATGCAGCTGTTAAATGTAATTTTATGATTAAATGATATTTTGGGGGTTTAAACTATAAACGTTTTAATAGGTATGCTTAAGAATTTAGAGATTCAGAGAATTTATTAAATGTAATATAAAGTGTAAATGTGATACTTGGTTATGCTTCACTAAAGAAATTTACTATGGTAATGTTCACCAAGTATATAGTTATTATTGGATATTGAAATTGTTTAACTGTTAACTTTATATTAATGGTAGTTATAGTATCAGGACTTGTAAGGTGAATCTCTATTTTTAAATGTTAAAAGTAAATGTTTTGGTAAAGTAGTTTAAATGAAATTAAAAAAAAAAAAAAAAAAAAAAAGGCTGCAGAATCTTTTTTGTTTTACTGGTATATGGAGTTCATTCCAACTCCGATAATCTTGTTGGACGGGTTGATTGCTGATTTGTATTTACGTATTAGTATATGAAATGTTTTTTTTTTCTCACAGGTGTTTAAATTTGTAGAACTGAACTGTTTTTAATTAGCATTTTTTTTTAGAATAAGAGTTTTTCAGTATAAAGTACAGTGATGTTTTATTACCCTCATTTCCAATGGCGCGGACAATTTAATTCCCGCTGGAATGTGGTTGGACCTCACGTTGGTTCATCCTCCGGGACCCGAGCAGCCTCAGGAAGCGCCTCGCGAGGTGCCATTGTAAATAGCCAGAGTGGTCTGCAGGGGGTAGTGGCCTTCGTGAGTGTTCTGGCCACAGGAAGGCCTTTCGCGGGCTTTTTTATTTTATTTCAGTAAGTCCCTCGTTATGATTACTGGAACTGCCACTTTTGTCCCGTCCGTGCTATTGGAAATCGAGCCGTATACTTTGTTTCATGCATAATTGCATTTTTCATTGTGCAGCATATTTTTTCTAACGAGGGGGAATCTTTAATGTCTGTAGCCATTTAAGGAGAGGTTTTTAATAGGTTGGGCTGACGTTAAATGAGAGTTCATGATTATTCCCTTTTATATATCTTTATAAGATTAATATTATACACCTAGATTGCATTGATAGTTATGTGAGATGATCATCTGAATTTGTCATGATTATTTTTATATGCAGTTTTTGAAAAAAAATTTAGCATTTCTATACATTTAATGGTATTTCAACTTTGTCTTCAAGAGTGTTTTAATTAATGCAGGGATACATCTGTTAAAGTTTTAAGACATTAGTAGGTGAATTTTAAAGGTAAAAGTTAAGGGGGGAATGTTTTTCTTTGGTTTCTTTTCTATTAACTTTTGTAGTTACTTAACTTTGAACGAGGCGGTCATGCTGGACCACTATCTTTGCCGTTCTTTGCGAGTCGTTTTCCTTGATATATACTACTTTGGAGACTCCCCTGCTTGGGCATTTTTTAGTTTCATTGTGTGTTAAATCATAAATGTTTCATTGTGATGCTTAAGTGTGGGGGACTTTTTGAGTATGTACTGTGGCAATGGATGGTGTGATCTGTCATGTCTTACAGTGAAATATTAAATCTTAGGGTTGATACAGGAGTTTTTTTTGAGAGGAAAGGCAAGGGAAAAAAAATGTTTTTTTGAATTTGAATTATATCATCTTGGTGTTTAGGAAATAAATGTAAGGTATCAAGTGTTTCCTCCTTATCTATATACAAAAATAGGCGCATGTTTACCAGAAATTGAAATTGACCAATCTTCTATGTTGTAATAATCATGTGAGCATAAAAGGGCATTCATATTTAGCTTGAATAAATATATATATATGATTAACTACCCTTTTCCATGAATAATTGTATTTTAAAGGAAATAGTTAATGGCTTTTTATAAAGTTAAATTTAAATTTTTGTCTAAGGAAAAAAAAAAAAAAAAGGTTATCGTACAAACCCTTTGCAGTAGGTCAACTAGTATTGTAAATAATTAGTAATGTAATTTAGTGTTAGTTAGGTAATTTTTAAAATTAGGTTAGTTATTTAGTAATGTAATTTAATGTTAGTTAGGTAATTTTTAAAATTAGGTTAGTTATTTAGTAATGTAATTTAGTAGTTTAGTGTTGGTTAGGTAATTTTTAAAATTAGGTTGGTTAATTAAGGTAGTAATTTAGAATTGTTGACCAATTGTTAAAAAAAAAAAAAAAAAAAAGGGCTTAGTGTTTTTTTTGCAATTAAAGGGTTTAAGAAAAAAAAGGGGGCTTTCTGAAATCTCAACGTGTTTGCTTGTCCCATGATTCAAATTAGTTATATTTATAAATTGTAGATCCCATGTTATAGTAGATCTTGATGTCAAGTATGGAGAGAGGTTACTCACCCTAGTTAATTATGGTGTAGACTGGTAAAATTAAATGTAAGGCTTGTAGGAAAGATGTAGAGGGTAACCCTTAAATGTAGGTTAAGTTAATTATGTCTCCTTTCCTAAGTTACAAGCGTTTGTCTACAAAGGGGGATGAGTTAGAATGTAAATTTTTTGTTACTCTCCAAGTTCTTAGCAGTAGCCATAGGGATAGGATTAGTTTTAAAGAAGTAGTATGAAACCCTGTACGGCTTGTTAAAATAAAAACATAGTTTTTAATGTTTTCTTGTGCTTGTGCTCGTTTGATAACTGTTTTCGTTCAATTTTTAGCAGTTATCTTTTCCTATGCATTGCATTTTCTGATCAATCATGCATGTATGGATCTTTTAATTAGTAGTGGTTACAAATACGATTATTCTAAAGAAGTCCAAGGCCTTGGCAGTTTAAGTATTTTGTAATTATACTACTTTTATCTTGTCTAAAATAGCATTGATAATATAAGGAGCATTTAGTTATATAATAGAATATTATATTTAAAGCACTAAGGGCTAAGAACGTTATTTTTGTATAAAATTAAAATGTGTTTTAGTCAAGTATCTTTTCTATAGTTGTCAAGCTCTGTTTAGAAACAGAAGTAGTGTTAATGAGATGTTTGGGATTATATGGGAATCAAGTGTCAGGTTGAAATGATCCCTGAAGTTGAACCTTGATTCATTTTAATCTTGAGGGCAAGTTAATTTATTTTTATTAAAGTAAATGTTTAAAGTTGAGGTTTTTCAGATTATAATATAATTCAGTTGAGCATGAATTTAATGATGTGATATAATGAATTGTATTAATGTTTAAAGTACATGATATAAGACCCTTATTGTTAAGCTTTGTTAATGCCACATGAAAACTGTTTTTCTTTTTATCTTTTACTATTGACAGTGTATCTTGGTATTATTATAAGTGTTTCAATATATAAACATCGATATTCAAAGACTGAATGGAGGGGCACATTGTTTGAGAACATATAACATATATTGACAAAGTTGTCATTTTTTAGTAAAGATATATATATGCATGTTAAATAAGTCTGTTTTTTTTATATATATAGTTATGTATGGAACTGTATGTCCATATATATTTGTTTTTCAGTTAGAAGAATACTGAATCTGGAGCTCATGGGTGTTGGTTTTATTTTTTTTTTTGCCTCCAGTCTTCGTCCTTTCTTGATTGGTGTTTCAGCAGTTGCTATGGTATAAGATCTGGTAAGTTTTGTTGGTGCTAGTTTGAGGATCATACCTAGTGGGGGATTTGATGTTCTTTTGTGTAAAGTCCATAAGAGGGGGGGCCATGTTGTCCCAAATTTTAAAACTTCGTTAGTTTCTTATGGCTTTACATCGAAATCTTTTAAAGTTTAATTCATTCCAACCTGCATTATCTATTTTTAATCATCACCTGCTAATATCTTTTAAGGCGTTTTTTATTTACTTATCATTTCCTGTTCATATCGGCCGGCAATCTCTTTTCTTTTACTAGTTTCATTCGTATTATCGGCGTTTTACTCGAACCTGCCAACAGATGGCGTGAGGTGTCCAGACAGCCGTCATTACGACGTCACTGAGAACGAAATGCAGCAGAGATCGTTTCTGCGGGGCTGCCGTCAGAATATCAATGAAGAGGCGAAGGATATATAGCTGGTGACTTCGTTTGCTCTTGGCTTTTTCTCTTGTTTTTGTCTTGCCTTGTGCTGTGATGGTGTAGCATAATAAAACGGTGGTTCTTTTAGAACCAGTTTGTATGCTGGGCATACATGCTCAGTAGTTCCATCATGGAGGCGACATTTTTTAAAATAATAGTTCTATTTGTTTAAAGGCCGGAGTAATACCTGCTTCAAAAGCAATGGACGGAGTTTGAACTTTTTCGGCGTGATGGATGTGCGGGGTCGGTTTGTTTTTTCTGGAATTACTGTCCCTGGTTTAAAGTAAGATTTATAAAATTCTTTTGAGTTTCCGTGAATGTGATAGTTGCTGCGGTTAATTGACGAAAGTGTTTTTTTTTGAGGAATGAGTTGTTATCAGGTAGAGTTAGTCCCTGAGTTGTCTCCTCGGAAGTCAATTGTGCAACAGGTTTTGTTTAATAAAAAGTTTTATGGCATTCACGTAGCGGGGCAGGCCATGATGGTTAATGACGTTAGACTGGAGTTGCATCTCTTCTACTTTTTCTTTGCTTCCAATATAAACTTAACTTCTTTATTGTTCTTATATGAAACGTAGTTTGATAATATCTCTTTTTTCAAGTTTACATTTAATCGTTTCATGTTTTATATTATATTAAAATTTAAGAGATTATAAAGTATTAGCAACTTGTAAATGTAAAGTTAAGTATTTTGGAAATTGTTAAAAGCTATTTAATTGGTAAAAGTTTTTTTAGAGATGTTTAAATGTTAGTACCTTCACCCGATGAGTTCCGGTGATCTACATAATCTGTAAAGTTTAGAAATATGGATTAGTTAATATCCAATAGACTGTGATACTTAAAGTTCATTTATTTTTACAAGTGTTATGTTTTAATAAAGTTTATTTGTTTTTAACCACTTTGTATTCATTGAACTTTTCCATAATTTTAGAGCACACACACATTCGTTGCAATTTCTTTTCAGCCATTTTTACTTTTTTAACTCCATCTACTTAATTTGCATATCTAGATCTCTTCACGTTTCATACTGCGTAGCTGCTTAATTTTATCGTCTTAGATTTAGTGGGGATTTTCCTTTATAAGGAAAATTTCCCTAACAATATGCATTATAAAATTCGACTTCGTTAAGGCAATTAAATTTGATGTTTAACTCATTATAAGGCAGAATCTTGATGAAAATGGATATGGAACTGTAATGGGATGGATATGGAAAATATCTCTAAGAAATTAACTGTTTAAGGGGGGCAGATTGCGTTAAGCAGCCAGAAAATGACCGTATTTAAAGCAGTACGAAAAACTCAGCAGTTTCTTAACCAATTAATGAAACGCAACATTTTTGTTTTTCTTTATTTTCGCACATTCTTATGGTTTGATACACTATTCAAATACACATATATTTAGTAATACAGTAGAGTGCCGATTATCGGAACTCCAATTAACCGAACTTCCAATTACCCGAACAGCCTATTTCTCTCTCTTTTTTTTAACCGTTTGGAAAAATGGTTATTGTTCTCGTCAGGGTAGGAAATCAAAAGCATATCTGAAGGTTTTCATTGGTTTAATCCGCATTTTATTCGTTTTCTGATGGGTCTATACAGTAATTGTAGGCAAAAAAGCCATCTCTACTTTGCGCAGTTACACGCGCGCTGATATTCAGATAAATAAAATAAATCAGTAATTTTGTCCTTGCATAATAAATCAACTAAATATAATGATATAGGTAATTTCTTACCTTTATGTTGTTGCTCAGCAATTCCTCGTATGAAGGATGGTCCGCATTTAAATCAGGTTCGCCGTATCCATTTGTCAGGAGCACCTGTTATCCCGCTTTGCTATAGTGTTTAATAAAAAAAAGGTGGAAGTTTAATGTTTTATCTTATTTAAATTGAATGCACTTCTGAGACATTTTCTTTGCTGATTAACTATTATATTATTAACACTTTAAATTTACATTTTAAGTTATATTTTTATATACCGCTGCTTTTTGCAGCAAAAATTTTTTTATTACATCTTTGCTGATCGAAATTTATAGATCAACTAAATTAAAAATAAGAATGTTTATTTTAGTCCTTTATACAGTTCGATGACGTGGAACTCTTGCATCATGCGTGGGCTGATATACGAACATATTTCATTTATTAATGTTATTGTTTATTCTGAATAGCATAATTTTGGAAGATATAAAGAGAGAGTTGATTACGCAATGATTTATTGCTACTAAATCAGTTTATTTAAGTATCATAATGTTTTTGTGTCCTTGAAAATTATTGCTTGTTTAATGTTTCGAAAATAGTTTACTGTCAATATCTGAGAGGGTTATAAATCCATCACCCTTCCTTAACCATCTCAGATGCATCCGGTAGTAGTTGCATGGATTCTCGATGTATGTGAAATTGAAGTTTGGCCAGTGGCTTGGTCAAACAATCCGCTATCATATCTTGTGTTGGACAATGTTAGCCATATTCCCACTTTTCTTATCAATTGCATTATTTCTTTATTTTTATTCAACTAAATATATTTTTTTTACCTTGAAACTTGTTTAGTTATGACTTACCTTTCATCTTTACAGCTAATTTATTTTTGTCCAATTGTGTAGCTATTTATTTGTTTTAATGAGAACTTGCATCGTATCATCGGACTTTTACATCGCGATGTTTTTCCAGCCGAGCTCTATCGTATATCGTTTTCGAACTGAGCGGTAACTCCGTTGGCCGGTAGGTGGCGTTGCCTGTCCACGAGTGCTCTTTTTCGCCTTTGGCGCGGCACGTGCCTATGCAAATTACTTTTTCCCACGTGCGATGGAAGGAGGGCGTTTCAGATTGCAGCTTCTCTGCGGAGCAGCTCTCGGTACTTGCCGATATAGATAAAAGGAACGGCGTGATAGCTGTTGGAGAACGTTTGTTTTGATACATGCTGGTCGTCTTTCTTTCTGTGTTTTGATGTCTGCCGCTCTGATGTTTATTTAACGGATATGAAGTTTGTTATTGAGTTTTACGTACGATGGAGTTGCTGAGAGAATGTTTTTAATCTTTGGATCTTCGCTAATTCTACGATGTTTTTCTTCAAGTTTAAAGATGAAATAGAGTGATGAATTCTTTTACGACAGGTGACATTTTTCGTTTGCATTTTGATTTAGAGTGAATATATTATGGCATGAGCTCCGGAGGGATTATCTTAAAGTATTGTTTTATTACGTTAATTTTTCTGCACGATATAAAGTTAATCAATATTTGTTTGTTTAATTTCAAACCCTTTATTTTTATACTATCGTATTTTATCATGAAAGAATTTTAATAAAGTTAAGTTTTCTTTTATTTATCTGGTCATCATTTCTTCTTACACTTACTGCATAAAAACAACCATATCTCTCTCTCTGCATATTTAGGGTTTTATTTTTCAGCGGATGCTTCTTATTGCAAAATTTTATATCTGCTTAGTTTTAGGATGTATTATTGAAGTGCTTTATAAAAGTAATAGATCATTTTTAAGCACTAGTTATATGAGTAGTCTCATATAACATTTTTTGGTTATGGGCATCTAATACCCACGCAGAGATAGTTTCTGTTTAGCTATGCTTTATATAGTGCAGTAAAGTGTAACTACGGCCCAAGGAGGATTAAGAGATAGTTTTATTAGGGGGGGCCGTTAGTTTTCGTACGATGACCGATAATTAGAAATTTTTTTTATAATTTCGTTTTTGAAGTGATAATTTGAAAAGAGAAGGGAAATAGGTTAGAATTAGAGTTTTTAAGAATTTTTAATACAAAATGTTTTAACTATAAATTTTTTTTGGCTGGTCCATAAAGTTTTTAAATTTGTAATTTTTTTTGGTTTAAGTATAAATTTTTCAAAATGATGATGCAGAATCAGATTCAGAAATTAAATGCTAGTAATTATGCCAATTGGCAATCTGATATGAAATATTTATTGATGGAAAGAAATGTTTGGGATATAGTGGCAGAAATAGAGAAACCTTCTGAGCTCAATGCAGATAGTAATGGTGTCGCCGATAAAGATACTAAAGATTATCATATTAGACAGAGATTAGCACTGTCTATGATTTATTTAAATGTGGAACCTAATTTCAGAAGAATTATAGAGGAATGTAGTGATCCAGTAAATGCTTGGAAAAAGCTCCATACTCATTTTTACCCAGACACAAGAAGCCGTCATATGCAAGTTTTCACTGAGTTATGTGAATGCAAAATTGCCAGTGGTGAGAGCATTAATTTATATGCTGCCAGGCTTTTACGAGTGGCGAACCAGCTTAAAAATATAAATAAAAAGTTTGATGACGTATATGTGACATTTCAACTATTGCGATTCTTGCCTCCAAAGTTTGATTCCATGGTACAGGCAATTCTCAGATGGAAAGAGGAGGAGTTTATTTTTAACGATGTGGTGACTTCATTGGTAGCCGAAGAAACCAGGCTTCAACTGAGAGAACGTGATCATAGTAAAGTGTATCCTGAAGCTCAATCATTACAGTACCAGAGAAAAGCTAGAAAGAAGTTGAGCTGTTATTTTTGCAAAAAGCCAGGTCACGTTAAAAGCCAATGCCATAGTTTCCGAAGGAGTATGTTATCCTGTAACAGAGATAGTTCACCGTCAGCCGAATTTTCATCTCATCGTGATACTTCATTAGTTAGATCCTTTAGCCCTCATAGTGATAAGAGAGTTCCACGACAATATACAAGATCTCCTGCTAAGCATCAACACAGTGATTCTCGTAGACTTGATGACAAAGTAAAAAGAGGCCGATCTAGAGACATTCGTCAGAGAAGTCCTGAACGTAAGTCCTATCTGTCGAGCAGTCCAGAACGTAAGTCCTATACTTCAGTCTTTTTGTCTCAAGCTAACTTAGTTGATGGAGATGCTGACTGGGTCTTCGACACAGCAGCTTCGCATCATTTTTGTAAAAATAGAGATCTTTTTATTGAATTTACCCCTTTAAATGATGAGCATATGGCTGTAGCCATTGAAGGTGTAACTTTTCCGATAGAAGGGTGTGGAACTATTAAATTAAAGTTTGGGCAAAGAATCTTAATGTTTAAAGATGTAATGTTTTCTCCTAAATTGAGGCGTAATTTAATATCTGGTCCTCGTTTAGATATAAATGGGGCATGTTTTTCTGGTGAGAGTGGCGAGGTGAAGATATCATGCAACGGACAACCCCTTTTTAAAGCCATTCTTAAAAATGGTGTTTACTATTTATACCCCAAAATTCCTAGCAAAGTTACTAAGAGAGTTAGTTTTGAAGCATCTTCTACCAGTAAGCATGATGATATGTATGTTTGGCACAGAAGGCTGGCACATGTTAGTCCTTATTTGATAGCTCATACATGTAGAAATACAGGTGCTAGGGGTTTGCCAAATTTAAGAGAGGGGGAATTTAAATGTGAATCATGTAAACTTAACAAGTTTAGGAGGACATCTTTTAAATCTAGAAATTTTATTCGATCCAAATCTCCATTGGAACTTTTGTATACTGATGTCTGGGGTCCAAGTCAGGTTGAGGGCAGGCAAGGAGAAAGGTATTTCGTTTCTATAATTGATGATTTTTCCCGTAAAACTTCTTTATACCCTATGAGAGAGAAGTCGGAAGTTTTTGAAATTTTAAGGCAACATATTAACCGTGCCGAAAGATTTTTGGGTAGACAGGTTAAGGCCATAAGATCCGACAATGGGGGAGAGTTTGATAATAACAAAATGGAAGAATTTTGTCTTGAAAAGGGAATAAATCATGAATTTACGAATACTTTTACTCCAGAACAGAACGGTATTGTTGAACGGTACAATCAGACTGTAGTAGATGGGGCTAGAACCATGTTAAAAGAAAGTGGCATGGATTTGAATTTTTGGCCAGAGGCAGTTCTCCACTTCACCTATGTTTGGAACCGTTTATGTCACAAAAATCAGACCAAAACCCCTTTTGAACTTTTTGGTAATTATAAACCTTCTGTCAGGCATTTAAAACCATTTGGGTGTTTGGCGTATGTTGGTGTCCCTCGTCAGAAACGGCAAAAACTGGATTCAAAGGCTAGTAGAGGATATCTTGTTGGCTACGCTTTTAGAACAAAAGGTTATAGAGTTTGGTTGCCTGATAGTGACAGAATTGTTGAGACCATTAATGTCTCTTTTAACGAACAAACCAGTTATAGGGATGCGCTAAATGGAGCAGTGCTGGGCGATACTCCAGGAGAGTTTCGGTGGGTTCCTGCTACTAGGAGTGATATCGAGGATGAAGACGTTGTTGAGGAGGTCAGAGCCACCACTGACAGCTCCAACGACTCCCTCGGATCATCTTCTAGGGCAGAGAGTGATGGTCAGGGGTCCTCTTCAGAAAGTGATTCCCCTAGTAAACCTCACACCACATTACGAGATACTCACTGGAGAAGAAAAGTTGTTCCCAGAAATACTGGTATTCGTAGGGATATTTATTATTTTGATATTGATAATGATTCTGATAGGTTAAGGTCTGCAAGGGAAGTGGAGGATTATTGTAAGGAGAATGATTTAATTTTTAAGCCTAATTTGTTTGATTTTAAAGGGAGCAATACTTTTGAGGGAGTAGTTTCTGAACCTAATGTTAACTCTAATGTGAATATTTGTCAGTCACAATCTTGACTATATGACCCAGTTATTCCTAGAACTTACAAACAAGCAATAAAATCTGATCAAAGGGATGAATGGCAAAAAGCTATGAAAGAGGAGATAAATACTATGTATGATAGAGGCGTATGGCATTTAGAAATTTTACCTTCAAACATCAGCCCTGTAGGTTGTAGATGGGTGTACACTATAAAGAAAGATGACATGGGGAAAATTGCCAGGTTTAAAGCCCGTTTAGTAGCTCAAGGGTTTAAGCAAATTAGAGGAGAATCCTATGAGGAAACTTTTAGTCCCGTGGTTAACTTTAGTGTCATCAGGTTTTTCTTTTCTTTATTAGTATCCTTTAAAGGCTGGTTACACCCCCAATGTGATGTCAAATGTGCTTATCTTTATGCTCCTCTTACTGAAAATGTTTATATGTCGCAACCCCCGGGTTTTGTTGAGGTTGGTAAAGAAAGTTTATTTTGTAAGTTGGATAAAGCTATTTATGGTCTACATCAGTCGGGTCGAGTTTGGTTCTTTGAGATAAACCGTGTTCTTTTGGAGATTGGGTTTAAGAAATTAGAGTGGTGTAACTGTGTTTACGTTTTAGACTCGGATTTAGTGTTATTATTGTATGTTGATGATATTGTTTTATTTGGGAAGCATCAAAGGATTATAAATAGAGCTTTAGAACTTTTAAGCAAATATTTCGATTTAAAGGTCTTGGGAAAAACTAAGAAGTTGCTTGGTGTGGAGTTTGAGGAAAGTGATGAAGGCTTGCGGATTCACCAGCAATCCTATATTAAAGATGTTTGCAAAAGGTTTGAGTCGTACAGGTTTCCCATTTCCTCCTTACCCATAAGCAAGGGCTCTGTTTATTCTAAATCTGATTGTCCTAAGTCTGAGGAAGAGCGTAGAGAGATGTCACAGTTACCATACAGAAGTGTACTGGGTTGTTTGTCCTTTATTGCTAATAGATCCCGTCCCGATATTTCATATGCGGTAAATATAATGAGTCAATTCCAATCAGATCCAGGAATGACACATTGGTATGGCTTGCTTAGATTGTTAGGATATGTCAAACATACTATTGATATGACACTTAATTTATCTTGTACAAAACCTCAGTTGATAACTTTTTCTGATGCAGATTTTGCTGCAAATCGAGATGATAGGACCTCGCTGGGTGGTCAAATTGTATTTTTAGGAAACTCTCCCATTTCTTGGCGAACATTTAAAGAGAAAAGTGTGAGTTTGTCAACTATGGAAGCTGAGTTTATTTCAATGACCGAAGCGACAAAAGAACTTCTTTGGTTTGACAGGATTCTAAGTGAATGTTTTTGTAGAAAGGTTGTCACTGGGGAAAAGATTAAGTCAGTTTTGTATGTAGATAATAGGGCTACTATTGATTTTGTAAAATCGCCTATTGAGAATCATAGAAGTCGTCATATCGATGTTAAGCTGTTCTTTGTACGGGATCTGGTTGATAAGAATACTTTTGATTTACTTTTTGTCCGCAGCAAGGATAACCTTGCTGATGTCTTCACTAAGCCGCTCACCAAGTTTGAATTAAAAAGATTTATTGAGCATATCTTTAGATAATTTTGAAGTTTTGTATTTCTTGAAATTTACTGTTTTTGAATTATAATGTATATATATTTTTTTTATATTGTTGGTATCATATATATATATATACTTTTCTTTACGGTTTTTGCTTGGTGGACATTTAAATCCCGCCTGAATGTGGTGATACTTCTCGAGGTCCATTTCCGGGTGTCCGAACGGCCCCAAGGAAGCGTCTCGCAGGGGTGCCACTGTAATCTGTCTGAGTGGCATCTGGGGGTGGATTTTCGAGTTGACCATTGCCACAGGAGGGTCTTTTCGCGGGCAGGTTAACTTTTATTTTTGTAAGTCCCATTTTGATTATGTTAATATATGGAACTGTCACTAATTCCCGTCTACCTTGCAAATTACCAGCAGATTTAAAGATTGTACTTTTTGATGGAAATATATGTGTTTGAATTTATTGGGGTTTATAGATTTATGTATAAGAAAAATTTAAATTTTTTTTTTTTGCTTGGGCATCCCGGGAGCCTAGGCAGAAATGTATAAATATTCGTATGTTACAATGGTGGATGTTGAAGGATTCCTTTTTGTTAAAATAATGGTTTAAGTATAGTGGTTCTATCAAAGTGTGAAAAATCCCTGATCTAAATAATTTACAATATTGTTACAGGTTCCTTGTCTCTATGTGAGAATATGAGTTGATGAAATCGTGGCGCCACGTAAGGTTATATGAAAGTTGAATGTATGAAATGTATGAAATGTATTGTATTCTAAGTTTTTTTTTGTAGGTACCTTGTAACTTTAATTGTAATCACTAAATGTCTTATAGACATGTGGAAGAAAATCTGGTATTGACAGCTATTGTTGTAAAAATATTTTTGATTATATTAAAAGTTGTCTAATTGTATTACAGCTCACATAATGTCGTACGGACATGTGGAAGATTATCCTGTTTCGGCACCTACTTTTGTAACTTCTTTTCGCATTTAAATGTCATGAATTTGCATAATATTTGCTTAATTTTTGAATTTAATTTAATTTTTATAGATTTTTGTTTGGAAATTGAAAATGTTGGCACTGTTTGTCTATCTCTGGTGATAGTATGAGACTGGAATTGCTATGTTGAAATGGTTTTTGATGTTGTTGAGATTTTTGATATTTTGAACTGTTTTGGAAGTTCTGTCTTTCTTGAGTCATTAAATTTTGGAATTTGATGTTGAATTGTTTTTAAGAGTTGAATTGTTAATTGTTTTAAAGTTTGATGTTGTATAATGTTTGTTGTAGAATTGCTATTTAATTGAAATTTTGGAATTTTGAATTGAGTTGCTGGTTGATTTTATTGATATTGTTAAAATTGTGTTGTTAATAGTGATATTGTTATTGTATGATACAAACTTTTATTTTACAGTGAAATTACATGGATTGTTAGTCGCTCTGGTGCTCATGTTTTTCGAATTTACTTTTAGGTAGTTTTCGCAGGTAGTTTTTGTTTTATTAGACTTGTTTCTGTTGACTTTAAGTTTTTTTTTTTTGACATGTAATTGACTTTGCCTTCTTGGTATTTGGTAGCATTGATAAGAGGGGGGGCATTTGTTAGCCATATTCCCACTTTTCTTATCAATTGCATTATTTCTTTATTTTTATTCAACTAAATATATTTTTTTTACCTTGAAACTTGTTTAGTTATGACTTACCTTTCATCTTTACAGCTAATTTATTTTTGTCCAATTGTGTAGCTATTTATTTGTTTTAAAGAGAACTTGCATCGTATCATCGGACTTTTACATCGCGATGTTTTTCCAGCCGAGCTCTATCGTATATCGTTTTCGAACTGAGCGGTAACTCCGTTGGCCGGTAGGTGGCGTTGCCTGTCCACGAGTGCTCTTTTTCGCCTTTGGCGCGGCACGTGCCTATGCAAATTACTTTTTCCCACGTGCGATGGAAGGAGGGCGTTTCAGATTGCAGCTTCTCTGCGGAGCAGCTCTCGGTACTTGCCGATATAGATAAAAGGAACGGCGTGATAGCTGTTGGAGAACGTTTGTTTTGATACATGCTGGTCGTCTTTCTTTCTGTGTTTTGATGTCTGCCGCTCTGATGTTTATTTAACGGATATGAAGTTTGTTATTGAGTTTTACGTACGATGGAGTTGCTGAGAGAATGTTTTTAATCTTTGGATCTTCGCTAATTCTACGATGTTTTTCTTCAAGTTTAAAGATGAAATAGAGTGATGAATTCTTTTACGACAGGTGACATTTTTCGTTTGCATTTTGATTTAGAGTGAATATATTATGGCATGAGCTCCGGAGGGATTATCTTAAAGTATTGTTTTATTACGTTAATTTTTCTGCACGATATAAAGTTAATCAATATTTGTTTGTTTAATTTCAAACCCTTTATTTTTATACTATCGTATTTTATCATGAAAGAATTTTAATAAAGTTAAGTTTTCTTTTATTTATCTGGTCATCATTTCTTCTTACACTTACTGCATAAAAACAACCATATCTCTCTCTCTGCATATTTAGGGTTTTATTTTTCAGCGGATGCTTCTTATTGCAAAATTTTATATCTGCTTAGTTTTAGGATGTATTATTGAAGTGCTTTATAAAAGTAATAGATCATTTTTAAGCACTAGTTATATGAGTAGTCTCATATAACAGACAATAACGAAGATTTAGTATACCGTCTTCTTTCATCTCTTTTATTGCGTGGTAGCGCACATCGATGTGTTTTGTGCGCTTTGAGAATTTTTCATTGTCCACCATTTTGATGACGCTCTGGTTATCTTCGTACAGTAACATTGGTAAATTTTGTTTTAGATCTAGGTCGTCTAACAGTTTTATTAGCCAGGCAATTTCCTGTTCTGCACTAGCTGCTGCAACAAATTCAGCTTCCGCTGATGAATAGGCTATGCAATTTTGCCTTTTGGTGTACCATTGTATGGGACTATTTCCCAGCATGAATATGTTGCCTGTTGTGGATTTTCTCGATCTTGTGTCCCCCGTCCAGTCGGAGTCAGAAAAACCGATGAGTTTTGGTTCGTGTTTTGTACTCAATGTGAGTTTGAGGTTTTTCGTGATATTTAGATAGTTTATTATCCGTTTCGCGGCGTTCCAATCTTTGAAACGTGGAGTTTCACACCTTCTGCTGAGGATATTGACTGCGGCTGAAATATCTGGGCGTGTAGTGGTTCCTATGTACAACAACGATCCTATCGCTTGTCTGAATTTCGTATTGTTCGGCATTAAATTTTCGTCGTCCTCTAATTTGTGAAAACCTGCATCCATGGGATTGCTTACAGGTTTTGCGTGTTCTAAATTAAATTTTCTTGCGAGTACTTCTATTTTTAATCTTTGATTCAATTTATACCCATTTTCTGTTGTAAAAAACTCCTTTTATTTTATTTATGTAATCTAACGATTCGTATATCTCTTTTCTTTTCTGCCGCTAGAAGGCCTTTCGTGTTTCCATGGAAGTAGGTTTTGATAGTATATAGACATTCTAAGATGTTCTATGATGTTCTTTTGTAGTTGTGTGTTGATTGTGTTTTGTAACAGTGATGTCTGCCGTTTTGTCAATATAAATGTTTATTTATTATGAGAAAGATGTTGCTGCATTATTCATTTGATGGTCATTAGTCTTTAGTTTTACTACAACCCAATCCTGCGCTACTGAGAAAAGTAAGCATGAACTTCATTTGTTTAAACAAGTATTATATAATCTATATTCTGTTTACTGTTTATATTAAGTGAAAGTTCGTCAAAATGCTTACAGATCATGAGACTGAAGCTCTAATATATTATTAATACTGATTTGAATTGTTTAAAATAAAATAAAACATTAAATAACATTTATTAGCTGTAGTAAAACAAAAACGCATGACAAATTATTAAACAAACAAAATGGCATCCTTGAAAGAGAATAATATTACGAAATTAAGTAATGACAATTTTCCCATTTGGAAAGTTAAAATGCAAATGATTCTTATAAAAGAGGATTTATTTGATGTAATTGAAGATGAATCTCCAGAAAATGCCAGAAGATGGTAACATGAATGAGCATATCGCTCAAATGTTCGAATTAGTGGATAGGTTAAAAGCTGTTGGTGAGGAAATAAAAGATGATCATATAGCGGCATTGCTTTTAGTCTCAGTTCCTAAATCTTACGATAACTTGATTGTTGCCATGGAGGCGCGACCTGAAATCGAAATAAATTCCCAATTAGTAAGAAATAAACTGACAGACGAGTACAATCGTAGAATGGAAATGAATAATGATCGTGGAGTTTCACAAGTCTTTAAAACGAATGTTTTTAAACAAAATCGGCCTAAAAATGACAAATTCTGTTCCCATTGCAGGAAAACAAATCATTGCCGAAACGAATGTTATCATTTGAACAACAAACCTTTTCAAAATCGCAATTGGAATAAATCTTATTATCCATTACAAAGTAAAAATAATAAGAAACAAAACGTTGATCTCAGAAGATCCAATTTTATCTCCATGACAACGAATGATAAAAATATGAATCAGAATAAAGTCTGTATGCAAAGCATCGGACAAAATTTCAATTCTAACCAAGATTGCAAACGATCTAGTGAGAGAAAAATAAAAGAAATAAAAACTCAGGATACAACAGCTCGCGATAAAAATCCATTAAATAAAAATGATCAAATGAATCGAGAAGCTAATTCTGTCTTGAATAATGAAAATAAAAATACTGAAGAATACACTTTAAAACTTAACTGTAATTTAATGCAAAATTTTAAAAGGGATTTCTATATAGATAGCGGTGCAACACAACACTTAGCTAATGACATAAATATGTTTACAGATTTTGATTCGAACGCGGAACCTGTGAAAATTATTATTGCAGATGGGAAAAGTTTATTTTCGCAAGGAATCGGTAACGTTCACATTTCAACAAAATTGTCTGACGGATATAGTCATGATGTTATTCTAATTAATGTATATTTCTTACCTGAATTAGAGTGTAATTTAATATCGGTAAAAAGAGTTACTGAAAAAGGATTTACAGTTACATTTAACGAAAGCAAATGCTTCGTTACAAAGAATGAAATTACGTACTTAGAATCAGTTTCAAGTAATAATAGTCTTTATAAGGTAACACAAAATGAATGTACAGGGAACAGCAAAAACCAAACGTTCGCTTTGAAATGCAGAAATGTAAACTGCATTAATTTATGGCACAAACGCCTTGGGCACCGAAATTCAGATGCTATTAAGCAACTTGTGAGAGAAAATCTCGCTGATGGCATCGAAGTTGATAATTGCGAAAAAGGTAATAATTGCGAAAATTGTATTAAAAATAAACTTTCAGAATTTCCCTATCCGAACGAATCAAAGTTCAAAGCAAAGAGTCCGCTTGAGCTTGTGCATAGTGACCTATGCGGCGCCATGAAAACAACCAGCGTCCAGGGGCGCGCCGACCCAGTGTGCAAAGTGTGCACCGCACACAGGCGCCAGAATACTAAAGGCGCCAAATATTTTAGGCGAAGCTGAAATATTTGAATTTTTTTTATTTAATTTAAATTTATTAAACTCGAAAGTGGTTTATTTCTGATACATTTATGAATTTATTTTTATTTTAAAAATATATATAATTTGCAGATGTTTTTCAGCGGCGTAGCTTTAGGAGGGAGGGGGGGGGGGGAGTCTCAAGCCGAAAGGCGCCAAGGTGTCGAAAGATAAGTTGAATGTTAATGGCCGAAGGGCGCCACATAAGTTTTAACGGCGCCTTCAAGCGACTGAAATACATTAAAAAAAAAGAAGCTAGAAACTTTACAAATTCGGAAAGGGAACCGCGAATGCCGTGTTTTGGCATCCCTGCTCTAGATCAGGCTTTTCCAACCTTTCCGAAAACAGGATGCGCATTGCAGCTGGTGGCAAATATGGATGGACTCCATTATTCAAATGATTGAAAATATGTAACACTTGTATCTTATTGTAGTATTGGTAGCGATAGACATACTGACGATCAGGGCTTAATTTCTAACAAAAAAGTACCGGAGCCCTAGTATTTTGCGGTACCGCTACTAACAACCGTACCGTTTCCCCCCCCCCCCCCCTGTCACTCCAATCTGCATATTTATATATCGTACATTATTTGCAAAATTTAAAGCATTTTTTTTATTTAGCAAAATAAAACTAGTATGTTGTGGCCATCACAAAACTTTCTTCTATCTCATACATGTCAATGCTTCAAAATTCGCTATCACGGTGCCAAATTAAATGGCAATCTGTGCTCATCATGAGAATTCTAAAAAGATGAAATTCCGTGCATTAGTTCTCGAGGTGTCACTGAAATCGTGTAAATCCAGCAAAATGCAGCAATGCAGCGCCACCTATTGGGTTATTTACACCCGAACCTAATTATCATCAACTTATGTCAACGTCTAACTGAATATGAAGTTTGGGGAAAATTCGTGCATTAGTTCTTGAGATAGAGCTATTGCGCAAATCATGAAAAATGCAGCATAGAAGCGCCACCTGTTGAGCGATTTACACCAACACGTAGTCAGCATCATTTCATATCAAAGAGTAACTGAATCTGAAGTTTGATGAAAATGTGTCCATTCGTTCTTGAGATAGAGCCGAGGATAGAGCTATTGCAGAAATCGTGTAAATCCTGCAAAATGCAGCCTAGCAGCGCCACCTGTTGGGCGATTTACACCAAAACGTAAACAGCATCCATTTATGTCAAGGACTAACGGAACCTGAAGTTTTATGAAAATCCGTGCATTAGTTCTTGAGATACAGCTATTGCGGAAATCGAAAAAAATGCAGCAAAGCAGCGCCACCTGTTGAGCGATTTACATCAAAAACTAATCAGCACCAATTTTCATCAGGGACAGAGTTGGGCAGTATCGAAAATACATGTATTTGAAATACATTTTCAAAATACATTTGTATTTTGTATTTTAAACAGACTAAAGGAAAGTATTTTGGTAATGTATTTTGAAATGATTTTTCCAAGTATTTTGTATTTTAAAAATACTCAAAATACATTTCTGTCGATTTCAAGCAGCTTTTTTTAAACCGCAAAATCTAAGATTCACAAAAGCAAAATACGTGCCTGACTGTTTTGTTTCGTCTTAGGATTATAATGAATGCATCTGCTCTGCTGAAATATTTTTGCTGAATGATTACAAAACGTTCTAGTTTTTATAGTTCTAACGTTGCTATGAGAATGAAAAATTACTGTGTGATAAACAGGAAGAATCATTTAGAGTTTTGCTGTGTATTCTAAATACCATAGAAATATACTGCAGTTAGTTATTTAGGAGACTCATGAAAGAATGACTCAGCCCCCGCTGGTAATGTATTAAGTGAATTAATTATTTGCGATAATACAGTTGCGCTGTATTAGGCGGGAATTTTTTAAAAAATAATTTCTGTTGATAATGTTGTTAAAAAGTTAACGCATTATGCATGTGTAAAACAAGGTCTACTTTTATAAGTGGAACTTTTCAAGCCACAACTAACTTTAAAACTCATTTAAAGATAAGATTTTTGGTTTTATAACGGTTATGCATTGATTGAAACATTATTTTTTATAGCTCCTTTGTATTCATTGTATTAATGTTCAGGTATAATTTACCCCACTCGTGATATTTATTAAATGGAGAATGAATTTTATTACATAAATATAGTTCTATTTATTGATGTATTTATTATTACAAATAGAGTATGTATGTGTTTAAATACAGTTTTACAATATAAATGAATGAGATATTCAATACGTTATGAAAATTTAAAGTCATTTTAATAAAATCACTTATTCAAGATTGATGAAATTTTAAGACAGACCACGACGAAGAGCGATGCATTGATTACAGGCACTTTTAATTTATTAAACTCTAAAAGATCATTACTAAAGCTCACTACTAAAAGAAAAAAATAAGAAAAAACATTATTTGGTGTCACTTCCGCATATTATGATATTCCTAGGTCTTAAACAAAAACATTTAGCATGTTGTTTATTTTATATTTCTCTTTAAATTATTTCTTATTTTTTATTCATGTGAAGCACTCATATTTGAGTTGCAGTGATCGAGGCATTAATGAATTATCTATCTATCTATATCTACATATATATACAGGCTTCCAGCAAAGGGGGTTATGCAATTCGTGTATATCCATGCATAACTCTTGAACTGATGCTACGATTTTCAATCTCGCTCATTCTTCCTCTACTTTTTTTTTTTTTTTTTTTTTTAAGAAAGGGTTTAGTTTGAAGGTGATAACGTTTCGATTTCAACAGGACAATACTATAAACCTTGTTTTGGTTTTATAAGCATTAACTTTCGTAAAAATGAAGCTATCATCACGAAATTTTAATATATCATTCATCGTGTACTGCACGTCAAAATGAGCGATATTAAATAGCTAAGGGAATTAAGTAAAATGAACGTGAATTACTGTTCTGCACCAAGTAAGTAACCAGATTTTACCCGAACGCACATCAACCAGAGATGCCGTTTGGGTCAGGTTAAAGCTCATTCTTTCATTGTGGGTCGGGTTCGAGTTGGTTTGACCCTAATTCGAGTTCTGGTCTGTTCTAGTTGACACTTGCGGGATGGGTTTGAAACAGTGCTGAAATCGTAAGAAAAAAGTCACGGTTTCCTGCGTATTCAGTTCCAGCTGAAAAAATTGCACTTTTAAAATCCTTAATAAGAGTTGTCGGGAGGGGGGGGGGGGGGGGAATCTATGTTCTTAATATCCTCATCTGAGCAGTCTCTCTTAGGCTGTGAAAACAGAGGTAGGCGCTGTAACTTTATTGATTAAACAGAGAGTGTACAGAGCTTCTTAAAAATAATCCAGGTGGTATACGGCGTATATCTCCGTATATCCTCCACTACATCGCTGGTTTGTTAACCTATTTTAAAAATAAACTTCACTATATTGTTCAAAATGAAAAAAACTATTATTTTGTCCAACTGTTACTACGCAAACATACACGGCCCGAAATAACAGGTCTCGGCCCGAGCCCAACCCGTAGAAAAATCTTTTTAGCCCGTCCCGTCCTGTACAAAAAAAAAAAATAAATAAATAAATATTGGCACAGCCTGGTATAAAAGCTAAAAGTTCGGCCCGATTCCAGCTCGTACAAAACCTTGAATAACCCGGTCCAACTGAATTTCAACAAAATATTGATTTTTCGCCAATATGATTAAAAATCGTCTCGTATGAGGAATTCTGACAAAAAATACTTATTTTAGCTTTTTTTCATGTTTATACTTTTCATTTTTAAGAAAACATGCTGGACTGCTATATTTATCTTTTAAATGTATCTGTATTTGTATGGAAAAATCTTAGTTATCATGTAAAATCTAATCCACATTCCATGGTGTGGAGACTTAAATATATGAAAAATGCTATAGCATAAAATCTTCCAAGACGGAATCGACAGGAAAGGAGAATATCCGTTATAGACAGGTTTCGTTCTTAGCAGGTACATAGTTTGTTGTAAATGTATTCTTTTTGCGCGTGTTATTATATTCATTTTGCATGGATCAACACATTTTTCAGTTTTACACATGATTCGTCTTAGGCAGGTTCTTTTTCACAGTTTCTTTTTCTGTGCTTTAACTTCATTGCCTAGAGATACTGTATGTACTATTCTTTAAAAATAATAAATTTACCAATTTAATTGTAGAATAATGGCGATTTTTAAAAATATACATTTTGTGCAAAAACTGTTGGGCCGTGCCAGATTTTACTGATTTTTGCATAGGCCAGACCGGGCAGGGAGGGCCAAACATTTTCATACGTGTTGGGTCGGGACCGAGCTTGAAAAAAATTTTGGACAGTGCAGAGCTCTATGAAGAATGAAGTTCAGAATCTTGATTATCCCCACCAGTTCTTTTTTATTGTAAATTTTGCCATATTTTATCAGGACGTTTTCTTGATCCAATTAGGCCAAATTTTCTGTTATGAAAAACCGATGATAAAAGATTAAAAATTCTGTATAAGATGCTCATCCCCAAGGGACTAAGCCTCGATTCAGCCCGTAAAAAAAGAAGTCAGGCCCGGACCGGAAAGAATGATGTCGAGGTCCTGACCGGCCCAAGCCTTCAGAAAAACATAAAACCCGTGCCTGACCCGGAAAGAGTGAAATCCAGGTCCGGCTCGATCAGAGTGTTCTGAATGAAAATTGACCTGCCAGGCACGGCCGGTGCAGACCTGTAACCTTATGCCCAAACTTTTAAAATTTTAAATGTATTTTGTATTTTCAATGTATTTTGAAAATACATGTATTTTGTATTTGGATATTTTAAAATTCGAAAAGTATTTTGTATTTTGTATTTTAGGTTCTAAAACTAATGTATTTTGTATCGAAAATGACTTTTCAATGTATTTTGTCCAACTCTGATCAGGGACTACCTGAATATAAAATTTTATTAAATTCCGTGCTTTAGTTCTTGAGCTAGAGCGCCCACAAAATTTGTGTCACACACAGACAGACTCACAGACAGACATTTTGTAAAAACATGTTTTTCGGGTTCTCCGACCCCTAAAACGTGTAAATCCGTCGAAAACCGGAATTCGAAAATTTTCATGAATCCAATACTTTCCTCTTCTAAAGATAGAAGAAAGTAAAAATTAAATAATATCTATCAGCATATACTTGGCTGTCAACTATTCCACTTTCTAGTTATCACTCCTTTTAAATAGTAATCTTTGCCTAATTTTAATGTTAATTAATTGCAGAATTCTTCGATTAAATATGTTAAGGATTATGATTCGGAAATAGTGTTAACACAAAAAAGGATAGTTTGCAGATACGCATTTTTAAGAAAAAAAATAAAATGAAATTTACCGAAATTAATATTTATTTGCTGAAAAATGGACTAATGTTTTTCAATTTCCTATAAAAGGTGCATATCTTAAACTATTATCGATTTCTTCTGATTAGCAGTAGCAATCTTTTGTGGTGAGTCCCTGAAAATCAGATTAGATTAAAAATTTGACACAGTTATCGGAAAGATTCGGTGCTTTTATACAAAAAAGGGGAAACACTGCTTGATTGCTTTCTATCAGAATAACTATACATGGCAATTATATCTACTTACAAATGAAATTGACTTCGTAAATCTGCAGAGCAGAACCTTAGCAGGGGCAATGTTCATGATACAAAATAAATAGAAAAACCACTAACGTGTCTTTTATACTCGTACGCAATAGAAGACAAAAAACCTGAAACTGATGCTCGTTGGCTAAAAACAGAAAATATTCTTTTCAGGTTAGATATGATATCTAAATATTAGAAAAAAAGCCAATAAAAAATTACCCTACTGTCACAAAAGAAAATCGAATTGAAAGCAAATTCATCGTTCAGTCTCTTCAGTGGCGCCGTATCAACACGTCGCCGACATAAATATGAATGTAATTAATTTGAAATAGAACAACGTGATTTCTGTTTTCCCTTCATTTTGATCAAAATAGCATTAAAATGATTTAAAATAGAATATAACACGTAATTTTGAAGGAGGAAAGGTTTTTTTCCCCCCTATACATGAATAAATACAATTTTGAATGTAATTGTATTGCACAATGATAAAGCAACATAAGCCCCAGGTTATGCACGGTTCCCATGTAAATTACCGAAAAAAGCACAAATTAATCGGCTACATATAACTGAAACAATAAATAAGTAAAACAGGATATAATTTAAAATGCAATGCTTAAAAAAAATTAAAAGCGCCATTCGATTCCAAACCAATTTAATAGTCACGCCTATCATTTTATGCTTTTACGCATAAAAACGAGCCCATGAATATGTAAGAAAGTTTCATGTTGTTCAGGAGGTAAAAATATTTTTTAGAACAACTTCAAACTGAATTACGTTTCATGGAAATTTCAATTGTATTTATTAGATTTGCTTTGAACAAAGAATAATCGGTCAAGTGCGAGTTTCACTCGCGTACAAAAAGTTCCGTACAATAAATTTAAGCGTTGACTTTGTAAAAAACTTGCCATTGTTCTATTAAATATTTATCAATAATTGAATTCAATTGGAATGAAAAAGGGTGACTATTTATCGTTATGATTCGCTTTACCTAAAACAAAGACCTTGTACAAAGTTTAAAGTTGACATTGTGACAAATGCGCCTTGAAAGGATGTTGCAAAGTTGCATCGCCGCCTTGATCTGTGATGCCTTTATCTAGAAAGGTTATTAATTAATATCTGCTAATTATCCAATATCCTTTTTGAAAATTATTATCAGCAATCCTTGGATGATTTCGTGACGATGAGTACCTCGAACTCCCCCTAATTTCCTCACTGAGCGCCCGCAAAGTAAAGTTTATGTATAACGGAAAAGTGCGATTTTCTGGAAAACTATATGACCTAGGACAGGGTTGGCGAACCTATGGCACGCGTGCTAGAGTTGGCACGTAAGACAATTTCTCTGGCACGCGAAAAAATAAATTTTATAATTATTATACAGATGAAATTTAATTTCTATTATAATGAATAAAATTTTGTTTCATACGGACAGACTATCACAAATAAGGCAATTATTTTTGCATGAAAAGAATTTTCTTTTCTTGCGATGTTATGCAGCGTTTGCCACATGTATTTTGCCCTTCTGTATGATTTTTATAATGCTGTATTTTTCAAATTAATTTTTTTAGACAGTCCCTTCAGTAAGATGGCAAATGGATCCAATTTCATAGATGCCAATGTCTCCGGAAATTCCGGAGTTTCTCCGGAAATGTAGGATAAAATACGGAAGTACGGTAATAAGGTAGAAAATACGGAAATTTGAGGCAAAAAAAATCGCGAATTTCTTCGATCGATCGCAGCAAAAAATCACGAATTTCGTCAATCGGTCGTTGAAGTACTCGTATATCGCGAAAATTGTCTGTTAGTCGATAAAACCGCGAATTTCTACAATCGCTCGTGGCAGAAAATCGCAAGTTTCGCCAACCGGTCTTTAAAAAAAGTTGCACCTTTTGTCAATCATTCGCTGCAAATAATCGTGAAATTCATCAATAGATCGTTGATAAAAATCACAAATTTTTTTACTCTCCGAAAAAAACTCTAATTTCGGCTGTCAGCCGTGGCAAAATTGCGTTAATCAATTAAGGAAAAAATATCCTAAAATCTGATAATCGGCCAAAGATAAAAATCGCGAATTTTGTCAGTCACTCGCTGTGCTGCAAAAAAATCACGAATTCCGTTAGTCATTCGCGGCAAAAAATTGCTGTTTTGGTCAGTCAGTCGTGGCAAAAATCGCTGTTTTCGCCTGTCAGTCGCGGCAAAAAATCGCTGTTTTCGTCAGTCGCGGCAAAAAATAGCGCTTTTCGTCAGTCAGTCGCGGCAAAAAATCGATGTTTCGAAAATATAAGGCTTTCGGTTCTGAAAGTTGAAAAATTCGGTCATCAATCCGAAAATTCGGACATAAAAATAGCGCGAATTTCAACAATAATCAATTTCCTCAATCGTCCGTAAAAAAATCGCCAATTTCGCCGAAGGATCGCGGGGAAAACGCGAATTTCGTCAAACGATCGCGGAAAAAAACCCCGAAAATTTCGTCATAAGATCGCAAATTTCGTCAAAAAGATTGCGAAAAACAGCAAATTTCGTCAAAAAGATTGCGAAAAACAGCAAATTTCGTCAAAGGATCGCGAAAGAACACTAATTTTGTCAAAGGGGCGCAGAAAAAACATATAGTTAGTTTTGGAAGTGGATTCCCCCCCCCCCCCCCCACCCCCTCACCCGTCTGCTGTAATCTTTCAGAAAATTTGCTGTGAATTCCAGAATTTTTTTTTAAAACTCAGAATCACCCCTGGTCTGTGAGTCGCGGCAAAAAATCGCGATTTCCGTTAGTGAGTCGCGGCAAAACATTGCGATTTTCGTCCATCAGTCACGGCAAAACATCGCGATTTTTCGTCTGTCAATCGCGGCAAAGCACCGCGATTTTCGTCCGTCAGTCGCGGCAAAACATCGCGACTTTCGTCAGTCGATCTCAGCGAAAGTTCGCGGCAACACACCACGATTTTCGTCCGTCAGTCACGGCAAAAAATCGCGATTTTCGTCCGTCAGTCGCGGCAAAAAATCGAGATTTTCGTCCGTCAGTCGCCGCAAAACATCGCGATTTTCGTCTGTCAGTCGCGGCGAAACATCGCGATTTTCGTCTGTCAGTCGCGGCGAAACATCGCGATTTTCGTCTGTCAGTCGCGGCAAAACATCGCGATTTTCGTCTGTCAGTCGCGGCAAAACATCGCGATTTTCGTCCGTCAGTCGCGGCAAAACATCGCGACTTTCGTCAGTCGATCTCGGCGAAAAATCGCGAATTTTGTTAATTGGTCTCGGAAAAAAGTAACTTTATTTTTTTGCAGGGGAAAAATAGTCATGTAATTTCACACAGTTATATCAGTCGCGGATTTTTTGCTCTGTAGGGATAAAAAAAAATTCCATTTTTATCAATTTATCATAAAAAATTATTAATAAATTAAAAGTAAAAGTAAATTTAGTAGCCTTTATTTAAATTATGTTTGTGATGATAAATGCAAAAGCTGCAAAAGGACTGAAAATTTTTGTAAATAATATAGCTCGTAAAAAACTATGTACAACTCCTGAAATGACTCCTGAAACGTGAACATTTTACTCCTGAAGAGTGTCCAAAACTCCTGAAATTTAAGTGGTTTACTCCTGATACAGTTTTTACAATGTTGGCATCTATGCAATTTATAAAACTATCAAAATATGAATCAGGTATAAAGCATTCTTCATCGAACATACAACAGTAAAAATCTCATGTAGGTGAAAAAACTGTTTATTAACATTTTCAAACTCTATATATATGATTGAAAACATTTTCTATCGAATTTTGTTTACTTTAAATAATTTTTTCACAGACAATTTTGGTTTCTCATGATTTTTTTACTTTATGGAACAAATTACTTAAATTTGCATAATTTATTGATGCCTTAGAATGAGATATTAGTTCATTTATTTATGCTAGCGTTTTTACACACAAGTGCAAAAATTGTGCTTCAATATGCATTCACAGTTTTAGTAAATGTGGAATCAGTTTTTCTAGATAACCTGTTATCCTTTGTGGGCCCACAACAAAGGGTCAAGTTTTCCCTCCAACCCAACCCCTACAGCTTGAAAGGTCTAACAAAGTGTGAGGAACACATGTTTGTCGTCCTTCATTGTGTTTCTAAATCCTCCCCATCTCCCCCTGCCTTCTTTGTTGCAAGTGCAGTTGTCTGCTGAACTCTTACCTTTTGGTTCAGAAATTCAATACACCTGTTTAAGATTTAAGTCACATGTGAAAAAAATGGCCTTTATGAGGGGTAGGTGCGGCCCCTAATAGAAGTAAATTTAGCATTATGTCTATGAGAAAAATTTTCGTTCCTAAAAATATTGGCCCTTAATAGAGGTGGCCTTTGAATAGGAGTGGCCTTTAAAAGAAGTTTCACTGTATTAATTTTCAGCAACAACAACAACAAAAAAAATTATAATTGAAATCAAAAAGACAAAAAAATCCGAAAAAGAAGGAAGGGTTAAGCATGTGACAAGATAAAGATACGTTTTGACAATTATTATATAAGCAGCATAGCGGCTCTATATTTGCTAATATAAAACCAATCGTTCTAGGACGGGGGAAACATTTAAAAATGCACCCCTAATTATGATTTACGTGTGGTAATTGTTTAAATCGCATCTTACAATAAAAAAATTATAATTCACTCCGTAATTAGAGAAAATATTTTTTTACCTTTATGTATATTTACCGTATTACGAGCACCCCTTTCCTTGTGTCATGGTGCTACCATTAATTATTTGAACACATTTATATTTCTTAATTAAAGTTTGTTTGAACTGCTTTAAGTACAAATATAAATAAAGAAGAACGCTTAAAAATTCGGGGAGAGATGGTAAAAGCTAATTTCTTAGGAGGTATGCCATTGTGGTGGGAGGTAGCAAGCAGCTGAAGCACCCATTTTTTAGGGATGTCCGTTATTTACATAGCTGTCAACATTCCTTATTTTTAAAGTCAAACAAAAATATTTTGAACAAGAAATTTAATTTATTAAATAAAATAAAAAAGAACCCCATAGAAACAAGGCACACTTCATTAAACAAAATTTCAAATTCAAAATTTGTTTATTTGACCTGGAGAAAACCCCGGAAGGTTGGCTTGGCAGGTATGTATTTATAGTTATTGAAATTTTTTTTTTTTTGGGGGGGGGGGGGGTGTAGGGAGGAGGGGTTTGGGTATATGGGGCGCTAAGTGAAGTTCTGCACACAGGCGCCGGATACTTCTGGCGCGCCCCTGCCAGCGTCAGTGGGAAGCGTTACTTCCTTACTTTCGTTGACGATTTTTTACATTTCACTATGATTTATCTAATAGCAAACAAAAATGAAGTTTACTCTAAACTAAAAGAATACGTCGCTGTAACTACGAATAAATTCAATAAGAAGCTAAAAACGCTTAGAAGCGACAATGGAGGGGAATATATAAGCAATGAAATGGAAGAATTCATGAAAAATCATGGAATTGAACGCCAGTTCACAGTGCCACATTCACCACAACAGAATGGAATTGCGGAAAGGAAGAATAGAAGCTTAATGGAGATGACAAGATGCCTCCTGTCTGAAGCCAACCTGCCACACGAATATTGGGGAGAAGCCATAATGACAGCAAACTATTTGCAGAATAGATTGCCCACTAAAGCCAAAATTAAAACACCGTATGAGTTATGGAATGGTCGGAAACCAGATTTATCAAACATCAGAGTTTTTGGATCTAAAGCATTCGCACACATTCACAAAAGTAAAAGAGGAAAACTAGACGAGAAGGCTGTAGAAGGAATTATGATTAGCTATGATTACAGAAGTAAAGGCTATCGGATTTTAATATCTGACCATGATGTAATCATAAGTAGAACAGTCAGATTCATTGAAGACGCAACTTCCGACAAGGAAATTACAGTAGTTCCACCAAAACAAACAAAAAATGAAGAAGAAGAAGCGAATGAAGAAACGCCTCAAGAAGATTCGAATATTATGAAGAAACAATCTCCGACATCAATGGAACCAAGAAGATCGCTTAGAATTAATAAAGGAAAACCGCCAGAAAGATTAACTTATTTTACAGGAGAAGAAGTGAAAGAACCTGCTAGTTTCAAAGAACTGAATTCTCTTAATCCTGATGAAAAGAAGAAATGGTTCGACGCAATCGAAGAAGAGATGCAATCTCTCAAAAAGAATCGTACGTGGGATCTTGTAAAGCTACCCAAAGATAAAAAGGCAATAGGGTGTAAATGGACGTTTAAAGCCAAGTGAACGAAAATGGCACAGTTGAAAGATATAAAGCAAGACTCATAGCAAAAGGTTTCAACCAAAAGTTCGGAACAGATTACGATCAAACTTTTGCCCCAGTAGTCAAGCACACAACCATAAGAGCATTTTTAACAGCTGCAGATCAGAAGAACATGCATGTCAAACATGTAGATATCACAACATCATTCTTGCATGGAGACCTCAAGGAAGTTATCTATATGGTACAGCCAGAGGGATATGTTGAACCTGAAGTTAATCATGAGAAGAAAGTTTGTAAATTAAGAAAATCTATATATGGGCTTAAACAAGCTGCATATGCGTGGAATCAAAAGCTAGCAGAAGTTTTGCTGAAAAACAATTTCAAGCAAAGTATGGCAGATGCTTGTTTATTTAGAAAAACAGATGAAAATGAAAATATACTAATTATTCTGTACGTAGATGATCTTCTTATTTCTTGTAAAGATGAAACAAAAATCAACAAAGTGATTAATATTCTGAAAGAAAACTTCGAAGTTAAAAATTTAGGTGAAGTGAAACATTATCTTGGAATAAACATCCAAAGAAATATTGATGGAAGCTTTGAATTGAATCAGAAAAATAAAATTGAAGAATTACTTAAGAAGTTTAACATAGAAGAGAAGAAGCCCACATAAATACCAATGGAAACTTCATACCCAAAAAATGAAGATGACAGTAATTTTCTCGACGATAATAATGAATATAGACAAGCTATTGGAGCTCTTCTTTACATAGCAACAGTGTCACGACCGGACATTGCCCTAGCAGTTAATATACTTAGCCGAAAAATTGAAAAACCATCAGAAAAAGACTGGAAATCAGTTCAAAAGATTATCATGTATCTAAACACAACAAAAAACATGAATCTTGTTATAAGCAGCCAAATTGACCCAATTCTCACTTGCTACTCTGATGCAGACTGGGCTGGAGATAAAGCGACCAGAAAGTCTACAAGCGGTAACATCTTTCTTTTAGGAGACAATCCAATATCATGGTTCTCAAAACGCCAAAACTGTATTGCTCTGTCCACCGCAGAATCGGAATATATAGCTGCTGCAAATGCTGCACAAGAAATACAGTGGTTGCTGACTCTACTAGAAGACTTAGGTCTCAAACAATCCTTACCAATTATGCTATATGAAGATAATAAATCTTGTATAATACTGACACAAACTGGGAAACATAGTGCTAGAACCAAGCACATTGATGTCAAATATCATTATATTAGACATTTACAAGAACAAAATATAGTGCTTGTTGATTACTGTAGTTCAAAGGAAATGATTGCAGATATATTAACAAAGCCTCTTCCCAGACCCATATTTTTAAAATTAAGGGAAAAACTAAATTTAATTTCTCTTTCGAATCGCTAGATTAAGGGGGGATGTTGTAAAATACTCTTTTTATTTTATTTATGTAATCTAACGATTCGTATATCTCTTTTCTTTTCTGCCGCTAGAAGGCCTTTCGTGTTTCCATGGAAATAGGCTTTGATAGTATATAGACATTCTAAGATGTTCTATGATGTTCTTTTGTAGTTGCGTGTTGATTGTGTTTTGTAACAGTGATGTCTGCCGTTTTGTCAATATAAATGTTTATTTATTATGAGAAAGGTGTTGCTGCATTATTCATTTGATGGTCATTAGTCTTTAGTTTTACTACAACCCAATCCTGCGCTACTGAGAAAAGTAAGCATGAACTTCATTTATTTAAACAAGTATTATATAATCTATGTTCTGTTTACTGTTTATATTAAGTGAAAGTTCGCCAAAATGCTTACATTTTCTGATTTCCGTATTTCCATGCCTAAATAGTGTGATACTTCCCCAAGGTCCTTTAATTCATATTCTTTCTTTAAAGCTTTTATTATTTTTTCAATTGATTCATTTTCACCGCCTATCAAAATGTCATCTACGTAAACTATTATGCAAGTCGTAATGTTGTTTTCTTTTCTTGTGTATAGGCATGTGTCCACGGTGCTTTGTTGAAAGTTTAATTTTTTTAAAGATTGTTCGATTCTTTTATTCCAGGTTCTGGCTGCCTGTTTGAGTCCGTAGATGGATTTTTTCAGTTTACAGACTTTATTTTCTGAGTTTTTCTCAATGTAGCCCTCCGGTTGTTTCATATAAATTTCGTCTTCTAATTCACCGTATAGAAAGACTGTGTCGATATCTACGTGTCTCACATTCAACTTCTTATATGCAGCTGCTGCCAAAAATGTTCTGACGGTTGTTTGTGACACTACTGGGCGAAAGTCTCGTCATAGTTTTCCCCATATTTTTGACTAAACCCTTTGGCTACTAAACGTACTTTGTACTTTTGAGTGTTCCGTAACTGTCTAATTTCTTTTTGAATGTCCATTTGCAACCTATAACCTTTCTGTTAGGTGGAGGATCCACTAATTCCCATGTGTTGTGTTTTCTCAGCGAATTTATTTCCGCTTGTTTGGCTTTAAGCCAATTTTCCTTTTCTTTGGGATTATTTATTTCCCGTATTTCATTCCAACTAGTGGGTTCTGTCATATCATCATTTTTTACATAATAGACATATCTGTCTGGTGGTACCCCCCCGTTCGATCTTTCAGATCTTCTTGGTTCATTGGTCGGTTGTTTGGACGTGTTTGGTTCTTCGGTTGTGTTGTTTATCTCCGTTTCGATGTAATTTTGTCGTCATATGAGTTTTCTGTCTCTTTACTTTATTTTAGGTTAATTTTGCTATTTTCTATGAATTTCACTGTTCTGCCGATTACAATTTTATTTTCTTTAGTGTATACGCGATATCCTCTTGAGTTGTTATCGTATCCTACAAAAATCCCTTCCTGAGCCCTGTCGTCCAATTTTCCTCGATGTTGTTTATTCACGTATACGTAAGCTTTGCACCTGAATGTTCGCAAACAGTGTAAATTCGGTTTGCGATTAAACCATAGCTCAAATGGGGTTTTATTTGTCGATCTTGTTGGTAAGTGATTTTGTAAATGATTCGCGGTGTTAATTGCTTCTCCCCAAAATCTTTGAGGTATATCCGTTTCCCTGTGTAGGCTCCTAGTCATGTCTAATAGCGACCTATTTTTTCTCTCCGCAATGCCATTTTGGCTCGGGCAATACGGCACGGTTAATTGATCTTTAATGCCCCTTTTCCTTAGGTAATCCTCTATCCCTCTATTTATGCACTCTCCTCCGTTGTTGGATCTTATTGCTTTCGGATATTTCCCGAACTGGTTTCGAACCATAGCTATGTAGTCGATTAGTTTATCCTGTACTTCATTTTTATGTTTTAATAAGTATATTACAGTAAATCTAGAGTAGTCGTCAATGAAAGTTACAAACATTGTTTTACCACCTATTGTGGGGGCTCCTACCGCTGTGCATACGTCCGTGTGCACTAGATCGAGTACTCTACCTGTTTTGTTTCTATACACTGTTTTGGGATAGGGAGCATCGCTTGTTTTTATTTGTATGCACGTTTCGTATGTTGTTCCATGATTGCAATTATTTAGCTTTATCCCATAGGCTAAATCGTCTTTAACCATTTCCTTTATCGAATTATAATTTCTATGCCCTAGGCGTTTGTGCGAAAGTTCCAAGCAATCTTTATTTTTGCATTCATGTGCCATGTTTACTATATTTCTATCTGTATTTTCTAATAATTCAACTTCGTATAGGTTATTTTTCATTTTTGCCTCCAAATAGATTTTCCCATTTCGGGACAGCGTGCATCGATCTTTATGAAATAATAATTTATACCCATTCTTTGTGGCTTTACTTACTGAAATTAAATTAGATTCTAGCTCAGGTACATATAACACTTCTTTCAACGTAATTTTTTTTATGCCTCCATCGGATGTTTTTGTCGTGAATGTAGTTTCTCCTGTACCTAGCCAGTTTAGAGTTTTGCCGTTGGCAATTATGACAGTTGTTTTTTCGGTGTCATTTAATTTAGTAAAGTCATCTTTATTGTTTAGGATATGTGAAGATGAACCAGAATCAATAATCCAGGTTTGTTTTCCTGCTTTGTCTATTAGAAAGGCTGCGTCACTGCTTTGATCTAGTTTTGTTTCCGTTCTATAATTTATCTTGTCTACTGAGCCGCGGTCAGTGTTTCCTATCTGGTTATCCGATTGTTGATAACACAACGATGATGAGTAATGTTTGTTTTTGTATGTTTGTTGTTTTTGTGTATTTGGGTGATTGTTTCGATTTTTCAAATGCTAACATTCTCTGTACGTGTGATTTCTCAATTTGCAATATATGCACTGTTTTTCTTTTTTAAAATTATCATTTGGATATCTCTTTTGCGTTTTAAACGCTTTTGTTGAATTTTCACCAGGTCTGTGTTTTCAACCCTTCTGTTGTACTCATCTGCTAATGTACTTCTAATAAATTGTGGTGTAAGCTCGTCCTCATTTCGTGATTCAAGGGCAGTGATCAAAGTATTATAACTAGGGGTAGTGAACACAGCAATAAAGCTGAAAGATGGGAGTCGGTAATTGTTTCCCCGATCGCTGAAAGTTTGTCAATTAATTCTAGAATGTATGTTATGTGTTTGATTAGGTTCCCCTTTTCTTGGAGCTTGGCTCCATAAAACTTTCTTAACAAAAATAATTTACTAGAGAGGTTCGCCCGTTCATGTATTGTTTCAAGTGCGTTCCAAGTGTCTCTGGCTGTGTTAAGCCCTTTTACATGAAAGATTTGAGAATCGTCAATTGACTGGTTAATTATGGCTCTAGCCTTCATGTCCTTTTCCTCCCAGTCAGTTGTGATTGGCGTGGTTCTATCTTCAGTAATAACATCGAATAAGTCTTCTTTAATTAGTAACATTTCCGTTTTGAACTTACATGTACTGTAGTTACTCGCGTTAAGTCTTTCTACCAACTGTATCTCACATGATGCGGCCATTTTACTAGTTATTTAAGTTTTGTTTATGAGAGGAATTGCTGTTTTTATTTTAATCTATCAAGCAGGACGGTCGTTCTGCCAAGCCAAGCTGAAAAAAAAAATGCTAACCCCGCCAAACAAACAAACGCCAAGAATAAGGCAAGACACCGTAACTGCTTATTATACTGATGACAACTTCTCCATGTTAAATGAACGAAATATGCCAGCGTAAAACTTCCCATATCAAAAGAAGCAATCATCGCAGAAAAATAAAACCAACACTAGAAGGACCTAATAAAGAAGATCTTCAATTTGAGATCAAATGCATCCTCATAAATTAATTATAAACAGAGATATAGATTTTTTAAAATAACGTCGAGATACTGAAAATGACAGATTTATTTTCTTCGTCGCAACTTATGTTTAAATCGAGGTAGAGACTTAAATAATGGGCAGAAAAAAGTAAGGATTGAATTTTTGGATAGATATTTACTCAATCTACGTAAAATTCAGCTTTAAAAACATTAATTTTCTATTCATAATTAGCGAAAAACTGTTAATTAGTTCTAAAGTTTACAAATTATGCCAAATAGTGATAAACCCGCCAAAATATTTTAGAAATCTTACACTTTTCTTTTATATTATCCTTTTGCATTGATTTCATCGAAGATAACTATGGCTGAGATTCAGATAGAGTTTTCGCTGTTAGCGAAATGAGTTTGACCAATCAGAAGCCTGCATGTTTGAGAATATTTGCTGTTTGTGGATCCCGGCCTATGTCATGAAAGTTTTGAGTCATTTTTTTAGTGCCGTGGATGAAGTGCAATGTTTGTAGAAATGTAGGCTAGGATCCAGATAGATTTTTCGCTGTTAGCGAAACGAGAATCGCCAATCAATAGCCTGCATTTCTGCAAACAGCGAAAAGTTCACAAAAATGCAGGCTTCTGATTGATGAATCTCGTTTCTCTGACAGCCAAAAATCTATCTAGATTGCGCACAATGGAGGATATTCCAAATATGGGTTCGAGGCTGAAAAAGTCACGTGATACCAGTAATTTATCCAAGGAACTTCTATCTGATAAGAAGGGAAGATACTACTACTTTGCCTCATGAACCGTTTCATTGACTAGCGTGGATTTACATTACACGTCTACGGAGACTTCCCTTCTTTACGATAGAAGTTTTTACCTTGACCACGTGATCAAAATGCAGATGGAATATCCTCCATTATGTTGAACACAATTTTGCATTTCCACATCCAGGTAGGGTATTAATTGTCATAACAACAATACATATTCGAAACTATTTAAGGCACTGATTCTGAACTCCTTTGCTATACCTTTCAATGTTAAAGAAGTTGTTGTTTCCATAGTAACAGTACTTTTCTGTATTGCTTTCTCTAAAACTCAAATATAGAAATTTAACAAAGAGCGCTCAGAATCAACACCATAACAGAGAGCCTTCATACATAAGAGTGGTGATATATGCACAGGAAGCATGCTCATTTCAAGTTTTTGCCGAAAGTATGGCTACAGCGTCTAGAATACCTTGTGTGGAAATATGCTATCCAAACAACGCTAAAAATTTGTATCCCTTAAATGTGCGACGATACTGCTAAAATCCCAAGTATCGATCACAGCGACATCTGCGGGATTTAGTATTACATTGTATAGACTAGTAATATCTTGCAGTTTGAGAAAATATCCTGCAGATGTCGCTGTGATCTGTATATTTCAGCAGCATCATTGCACAGTTAAGGGATACAATATTTTAGCACTTTTTAAAGTATTACAGGGATAGCCAATTTCCACACTATATATACAGCGCCTAGAAGATACAGTGTGGAAAACGGCTACAAAATAGTGGTAAAAAATTGAATCCCATAAATGTACAACGATGCTGAATAACAAGATGTCGATAGTAGCGCCATCGTAGTGATTTAAAAACGATAGTCATTCTAAAAGAGACTCTTTAACCTATTTCACGTCATTCCTTAACTAAATTAGCTTATAACAGACCAAAATATCTTATATTTATAGTTTCCGATATTTAACATTCTATAATTTTTGAAAACTCAATGTTTATATTGAAAAGAGTTACGAGATGGCGCTCGTATCAGCATATTGCCGCTGAGCATTGTTGGAGATTTATGGGATACAAGTTTTTAGCACTTTTTAAAGCATTATAGGAATAGCCGTTTTCCACACTGTATCTTCTAGGCGCTGTACTATAGCTCCGTTATAGGCCTAGATTATATGTTGTAGAAATCGACTATCCCAGCAATACTTAAAAAAGCGCGGAAATAGTGAATCCCTTAAATGTACAACGATGTTGAATTCCAAACAGTCATTTACAGCGACATCTGCAGGATATTTTTTAAAGAAGAAAGAGACACGTGTAATGCACCGCTATAGCGTCTAGAATACATACTGTGGAATTTTGCTATCCAAGCAGCGTTAAAAAGTTGTATCCCTTAAATGTGCACTGACGCTGAAATCCAGGGAGCTGATCGCAGCGACATCTGTGATAAACTTTCAAAGTAAACATCGTATTATTACAGCGGGCTTGACGCCAAGCACACAGGTCAGATGTATGTTAATAAAATGTAAAAAAAAAAAAAACGCTACAGTGTCTAGACCAAATTATAGCGCCTAGAATATATAGTGTAGAAATTGGCTATCCCTGTAATACTTAAAAAAGTGGTAAAATATTGTATCCTTAAATGTGCAACGATGCTGCTGAAATATACAAATCGCAGCGACATCTGCAGGATATTTTCTATAACTGAAAGATATTGCTAGTCTATACAATGTAATACGAAAATTCCGCAGATTTCGCTGCGATCGACACTTGGAATTTTAGCAGTATCGTCGATCATTTACGGGATACAAATTTTTAGCGTTGTTCAGGGATGTAGTGGAAGGTATACGGGGGTATACGTCGTATACCTTCTGGATTTTTTAAAGGAACACCGTGTACCCTCTGTTTTTCAAGAAAGCTATAGTATATACACTCTGCCTTGAGCGTATACCCTCTGCTTAGAGCGCATACCCTCTGTTTTTTAACGACTACACCACTGGCGTTGTTTAATAAAATATTTCCACACTAGGTATTCTAGACGCTGTTACCAAATCGTCATGAAGTTTTAGGAAATATCCTGCAGATATCGCTGTGATCGACTCATTGGATTTCAGCATCATTTGAAATTTAAGAGATCCAATATATTAGCACTTTTTAAAGTATTACTGGGATAGCCGATTTCCACACTATATATTCTAAGCGCTGTAGCACCGCGGTAGCCTGTCTTTTTCGTTTACCTCGGAGTAAATATAGACGAAGTCATTTGTAGCTGTTCCTAAACTGTGGCCAACAACATATAAGGCCAGTTCATAACGTCACACGGAGTTGATTATCTGTACACGGCAATGGACACAAAAAAAATCGGCTCGCAGCTTTGTACTAATCATCGTGTAAAGATGATCCAACTCTGAGACTAACGAAAAAGACAGGCTACCGCGGTGGGTCCGATTCTTCTTTTTTTACAGACCGCTGGAGTCACGTGATGCTCGAATGCACCAAAGAAGGTGCGTGGAAAGAGCATCACGTGACTCCAGCGGTTTGTAAAAAAAGAAGAATCGGACCCACCGCGGTAGCCTGTCTTTTTCGTTAGCCTCGATCCAACTGCGTGTGACTTTTAAATATCATGAACTGGCCTATTATGTCATTGGTCGCGCTAACACTCTCCCTCCTGCGCCCACCGTATATAGTGGCATCTTGTACTGGAGACTGCTAAATGGGCTGCTATCGGTCAAAATCAAGAGAGAAAAGGGCAGAAGAGAGGGAAATAACTCGTTTTTTTTTGGTAACTAGTTTTTCACACGGGAAGATTGACATGTCTGTTCCTCTCTTTTCATAACTTCATGGTGGTGAAATACGCCAAAGCATCCTAAATATCTGAGAAAGTCTTGACTCGCGTCACGAAAACATCACACAAAGCAGGCAAAGCAAAGAAACAAAATCATTCATCGGCTCGTGAATATGAACGAGCCAATGAATGATTTTTCTTCTTTGTTTTGCCTGCTTTGTGTGACGTTTTTCTGACACGTGTCAAGGCTTTATCCAATATTTAAAGGGCGTTGAATAGACCGGGATCAAGATAGATATTTCGCTATTAGCGGGATGGGATTGATCAATCAGACGTCTGCATTTTTCCGAACTCTTTGATGTTTGCAGTAAACACCAAAAAGCCTGCAAGGATAAAGGCTACTGATTGGTCAATGTAATTTTACTAACAGAGAAAAATTTATCTGGATCGCGGACATTAACTTTGGTCGGTTAAAACAATTTTGAATAAAATCAAATCAGGAAGCCAATGTTTGTTAACTTTTCTGGTTAGTTTAATTGAAATCTTCCTCGTCTATTACTGAAAACTCAGTTACCGTACTTTGGACAAAAAATTGAATATGAGTACACGACTTGTGCATATGTCACCACTCTAACACAGTGTTGCCAGATGGGCTACTTTTTTTTTAACTCAGATACTTGATTGGCACCACTTTTTTGAAATTGTAAAATGTGCCTTATTTAATGACATATTAATTAAGGCGAAAACAATGGGAATTTTACCGTTTATAATAAGTGCTGGCAATCAAGAAATCTGAATTAAAAAAAGTAGCCCACTGGCAACACTGCTCTAACATATAAATGTTCTGTGTTATGACCATGATTCTAAGTGCAGTTGGTTAAATTTGAGTATCTGGGCATTAGAGAAAGCAATAGTGGCCCACTGTGGCTGAGTGGATAAGACACAATGCCGCTAATCGCTTGTGAGCGTAGGTGGAAGCAGATTCGAATCCCGCCGTGATCCGCATGTGATATGATGTATGTGTTCAATAAATCAAACAAACAAACAAGCAAGCAATAGTGAAAAGTACAGTTGGCATGGAAACAACGACTTCTTTAATTCGTATAGAAAATTAATGAATAGTAGTAAATGACTCAAGTTTAAAATGTAGGCAAATGGTCTGGAAATATCAATGGCTCCCATCTAGTATTTCACAAAATTAATTTAATAGATTCACATGATGTATAACTTGATGCAACTCTTAACTAATGAAAATTCTGCAACAAGACTTATGTAGGTAGATCTTTTGAATGAATAATTCAGAATTCTGAGAACAAAACGAAGTTCTTAAGGCTCTTCCTCACACCCCCCTCAAGAAAGGAAATACGATAGAAAGATATAAGAATTTGGATAGCTTCAATATGTCTGTGATCTTTTGTCAGAGTTCAGAAAAAGAGTCTGGGCATAAAAAAACAAATTTAACGAACGATAAGACTATAGATTTCAGGCAATTTTTAACCGAAAAATATTTAGTTTTAATGTATATGCGGCTTTAATAATAGACTATTAAAGATAATCAATTTAGGGGAAATTTTATAGTAAATTAATATCCTCACATTTATACAAATAGGTATGGATAAACAGACTTGAGTAAAATTACATATTTATTCTTTCTTCTCTATAACACGATCTAAATGAAGATGAAGTTATATGTACAGTTTATATCTTTAAATTTTTTGATTTTTTTTTATCAAAAATGTTCCTTTATTATGTCTAGAATTGCTAGATTTACAGATCTTCGATTCTTTAGATGCCTGCGGGTTTTCATTCTCGGATTAACCGTAGGTATTTGTAAAGGTAAATTTATTTTGCAAAACCGTCAGCAAAAAAAGTTAGAAAAAACAATTAACTGACAGACTAACTGTAAATATATATTTTATTTCGACTCTGTTTTTTACTAAATTTTCATCTTTTGTAGAAAATTTTAAGGAGATATAAATTGAGAAAGACTGATACTTTGAAAGAAGAAATTGACTTTCCTTACTTTTAAATTATTAATCACTATAAAAAAATGAAGGGTAGGTAAACAAAATGTATAATATTGTGTTTGCTCCCTGCTTATAAAGGCTAATACAAGGACTAATTTTAATTTGAGCTAGTAGAATTATTTCAGTTATATATCATTTATTTTAAAAAAAGAACTGATATCTACTAAAAAACAACTTTTCAAAAGTAAAAAAAAAGCCAAGCAAAAAAAAAAAAAAAAGAAAAGAAAAGAAAAAAGGTGAAAGTTGTGGCTAAAAAATAGTGTGATATCAAATTTCCAAGCTTATATTGCGGTACTTATTTAACATTTTTTGATAAAAATTTACCATATGTAAGTCGAGTACCTAAGTATGCGTTGATAGAAAGCCTTTTCTCCTTTACTAAATACATCATAACGTGTTTCTGAAAATTAATTTTTTTAAAATTATGCATGATGGGCTTGGCGGCCATCTTTCCATATTTTACACAAATTTCTAAGCACTCAAGCTCGTAACATATTTGCATTATTAAGAATTTCGAACTTATAGTTTTCGCTACAGACAGATAAATTAAGAAAGTTTTTTATTTTGAAAAAACAAATTGATTTTTACTGCTTTAACTAATTAATTAACCCCCCTCCGAAAAAAGAGAATCATAAGATGAAACCTGAAGTTACAGCAGCTTTATTTTTAGACACAAATTTTTAGGCACTCATTTCCATAAATTAAAAGAATAAAATGTTTGCTTTAGTAACAATTTCGAACTTCCAATCTTAACAATGAACTTGTGTGCTTAGAAATTTGTGTAAAATATGGAAAGATGGCCGCCAAGCCCATCATGCATAATTTTAAAAAATTTAATTTTCAGAAACACGTTATGATGTATTTAGTAAAGGAGAAAAGGCTTTCTATCAACGCATACTTAGGTACTCGACTTACATATGGTAAATTTTTATCAAAAAATGTTAAATAAGTACCGCAATATAAGCTTGGAAATTTGATATCACACTATTTTTTAGCCACAACTTTCACCTTTTTTCTTTTCTTTTCTTTTCTTTTTTTTTTTTTTTTTTTTGCTTGGCTTATTTTTTACTTTTGAAAAGTTGTTTTTTAGTAGATATAAAACTTCTTATATATTTAGTTTTCTTCAATTCTTTAACATTTCATATATATCAACAAATTAGTAATTTTGTCCTTGCATAATAAATCAACTAAATATAATAATATAGGTAAATTCTTACCTTTATGTTGTTGCTCAGCAATTCCTCCTATGAAGGATGGTCCGCATTTAAATCAGGTTCGCCGTATCCATTTGTCAGGAGCACCTGTTATCCCGCTTTGCTATAGTGTTGAATAAAAAAAAGGTGGAAGTTTAATGTTTTATCTTATTTAAATTGAATGCACTTCTGAGACATTTTCTTTGCTGATTAACTATTATATTATTAACACTTTAAATTTACATTTTAAGTTATATTTTTATATACCGCTGCTTTTTGCAGCAACAATTTTTTTATTACATCTTTGCTGATCGAAATTTATAGATCAACTAAATTAAAAATAAGAATGTTTATTTTAGTCCTTTACAGTTCGATGACGTGGAACTCTTGCATCATGCGTGGGCTGATATACGAACATATTTCACTTATTAATGTTATTGTTCATTCTGAATAGCATAATTTTGGAAGATATAAAGAGAGAGTTGATTACGCAATGATTTATTGCTACTAAATCAGTTTATTTAAGTATCATAATGTTTTTGTGTCCTTGAAAATCATTGCCTGTTTAATGTTTCGAAAATAGTTTACTGTCAATATCTGAGAGGGTTATAAATCCATCAGTAATCTGTATTTCCCTTTACTTTCAACAGAGATGGACACCTTCTGTTGCCACTATGACAAAAAAGTAATTAAAAAAATAATAACTCAGAAACAAATTGAGATACAGCTTTCAAACAAATTTGATTTAAAAGTACATTTTTTTCTCTATACGACGGTGTAAAAAGTAATATTGTGGGATGTTTAGAAGTTTAAGAATGAAATTTTCGTTAAAATGAGTCGACAGATTTCTTGGAAATCTGACGATGGAAAAGCCTTTTCCCGAACAGCCAATGAAATGCGTGGATAATACTTAAGTTTCAGGTGGATACGAGTCGCAGGCGATTTTTATCGCTTGGAATGTTTACGTGTAATAACACTAATAATGTTTAATCCATGGCGTACGTAATGTAGGATCAACTCCGTACGATATTTTATGTCTTAAATTTTAGTCTTTGAAAAAATCATTTTCCAAATGGTCGTTGTAATTTGATAAATTGCCTTTTTTTAATCCATATTTCTCTCATTTCTCACCCCCCCCCCCCCCCCCCCTTCAGAGTTAGCATGTGAAATTGAATCCCCGATTAGTGTATTATTGGGAGCAGTAACAAGAGAATAAAAGGTTTGGGAAAAGGAGGTGAAAGAAAGAAAATGAAAACGAATGCTCTGAAAACGACCCAGGTCCATCACATAACGAAGACTTTCAGTGTTTGGAAACAACTATGAATTGGCTCGAACGGCAGAAGAACGTTCGTTCTATTCATCGAACGTATTTAAGAAGAATTCAAGATATGTCAGTATTGAAAAGAATGTCTTCTTTGAAGAAAGCAATAATCGAAAGCTTTTTTTGCTTAAATTATTATCTCTGGAGTTCAGAAAATGATAAAAAGAGAAAAAGAAAATTTAAAATGATAAATAGTAAACAAGAATTTTTTTTTTTTTAACACGCCAGCCTGGATAATTTGTGAAGGTTTTAGTACAGTCCGGAACATCCTTTAAATTGTCTGTCCATTTATCTGAATTTTTGCTTATCCGAAGTAGTGTCGGTACCGACTTGTTTGGATAAACGGCGCTCTACTGTATTAATTAATTAATTAAATCATAACGACAAAAGGAGCTTTTGAAAATTATGAATATTGAAATTTGCATTTTGAGCGCATGATTTTACAAATTCTACTGCAGATATATATTTAATGTTTCAAATTTTGCTACTTATAATACTATATTTTACTCTGAACCTAAATTTGAAAGTATGTTCAAATTCTTTAGCATAATGAATGTCTTTTCTAATCATATTCACTAAATGCCACCAAAAAATGTATAGTTATTTCTTCAATCCGCAATTTTTTGTGACAAAAATCAGACTAAATTGAGGTTCAGCATAAACTAACACATGTAAACTAAGAATATACATGTGATAATTAGGTTTTAAATGAAAGTGCACGCAATGCCAAAAAATCAATTTTTAGAAAAACGGCTTCAAAGTTGGCTTGTAACATTACAGCAAATGGTTTATGCAAGATATTTTTAGCCGTAACTTCTTTTATAATTGGTATTTTTGTAAAATTCTTTTTGCGGTGGATTTGTAACTTTTGAAGATTTCCATTCTGAAATTTGTGAAAAATCATTTTTTTAACCATCAACATGATCCACCCCCTTTAAGGAATTAAAAATCGATACACAGATGTGTTTCTAATAGAGTCTTGCGTGATTAAAATCTAAATCGGCGAAATATCTAGAAATTTAACTCACAAGGAGCATTTTAAAATATCGCTTTAAAATTTTAAATTTTTTTAAAGATCTTAAAATTATAACAATATTGGAAATTTCCTTTAAGGTGTTCTACATACTTATGGTCAAATGTATATTTGAACAAAATTTAAATTCTCTATTATGAAAATTAAAAGATTTTTTTTTAAACGTCTACCGTCCCCTTAAGAGGCAGATCACGTTGAGCATCCAGAAAATGACCGTATTTAAAGCAGTACGAAAAACTCTGTAGTTTCTTAACCAATGAATGAAACGCAACAGTTTTTTTTCTTTGCTACACATTCTTATTCTTTGATAAAATATTCAAAAGCACATATATTTAGTAAATCATAACGACAAGCGTGACTTTTGAAAAATATTAATAATGAAATATCCACAAATTTGCACGCGCGATTTTACAAATTCTACTGCAGATATATGTTTAATGTTTCATATTTTGTTACTTATAATTCTGTATTTTACACAATCTAAATTTGAAAATATATTAAAATTCCTGAGCATAATGAATGGCTTTTCTAATCATATTCAGTAAATTTCACCAAAAAATGTATACTTATTTTTTCGATCCACAATTTTCTGTGGCAAAAATCAGACTGAATTGAGTTCAGCATAAACTAACATATGTAAACTAAGAATATACATAATTTCAAGTTTCTATGATAATTAGTTTTTAAATGAGAGCGCACGCAATGCCAAAAAATCAATGAAAAAAAAAGGCTTCAAAGTTATCTTATAAAGTTACAGCAAATGCTTTTATGCAAGATATTTTTAACCATAACTTCTGCTCTAATTGGTATTTTGGAAAAATTCTTTTTGCAGTGGATTTGTAACTTTTGAAGGTATCCATTCTGAAATTTGTGAAAAGTCATTTTTTTAACCGTCAACGTGATCTGCCCCCCTTAAGCAATTTTCAATTGAGTAAAATACAAATGACTTAATTAAGTAATATTATGTATTCTAAATCGTTGATGAAAATTATGATAATTTAGTCTGTTGAAATATCTGTCTCCAGGTGACCTTTTGCAAACCCACCTTCTGAAAGAGAGATCTTCACTTGAAAGAAACAAGTTTATACATTCTGATTCATAGGCGTAGCGTGACCAGAAATTTTGGGGGGGCATCAAGGCCGTGAAACTGCGCCCCGAGCGAATTTTCAATTTTGCGCCCCCCCCCCCCAAAAAAAAAAAAAAAATTCTTTGTGATGGGTGTTATAAAATTGATAAAGTGCAGAAACATAAATAAATTCTATTGAATAAATATTTCGCGTTTATTTTGGAACTTTACGAGGTTTAATTTTAATTTAAAAATTTAGAACAACTAAATAACATAAGGGAAAATTGCACTCATTTCTTAGAGATTTCATGATATTTTGCGACAGGAAAAAAAATGATCAAGAGAAAAAAAGAAATTCCCCGGAAAATGATCGGCGGCCAAAAAATGAATAAAACCGTGGTTCTCAGCATAAATTTTGTGCCCGGGGCGACCGACCTCTCCTTTAACAACCTCTTTGCAAGGCCCTGGAGAGGCACACTAGAGGTCTGCACGGACCGCAATTTCAAGGCTTGGACCCAGCTCGGCGTAAAAATTAAAACTTCCACCCGAGCCCGGCCCGTTTATATTTTCACAGTTTATGGCCAAGCCCGGCTCGTACAAAAATCAGTAAAAACATGCACGGCCCGTGGAAAAATCAATTAAATCAGGCCCGGTCCGGCCCAACTCAATTTCTCATAAAATTCCAATTTTTCTTAACATACAACTGCAGGGCTGCACTTGCTACTAAAATGCTACTGAAATCGACTATTTTAAGCATCCGGCGGCTATGCCGACTATTTTAGGCCAAAAAGCGACCATTTCAAGAAAACAAGCGACTTTTTTCGGATTTAAGCGACTATTTTTACTGAATATATTCGATCTTTTTTTTCAAAGCGCTTGTAAAGTCATCTTCCCAAACGCACTTTTCAACGGTTGTTTGAGGAGATTCGCAATCATTTCCGCGACGAATTCCAAAATTCGCGATTTTCCCCTTTAATCGATTGACGAAAATACCTTTTTCTTTCTGAGATCTTTTTATACTATCGTTGAAGGAGATTTTGCGATTTTTTCCGCGATTCTTTGCCGAATTTCGCAAATTTTTGTACGACAGATTGACGAAATTTATTTCTATTTCGCTACCACTTGGACAAATTTGCGACAGATATTTTCCGCGACCGATTGATGGTAGTTACTATTTGTTTCAGAGATCTTTCGACGAAATTACCGATTCTTTTCCAGATCGTTTGTCAAAATTCGTGATTTCCTTTCACGACCGACTTACGAAATTCTTGATTTTTTGCGCGATCATTTGGTTAAATTCTCCATTTTTTTAAGAACCAAATTTGCGTAATTTTGCCTGCGACCATTTGACAAAATTTGCGATTTTTTTTCTTGTGATCGTTAGATGAAATTCGCAACTTTTTGTCCATTTTTTGACGAAATTTGCGATAATATTTCAGCGACCGACTGACGATAATCGCCATTTGTTTCCGCGACCTTTGTTAAATTTCAAGATATTTTTTACTGTTGTTTGAGGAGATTTGCAATTCTTTCCGTGAAGAATTGCAAAATTCGCGATTTTTTCCCCAATTAGGGGGGCGATTTTACCGATTGGCAAAATTCGCGGCTGTTTGAGAATTGATTTTGCGGAATTCCAGAAGAAAAAAAATCGTGGCTTTCACGAAAAAGAGAAAAAAATCGCTTACGAATCATATGCCTGTGAAAGAAGTAAATTTAAAGATTCCATCCAAACGAATTTTCTTATTATGCGGGATTTTCCATTTTTGTGTGGGATTTACGATATCCCACACGTTATTTCTAATCCTGCCCCTCAAATAAAACTTTTCTTCCTTCTGTTCAAGAAACTCTTGAATGTGAAAGGCCTGATGGAAAATAGTATCGGGGGTAATCTGCAAGAAGTTTTTACTACTATGTTTCCTGGTGCTGTACATAATTTTTATTGTTGAAGAAACAAGCTTATTTACTTCATAACTGAAACATTAGGGTTTTATTTTCTGGATAACTTGCTTTCTCATTTGAAGAAATTACTCTATTCTTTATTCAGTGATTTGAGTGATTTCAGTGATTGATTGATAAACTGTGAAATAAGATCTGAACATTCATAAAGTCCCTTCAGTTGTTATAGATACATTTTTTCTTCCTTTTTTTTTTTAAGTGATGGGTATAGGACTATTTTGGCTTACTATTTTCGAACAAATGCTACTATTTTTTTCGTTGGCGGCTACTAAATCTACTATTTTCAGTGTCATTAGGCAGTGACAGCCCTGCAATTGAGATGCTTTTATGAAATAGAATAAAGTTTTTTTTTTCTAAAAAACTCCGATTTTTTTATAAAATAACAACAAAGTTGGACTTTTGATTTTCGAATTCGAAGACTGACAATTACAAGACGGATCCATTTAGTAATCCGCTTTAAATCAAGCTGCTTCGAATTAGGAAAAATGTTAGGAAAAGAAAGGACGCTACTCGATTCTTAAGCACCTGTCACTTAAACATCTGTAATTTTCAGGGAAATAGGAATAGAAATGAGTTTATGATGTGCCAAAAATAATCACATTTTTGAGTGGGGATTTTTGTTTTTTTCTGAAAACGTATTAATTTACTAAAACAAACAATTCTGTATATTCTTACCTTCTGTTCCATTTTCGTCCTTCTGAAGCCAGACTTGCATGAATTTAAAACCAGCATGCCGTACTCCGTGACATCAATTTTTATTGAGTTTTCTATAAAAAAAAAATCCTACTTTTTTATCGCGCTTGTTTTTGCGTCGTTCATTCATTTCTGACCAGTTTAAAAAATAATAACATTTAACTACAAGCACATTCCCACAAATGACCAGATTAGACCAAACCAAGTGTGTGTATGAGTGAGGGGCGGTAGGTAAAGACGCTCCTACTATCTCACTTTTCACAAGAGGGAAACACGAGTTCAGAGGTCAAAGACGTTCTTTGCGTGACCCTGTTACTCACTGCAATTAAACTACGTTTGTGGAAGTGAGAGTGGGTGAAATGCTACACACTAAAGAGGTTTAAATTTAATTGCATCTTAAAAAAAAATTAAAAATTGAAAATCACTGCCATTTATCGTTTTTGTAAAAGTCTCAATAAGTCACAATCCTAAAATATGTGAATATAAATTTCACATTAATTTATCTGAAAATCCCATGTATAATACACTATCGCATATTCTTTTGAAACAGTGATTAATGAATGTTTTTAATAATTTGCACAATAAGTACTCCCATAGGATTAACATTAGCCTGAGCGTTAAGAGCCTACACTAGTTACGCGAAGAAACTGGATCACTAATGCTAAACGTATGGGAGCGTTCTTTTTAAATTGTCCCGCTTGCATATTAATAGTTTTAACTTTTTTTCCTTAGAAAAGCTGAGGTTGAATTCTAACCAGGTTAGTGTTTACTTTTTCGATTTTGGCCGCAAATTATTTTTATAAAGTTACTTTCACTTTCAGTGCCGGTTTCGAAACCTAAAAGTATAGCAATGCTAAAGATCAATCTAAACTATTCTAAGAGAAAAAAAAAAAACTTAAAATATTAAAATGCAAGCGAAAAATTTGAAAAGAACACTACAATAGGTTTAACATTAGCTTGTGAGTTTCCTTGTATTTCATATATATTTATACATTTTTGTATGAAACGACAACCAAAATCTTCATTTGGTGCCCCTTCGCCTTTGTTCTGGCACCTGGGGCACATCCTCTTTCTGCACCCCCCTAGTTTCGGCCCGGGCTATAATAGTCTTAAAAAAACATTAAAAAAGGGAGTTACTATTCTATCTTGCATATATTTCAACCCTTAGTCTTTAGCCGTTGAGAGTTGCCCGACCTCGCGCCCTTTGAGGCCGGATCTGGATGTAAAAAGAGTAATTTTAGTAAAAGGCATGGGCGACATTTTTCAGTTGTCACCTACCTAGAAGTTTCAAAAGGACGAGAAATGTAATTTGGTAAGGTAAAAGCAGGAGCGGCTGCGGCTTTGCTATTCATGGCGCCCTGGGTGCCAAACAAAAAAGGGCGCCATTGCGCACTTTTTTGCTTATCACGGGCAGTCACCCAAGCTCGCCTCGTCTCTCTAAGACTGGATCTAGTTGGTTGCAAAAAACATTGCCCCAAAAGTAATGCAAAAAATAATGCACCAAGAGTAATGAAAAAAATAATTGCATCAAAAGGGACAGAGCGGTAGTTTTCAATTTCCGCCTAGGGTGGCAAAACGCCTAGAAATGACAAAAAGAAGAGAAAAAATCATTTTGAGGGATAAAGGCAAGGGCGACTTTATTAGCCAGGGGGCCCTGTGCGAGATTTTTTACTGTACCACTGCAAATGCTATACTCTTTTTTTTCTTTTAAATGGTTTTACTAAAGCATTTAACTTTTTGCACTCATTCCAGGGCCGAAACTAGCTATCTTTTCACTCGGGGCAAACATGGATTTTGGCGCCCCCCCTCTTCCTCCGCAAAGTAAGTTTACAAGGAGAAATTTGCGAAAGTTTCAATTAGCGGACTTATTTTAAAATTTTAAATGCGTAACAGTAAAATACGTAACAATAAAATACGTAATATTGAAATATATAACCAGCTTTATCAATTATTTATTTACTAAAACCAGGGAAAAAATCGAATGGAATCGGAAATAATTACGCTTTATACAGGTTTCCGTCTTATCAGGCATAACTGTTGGTATTTTTTCTGTTGGGAACCATGTAGTTTTTTCATTTAAGACAAGATTCCATTGTATACACATTTTATTTTTCCTGATTTTACATGTTGTTGTAGCATTACAAATTATTACAATTGAGGCACTTTAATGTCACAGTGATATTAGTCACATCGTTTAGGAACTAAAAAACCACGATTTACTATAGGCATAAAAATGAATTCCAGTATTGTAAAATATTTTCCTGTACTATCTACACCAGTTTTGTGTAATTATCACTTATACCACTCATCTTATTTATAGATTGATATGTCTAGATACTTTCCTGAACCTAATGCTAATTTCCAAATTTATGTGTGACTCAAAACAACAACAACAAAATTATTAAGTTTTTACTTTTTATTTTGTGAATTTTCGACCGCTTAGTTTTTATTGTCCCAGCCAGTCACCTGACCTCACCATCTCTAAGTTCAGATATGGTGATATGCCTGTAAAAAAGTAATTATATAAAAAAAAAAAGAATGGGATTATTCATTTGCTGTCTTGTATATTGCAGGCGAATCTTTTTATCTATTTGACAATTTTAATGCAGATTACTCAGCTTTTCTTTTTGATTTTTCGGCTAGGAAATATTTTTTACACAAATTTCACACGCACATATGTATATTGCATAAAACGGCAAACCAAATTTTCATCTGGCGCCCCCTTCGCGTGGCGCCCAGGGCACATGCCCCCTCTCCCCCCTTAGTTTCGGCCCTGACTCCTTCTCTCGTTTGTTTTTATTGTCCCGGACAGTCGCTCGACCTCGCCCATAGCAAGGCGGGAAAAAAGAAAGTTCAATGCTGCTCAGGGAGAGAGATTAAAAATAAATAGAACTACCTTCTTGGAATCTGTTTATCAGAAAAGTCAGAGTCAAACAAAATCTTCATTCGGCGCCCCCTTCGCCATTCGTTCTGGCGTCCGGGGCATATGGCCCCTCTGCACTCCCCCTCCCAGGGAAATCGGTTGGCGGTTGGTAATTATCGGTGAGGGTCAGTTTCACACAGAAGATAGGGGTGGAGACTGACCTTGGAAAATGTTATTGATTCTCCTGACACAGGAAGGGATTTAAATGATAGAAGGCGTAAACATCGTACATTTGGAATTGTAGAACAGCTCTTTTTCTAATTCATTTGCAGTCTTCTGTTATAGATGAATCTTTTTATAAATCTGTAAATTTTAATACCTTTGGTTCAGTTTTCTTTTTGGATTTTCCGGCTGTGAGACATTTTTATGCGAATTCGATATATATACATATACATTATACATTTTTGTATGTAAAGATAAAAAAAAATCTTCATTTGGCGCCTCCTAAGCTTTCTGTTCTGGCGCCTGGGGTACAGAAGGTTGGGGGGGCACGTGCCCCCCCGATGCTACGCCTATGTTCTGATTCCTGCCATGGTAGTGGTAGGAAAACGGTCTTCAACTCCAAATAGATATCGTGGTACAGATGTCGAATGGAAAATTGACTATTTCTTCTCCCTTTCAGAGACGGATGACGCATTTTACTGCAGCCCTGAATTTTCCTTCGGCGGTGAAACATGGTACTTGTGGATCCGCCCGAATGGTCGTAGTTTCGCTCACACAATTGGATACGTCAATCTGGGTGTCCGGAGAAAATCAACGAATGATCCTCCCGCCAGGCTGGAATACTATATTTCGCTAAAAACTGTGAAAGGAGGAACAGACAATAAAACAGTATATACAAAAGACATTCAAGAAGTTGATTTTTTCATATCGAGATCCGAACTTTCGACAAGACAGTCCGAACTCGTGCCTCGCGGTGTCCTGACGTTTGTTTGCAAAATAACGGGGATGGCATCTGCCAGACGTACCAGTAAGGCTTTGTATGCTTGATAAGAGAAAATGCTACATACATGTCAACATACGCAGTCTTTACTTTTGTAAGCACTCTGCTATTTACATTTCCGCATAATAATTTTCGTTTTATTAAATCGTAGAATTTTACGTGATTAAACTAGGCGAGAACTATTATTTCAAAATACTGGTAGTAAAGTGCTTACAAAAGTAAAGGCTGTGGAAATCTGAGTTTATCAGAATTTAGAAAATAACATCAGTGTAAAAAAATCTATCAAAACCAATATAAATTGTCATACGAATTTACTATTTCTCTTAGTTATTGTTGTTTGAATTCCTGAATTTTCAATGCTTAAATTTTGTGACAAACATTGTAATTTAAAAAGAAAAAACTTGATGAAAAATGTCTCTGGTTAAAATCTTATTTTAAAATATTGAATATTTCAAAACTGGAACTATTTTTGTGAGTATGTGTGTATATGTTACTCTCTCTGAAAATTTTTGGACACGGTGCAATGCAAAAACAAGCACATCATTTCAGACATTGAAACCTATAGATTTAAATTTAGCTTTTCAATAAATAGAAAAAAAAAGTGGTGGTGGTGGGGGAGGTTGAAAAACAATATTAAAAAAATTCTTGGCTTAATGTATAGTTTTGAATTATCGTTTAAAACAGCTAGTAATAACTGGGTGAACTTTTATCCATCTTTAAACATTACTTTGAACATTCTTACAACTTTAAAGTACAACGCCCTATTTTGGTGACACTGGATACTAAACCAAGAAATCATAGTCAAGAGATCTCCGATTTGACATATTAATCTTCTTCAATAATAACTTTAGCTCTCACCATTTATTTGTTATAGACACCTTGCATTGACGTCACGTTGCTATTAGCAACGACTGATACCATTGCTTCTGGAGCACACACGTGGAGCACAGAACTCCACGTTTGCCGTTAAAAGCACGTGTTATCTTTCTGTTTAATTTAGATCTTCCTTATTTTTATTATTATAGTGCAAATAACTCTAATAAATCAAATGGAGAGTACCACATTCGCCTTATATTTGGGCGCCATATGAAGCAATTTCAGACATGTGGTGTCATGTGCAACCCGTCTATTGCAAATCTGTTAATTTAAACCTCCCAGTTCCTTTTCGGGAAACTTTTATTTTCGTGTGTTCTGAATGAATAATAATACCATGTCTCTTTTAGGTAACAATGCATCTGCATGTGCAGAGTGTTGTCACTGCAAATGGTTTTTCGATGCTGATACCATAGTCTACCACCAAAGGACGTGCTTGCAGAGACCCTTTTATAAGTGCTCGAAATATCTGGAAGTCATTGTGATGGAGGAGTGCTTGCGCAAGCATTACTGTCCGAAGAAAAGACCAAAAGGTATACACATTATGCAGGGAAATAACATTGTTTTAAAACATACTACTTTAACCCCTTGAGGGGCGGTGGGATATATTTTATCCCATCTACGATTAATGAAGATTTGCACCAGAAAAAAAATTACGAAATTTTACTTTTCTAACTTTGGTGAAAAAAGTCGTAAAATTGTTTTTTTCTTATTTTGAAATAAAATTTTTCTAACTTTCCGGTGGGAATTCAGAATTACACAAACGCAATTGCTTGCCCCTCAAGGGGTTAAAGTCTTTCTTGGATTTTTCGAAATTTCATAAAAAATGCTGTTTTACTTATTTACTTTTTATCTAGGTCACAGATAAGAAATTGCTATTCAGTTCCTTTACTTAAAAAAAATAAAATACTTTAAATATATATATTAATTTGTGTTTTTATTCTTTTCACTTATTCTTATTGTAAAAAAGTATCATTCTTGGTTTTTCAAAATTATCCGAGATTAGTTATTTCTTTTCTTTTTTATTTCTTATTATTTCTTTATATATTTTTTCTTTGCAAAGGAGGATTGAAGACTTATTGCCTGGGGCCGTCAGCAAGAGGGTTTTGTTCAATTTTATCCTTCGAATCCCTCTATGAAATATTGTCCTATTTAAAATAAAAAATGCGCCATTCGCCTTGCCGAGCATAAACGTACTTACAAATCTAGAAACCTACAGTCTAAAATTGTACAGCATTCTTTGGATACCGACCATATCCCAGATTTCATGAATATGAAAGTTATCAGATCCGGTTGCAATAATATTAAAAGTAGAGTTTTTCTGGAAGGTGTGTTCACTCGTAAGCAAACGTCGCCGATAAATGAATCATGTGCACTTCCTCCTGAATACTCAGCATTGTTTTAAAAAAATTTTATACTTTATTTAATTTTAACTGCTAATAATGTTTAACTGTAAACATGATATATAGTTTTCTGTCATTTGAATGTTTTGTTGCACTGATGAGGGGCTAAAATTTAGCTTGAAACGTTTGCTTTTTAATTGTATTAAATGTATTTATGTAATTTTACTTGTATGTCTGATGAATTGTAATATATTTTTTATTTTTAACTCGTATATCAGACGTTAAACAATGATTATTTATTTTAATTGTCCTATTTATTTACTTTTTATCTAGATCATGGGGTTCCTATTCAGTTCCTTTATTTTTTAAAATAAAATACTCTATTTTTATTCTTATCTCTTATTCTTGTTGTAAAAAACACTTAGTCTTTCAAAATTACCTGAGATTAGTTATGTCTTTTCTATTTTTTTTCTTCGCAAACGATGACTGAAGGTTTATTGTCTTGGGCTTGCAACAAGTGGTTTTTGTTCAATTTTATCTTATGAATCCCCCTATGTAATACTGTACTATTTATTTACTTTTTATCTAGGGCACAGAGAGGAAGTTCCTATTCATTAGCTTTATCTAAAAAAGAAAATAGTTTGTTTTTATTCTGATCCTTTATTCTTATTGTAAAAAAAAATGCATTTAGTTTTGTCAAAGTTACCTAAGATTAAATATTTATTTACTTTTGATCTAGGCCATAAATAGAGAATTCCTATTCATTGACTTTATTTAAAAAAAAAATAAATACATTATTTTAATTCTTTTCACTTATTCTTTATGGTAAGAAAGTCTTTAGGCTTTTAAAGTTACTTGATATTAGTTATTCTATATTCTTTATTGTAAAAAAAAAAAAAAAAATCTTTAGTTTTTCAAAGTTACCTGAGATTAGTTATTTGTTTACTTTTTATCTAGTTCACAAATAAGAAGTTCCTATTCAATGGCTTTCTTAAAAAAAAAATTGTTTTTATTATTATCATTTATTTTTATTGTAAAATTTATTTTTAGTTTTCCAACGTTATCTGAGATTAGTTGTTCCTTTTTTTTATTATTCTATATTTTTTTCTTTGCAAACAGTGATTGAAGGCTTATGATTTGGGTCGGTAGCAAGTGGTTTTGTTCAATTTTATTCTATAAATCGCCTATGACATACTGTCCTACTTTTTTACTTTTTATCTAAGTCACTGCCAGGAAGTTCCTATTCAGTTCCTTTATTTATAAAAATAATTTTTTTTTTTTTAAATTCTTTTCACTTATTCTTATTGTAAAAATAAAAGGTATCTTTAATTTTTCAAAGTTATATGAGATCAGTTATTTCTTTTATTATTTATTTCTTATTATTTCTTTATATATATTTTCTTCGCAAACTATGTTTGAAAGCTTATTGTCTTGGGACGGTACCAAATGAGTTTTGTTTCGAAACCGGTTTCGAAACTGAAAGTACCTTTACAAAAATATCTGCATCCAAAATCGAAAAAGTAAAAAAGAGTCATATTAAAGATTGAGCTATGCAAAAAAAAAAAAAAAAAGAAAAAAAAAAGAAAAGAAAAAAAGAAAATCGTTTAAAAATATTCAAATTTAAACGAGAAATTCGAAAACAATCTCCCCATTGGTTTAACATTATAGAGCGGATATTTTCAAGTGAGTGAAGAATCCCCTTAAGGAGTCTTGAACCTTTTAAATTCGACGAAAATCAACAAAGGCAATCAAAGTTTGATTTAGTGTATCTTCAAAATCTTTTCGCACATAAACATGAAATTTTGACTATTGATTAAGCAGATTGTGATTTTTATGGTATTACCATTAGAAACTGACTTTCACAGAATTTGTGTACTGTTGAAATTAAAATAGCTCTTTTGTTTACCATGTAAGAATTGCGCATTAGTTTCAGCACATATATATTTTTAAATGATTTACTCTTAAGTAAAAATTATTTCTTTAGCCAATTAAAAAAATATTTTTGTTAAAAAAAAATACTACCTTTTTTAATGAATAAAAATAGCCATAACTAAAAAGTTTATCACTGTAATTAAATGTACATATATTAAGACAGACTTGAATACAATTAATACAATAACGCAACAGGGGCGAAAAATTGGCTAGGGCCAGGACTCGAACCTGGGTTCACAGCCTATGCGTGCTGTTGCTATAACCACTAAGCCACCCTGTCCGATATCCTAGCCCGGCAATTTTCCACTAATAAACCATGTTGGGGAAAGTCATCGGCGGGCAATCGCACATCACGCGATGACAAAAAATTATATGGATCGATGGAATATTAATTTATTAATCGTTTTTACGTCATCGCGTGCTGTGCGATTGCTGGCCAATGACGTTTCTCAACATGTTTATTAGTGGAAAATTACCGGTCTAGGATATAGGTCAGGGGGGCTTAGTAGTTAAAGCAACAACACGGTACGCTGTGGACCCAGGTTCGAGTCCTGGCCCTGGCCAATTTTTCACTCCTGTTGGGTTATTGTATTAATTGTATTCAAGTGTGTCTTAATATATGTACCTTTAATAAAAATAAATTCAGACTTTAATTTACATGTGCTTTAATTATCACTGTAAATTCTTAAAAGTTAACAACACATCCGTGCTTATTATATATGAAATTTCATAACAATCCATACGTACATTCTCAAGATATCATGCAAGCAATGACTGACGTAGTTAAAAAAATGCAAAAGGTTAATGATTAAAAAGTCCAATCCCCTTAATCAATGCTCAAAATTTCATGTTTATACATAAAAAGATTTTGAAGATACACTAAGTCAAACGCAGGGTCGTACTGGCCCACCGGGCAACGAGGCAAATGCCCGGTGCGCCCATCGTCACATTTTTTTTTTTTTTTTTTCTCTTAAGTACGCTTACAGTTGTGTATTGTGAAAGGCATAAAATTTTCAAAGATTTTCATTTGGAAAATTAAAAAGTAATTCTTTTTATTTTTTAAAGTATAGCATAAGCAAACTATGTGTGATCAAAGACAATTAGATAACCCAATTTCGAGATAACATAAGTTATCGACAATCAGATATGCCATTGTTATTACACATGGTATCCTGGACCAGACTTTGTTTCAAAGCCTGTACTAATGATAAATTCTAAGAAAAATAATATTAAGTATTCACTTATTTAGATATACGCCTAAATAAGTTCTGCTTTAAGAATGCTTCTAATAAGTGTCTAATAAGTCTGCGTGTAATAAGTTTGCATATTTTCTGCGTCTAAGTATTTAGCACCCCTGATGTTGCCGGGTATTTTTGTATTTCTGCCTTTTTTGCAAGTATAAACAACTTAACACTGTATAAGAAACAGGTTCTCATTTTAAATGGATTCATTGACAGAGAATTTGACAGTCATGACGCCGTCGTCCAGATTTTATCCAGTACCCCGAAGAATAGTAACTTTCCACATAAATTAATATTAGCATTAATGACGAATTTAGCATATTTTCAGTCAAATATTATTTAGCGCCCTGGGTGGCTGCCCGGTAGCTTGATATTTCTGCTTTTTGTGAAAGTACAAAAGACAAAAGACAAAAAAATTTAATTAATAAGAATGCCAATTTAAGACAGGAGATTTTCATTTTAATTTCATTTGGTCCCATTGTCAGAAGCGGCTTTGGTAATCATGGCGCCCTTGGTCTGATTTTTTTAAGCGTTTATGTAAAAATAACTTTCAAAAAACTAATATCGTGTTTTTGTACCCATATTTTTGTAACGCCCTTTGTCAGATTTTTTCAGCGTCTCAGTAAAAATGACTTTAAAAAAATTAATATCGTATTTTTTAATCATGGCGCCCTTACTCAGATTTTTTTTCAGCGACTCTGTAAAAATGCCTTTCAAAAACCTATTATTGTGTTTCTCTAATCATGGCGCCCTTGGACAGATTTTTTTTAGCGCCTATGTAAAAATAAATTAAAAAAACTAATATCATGCTTTTGTAATCATGGCGCTCTTAGTCAGATTTTTTCAGCGTCTTTGTAAAAATAACTTTAAAAAACTAATATCGTGTTCTTGTAATCATGGCGCCCTTGGTCAATTTTTTTTCAGCTTCCCTAAAAAAATGCTTTTCAAAAAACTATTGTCGTGTTTTTGTAATCATGGCGCCCTTAGTCAGATTTTTTTCAGCGCATCTGTAAAAATAACTTTAAAAAAACTATTGTGTTTTTCTAATCATGGCGCCCTTGGTCAAATTTTTTTCAGCGCCTCTGTAAAAATAAATTTCAAAAAACTAATATCGTGCTTTTGTAATCATGGCGCCCTTGGTCAAATACTTTTCAGCGCCTCTCTAAAAATGCCTTTCAAAAAGCTATTATCGTGTTTTTCTAATCATGGCGCCCTTGGTCAAATTTCTTTCAGCGCCTCTGTAATAATAAATTTCAAAAAACTAATATCGTGTTTTTGTAATCATGGCGCCCTTGGTCAGACACTTTTCAGCGCCTCTCTAAAAATGCCTTTCAAAAAGCTATTATCGCATTTTTCTAATCATGGCGCTCTTGGTCAAATTTCTTTCAGCACCTCAGTAAAAATAAATTTCAAAAAACTAATATCGTGTTTTTGAAATCATGGCGCCCTTGGTCATATTTCTTCTAACGCCCTCAGTCAGATTTTTTTAGCGCCGCTGTAAAAATAAATTTCACAAAACTTAATCGTGTTTTTGTAATCATGGCGCCCTTTGTCAGATTTTTTTTCACCGCCTCTGTAAAAATGCTTTTCAAAAAACTATATCGTGTTTTTGTAATCATGGCGCCCTTGGTCATATTTCTTCAGCCCCTCTGTAAAAATAAATTTCAAAAAACTAATATCGTGTTTTTGTAATCATGGCGTGATTGATCAGATATTTTTCAGCACCTCTGTAAAAATACCTTGAAAAAGCTATTATCTTATTTTTCTAATCATGGCGCCCTAGGTCAGATTTTTTTTCAGCGTCTCTGTAAAAATAAATTTCAAAAACTAATATCGTATTTCTGTAATAATGGCGCCCTTGGCCACATTTGTTTTCAGCTCCTCTGTAAAAATAACTTTAAAAAAGCTAATATCATGTTTTTGTAATCATGGCGCTGTTGGTCAGGTTTTTTCAGTGCCTCTGTAAAAATCTCTCTATTCTAAAAAAAAGTAACTACCGCTGTCACCGCCGCCGCCGCCGCCGCCGCCGCCGGTTTTGATTTTTTTGTGACCGGAGGCCTTTCTTCGTTAATATTAACAAAAATAATGCATACAAAAATATGAAAATCGGTGGTTTTATACAGAAATGTTTGATAAACACGCTGATGTAGACAGTTTTCAAATCGAAGAATTATTTTAAGAGTTATTTAATGCTAAAGTTGGACAAAATCGTTCCACTAAAAAAGTTTTATAGCAGCAAAAACTATACATGGCAGTGTAATCATTTTTAGATCATTTTATGCGTTAGAATTTGCCGGAGTGCAGATTGCATTAATTTTTTTATTTTGACTCATTTTTTCAGGTTTTATTTCTATTTTAAATTCAAATTTTCAGCATTTCTAGAGATATTTTTTACAGATTTCAGAAAATTGTACTAATTTAAACTGTTGCCAACTGTATAAAAAGCGCAAGCAATAATGTTTGCTTCAAATTAAAAATTTATTTACACGTGACTATTATAAACAGGAAAAAAACTTTCAAATTAGAATTAAATAATTATGTATAAAAAGCAGGAACTTATTAAAAATTACGTCATAAGAACTATACACGTGAATTTTAAAAGAGCAAGGATATTGTAAAATAATAAATTCATTAACATGTGTTAGAAGTCTTAGGAGAAATTACGTCATATTCACGTCACATTATAGTTATTACATAAAATGAACACAAAATAACATTGCAAAAAAGTTTAAATTTAGAAATTGCGCTAGACATTTATTTGATATTTTGAGAATTAATTTAAAATATCTCATTTAAAAGAACTTTCTTTTCGCTTTGTTAAAAAATACCAGGAGACAAAGACTCTCTTTACTTAATTCCTTTTGTATTAGCTTATTTTGAAATGTTGTTACACGTGTATACGTCATCAAGTTATTTTTATTTCGACGTTTTATTTGTGTTTTTATTAATGTTGTACGAATTTATTTGTTCTTTCGTTATTTAAAATAAAAAATTATAACAATTTGTATAATTTGGCGAATGGTTTGGCGATTTATATAATTTGGCGAAATTGGTCGACAGGATAATCAAGTAGTACCGCAGCGGATTTGGCGTTAAAATTCCCCAATCAAAGAGAAATGAATAGAAATTCGTTTATAGGGAGGTCGCCACTGTTTTTTAAATTATAATTCAATCTTTCGAAATCTTTTTAAAGCCGATCAAATTAGCGTGCATTTAGAGTCTGCGGTGTCTGGACGGAGGTTGGCGAGCATAGCTCGTAGGGGGCCGAGCCCCCTAGTAACTTTAAAAAAAAACTAATATCGTGTTTTTGTAGTCATGGCGCCCTTGGTCAGATTTATTTTCAGCGCCTCCTTAAAAATAAATTTAAAAAAAACTAATGTCGTGTTTTCGTAATCATGGCACCCTTGGTGAGATTTTTTCAGCGCCATTGTAAAAATAACTTTGAAAAAACTAATATCATGCTTTTGTAATCATGGCGCCCTTGGTCAGATTTATTTTCAGCGCCTCCTTAAAAATAAATTTAAAAAAAACTAATGTCGTGTTTTCGTAATCATGGCACCCTTGGTGAGATTTTTTCAGCGCCATTGTAAAAATAACTTTGAAAAAACTAATATCATGCTTTTGTAATCATGGCGCTCTTAGTCAGATTTTTTCAGCGCCTCTGTAAAAATAACTTTGAAAGAAAAAACTAATATCGTGTTTTTGTAATCATGGCGCCTTTGGTCACTTGGTCAGATTTTTTTCAGCCCTCTGTAAAAATAACTTTCAAAAAACTATTATCATGTTTTTATAATAGTCCCCCCCCCCCCCCACACACACACGCACACTCCCCACAAACACTCACAATAATTGACTCTCTTAGTTCTACTTGAAGCATTCCATAATTTAAGTAATAATATAAGTTAGACCGCCAAGACTAATTCTTCACAAGATTTTGTAATGGAAACTTATGTAAATTTTGTTTTTGAAAGAAGAAGAAAATGTTAATTTTTCATATCTATTTAAAAATTCGAATATATTTTTAGCATCCAAAAATGCCAATATCTAAAAACGTTTTTTTTTTGTTTTTTTTTTAACCGGATCTGCTTAAGCGCTTTAAACTTCAAACACCACCCCGATTTATAAATTGAAAAATACGCATGTAATTAAAATAAATAGATAAACAACTAAAACTGTAAAAGTCGTTTTACAAAAGAATGGATGAATAAAAGTAAAAAGAAGTGCAATGTGTTTGTGTTCAGTTTTCAATGCTGTTAGTCAATAACCTGGGAGTTCAGAAGACAAATCACCATTTCAGCGAGGTTTCAAGTTAACTGGATATGGGTTCTATAGATCCCAGTGGTTTCTGTAGTAATACCAGATGTGACACTTTTTATTGATTAACCGTATTCTGAGATTTCTGGAGCTCTGTATCTTTCTGGAGAAAATAGAAATCGGGTGTGGAGGTATTTTCTCATGAAATACTAATTAACAGATTAACACACGACACTCGCTCGGTATGCATTCGTGTATTTAAAATATCTCCTCGGAAAATTAATATTTTTAACTTCTATTTTTTGTGTACACTTCCTAAAAGATGTCTCTTTTTTTCTTAGTTCTCAAAATATTTCTGAAGTATAGACTTAATTTTATATGAAGTGTTAAAATCTTACGAATGTGTGAAGTGTTGAAATCTTAAGAAGAGTGCACAGAAAAAAAGATGTTAAAAATGTGAATTTCCCGAGAAGATATTTTTTAAATATACGAATGCATCAAAAGTTCACAGACTTCACATTACGGAGGAGAATTTCGAAGCTTAGTGACCCCGTTAAGTATTTCTATTTTCTTTGACTTTGTTTTTTATTTTGTAATACTATTCTTAAATATAAATTTGATACATATTACTTTAAAAAAATCCAAGTATGTTTGAAACTATTGCCGCTCTTCTAGAACGTTTTTTTTTTTTTTTTTTTTTTTTTTTGGTGGGGGGGGGGGGGGGGGGGTGTGAGTTGCCGCGACCATTGTTGTTTAAATTTGGCTTATCTGAAATTAAAATAAACAGTAATTTTTTATTAAATATGACTTAATTTAGTGACTAGACGAGGCAAAGGGTGAAAATTATGAAAAGCTTTTTTTTCTTTTTATGTTGATTATTTGCTGAGGGTATTCAACTTTTATCGTAGAAAAATACTGATTTTTGATGATTAAAAAAAAAAAAAAAATCTTAATGCACTGCATAATTATATAAGAAAAAAGCTGGCAAAAGTGAAACTCTTCAGTATTATTAAAGTAATCGTGCCGTGGTCATCTATTTAAAAATGCAATTTTGAGAAAAACTAGTTTCAATTTTATGTTATAATTATAATAGAATGCTTATTGTATTTTTTCCTTTTTTTACTTATATAGAATCGTCTATTCCAGATTTTGGCCACATAACGAAGTCTTAATTCCGTTGATAAAGCCGCTAAAATAAAAACTCGATTTTTCGAAATTTATGAGTTACGATTACGTGTAAATCCTTAAAGCGGTTCTCAAAAAAAATATTTTTTAACGTTCAATAATGCTAAAATTTCTGCTCATTTACAAACATAAAAATAGTGGTCGACAGAAACCGAATTTCGGTTACCTTCATAGTTTCGACTGAAAACGAAAGCGAAACTGTTTTAAAAATAAATTCAAAGTAAGTAACATAAACATACATATATGCATGTTATCTGAATAATGTTTTGCGTAGAAACGGCAGTACATAGTTATTAATTAAAAAATAATTTGTTTGAAATAAAATTAATTAAATATAAGGTACTATAAACATAAATAATTATTAAAAAATAATTTAATTTAAAAATAATGAATTTAATCAATATTAGTAATACCTTCTAGATTTATCCCCTTGTATGTGAATACATAGTATGTGCGGCTCTTTGGATGGGAGTGTCGTTTGGGGGAGGCTAGGGAGGGGCAGTTATAGTAATACCGAATATTCGGCAGAATTTTCGCCGAAACTAAGATTTTGGGCTGAAAACGAATATGAAACCGAATATTCGGCCAAACTTTACATAAAAGAATGAGACTTGCAGGCTTGGTTATTGGAGTAATTTGTAATACAATAGATCTTTTTCTTTAAATTAACTAGGAGGGCTACGCTCACCAACCCCCCTCGTAATTGCTTCGCGATTGAATTCGGTATCGCGATCTTTTTCTTTCTAGCCAACCCTAGTCGTAATTGTTTCCCGTTTCCATTCTGGATCGCTTCGCGATCCCTTATTTTCCATGCATTCAATTTTTAGATTCTACATTTAAAAAAGCGCTCCTCCCCAACTTCTGACAATTTTATTTCCTTATCTCCAACCACATAATCATTAGAGCTTACAGGGTTTCATAATTATAAGAATTATTAAATATAAAATTATATATATAGTGTTACGAATATTGTAAATAGTTAGTATTTGTGCTTAAAAATAATGTAAATAGTTCAGTTAAGCTCTATTCATAAGCTAATATTAGTTTTTTGTTGCATTGAAATATCTCAATTTGTTGATTTGCTGCAAGCAAGTAAACCCTATCGGATTTAAATGGGAGTCTACAGAAATTTGGCGAAATACTGGAAATAGCGTCAAGTTGGCGACAAACTTGGTGACGTTTGGCGGCAGAGCTGCCCCCTAGTAACCCCCTTATATCGTGAGAAAGCTCTGACCAATCAGATGCGTTTCGCGGTATCTACGCAAATTTTCATTGGTCCATTTCCAAAGCGTTACTTTTTTTTATATATAGAAGGCAGAGATCTGGAGCTGTGTTTTCCCTGGAGCTGGAGCTGGAGCTATAAATTTCTCCCAGCTCCAGGGCTCCTTTAGTTTAATATTCTTTTAAATCTTTTTTTTTTCAGTCTTTTAAATTTCTAGGCTTAAAATACTTTAATTGCATCATTATTCAGTATTTTAATTATATCATTTTTTAGGTTTTTTTTTTTTAATTATTATTATTAGAGGAGGAAAACTTCTCAACACATGGTAACACTACTTTACGTCTACTTTCTACTAAAACTAAGTGACAACACTATTTGAAAACAAATATGGCCGCCTGTTGTTTACATTTGCAGTTGTAAAATTTTGGCTGCTTGAAAAGTGTAGAAGAAATTTAAGATTTTTGTGTTTAAAATTTCACCAAACTTTCTATTTTAAAAGCAAAAGCTAAAAGATGTCATATTTTCTGAACAAGCATTTCAAGTTTGATGAGAAGAAAAATGCATTTTGTCATATCTTTAATGAAGGTAGAAAGTATTTGTGAGCAAAAAATTAAACGTATAAATTAAAATCTGCAACTCAAAAGCGCGAAGTCGGAGCCGAGTTGGAGTCGGAGCCGTTGCTGGAGCCACAGTATTTTCTCTAGGAGCGGAGCTGGAGCTGGAGCATCAAAAATTGTTCGGCTCCGGGTCACTGATAGAAGGATTACATCTTGAGTTAAAATTGATTGTTGTCTCGTGACAACAGTTCTCTTCCTCTCCCGCTACTGTCGCGTCCGGAAATTCGGTTCAAAGCGTCACCTTCGACAGCATTTTCTGAAAGATCTTTTGCTTTTCTCAAACAATATAAAAGACATAATAAAACACGCATACTACAATATATATTAAAACACACATACACACATAAATAACACCTGCAGTCAACAGTTAAAGGTATATATAAATATTATACAGGCTTACATACAATAAATGCAATAAACCCAACTGGAGTGAAAAATTAGCCAGAGCGAGGAACCGAACCCGGGACCACAGTATACAAGACTGTTGCTCTAACCACTATTAGTTATTAGTGAGTTATTAGTGAGAAATTGCAGACTCAGGTATCGGCCGGAGTAGCTCAGTGGTTAGAGCAATAGTCTTGTATACTGTGGTCCTGGGTTCGATTCCTGGCTCTGGCTAATTTTTCACTCCAGTTGGGTATATTGTATTTATTGTATGTAAGCCTGTATAATATTTATATATACCTTTAATATAAAAGACAGTTCGATTACAAAGTTTCTGATAGGAAATAAAAAATAGCTGGTATTTTCAGCCACATAAAGCATTTTTGTAATGAAATTTAATGAAAACCTTTAAAACAAAACAATCATGCAATAAAATTAGAGTAATACTACTTTTCAAAATAATACATTCAACGTAATACTTTTAAAGAATTATTACTTTTCCGGAGATTTTCTGCCCCCCCCCTGCCCTTCATACACACATGAATCGCGGTAAAAAAAGAACAAGATCTTTAAAAAACAACAATAACTCCATTATTGGGCACAGCTTTTGTAAGTTTGCTCATTTGAAAGGAAATCGAAATACATTTTGTCCGGGGAAAAGAGAGTACCGAAATCAGCCATCCATTCTCCACTCCATAGAAACTGGAAATGCATGTGTTTCTAATTTTTAACCGATAACCGGTATAAAAAAAGTGCCCCTGATGTGAAATCTGCTTCATTTGTCTTGCCCTATCCAGTGTTAAGAGCCTACTTCAGTCAAACGAAAAGACGCGTTCGCTAATGCTAATCCTATGGAAGAAATTTATAAAGATATCTCGGTCGCATTTCAATATTTTTAAATTATTTCTTTTTTGTATTGGAAAACTGAGATCGATCTGTAAGCAGGCCGTTTTGTACTTTTTCGATTTTGATTGCAGATTTTTTTTATTAGGATGCTTTTACTTCCGAAACCGGTTTTCAAAATGAAAGTGTCCTTATTAAAAATACCTGTAAAGAAAATCGAAAAAGTAAACAACGGTCTTTGTACAGATCGATCTCAAGTATTCAATGCAAAAAAAGTTATTTAAAAATATCTAAATTCAAACGAGATATCTTTATAAATGTCTTCCATAGGATTAGCATTAGCGAACGTGTCTTTTCGTTTGACTGAAGTAGGGTCTTAAAGAACTACCCCGTCTTTATATTATTTGCCTGTTCCGGAGTTATTTACTTATTTTAGTGTAATGTTAAGCATTTTTCGTAAGCTTGTACTTCATACTTTTTTAAAAATAGTGTACAGTGTTGTAGGGGAGACCGGGCTAGTTGGCTACAGGGGTATGTAGCCGCAGTCCTCATAAATCGCCTGTTTGTGCATAGATTGCGCAACCAGTCACAGAGTACCTTTCTTCTTGCTTTTTACAATCCCCATTGTAGTTTTGCAGCGTTACATACGTGCAGTGGACATTTATTACGATTTTTCTGTTTTTTGCACTCATAAGTAATTTTTTGTTGCCTCATTCTTTTTGCAATTTCTAATATTTATCTTAATAATTGCGATTTAACTTGTGCAGTTTTCCTTAGTGTAGGATTCACTGTACCTACCCCATATGTGATTTACTTACATTATTTAAATTTAGAAGGTTACACCTCCCTTTTGTGAAGAAATTTATTATGGGGCTAGTAAGCGCATTGAATACGGGTAAGTTGGCTCTGCGTCTGGTTTGTGCTGGTAGGTTGAAATACAACAAACACAGTGAAAGGTGGTCGTAATGCAAGATTTTGGACACATGGGGCTTGCCCAAACGGAGACACTCGATTTTTTATTTGTGACAACTGTAAATCTGATGATGATATCGAGTAAGATAGAAGTTACTCAGTGTTAATATTTTATCCATTATTTTTATATCTGTATAATTTAGAATTTACATCGTACGGCGATAACGCCTTTGTTTAAACTTACTGGTAATAATAAAATTTATTTCTCTTAACTGCGTGCCTTATTTGAGTTTCATTTAAATTTTTATAAAGCGTATCTCAACTTACTCCATAGGTGTAAGCAACTTGCCCCGTGACGGGGTAGGCTGGCGCACAATTTTCCTTTTATTTTAGGCTTCCGCTAAACATAAACTACAAGAGCTAGAAACTAAAAACTCCGGGTATTTATACCCAAATGTCTGTTCTTTAAAAGTGCAGTTAAAGTTTGTTAAAAAACTTAAACAAAAAATTAATAAAAATCAATAACTAAAAACTGCGTCTATTAACCCCGGTCTCCCCTATACATTATAAAATATCATCAGCATCACAGTACAGATATGCTGATGTTGCATCTTGCATAACGAGAACTGTGAATTGTCCATGGAAGAACAATATAATTGTCTCTTTCACAAAAGTGTTTATTAGTTTGAATTTTTGCGAAATTTTCAAAATTTGTCTAATGTATTTCTTTATTTTCTCTTTATAATTGTTGAAAAAAAAAATCTGAGATGAAATCTAAATGATATTTTTAATGTTTCCCGAAATACGATTTATTTGTTGCTACGAACTAAATTGAATAATAACAAAAACTGTAGTAATAATGTTAATGAATATTCATCTTTCATGCTATTTCAGACTATATATATATATATATATATATATTTAAACTGTTTAAATCAACCAAACGCTTCTCTATGATATCTTTTTAATGTTGAAAAAAAAATAAAGAAATAAAACAATTTTTAAAAATAATTAACGTAAAATAGACGTCATTCTTGCACTGAACAAAAATAACTTTTCTGAAAATTTTTACACCATTATTAGTATTTGTATCCTAAAGATTGTATTATATAAAATATTACTGAATTGTATAAAATAATGTTTTGCACTTTTGACCCAACGAAATTGTTCTTGTTTGTTTTATTTTAATATTTTATTTTCCATTTGGAGATAATTGTATGGAGATTGTTATTCGGGGTAAAGTGTGAATTAACTCATTAGATAAGGTAAGCGGATTTCGAAAATAGAGATAGCTTTTTTAGAAAAGCGTGGTGGAAAAAAATACCTCTAAGTTGGCAACACTGGTCTAACATCAGAAGTGCAATGTGTTGCGGGTAGCTATTTTTGTGAATATTACATTTTTATAGTAGTATAAAATACTAATTTGGGTGTCATAATTATTTTAGGAATAAAGTTTTCGCTATAGCAATATACTTGTATATATTTTAAAGTGATTTTTTATACATAATTTATATAGTATGTGTATGTGTATTTGTATGTGTATGTATATATATATATACAGTAAAACCTCCCTAAAGCGACCACGTTCCGTTCCAATAAAAATGGTTCGCTCCGAGAGGGGGTCTCTTAATGGAGGTCATGTTTAAATCTAGATTTTAATTGTTGAAAAAAGGTAACAATTAATGTTACTAAAATTTATTTTTCACATTAGGAAAAAATTATAAAAGTTTAAGTATCAAAACAAAAGTTAATTACATAAGTTAATGACTGCAGAGTGTAAAAAATGAATACATTGACGTTTGCTTTGATTTTACGGTTTTATCTTTTACAACTTTTATTTCTAAGTCCTTTCGAAATTCAGTAAACAAATGAATTTTTTTTTTTTGACGGGAACAAATAATGATTAATTTATCTATTTCTAAATAATTAATTTATCTATCTCTTTGAGAGTTTCCTGACAGAATAGAGCAGGAAAGTTTATTGACCTTATTCTTAATTTGTCATCAGAAGTAAATTCATTGCCGAAAAAGGCACAAAGGTGTTTAAACACTTAAAAGTTACCGGAATAAAATAAATCTGAACTTAGTTTAGAAGTTTGATGAATAATGCGCTCTCCGGAATTACTTTTCTAATAAGATCTTCTTCAAGCGACCCGGAAAAAAACTGAATTTTTTTCATTTTCTTCAAAGAAATTGGTCGCTAATGGAGGGAGCTCAACTGGGATGGTCTCTGAATGGAGGTAAAATTAGTATTGAGCCTATGGGAATAAATTTTGTTCCATGCAAAAATGATCGATCGGGGAGGTGGTCGCAAAGGGAGGTTTCACTGTATATACATATATAAGCGCATTTGCGCCCTTTTGTAATGCAATCGGCGCCCTTTTTATCCATTTTGCCACCGCCCTCTCAGTTATTCCAGTACGACCCTGGTCAAACGTAAAATTTTTGTTGATTTTCGTCGCATTTTACCCTCCTCGATAGGTGACTAGTGTCATCCACGCACATCCAAAGTTTATAATTTAAATATTACATAATTTTTATAATTATAAAATAGAATTTAAAATAGAATGTGCCCAGGTGCGTAGCTACAAATATTTTTTCCGGGTGGAGAATTAAAAAATTTCCCAACTTGAAACAAATCGCTTTATTTTCGGGCTGAAATGATATGTGGAATGTGTGTTTATGATAATGATACTTATACATATAAAATCCTTTCCAAAGAAAAATATTGAACGTAAAAGCATAAAAATTATAATTATTGGTTTGTTTAATGAAAGTTTAAATACACTTCTTTCATTTAAATAATTAAAATCAAACGAGGTTAATTTCTATTTTCCTATCTTGGAATCATTGAACATGAAAATAATAAGATACCCAATTGCTAAATGAATAGTTAAGGAAGCCATTTCAAACAGTACAGTAAATGTAAGATTTAAACTTAGAAAAACTGCATATATATTTAGAGAAAACCTATTAGAGAAAATCTATTACGTTCGAGTCATAATCACACTTCATACGAAAATACCGTCATGCTATTTTGAGAAAGAAACAAAGATTTTGAAGAATAAAGGGGCTAGAATTAGAGACGCACTGTTGATGGACAACAGTAGGGAAATTTAGGTCTGGTAGTTGTATGATATTTTCGTAGCACAAAAAAAAAAAAAAAAAAAACACAATGACAAATTGGGTCTGGCTGCTTTTTGTACTTCTTTTGATAATTTAACTTATTTCCTGTTACAGAACTCAGGAAAACAATAAAAATTTCATATTTTTTTACTATTTAAAAAAATAAAAAGTCTTTCAAAAATCTAGAATTTTCCAACTCTAAGCTCAAATTTCCCAAGTTCACATATATTGGAGGGGGAAGCACCCCATCATAACCCCCATCGCGTCGCCTCTGTTCATTTTTTTCATAGATTTCTTGGAATTTGATTCTGAATGGCAACAGCGTCGTTTGTTTAGATCTGGTTTCTATGTTTATAATAGCTTAATTTTAATTTAGAACTTAATACATTATAAATGGATATGATACACATGTTTTATGTGAAAATAAGCTGAACAGACTGGATTTTAAGTAGAAGAAATTACCCAAATCCACATATATTGGAATGGGAGGGGGACTCTCCCCCCATCGCGATGCCTCTGAATGTGATTCATATAAGACAGCGTTAATTTTAAATAACTTAAAGAAATCTAGTGTTGTAAAAAATGCATCTTCAAATAATTCTTAAAACCCACGCGACCACTCGAGGGTTAAAAGGTGTAAGATCTCTTAAATTACTTCATTTGATAATGTACTCATATTGCGTCTGAAGACTACAGTTGCTATAGGGAGATTCTCAAAAGGTGGGATCATTAAACGTTAACTATATGTAATTTTTAAAATTTTCAAATTTAAGGTCAATTTTTTTTTAATAGTATAGTATTTTGTCTATAAATATAAATTATAAATATTTTATAGTAGTATGTCTACAAAATTATACACAAACAGCAACTTTTCTGGAAAATTAATGATTAAAGCATTTAATTAGCAGTTACGTATGTTACAAATTTTGGACACTCTTTCGCACGTACGTTACAGATTTTGGACGTTGCTTTTAGTATTTAAAAAATTCTTAAGACTAAGAATGTAGTAAATGTGTCTATACATACATACATACATATATATATATATATATATATATATATATATATATATATGTATAATTAACTTTTTGTTATCCAGTAATAATAATAATAAAATCAAATGCTTTGTTACGTACGTTACTTTCGGACATAACAAAATGCAGAAAAATTCTTTATAGAAAAGTCCTTCTATCTCCAAAAAAGCAATAAATCAGCCTGCCATCTCTTAACGAAATTATCAAAAAATCATCCGTTTCTTTTATGCATTCGTTGTTTACCATTAGAACCACCTGGAAAAAAGTCAAAACTCTTTTTCTTGGTGATACATTGGAGCAGTTAACGTTATGGGTTGGGTTGGGTTGATTGTTGACGGCCGATTATCTACTCGAGCAGTTAACGTTATGAATGTCCGAAATTGGCCTCTTTAGCATATAATAATAAAATTTTAAGATATTTATACAAAGCTTTTACAATAAATTATGTCCTTTTCTGTCTCTGAATAGAATTAAAAACCCAGTGTAAAAAAAAAATAAATGAAATAAAATCAATGATAATTAAAGTTATGTTTGAAAGGCTTAAAGTTATGACTTGTGTCCTGTGCCCACCTTTTGAGAATATTGGATGTATTCTTATACTTAAAATATCTCCTCGGGAAATTAATATTTTTAACTTCTTTTTTCTGTGCTCTTCTTAAAGGCCCTTTTTTTTGTTTTCTCAGTTCTCAAAATATTGCTTAATTTTGTATGAAGTGTTAAAGTTTTAGTTCTAGTTTATCTGCTTTTAACAGATAAAATATTAAAATAAGCATAGATTTTAAAAATATTTTGAAAACTAAGAAAAAAAAGAGGCATCCTTTAAGAAGAGCATACAGAAAAAAGAAATTAAAAATATTAATATTTTGAGGAGATATTTTAACTATAGGAATGCATCCAATGCCCATAGACTTAACCCCCTTCGGGACGAGCGTCTTTTATAGAATTTTTAATCTTTTATCACCGGTATTTTAAAACAGAAATTTTTGCCTCATTGAATAGGGAAAATGCTCGGATTAAATAAGGCAAAATTTACAATAAAAAAGAAAAGTGCCTAGTTAAACTGATGGCATTGAGCTCACAGGCTATTCACACTAATTGTATATTATACTCTGATTTCAAAGGATAATGCCCCTAGAAAAATAAATAAAGGGGGGATAGCCCCCCCCCCCCCCCGTTTCCCCTTTTTATAATTAACCAATGAGCTCCAAATGTCATCAGAGAAGCGCATTATCGAAATAAACCGGTATACCAAATTTCAAGCAAATCGGATAAAAAAACCATTTATCTAAATTAAGGGTGTATTAGCCCCCCGTTCCCCCCTTCATATTTAATCAATGAACTTTCAAATCTAATCAGGGAAGCATCTTATTAGAATAAATCGGTATACCAAACTTGAAGAAAATCGGATAGAAAAACCCATTTGTCTAAAAATGAACCTTCAAATCTAATCAGGGAAGCTCGTTATCAGAATTAACCGGTATACCAAAATTTGAAGAAAATCGGATAATTCTGTATGAAAAACCCATTTATCTAAGTTAAGGGGAGGATTAGTCCCGCGTTCCCCCTTTATACTTAACCAATGAACCCCCAAAACTAATCAGGGAAGCTCGTTATCAGAATTAACCGGTATACCAAAATTTGAAGAAAATCTGATAATTCTGTATGAAAAACCCATTTATCTAAGTTAAGGGGAGGATTAGTCCCGCGTTCCCCCTTTATACTTAACCAATGAACCCCCAAAACTAATCAGGGAAGCGTCTTATCAGAATGAACCTAGAAATTTTTTTTGAAGCAAATAGGATAATTCTATCGAGAGTTATCGCGGTACATACAAACTTACATACATACATACGTACAGAACCGGCGGGCACATTTGCTCTCAGGCTTTGATAGCCTGTGAGCTAATAAAAATTTAATAATCGAGAATAATCACTGATTCTGAGAACCTTATGTGGCACGAATACCGGTCGCTCGTCCCCAAGGGGAATTAGAAGCTGAGTGACGATCAGCCTTAAAAGGCTACTTCAGTCAAGCGAAAAGACCCCTTCGCTAATGCTAGCGAAGCGAAAGCGTAGAAATCCCTAGAAGGCTAATCCCAAAGCTTTAACATGCGGTAATTTTAATAGTCTTTGAAATTTTACGTAGTCTTCTAATTTCAGTTGTTTTTAAAATTATGTATTGCCTATGTACGTTTTGTCTTTATGCTCATCTGTATGCTCATCTGTATCTGTATGCTCATCATTTCTTGTTCAATTTGTATGATTATTTATTAAAATGTGACTAAATGTTCCTAATTTTATTTTATTTTAAATTACTAACTATTAATTTTTAATACAGCAGGAAAATATCTTGCACAAAATTCTGAAAATACACATGCTGAAGCACGTATTCAGGCGGAGGGAAAAAAAGGTAAGTTGATGGATTTTAATTGGCAACACAATAGCTCATAGGTTCTTTTACATAGATAGTTAAAACAAAATCCATGTTATCTAGAAGTTATGCTATTTTTAATACTTTTAAATTTTAGGTAGACTTCTAATTCCAGATGTTTTTTAAATTATGCTTATTTGTGTAATTTATGCCATTCTTACCATTTTTCAATTCATTTGTGAGATTTTTTGTATAGGTTTGTGACTAAATATTCCCCTTTTTTATTTTGTTTCAAATGTCTAAATTCTCTTTTAAATGCTTTAAATAGAAAAGTTTGTTTCAACAATTTTTAACTTAGCACAATTGTTAATTATCAATGTCAAAGAAGATTAATTTACCTTGCGTGAGTATTTTAGCAAGGCTGCTAAAAGTCCTTCACCTAAGGCACCCATTCTTCACATAAATGTCCCACTATATAGGCTTGCCACTGTGAATAAAACCTTAATAGCTCACTCTGGCATTTTATTTCAGCAATTTATTCGGTAGTACAACGTTTATCAAAATTTACTTTAAGAAACAGATGTCTCTGATCGTTTGATGATTTTGAGGAATTGTTTATCGCATATTTAGGAGGATTAAAAAAAATTACAGATTTTATGTGGGATAAAGTCTTAATGTCTTAAGTGGGATAAAGGGACTTTTATTTTTTAATTAGTTTTATATATTTTATCAGTGCACAATATCTCCATTATTGCATATTTTCAATAGACGCTTTAAGCCGTGAGACATCAGTCATGAAGTTTTGGTTGGAAAGTGTTAGAGAATTGTTGTTTTGTTTCAAGAACTCAAAGTATTTCTTCATATTTGTATTTGTAAATAGTTTCAAGAATTCCCCTATTTTCCTATTGTGAGTGTTATAAGTATTGTCTCCAGCATCTTATTCTACGAATATTTTTCTTCTAATAAATATGTTTTGTTCATCTTAAGAAGAATCGATTCAATTTTAGCTGAATAATTCACAAAACACAAAGGTAAAACTCTTAACTTTTTTATTATTTACTATTGAGGAACTTCTTATTCATGCAGTCACATGCAACAGAAACTGACTCCAAAACAAACGCTGTTACATTGATTTTTCTGTTTTGTTTGTATAATATATATATATATATATATATATATCTTCTAGCTCAAATCTCACAATGAAGGGTTTTAATACGTTGGATGCTATAATAACATTTTGAACGATTTATATTTAACCCTGCTGCTGTGTTCGGGTCTATTTCGACCGAAAAGCCACATTCAGAGTTGCAAAGTCTCCGGCTCTTTGCATACCACTATTATCTTAGAGAAAATATTGTTCTTTTAAATCGTCTAAATATTCCAATTAAATAAAAGAACATTTTCTATATTAAATACTGGTAGGAGGCTTAGCAGCTCTGTATATCCAAAATAATGTATATTCGAAATGAACATGGTAGCAGGGTAATAAGAAATGAAGCATAGCAACAATTTGTTTGGAGTCAGTCTCCAACCATAACGCCATAACTGATATCACGACTGAAAGTATCTATTGCAATTATTACATTTATAAATTTTTCGTGAGACAGTTTTGAACGTTTCTGGAAGCATGATGCATCAAACAACTCGATTTATCTCTCTCCCTGTTTTGATTAGGTAAAAGAATTTGGCACTTACATATTATCCATGTCCTGAAGCCAAATATACAGGGCCCGACTTAGGATGTGGGGAGCCCCGGGGCAAGAATCATTCTGGAGGCCCCCTTCTATCTATCTATAGGATTTTTTTGCGAATAATGTGCAAGTAGCTAGTACTAAACTTCATACATATTGTATAAGCATGCATAAATTTTGTACCCGGTACTGCTCACATCTGTATAGAGTATCACAAAAAATGGTCACAACTTTATGAAAAAATGCTAGTAGAAAAAAGGATAGATTGGTTGACACGAGTATTTTTTTGCAAACTTGGCTTATCTACATACGTTATAAGATGTCTAAAAGAAAATGCCCCAAATGCATCATAATGAATGGTTTTAACTTGCCACGTTACGGGGAAAAGGTTAATAAAGAATTTCTTTTGAAAACAATAGAATACCAAGTTGTCATAATAGAATTTTAATCATTAGTTTTCTAATGATATAGTTTGTTTTTTGCATGGGTGGTGGGGGTACTGGAAGCTGTGAAGGGAAGGGGGACTGCACTCTCTTCCTAAATATTTGAAAATATACGAATTTACGTTATTTTTTGGCTAATTTTAATCTTTTGGCACCTTTTAATGAAAATCTTGATTACTCTCACGGGGGGCCCCTAAAAAAGGGGGGGGGCAGCTACCCCGCATGCCCCTGCATGAATCGGGCCCTGCAAATATAGTCCTAAACTCCAGTGGTGTAGTCGTAAAAACAACAGAGGGTATACGTTCTCAGCAGAGGGTATACGCTCAAGGCAGACGGTATACCCTAGTATATATATATACTATAGCTTTCTGGACAAACAGAGGGTATACGGTGTTCCTTAAAAAAATCCAGAGAGTATATGGCGTATACCCCCGTATACCCTCCACTACATCCCTGCTAAACTGTCAGTTTTGTTTATAGCTGCCAGTCACCTTCAATACTGAAATTTAACCTTATCAAATACATAATGTTGTAAGATTCATTTTAAAAATTAAAAGAGTAAAATAAAATAAAAGAGAATAAAATAAAATAAAATATATAAACTATAATAAACAAATAACAAAAAACTATAAGCCATAAGCTATGAGTAAACAATAAAAAATGATAAATAAACTATAAGGTGTTCGAAAAATTAAAATGATTGTAATTAGCATTATTGGCGCAGATCCCGAATAATACATAAGTACCGATTTAACCCTTTGAGCTCTGGAGATGAATTTCTTCAAAATGCCCAAATGTCACATTGTAACCAGTATTTTGTAATCAAAAGATTCGGCTTATAATATACACGAAAAAATGCATCAATCTATTTTCAAATAAATTTGGTTGAATATTCGGTACCAATGTGACATTTGGCGATTAAATTTAAGTGGGAAGAAATTCACCCATCAGAGCTCGAAGGGTTATTATTGCACTTAAAAATGCACCTATCAATTAAAACTGGCAACAAAACTTGTAATTTGGAAACTTAAGATTAAAATATATACTTAAATTATGTTATAATAGCATTGTATGTGACACACCTAAATTCCAAAGCTCGTGTACAAACTTAAGGCTGTTCTCAACTGCTCTGCTTTGCAAGCGCAAAACGTTTTGACATATTTACAAATTCGTTTTTTAACGGAAAGTTATCGAATTGGAAGGCCTGACTATGCAAGCGATTTGGAATCGAACTGTGTTTTCCATTTTTTTATCCATAAATTACCTATTGAGTTAAAAGCGATTTTGATCACGTGACAAGATGGTTTTCTCCCTTCGCTGACCGCTTTTTCTGCTTTCTTCGGAAACTTCGGTTCAAAATGCCAACTTTGATAATATTTTCTGAAAGATCTATGCCGTTTTCAAAAAGAACGAAAAAAAAAAAAAAACAGTTCGATAACATAGTTTTTGAACAACAACACCTGCTAGTTTCATGCATTTCCGAACAAAAATAAATTAAAACTTATGTTAATGGATTTAAGAACAGTCTTAAGGGAACCGTGGACCTTTATTTGAGCAAAAATGGAACCCAAAATCGACATTTTTTTTTTGTGTGTATCATTATTCTCCACTTTGTACTACGTCATTCGTAGAAAACCGTATGCGGATATGATTATTTTACGCAAAGTTACAAGTGTTTTAATTTTGTTCACAAACAATTTTTTCGCTTTTTAATATACTTTAAATCTGTTTTTCTCAATGCTGATGTTTCAGCTTTTTTAAAATTTTTAAAATGCTCCTTGCTGCTTAATTTTTGACCAAAATTCATGATATTGATAAGAAAGAATCCTGATATTGCTTAAAAAGAAACTGTGCATGCATTTTAAAATTAGACTTCATTAAGACAATATATTTTTACTTTCTTCTATCTTCAGTAGAAGAAAGTATTGTAATCGAAATTTTTTTCGACTTCCGGTTTTCGACGGATTTGCATGTTTTAGGGGTCAGAGATTCCAAAAAACATGTTTATAGAAAATGTCTGTCTGTCTGTGTGTCCATCTGTCCGTCCGTCCGCCCGTCTGTCCGTCTGTTTGTGGCCATTGTACCATCAAAAAGTGTATGAAGTTATGTATAGAATTAAACCAAAATTTTATTATAAGTTTTTGGCTATGGCAAGCAGGTCCTCCCGGAATTTGGAAAAAATTCGCCGGTAGGGAGCGCTGATATAACAATTTTTGTGCGATTTTGAATATTGTACCACCCAAAAGTGTATGGAGTTATGCATAGAATTGAACCAAATTTTTAGTTTAAGTTTTTGAATATGACAAGCAGGTCCTCCCTGAATTTGGAAAAATTTCGCCGGTAGGGGGCGCTGTAAATGCGTTTTTTGTGCGATTTTGAATATTGTACCATCGAAAAGTGTATGGAGTTATGCATAGAATTGAACCAAATTTTTATTTTAAGTTTTTGGCTATGGCAAGCAGGTCCTCCCTGAATTTGGAAAATATTCGCCGGTAAAGGGCGCTGTAATAGGGATTTATGTGCGATTTTGAATATTGTACCGTTCAAAAGTGTATGAAGTTATGCATAGAATTAAACCAAATTTTTATTTTAAGTTTTTGGATATGGCAAGCAGGTCCTCCATGAATTTGCAAAAAATTCGCCGTTAGGGGGCGCTGTAATAGCGATTTTTGTGCGATTTTGAATATTGCACCATCGAAAAGTGTATGAAGTTATGCATAGAATTGAACCAAAAAAAAATTTTAAGTTCTTGGCTATGGCAAGGAGGTCCTCCCTTAATTTGTAAAAAAATCGCTCGTAGAGGGCGCTGTAATAGCGATTTTTGTACAATTTTTGTGCCATTTTGAATATTGTACCGCCGAAAAGTGTATGAAGTTATGCATAGAATTGAACCTTGTTTTTGGTCATGTCACGAAGGTCCTCCCTGAATTTGGAAAAATTCTGCCGGAAGTGGGCACTATAATTGCGATGTCTGTACCATTTTCATTATTGTACCATCGAAAAGTGTATCAAGTTATCCATATAATTGAACCAAATTTTTTGTGCATGTTTCTGGCTATGTGGCAAACAAGCCCTCCCTGAACTTGACAAAAATCCGAAAGAAGGAGGCGCTATAATTCCGATCTCTGTGCCATTTTCATTATTGTACCATCGAACAGCGTATAAAATTATGCATACAATTGAACCAAAATGTTTGTGCTTGTTTTTGGCTTTGGCCAACAGGTTCTCCTTGAATTTGGAAATATTGCGCGGTAAAGGGGCTCCGTGCTAGCGATTTTTGTAACTTTTCTTGATTTTTCGTAGTTCTATTGTGCATCGGCGGCTCATGCAGCGGCAGGAACTCGCTTCCTGCTATGCCGGCTATTCGCAAACAGCTGATAACGACAGAATAAGGAAAAATTAATAATTTTAACAAATATCATGATATAGATTAACTCGTTTTTAGTCCGTTTAATTGACTTGAGCAGAAATTTAAGATGAAAATCAAAGTTGGTATAGTATTGAACTAATAATATTGAAGTATTAACATGCGTAACTAGGTTTTGAAATATTAAGATGTATAAGATAGAAGAAAGTTTTGGGATTGGCACATCCAACTAGTTTTAACTTATTATAAGGCAGAATTTTCATGAAAATCGATGTGGAATTCAGAAAAATAATCTCTAAAAAGTTAACTTTTTAAGGGCTTAAAAAATCGATACACAGATTTGTTCTTAATAGAGTTTTACATGATTAAAATCCTAAATCGAGGAAATATCTAAAAAATTAAGATGCAAGGACCATTTAAAAATTTTTAAATTTTTAAAAGATTTTAAAATTATAATAAGATTGGAAATTTCTTTTAAAGTGTTCTGTATACTAATGGTGAAATGTATATTTGTGCAAAATATCAAATTTCTATTATAAAAATTAAAAGAAATTTTTTTAAACGTCCCCTTAATAGGTTATTCTTTACAGTAAATTTTGAAATGTTCATGCATCTCTTTAAAAAAAGTTAAGGCTGTCTTTGAAAAGAAAGCTTGTTTGAAGCCGTAATTACCTACCTCTTCCTCTTTTTATTTCAGATTATAATCTAGTTCAGAAACTAAAAATGACTTTTGCTGTTGCCGTGATTGTAGTGGCCGTTATAACTGGATGTGTTTTTGCTTACTCTAAAACTCCGTTGTCCCTTTCGCAACCTTCCGGAGGTATGTATATTCTTTTACGTCTAACAACTATATTACTCTAAGCATCTCTATAAAGTTGTTTTTCCTAACGCTTGAATGCTATTTCCTTCATAACTAGTCGGATGTGCTAATCCTAAAACTTTCTTCTATCTCATACATGTTAATGCTTCAAAATTCGCTATCACACTGCCAGAATCAAATCGCAATCTATGCCCATCATGCGGATCCTAAAGATATGAAATTCCGTACATTAGTTCTTGAGATATGACTATCGCTGAAATCTTTTAAATCCTCCAAAATGCAGCTTAGCAGCACCACCTGTTGGGTGATTTACATCAAAACCTAATCAGCAACAACTTATGTCAACGTGTAGCTGAATCTGAAGTTTGATGAAAATCCGTGCATTAGTTTTCTGAGATAGAGCTGTTGCGGAAATCATGAAATATCCAGCGTAGCTGCGCAACCTGTTGGGCGATTAAAACCAAAACCTAAGTAGCAACAACTTGTGTCAACGTGTAACTGAATCTGAAGTTTGATGAAAATTCGTGCTTTAGTTCTTGAGATAGAGCTATTGCGGAAATCGTGAAAAATGTAGCATAGCAGCTCCACCTGTTGGGCGATTTACACCAAAAATTAATCAGCACCCATTTATATCAAGGACTAACTGGATATACATTTTTTAAAAATCCCGTGCATTAGTTCTTGAGATAGAACGCCCACAAAATTTGTGTCACATATAGACAGACAGACTCACATACAGACATTTTGTGAAAACATGTTTTTCGGGATTTATGACCCCTAAATCGAGTAAATCCGTCGAAAACTGGAAGACTAAACTTTTCACGAATCCAATACTTTCTTCTTGTAAAGATAGAAGAAAGTAAAAAAGGAAGGGGAGTCAACCAGTGTGCCACTTGCATAAGTGGATTTGGAAATGAAATTTTCCATCGAAAACTGTATCCGCTGTCAACAGCTGAAACGTTGATGCAATTTTGAAATTGTTTTTATGCGCTACTCATATTTTAACTGAAGATGCCGTATGCCTGTGGGATTTGTGTTAAATTTGAATGTCCATAAGAACGCCTCTGAAATTCTTTTTAAATTAATATAATCTGTAATTAAAATAATAAAACTTTGTAAAAAATCACCATAAAATTAAAACAAAACACAGGACGCGTAATTTTATGGTGATTTTTTACAAAGTTTTATTATTTTAATTGCTTCATATCGCCAGTTTTCGGTGCTGTTTCGCTAATATAATCTGTATTTAACACCGTTCACACCTATTTGTAGTTTTGACATTTTCAGAAGTCTATCCTGAGTTACAACATGGGAAACTATAGCTTTCTATATTAGAGGTTACAGTGCTAAATTTGTAATAGCACTATCCAAAGAGTATCGCTCTCTCTCTAACACTGGTCGTGTACCCTTTTAATTTATCAGAACCTTATACCTATGATACACTAAAATATAGAAAATGTCAACAGAGTCTTCCCCCCACCCCTGCTTTTTTGAAACGATTATGATTACCAAACGAAATTTGTGTGGGCTGTAATAATTTGGATCCGAGTTATAAGTGTTTGCGCTTTCGAGCCCTTATATTCGGGTTATACTAAAATTTAATGGGTTCAGTTAAAAAATCCGATAATGTCCCTCCTTTTTTAAAGATTACGTTTACCATACAAAATATGAGCTTTTTTACACTAATTATAGATCGTACTTATAAATGTTTTAATTTATTCGGACCTTATATTTATGATACACTAAAATATAGAAAAAGTCAACAGAACTCCCAGCTCCCCCCCCCCCCCCCTCACACACACACTCTGTTTTTTAAAACGATTACGATTACCATACGAAATTTGTGTGGGCTGTAATAGTTTAGAACCGAGTTATGCGTGTTGGCGGTTTTCGAGCCCTTATATTCACGTTATACTAAAATTTTAAAGCCTTCAGTAAAGAAAAACTCTACAATGTTCACTATAAAATTATGTCACATATTTCACGTGCACAAAATTTCAGCTTGCTGGAGAAGGGACCGAAATGATAAGGAGCCGAAATGGCTAGGGACCGAAATATCTCGGGACCGAAACGTCCTGTTTCTCACTTTCTTTACACCCCACTGGTTGCAGAATTAGCTTCTTCCTTAGGAGTCTACACTAGTCACGCAGAGAAACGCGAACGCTAATGTTAATCCTATGGGAGCGTTGTTTTCAAATATCTCGCTGGAATTTTAATATTTTTGAATGATTTTTTTTTTTTGCACAGCTATTTGCTATGCTATAAAACAACTCAAAGAAGATGGAATAATTGAATTAAAGTACTGTCCATCTAAATATATGATTGCTGATGCACTAACTAAACCAGTCCCCAAACCTGAATTAGTGAATCACAGAAATTCAATGAACTTGTTTGCCTCATCAATCTGAAGAGATTAAGGGGGCATGTTAGAAAAACTAATCTCTTTCAGAATTAGATAAACATTATCAATCACGTTAGACAAACTAATCTCTTTCGAAATTATATAAACTCATCATTAATCAAGACAAACTATTTTTTCCTGTCATTCAAAAACACTTTAGCTGTTATAAATAAAGACTTTTTTATTACTTTACAAGATTAAGCTGGAGACCATCTAAAACCGGGCTAGGGTTTACTTTCCCGATTTTGACTTCAGATAAAAAAAAAGAATATTTCTACTTTTGGAACTGGCTGGAACCGGTTCTGAAATTGAAACTATCCTAATATAAAAACTAGTATGTTGTGGCTATTACAAAACTTTCTTCTATATAAATCACATCAATTAAATCAATTAAATAGTACAAGAAATTACATCAATTTAGCACCAATTCGTATCAAAGTATATCTGAACTTGAAGTTTGATAAAAATTCGTGCATTAGTTCTTGAGATACAGCTATAGCGAAAATTCTGAAAAATGTAGCATAGCAGCGCCACCTGTTGAGCGATTTACACCAAAATGTAACCAGCACTAATTGATATCAAAGTATACCTGAATCTGAAGTTTGATGAAAATTCGTGCATTAATTCTGGAGATTGAGCTATTGTGGAAATCGTGAAAAATGCTACATAGCAGCTTCACCTGTTGAGCGATTTACACCAAAACAAAAACAGCCATAATTCATTTTCAGGTATACCTGAATCTGAAATTTGTGGAAGATCCAAGCATTAGTTCTTGAGATAGAGAAATTGCGGAAATCACAAAAATGCATCATAGCAGCGCCACCTGTTGAGTGATTTACACCAATATGTATAAAACATCAATTCATGTAAAGGACTAACTGAATCTGAAGTTTGATGAAAATCTGGGCATTAGTTCTGGAGATTGAGCTATTGTAGAAATCGTGAAAAATTCTGCATAGCAGCGCCACCTGTTGAGCGATTCACACCAAAAACTAATCAGCATTATTTTCTATCAGGGACTAACTGAATATAAATTTTTATTAAATTCTGTGCATTAGTTCTTGATATAGAGAGCCCACAAAATTTGTGTCACATACATACATACAGACTGACGGACGGACAAACAGACAGACAGATTGTAAAAACATGTTTTTTGGAATCTCTGTTCCCTAAAACGTGCAAATACGTCGAAAACCGAAAGTCGAAATTTTTTCACGAATCCAATACTTTCTTCTTGTAAAGATAGCAGAAAGTAAAAAACTGCAGCCAAAATCGAAAAAGTAAAAATTAGAAAGGTTAGAGGTACACGTCAGCTATAATATGCAAAAAAAAAAAATCGTTCAAAAATATTAAAATGCAAGAGATTTGACTAGAACCGGTTTCGAAAGTGAAAGTACCTTTATTAAAAAAACCTGCAACCGAAATCAAAAAAGTGAAAAATGGCCCTACACTGAAAAAAAAAACGAAATTTTTACAGTACAAAGTACTGTTGATCTCACGCTCAAACTCCATCACAGTCGAATGTGCTGTAGCTTTCTTTGGTTTCTTGACTATATAAACATGAAAAAAACATTTGTTCCGTAAAATAAACAGCACAATGTGCTGGCAAATCTACAATGGGTTTTTTTACAGTGTATTAGAGATCGAGCTCAACTATCCTATGCAAAAAAATCGTTTAAAAATATTCAAATTCAAACGAGAAATTAAAAAACAACCTGCCCGTTGGATTAACATTACGGAGCGGGTGTTTTCAAGTGAGTCAAGAATCCCCTTAATGCATGGCTTTTACAAGAGAAAGTGATATCATGAAGGGCTTTTCAGGAAGTTACATCTCTTTTTCAAATTTTTTTCAAGAATCAAAACTCTATTTATTTAGGCTTGGGAATTTTTTTTTAAGTACTGGTATAAAAGCAAATTTTCTCAAGGCTTTCAATATATTAAAAAAGAGAGCATATCTGCGCGAGATTCATGGCCCGTACGGTGTTTAATTTTAAAATTGATTTTTCTGAGTTAAGGGAGGAGTCCTGCCTCAAAGACAAAAGGCAAGCAGAAGGGATGAGTCATGCCACAAGGACAGAAGAAAAGCTTGAGGGATTATTCATATTCGTGCCTAAAAGACTGGAGGGATGAGTAGTGCCTCAAAGACAAAGGTCAAGATGCAGGGATGAGTTAACCTTTAATGACAAAGTGCAAACTCCAGCATGAGTTATGAATCAAAGACAAAGGACAAGCTGGAGGGATGAGTAATGCCTCAGTGACAAAAGACATGTTCAAGAATGAGTCACGCCTCAATAATAAAAGACAAGCTGGAGGGATGAGTCATGCTTCAAAGACAGAAAAGCTGGAGCATGTAATGCATCAATTACAAAGGACAATTTGAGGCATGATTCATGCCTCAAGGACAAAGGGCAGGCTGGAGGGTTGAGTCATGCCTCAATAACAAAATACAAGCTGGAGGGATGAGTCATGCCTCAAAGACAGACAAGATGGAGGGATGAGTCATGAGTAATTGAGAAAGGACGAGTTGAGGGGGCAGTCATGCCTCAACGACAAAGGGCAATCTGGAGGGATAATTCATGCCTCAAAGACAGACAAACTGGAGGGATGAGTCTTCCCTCAATGACAAAGGGCAAGCTTGTGCATGATTCATGCCTTAATTACAAAGGACAAGTTGAGGGATAAGTCATGCCTCAAGGACAAAGGACAAGCCTGAGGGATGGGTCATGTCTAAAAGAAAGACAAGCTGGAGCATGAGTCAGACCTCAATTATAACGGACAATTTACGGGATGTGTCATGCCTCAAATACAAAGAACAAGTGTAGGTTTGAGTCATGCCTAAACGACAAAGGGCAAGCTGGTATATGAGACATGCGTCAATTAGAAAGGACAAGTTGAGGGATGAGTCATTCCTCAATAATAAAGAACAAGCTGATGGGGTAAGTCATGCTTTAAGCGCAAAGGACAGGTATGAAAAAGGACAAGCTTGAGCATGAGTCATGCCTTAATTACAAAGGACAATTTGAGGGATGAGTCATGCCTCAAGGACAAAAGATAAGCTGGAAGAATGAGTCATGCCTCAAATGAAAGGACAAGCTAGAGGGAGTGGTCATGCCTAAAAGACAAAGGATAAGCTGGTGGGATTAATCATGAATCAAAGACAGACAAGCTGGAGGGATGAGTCATTCCTCAATGACAAAGGACATGTTCAGGGATGAGTCACGCCTTATAGCAAAAGACAAGCTGGAGCATGTCATGCATCAATTACAAAGGCCAATTTGGGGGATGATTCATGCCTCAAATACAAAGAACATCCTGGAGGTGTGAGTCATGCCTCAAAGGCAAAAGCTAAGCAGGAGGGATTATTAATTCTTGAAAGAAAGATGAGCTGTAGGGATGAGTCATGCCTCACAGACAAAGGACAAGATGGATGAATGAGTTATCTCTCAATGAAAAAGGTTATCCTTGAGCATGAGTCATGAATGAAAGACAAAGGAGAAGCTGGAGGGATGAGTCATTTCTCTATGGCGAAGGACATGTTCAGGGATGAGTCACGCCTTATAAAAAAAGACAAGCTGGAGGGATAATTCATGCTTCAAAGACCGACAAGCTGGAGCAAGTCATGTATCAATTACAAACAACAATTTGAGGGATGATTCACACCTCAAAGATAAAGGACAACCTGGAGGAATGAATCATCCCTCATTGACAAAGGACAAGCTTGTGCATGATTCATGCCTTAATTACAAAGGACAAGTTGGGGATAAGTCATGCCTCTAGGACAAAGGACAAGCTGGAGGGATGAGCCATGCCTTAGTTTAGAAGGACAAGTTGAGGGATGAGTCATGCCTCTAGGACAAAGGACAAGCTGGAGGGATGAGGTATACTTGAAAGAAAATGGACAAGCTGGAAGGATGAGTCATCCCTCAATGACAAAGGATAAGCTTGAGCATGAGTAATGCCTTAATTACAAAGGACAAGTTGAGGGATGGGTCATGCTTCAAGGACAAAGGACAAGCTGGAAGGATAATTCATACCTTAAAGAATGACAAGCTGGAGGAATGAGTCATGCCTTAAAGACAAACGACAGGTTGAGGGATGAGTCATGCTTGAAAAACAAAGGACAAAATGGAGGGATGAGTCATCCCTCAAAGACAAAGGACATACTAGAGGGATGGGGCATGCCTAAAAGACAAATGATAAGTTAGAGGGATGAGTCATGAATCAAAGACAAAGGACAAACTGGAAGGATTAGTAATGCCTCAATGATAAGGGATAAGTTCAAGGATGAGTCATGTCTCAATAACAAAGACATGCTAGAGGGTTGAGCCATGCCTAAAAGACAAATGATAGGTTGGAATGATGAGTCATGAATCAAAGACTGGAGGGATTAGTAATGCCTCAATGATAAGGGTATGTTCAAGGATTAGTCATGCCTCAATAACAAAAGACAAGCTGGAGGGATGAGTCATGCTTAAAAGTCAGACAAGTTGAAGCATGAATCATGCCTCAATTACAAAGAGCAATTTGAGGGATGAGTCATGCCTCAATGACAAAGGACAAGCTGCAGAGATGCGTCATGCCTCAAAGACAGACAAGCTGGAGCATGAGTCATGCCTCTATTATAAAGGACAATTTCAGGGATGAGACATGCCTCAATTACAAAGGACAAGTGTAGGAATGAGCCATACCCCAAAGACAAAGGACAAGCTCATTCATGAGACATGCGTCAATTACAAAGGACAAGTTGAGGGATGAGTCATTCCTCAATAATATAGGACAAGCTGATGGGTTAAGTCATGCCTCAAGTGCAAAGGACAGGTATGGCAAAGGACAAGCTCGAGCATGAGTCATGCCTTAATTAAAAAGGACAAGTGGAGGGTTGAGTCATGCCTCAAGGACAAAAGACAAGCTGGAAGAATGAGTCATTCCTGAAATCAAAGGACAAGCTGGAGGAATGGGTCATGCCTAAAAGACAAAGGTTACACTGGTGGGATTAATCATGAATCAAAGACAGACAAGCTGGAGGGATGAGTCATTCCTCAATAACAAAGGACATGTTCAGGGATGAGTCACGCCTTATAACAAAAGACAAGCTGGAGGGATTATTCATGCTTCAAAGACCGACAAGCTGGAGCATGTCATGCATCAATTACAAAGGACAATTTGAGGGATGATTCATACCTCAATGTCAAAGAACAACCTTGAGGTATGAGTCATTCCTCAAGGGCTAAAGACAAGCTGGAGGGATGAGTCATGCCTCAAAGACAAAGGGCAAGCTGGAGGGATGAGTCATTTCTCAATCACAAAGGGCATGTTCAGGGATGAATCACGCCTTATAACAAAAGACAAGCTGGGGAGATAATTCATGCTTCAAAGACCGACAAGCTGGAGCATGTCATGTATCTATTACAAAGGACAATTTGAGGGATAAATCATGCCTCAAGGACAAAGGACAAGCTGGAGGGATGAGTCATGACTCAATGACAAAGGACAAGTGTAGGGATGTGTCATGCCTCAAAGACAAAGGATAAGTTGGAGGGATGAGTCATGAATCAAAGACAAATGAAAAGCTGGAGGGATGAGTCATGCTTCAATGACAAAGATAAGTTCAAGGATGAGTCATGCCTCAATAACAAAAGACAAGCTAGATGGATGAGTCATGCTTCAAAGACATACAAGCTGGAGCATGAGCCATGCCTCAATTACAAAGGACAAATTGAACGATGAGTCATGCGTCAATGACAATGAACAAGTTCAGGTATGAGTCATTCCTCAATAAAAAAATACAAGCCGGAGGGATGAGTCATGTCTCAAAGACAGACATGCTGGAGGGATGAATCATGCCTCAAAGAGAAAGAACAAGCTAGAGGAATTGGCCCTGACTAAAAGACGAAGGTTATGCTGGAGGGATGAGCCATGAATCAAAGACAAACGACAAGTTGATGGCTGAGTTGATGGCTCAAAGACAAAGGAGAACCTGGATGGTACAGCCACGCCTCAATGACAAAGGACAAGTTAGAGCATGAGTCATGAATTAATTAGAACAGGAAAATCTGCAGAAAGGGGCATGGCTCTAAGACAAAGGACAAGCTAGAGGGATGAGTAAAGCTCAGTAACAAAGGACAAGCTAGAGGGATGAGTAAAGCTCAGTAACAAAGGACATCTGATGGATGAGTTATTCCTCAATAACAAAAGCTAAGCTTGAGGGATGAGTCATGCCTCAAAGAATGAAAATCTGGAGGGATGAGTCATGCCTCAAAGGCAGACAAGCTGGAGGGATGAGTTACGCCTCAAAAAAGGATAAGCTGAAGGGATGAGTCATGCCTCAATGACAAAGGGCAAGTTGAGGGACGAGTAATGTCACAAAGACAAAGGACAAGCTGGTATATGAGACATGCTTCAATTACAAAGGAAAAAAGTAGAGATGAGTCATGCCTCAAAGATAAAAGACAAGCTGATGGGATAAGTCATGCCCCAAACGAAAAGGAGAAGTTAAGGGATGAATCACAACGACAAAGGACAAGCTTAAGCATGAGTCATGTCTTAATTACTTAGGAAATTTTAAGGGATGAGTCCTTCATCAAGGATAAAGGACAAGCTGGAGGGATGTGTCATGTCTCAAGGACAAAAGACAAGTTGGAGGGATTATTCAAGCCTCAAAGACAGACAAGCTGGAGGTAAGAGTAATGCCTCAAAGACAAATGATATGTTGAGGGATGAGTCATGCCTCAGAGACAAAGGACAAGCTGGTATACGAGTCATGCGTCAATTACAAAGGACAAGTTGAGGGATGAGTCAGACCTCAAAGATAAAGGACCAGCTGGTAAGATGAATCATGCCTCAAAGGCAAAGGGCAAGCTGGAAGGATGAATGATGAATCTAAGACAAAGGAAAATTGAAGGGATGAGTCATACCTCAAATGCATAGGACAAATTGGATGGATGAGTCATGTCTCAAGGACAAAAGACAAGATGGAGGGATTATTCATGCCTCAAAGACAAAGGGCAAGCTGGAGGGATGAGTCATTTCTCAATCACAAAGGGCATGTTCAGGGATGAATCACGCCTTATAACAAAAGACAAGCTGGGTGGATAATTCATGCTTCAAAGACCGACAAGCTGGAGCATGTCATGTGTCAATTACAAAGGACAATTTGAGGGATAAATCATGCCTCAAGGACAAAGGACAAGCTAGAGGGATGAGTCATGACTCAATGACAAAGGACAAGTGTAGGGACGTGTCATGCCTCAAAGACAAAGGATAAGTTGGAGGGATGAGTCATGAATCAAAGACAAATGAAAAGCTGGAGGGATGAGTCATGCTTCAATGACAAAGATAAGTTCAAGGATGAGTCATGCCTCAATAACAAAAGACAAGCTAGATGGATGAGTCATGCTTCAAAGACATAAGAGCTGGAGCATGAGCCATGCCTCAATTACAAAGGACAATTTGAGCGATGAGTCATGCGTCAATGACAATGAACAAGTTCAGGTATGAGTCATTCCTCAATAAAAAAATACAAGCTGGAGGGATGAGTCATGTCTCAAAGACAGACATGCTGGAGGGGTGAATCATGCCTCAAAGAGAAAGAACAAGCTAGAGGAATTGGCCCTGACTAAAAGACAAAGGAAATGCTGGAGGGATGAGCCATGAATCAAAGACAAACGACAAGTTGATGCCTGAGTTGATGGCTCAAAGACAAAGGAGAACCTGGATGGTACAGCCACGCCTCAATGACAAAGGACAAGTTAGAGCATGAGTCATGCCTTAATTAGAACAGGAAAAGCTGGAGAAAGGGGCATGGCTCTAAGACAAAGGACAAGCTAGAGGGATGAGTCATGCTCAGTAACAAAGGACAAGCTGATGGATGAGTTATTCCTCAATAACAAAAGCTAAGCTTGAGGGATGAGTCATGCCTCAAAGAATGAAAATCTGGAGGGATGAGTCATGCCTCAAAGGCAGACAAGCTGGAGGGATGAGTTACACCTCAAAAAAGGATAAGCTGAAGGGATGTGCCATACATCAAAGACAAAGGACAAGCTGAAGGGAGGAGTCATGCCTCAAAGACAAAGGAGAAGCTGCAGGGATGAGTCATGATTCAATGAAAAAGAACAAGCTGAGGGATTATTTATGCCTCAAAGACAGCCAATCTGGAGGGATGAGTAATGCCTCAAAGACAAAGGACAAGCTGGAGGGATGAGTCATGCCTGAAAGACAAAGGGCAAGCTAGGGGGATGACTCATGCCCGAAAGATAAGGGACAAGCAGGAGGGATAATTCATGAATCAAATACAAAGGAAAAGTTAAGCAATGAGTGATGCCTCAACGGCATAGGACAAGCAGGAGGGATGAGTCATGCCTCAAGAACAAAAGACAAACTGGAGGGATTACTCATACCACAAAGACAAAGGACAAGCTGGAGGGGTGAGTCATGACTCAATGACAAAGGATAAGTTGAGGGATGAATCATAACTCATAGACAAAAGACAAGCTGGAGTATGAGTCATGCTTCAATTACAAAGTACAAGTTGAGGGATGAGTCACACCTCAATAAAAAAAGACAAGATGCAGAGATAAAGACAGACAAGCTAAAGGGATGAGTCATGCCTCAATGACAAAGGGCAAGTTGAGGGACGAGTAATGTCACAAAGACAAAGGACAAGCTGGTATATGAGTCATGCGTCAATTACAAAGGAAAAAAGTAGAGATGAGTCATGCCTCAAAGATAAAAGACAAGCTGGTGGGATAAGTCATGCCCCAAAGGAAAAGGACAAGTTAAGGGATGAGTCACAATGACAAAGGACAAGCTTAAGCATGAGTCATGTCTGAATTACTTTAGAAAATTTAAGGGATGAGTCCTTCATCAAGGATAAAGGACAAGCTGGAGGGATGTGTCATGTCTCAAGGACAAAAGACATGTTGGAGGGATTATTCAAGCCTCAAAGACAGACAAGCTGGAGGTAAGAGTAATGCCTCAAAGACAAATGATATGTTGAGGGATGAGTCATGCCTCAAGGACAAAGGACAAGCTGGTATATGAGTCATGCGTCAATTACAAAGGACAAGTTGAGGGATGAGTCAGACCTCAAAGATAAAGGACCAGCTGGTAAGATGAATCATGCCTCAAAGGCAAAGGACAAGCTGGAAGGATGAATGATGAATCTAAGACAAAGGAAAATTGAAGGGATGAGTCATACCTCAAATGCATAGGACAAATTGGATGGATGAGTCATGTCTCAAGGACAAAAGACAAGATGGAGGGATTATTCATGCCTCAAAGACAGGCAAGCTGGAGGGATGAGTCATGCCTCAAAGACAAAGGACAAGCTGGAGGGATGAATCATGACTCAATGACGCATGATATGTTGAGGGATGAGTCATGTCTCAAAGACATTGCACAAGCTGGTATATGAGTCATGCGTCAATTACAAAAGACAAGTTGAGGGATTAGTCAGACCTCAAAGATAAAGGACAAGCTGGTGGGATGAGTCATGCCTCAAAGGCAAAGGAAAAGCAAGAAAAAGGACAAGCTTAAGCATGAGTCATGCCTTAATTAAAAAGGATAAGTAGAGAGATGTGTCACGCCTCAAGGAGAAAGGACAAGCTGGAAGAATAAGTCAAGCCTCGAATCAAAGGACAAGCTAGAGGGATGGGTCGAGCCTAAAAGACAAAGGATAAGCTGCAGGGATGAATCATGAATCAAAGACAGAGGACATGCTGGAGGGATGAGTCATCCCTCAAAGAGAAAGGACAAGCTTGAGCATGAGTTGTGCCTTAATTACAAAGGACAATTTAAGGGATGAGTCCTACCTGAAAGACAAAGGACAAGCAGAAGGGATGAGTCATGCCACAAGTTTGAGAGATTATTCATATTCAACCCTAAAAGTCTGCAGGGATGAGTAGTGCCTCAAACAAAATGGTCAAGAAGGAGGGATGAGTTAACCTTCAATGACAAAGTACAAGCTTGAGCATGAGTTATGAATCAAAGACAAAGGACGAGCTGGAGGGATGAGTCATGCCTCAGTGACAAAAGACATGTTCAAGAATGAATCACGCCTCAATAATAAAAGACAAGCTGGAGGGATGACTCATGCTTCAAAGGCAGAAAGGCTGGAGCATATAATGCATCAATTACAAAGGAAAATTTGAGGGATGATTCATGCCTCAAGGACAAAGGGCAGGCTGGAGGGATGAGTCCAGCCTCAATAACAAAATACAAGCTAGAGGGATGAGTCATGCCTCAAAGACAGACAAGCGGAAGGGATGAGCCATGAGTAATTGAGAAAGGACAAGTTGAGGGAGCAGTCATGCCTCAAGGACAAAGGACAAGCTGGAGGGATAGTCCATGCCCCAAAGACAGACAAACTACAGGGATGAGTCATCCCTCATTGACAAAGGACAAGTTTTTGCATGATTCATGTCTTAATTACAAAGGACAAGTTGTGGGATAAGTCATGCCTCAAGGACAAAGGACAAGCTGAAGGGATGAGCCATCCCTTAGTTTCAAAGCACAAGTTGAGGGATAAGTCATGCCTCTAGGACAAAGGACAAAAAGGAGGGATGAGGTATACCTGAAAGACAATGGACAAGCTGGAAGGATGAGTAATCCCTCAATGACAAAGGATAAACTTGAGCATGAGTAATGCCTTAATTACAAAGGACAAGTTGAGGGATGGGTCATGCCTCAAGGACAAAGGACAAGCTGGAAGGATAATTCATACTATAAAGACAGACATGCTGGAGGGATGAATCATGTTTTATTAACAAACGTCAAGTTGAGGGATGAGTCATGCCTCAAAGACAAAGGACAAGATGGACGGATGAGTCATCCCTTAAAGACAAAGGATACACTAGAGGGATGGGTCATGCCTAAAAGACAAATGATAAGTTAGAGAAATGAGTCATGAATCAAAGACAAAGGACAAGCTGGAGGGATTAGTAATGCCTCAATGATAAGGGATAAGTTCAAGGATGAGTCATGCCTCAATAACAAAAGACAAGCTGGAGGGATGAGTCATGCTTAAAAGTCAAACAAGTAGGAGCATGAATCATGCCTCAATTACAAAGAACAATTTGAGGAATGAGTCATGCTTCAATGAAAAATGACAAGCTGCAGAGATGTGTCATGCCTCAACGACAGACAAGCTGGAGCATGCGTCATGCCTATGTTATAAAGGAAAATTTCAGGGATCAGTCATGCCTCAATTACAAAGGCCAAGTGTAGGTAAGAGTCATGCTTCAAAGACAAACGACAAGATGGTGTATGAGACATGCGTCAATTACAAAGGACAAGTTGAGGGATGAGTCATTCCTCAATAATAAACAACAAGCTTATGGGATAAGTCATGACTCAAGCGCAAAGGACAGGTATGGCAACGGATTAGCTTGAGCATGAGTCATTCCTTAATTACAAAGGACAAGTTGAGGAATGAGTCATGCCTCAAGGAAAAAAGATAAGCTGGAAGAATGAGTCATGGGTCAAATCAAAGGACAAGCTAGAGGGATGGGTCATGCCTAAAAGACAAAGGATAAGCTGGTGGGATTAAACATAAATCAAAGACAGACAAGATGGAGGGATGAGTCTTTCCTCAATGACAAAGGACATGTTCAAGGATGAGTCACGCCTTATAACAAAAGACAAGCTGGAGGGATTATTCATGCTTCAAAGACCGACAAGCTGGAGCATGTCATGCATCAATTACGAAGGACAATTTGAGGGATGATGCATGCTTGAAAGACAAAGAACAACCTGGAGGTATGAGTCATGCCTCAAGGGCATAAGATAAGCAGGAAGAATTATTAATGCTTGAAAGACAGACAAGCTGGAGGGATGAGTCATGCCTCAAAGACAAAAGACAAGGTGGAGGAATTATTCATGCCTAAAAGACAGACAATCTGGAGGGATGTGTCATGTCTCAAGGACAAAAGACAAATTGGAGGGATTATTCATGCCTCAAAGACAGACAAGCTGGAGGGATGAGTCATGCCTCAAAGACAAATGATATGTTGAGGGATGAGTCATGCCTCAGAGACAAAAGACAAATTGGTATATGAGTCATGCGTCAATTAGAAAGGACACGTTGAGGGATTATTCAGACCTCAAAGCTAATGGACAAGCCGGTGGGATGAGTTATGCCTCAAAGGCAAAGGAAGAGCAAGATAAAGGGCAAGCTTGAGCATGAGTCATGCCTTAATTAAAAGGGACAAGTTGAGGGATGAGTCACCCCTCAAGGACAAAGGACAAGCTGGGAGAATGAGTCAAGCCTCGAATCAAAGGACAAGCTAGAGGAATGGGTCATGCCTAAAAGACAAAGGATAAGCTGGAGGGATGAATCATGAATCAAAGACAAAGGACATGCTAGAGGGATGAGTCATCCCTCAATGAGAAAGGACAAGCTTGAGCATGAGTCGTGCCTTCATTACAAAAGACAAGTTAAGGGAGTCCTGCCTCAAAGACAAAGGACAAGCAGAAGGGATGAGTTATGCCACAAGGACAGAATAAAAGCTTGAGGGATTATTCATATTCGTGCCTAAAAGACTGGAGGGATGAGTAGTGCCTGAAAGACAAAGGTCAAGATGCAGGGATGAGTTAACCTTTAATGACAAAGTGCAAACTCTAGCATGAGTTATGAATCAAAGACAAAGGACAAGCTGGAGGGATGAGTAATGCCTCAGTGACAAAAGACATGTTCAAGAATGAGTCACGCCTCAATAATAAAAGACAAGCTGGAGGGATGAGTCATGCTTGAAAGACAGAAAAGCTGGAGCATGTAATGCATCAATTATAAGGACAATTTGAGGCATGATTCATGCCTCAAGGACAAAGGGCAAGCTGGAGGGATGAGTCATGCCTCAATAACAAAATACAAGCTGGAGGGATGAGTCATGCCTCAAAGACAGAAAAGATGGAGGGATGAGTCATGAGTAATTGTGAAAGGTCAAGTTGAGGGAGCAGTCATGCCTCAACGACAAAGGGCAAGCTATAGGGATAATTCATGCCTCAAAGACAGACAAACTGGAGGGATGAGTCTTCCCTGAATGAAAAAAGACAAGCTTGTGCTTGATTCATGCCTTAATTACAAAGGACAAGCTGGAGGGATTGGTCATGCCTAAAAGACAGACAAGCTGGAGCATGAGTCATGCCTCAATTATAAAGGACAATTTCAGGGATGTGTCATGCCTCAAATACAAAGGACATGTGTAGGTATGAGTCATGCCTCAAAGACAAAGGACAAGCTTGTGTATGAGACATGCGTCAATTACAAAGGACAAGTTGAGGGATGAGTCATCCCTCAATAATAAAGAACAACCCTCATAGCATGCATGGTCACGGTGACGTCGTTGTGACGTCACTGTAAGTCACTGTGGTCACGTCACATCTGTGACCAAAATGCCACCACTCAGTGATGTCACATTGTGACTGAGATGTGAACTTCTTAGAAAACTTTAAAAAATTACGAAAATTCTTCAAAACATGTTATTTACTGTAAGAATATGTTTTTCTGGCAATTAAAAAAATATTGTGAGGTCACTGTTATGTCACCGCTATGTAACGTACGTCACGTCACATATGTGACAAAAAAACCTCCATATTGTAAGTCACAGTGTGACAAAAATATGAACTTCAAAAATCTTTGAAAATGAAGAGAAATATTTTAAACAGTCACGAGTTAATGGCATAAGGAATAAAGTATATTAGTGGATAGCAAATGGTAAATTCTGTCACTAAAGGGGAGGGGGGGGGGGGCATAATAAATAAAGTGCACGATACAAGCATTAATAAACTAAATTTTCAGGCTATATTTTATCAATTTGATATCTAAGATAGTGAATGTATACTTTTTCATGATTTCAATTTTATCTAGCATTTGGATAATATATTTAGAATTAGGAATATTAAATTTATACACTTTACATATTTAGTTTGCTGGGAGGAAATTTATTTATTTGTTTCTTTTTTTACCGACCAGGATTATTCGAAACACTTCTGTGGTTTCAAAATAAAAAATTTCTATTACAGTTAAATCTGCACCTTTTAATGAGCACGTAGAAAGAGTCTTCAGAGTTTAGTCATCTATGCATTTCTTGCTTTAGAATATTTTTATAATTTATATTCAAGTCATAAATTCTACTTCTTTCAGACTTTTTAAATAAAATTAGCATTATCCGAAAATAAAAGAAATATACAAAATTTGTGCAAAACAAACTTTACTTAAAAAAAAAAAAAGAAAAAAAAAGGGGGGCTCGTTATTACCATAAAATTTATTTTTACACCTTTTGAAAATTTAAACAATGGTATATCTAATAAACTCTAATTATGAATATTATTATTATAATTATTTAGAAAAAAGGAACTTTACAATACATTTTAACTTGTGTTATTTGGTACGGATAAAAAGAAAAGGTTAAATACATTGGACATTTCTTCAAATACAAAATTTTAATTAACCATACTTTCAGAAAATTACTGCGCATTCAAGTTTCATATCTCTTGCATGCAAAAACAAATAATCTGTACCAGACCATCTGCTTGAAAATCGTCTGCCCACAAAAAAATAAACATGAGAAGACGCGGGAAATAAATAGTTCACTGTTTTTAGAACATCACCTTCACCACGTCTACAACACTTTAAGATAAGGAAATGACCATTTTAGGATACACGGATATTAATAGAACGTATATGTAAGTTTTATTTAAATATTTTGTTCCTGATTTGTATATTATGAGTTAAATAGTTTTATGTTATATTTGTAAGAGACTGATCTTTAACTGTCAGAAGCTATGTTTTCAAATTCCATAACTGTAAAGAAAAATATCTTAATCTGCCATCGCTTGAAAAAAAAAACTGCGCAGAGACTGTGCATTAGGGTGGGTCGAAAAACCCGAAATATTTACAATCGAAATGTAATAGAGCGGAAAAGTTGCCTTTTGTAATAAAGAATAAATTCGTAAAATATTATATCGATCGGTTAATATCTTTTACCGCCGCAAGGGGGCCAAATTTTCAAAAAATTGCCAAAATCATGCTTTTTTCAATATTTTTCTTAATTATCTAAACGTACGAATATAATATCTAATAGGACGCAATAGCTACATGAAGATATAAGAAATGTCCCGGTAAATGTTCATTATGATAAAATAATATCTTTTACTGCCGCAAAGGGACTATATTTAAAAAAAAAAATTGTAAAAATTTCTATTTTTAATTTTTTCTATATTTTTATAATTTCTATACTATGTCTAGAAGTAAATAAATGTACTTTATATCTATTAATATGTCATAAATTTTGTTAACTATTTGTCATAGACTGGAAAATAAAAAAAGTAATCATTCATTGTTCTTTAAGATCGTTTCATCTACTGCTGCTTTACTGCATATCAGCAGTTCATATACCACAAACCACAAAAATGATATAAAATGAACAAAATCTTTTAGTATTTTATTAATTAAAATACAGAGATGTTTAACCGAAACGGATTAAATAAACTTAAAATGAAGAAGTATTTAAAGTAAATGAATTTTATAATATGACTTGCTTTCAAATAAAGCTATAAACGAGAGGCCGAAATTGATCGTATGTGATCTTCACTCTGTTCTGGTCCACAAACTTTACCAGCCCTTCAGTGACTAATTTCACGCATGCTTTTACTGATTGAGTGGGACATGGAAAGTTATAATATCTGGTGTCTTTAATCGAACATTCTAAACTCACCAGTGTTGTTAGATCTTCAGTCGATAGACAATCCCTAACAAGTGGTTTCGTTAATTTACAGTTTTGCCTTTCGACTCAAGCCATACAATTTTAAGCTTCAAAATTCAAATCTGGAATGACGAAATGACGGAATTGACTATTCGTGCCCACAGAACTTCGTGCTTTGGCAATTTTCAATTTTGGCAATCGGCTAATCAGGATGTATTCAATGAGTACATCCTGGAAGTGTACTGCATCAGTTGGTTCACAATTAAAATGAATGCATCATGTTTTTTTGTTTTTGTTTTTTTTTGTTTTTTTTTTTCAGATTCTATGGACTATAATTAGTGACCCTTGTTATTTGCTATATCATCCACGAAAGATTATAGTTCCTGTAATTTCACGAAATGCCTGTTTCGCAAATCATGAAAATAGCCTCATTGAAATGATAGCATATGAAGGAAAGGACATCAGGACACCAGCCATAAAGAAAATTGCCAAATCAGGAAGTTCTGTGGGTACGAATAGTGCGATCCGTCACTTCGTCATTCCAGACTTGAACTTTGAAGCTTAAAATAAAATTGTTTGGATTTAGTCGAGTGGCAAAACTGTAAACTAACGAAACAGAGGGAAAATCACATGTGATCAATTTCGGCCTCTCGAGGAACAATGAATTTATTGGAATGAAGTCATATTATAAAATTCAATTACTTTAAATACTTATTCATTTTAAGTTTATTTAATCCGTTTCAGTTAATCATCTCTGTATTGTCATTAATAAAATACTATAATATTTTGTTCATTTTATATCATTTTTGTGATGTTTGATATATGAACTGCTGATGTGCAGTAAAACAGCAGTAGATGAAGCGATCGTCAAGAATAATGAATGATTACCATTTTTTTTTCACTCTATAACAAATAGTTAACAAAGTTTACGACATATTAATAGATATGAAATAGATATGATAGATAGAAGCAAATTTATTTACTTCTAGACATATTATAAAAATTTTAAAAATTTAGAAAAAAATAAAAATTTGAAATTTTTACAACTTTTTTCAAAAATATTGTCCATTTGCGGCAGTAAAAGATATTACTTTATCATAATGAATATTTATCGGGATAGTTCTTATATCTTCATGTAGCTATTGCGTCCTATTAGGAATTGTATTCGTACGTTTGGATAATTAAAAAAAAAATATTGAAAAAAACATGATTTTTGCGATTTTTGGAAACTTCGGCCCCCTTGCGGCAGTAAAAGATATTAACTGATCGGTGTAATATTTTACTAATTTATTCTTTATTACAAAAGGCAACTTTCCCACTCTATTACATTTCGATTATAAATATTTCGGTTTTTTCGACCCACCCTACTATGCATGCCTACATTCATACTGGAATTAATATAAACATTAATTTACTCTTAATTGAGATTGAAAATGATGGAACGACAATGATTTGGAATTATTTTATCGGCTTCTTATATTTTTTGATTACTAACACTTATAGTTATTATTATTTTGGGGTTAAATATGAAGTTCGATTATCATGAGATTACGAAACTGTTTCAGACTAGAAATGACCATTATACTGGGAAAATGTATTTTTACATATTACAGTAGTGAAACATTTGAAAGAATTTTCTTTTAGTGCTAATAATATTTTAAATTATCTTTCAAAATCCTAAATCTTCAAACCAATGTTTTCAGATTTAACATTTTCCGAAATTATAAAATAATAGGAATTCCTTATACCATATGGAAATATTTTTGAGATATTGTTAAATCTAATAATGCATTTAATTTATCTATTGAGTTTGCTGTTGTTTAATAGTACAATTATAAATACTAATTATTATTTTTAGTGTTTTTCAAATTGGTATATTTATTTTTTTAAATTGTATGTAAGCATTTTTTCTGTTTGTGATTTTAATCAAACATTTAATTATAGACATTCTGAATCGGTTATTAAATTTTCTTCAATTGTAAATTCATTTTCTACGTTTATGATACGCGTAATTATTGGCACTAAAAAGTAAAATATGATATTTAAGAATTGAAACAAAGTGTTTTTCATGCCTGATGGGAAGTTATAGATTAAACTGCTTTAGTATATATTTTTTAAAAGTTCATATAATACAGGATACATAATATAGGACACAAGTTGAAAAGTGCTTATGACTTCGGTTTGTCTCTCCGTCTGTCCGTCTAGCAGTCTGTCCGCACTCTAACTCTCGAAAATATACTCGGATTGCCCTGAAATTTTTGGATGTTATTGACGTTTACCATAGCACGGTACCTATTTGTAATGAAGTTTGTAGCATGCTTTGTTCATTTACAGGGACAGCCAAATTTTTCCGTTACATTACAGCCTATGGGAAAAAATCGTTTCAAATGATTTTTTATGATTTTACGCACGCTTTCAAACAGAATAAAATTTATATGCATTTATGAAGTGCACTAAAATATGCATTCTGTTGACTATGCGATGCAAAGAATAGTTATTGTTCATTTACAGGGCTAAAAAAGGAATTCAAATACATAATGATATAGGGGTAAGGGAATTGTTTGCGGCATACTTTTAATTATGTTAATCTATTTCATATATAATGAAATTGATATATGTCGCTGAGGTTTACATACTATAAATTATTTCATGTATAATACGTATATAGCATTTACAGGGACACACAAAATATTTCAGATACTATATTGTATCCGAAGTACTGTTCATTAGCGATGATTGCTGGAAATGTATTTTTAATTATGATATGCGCTTTTATGATTCACTATATTTATGCATAGTATATGGTGTATATAAATACTATAATTCCTATACAAGGCTACACAAAAGTATTCGTAAGGATTACTGGGTATGGGCGCAAATTGCTTAAAGGTTGTTTTTAAATGAGTTATGCTTTTTTTTTGCTGAACTGCATTTAATTTACCATGAAATGTTTGTAGAATATAGATAAAATGATATACAGGGTCACGTAAAGAATTGGATACATGGCCGTCTATAAATTATAATTTCTGGAAATGTGATTTCAGCAGTTTTAAGAGTGTCTTAGTTTGAATTAAATTTTAACTAAATAGTGGGGTGTAATAAAGATTCTAGGTAAACTACAGGGTTGTACAAAAGTATTCAAGTATGTTTCCATACATTAGTATAAATTCCTGAAAAAGAATTTCAACCTGTTAGGCGTTTTCTTGCTAAACTAGATTTTCCCATTATATAGTATATATACACTTAAAAAAATGGGAAGTCAAAATTGAGTAAAAAGTACTCAATTTTAAATGCGTCACATACTCAAAATAGCTCCGATCCAAATGTACTCAAAGTTGAGAAACACATGTACTCATTTTTTATTCATTGGTTGTGATCAAATATGAATCGTTATGTACTGCACCCCCCCCCCCCCCAAAAAAAAAAACAACCTAAAATTTAAAGTAAAAATGTACTGACATTTATTTCCCGTTCAAAGTTCTTAACAAGAAATGTTTAATTGATTATTTATTAAGAAAAATAGCAAAATTCTTAACAAGATACTCAAATCGAATATTTTTATGACAAGAACATTATTTCCAAGCACTTTCAAATTATTTTTTAAATGCTGTGCATAATTTAATATTTACATTAATAAACATCATTTATGCCGCCATAAATGAAATGAACCATTACAGGGTACAAAAGTATTCGTTTGTTTGGGTTTGATAACATGTGATGTTTCAAAATAGAGAAAGCATGGGTTCATTTTTGATCCAAAAATATTCAATTCGATATGAGTACGTCGGTTTACTTATTTTTGAGTACTTCATTTTTCTCAGTGTATCAACCTACAGATCAAATACAGGGCTGTTCAAAAGAATTGGAAAAATTATTTGGCTATGGACGGTAACTGCTGAAATCAATTTTTCAAATGTTTTATGAATTTTCTAAAATGTTTACTTAGTTATCTTATTTGCGTCATTTCCCTAAATTACGATGTCTTGTTAAAGCATTCAGAAAGTGTTGGAAAGTATTTTATAATCTATGATTATAAAATGTTTTAGAAGAATAGGACTCCAAAATAGCGATATTTTGCTAAAAAGTACGGTAAAAAGATAAGATTTTATATTTACAGCAAAAGGTTATTTCAAAATTCATCGCTGCATTAATACTTAGAAATTTTTCCAGAGAGAATCCTTCGCCTTATATACAATATTTCAAATGAAAATCAAATATCAAATTAATTGCTTAAAAGGCGCAAAGGCCAACATAGTGAAAAAGATTCCATGTCGGGAATCGAACCCGGGCCATCAGTATAGCACACTGACATTCTACCGACTAAACCACATGGAACGACGCCCAGTCTGTAAAATTTCTCACTATTACAGGTTGGAAAGGCTACAAATGCAGCACAAGATGGAATATTTATCGTGAGCCACCGACATGGGGTAAACACGAAACTTAATGAAATCCAGCATCGATTGAAACTATATTAATAATTGGAAATTTTTCCAGGGAGAAACATTCGCCTTGCATACAACATTTCAAATTAAAATTGCCTTTTAAGCAATTAATTTGAAATTTGATTTTCATTTGAAATATTGTATGCAAGGCGAATGGTTCTCTCTGAAAAAATTTCCAAGTATTAATATAATTTCAATCGATGCTGGATTTAATTAAGTTTCGTGTTTGCATCATGTTGGTGGCTCACGCTAAATATTCCATCTTGTGCTGAGTTTGTAGCCTCGCCATCATGTAATACTGAGAAATTTTCCAGCCTGGGTATCGTTCCATGTGATTTAGTCGGTAGAATGTCTGTTGGCGCCGAAATTCATCTGACAAATAAATTTTCAAAATCCAAGTGAGATGGGAGAGCAATTAGGTTAAATAGTTTATTAAATAAAACTGAAATAGTATGTAAATTCTATTCATCATTAGAAGTTAATAATTGTTCCATAATAGTAATTCTACGTATTTAACAGAGCCAATACAAAAAAAAAATGTGTTCTCTGCTTGGTTGCAGAGTCAGGACTTCCACTATACACTCTGTATTAAACAGAGCCATGATTTAACAATTGGCATCTCTGATTACAGAGTCAGGACATGTTACATGTTCTCTGCTTGGTTACAGAGTCAAGACTGACCATTTTAAAAATGATACATATTATATAAAATAAACATCAAAATAAAAATTACAATATGCAGTTATAAATCTTCTAAATAGCTATAATATTCATTTAAATGACATCCAAGTAATTATAAAACTAATAAATCACCATCAATTCAAAATTATTATAAAGTAAATAAATCTATATTACATGACCTTGAAATCATAATGTTACTCATAAATATTGATTCAGGGTTATAAACAATTTAGATAAACAGATTAGATTTTTTCTGTCAAAAGAAATCAGTTTTATAATTATATTTCGCAATATGAAAGATAAACAGAGTTAAATTATAAACAAATAAATTTGAGGGCATTTACGCCGTAACATCCTCCGCCTCCATGAACAGAGTTCATCGAACAATTATAACTTACCAAATTTCCACTATCACATACTAAATAATCAAATATTAAATACAAATTTAAAATATTACCTTAAATGTTAAGTATAACTAAAATGAAATGCAATTAAATCCTACTACTTCTATAAAAAACAGTTTCTGGAACAACTAAAAATAGAAAAAGACATTAATATACAAAATAGTTCAGAAAGTTACAAAAATTAGACATAGAAAAAAAAAATAATAATAAAGTTAGTTAAAATAAAGTAAAATTCTATTATATTAAATGTCCATCGGTAGAGGAGACAATTTTGTGATAGGGCGTTTCAGTTCACCAGTAGAAGTCTTTAATTTGACAACACGAACAATATTATCATCCCCAGGAAATAGTTCAATTATTCTGCCCAATTTCCACCTTAATGGGGGCTGGTTTTCTTCCTTTATCAACACCAAGTCATTGATTTTTAAGTTCGGGTTGCTTCTAAACCACTTTGTACGTTGCTGCAATTGTGAGAGATAGTCTGACGACCACCTTTTCCAAAAACTTTGGAAAATCTTTTGTAGCAATTTCCAACGTTCCAAAGGAGTTACATAGGTAGAGGAGATATCAGGCTCAGGTAAGGAGGTCAAGGGTGCTCCTATAATAAAATGTCCTGGCGTCAGAGCCGTAAAGTCATTTGGATCAGAAGACTCAGCGACAAGCGGTCTTGAATTTAAGCATGACTCAATTTGTGCAATTAAGGTCAAAAATTCTTCATAAGTTAAAATCTGATCACCAATTGTTCTCTTCAAATGATTTTTCATTTGTTTTATTCCCGCTTCCCAAAGGCCTCCAAAGTGAGGGGCGGAAGGTGGGTTGAATTTCCATACTATCATTTCGTCAGTAAGATACTTGTGCAATTTTTCATCAGAAGCAATTAGAGACATCATTCTCTTTATTTCGCGGTCTGCCCCTACAAAATTTGTACCTCTGTCGGAAAATATTTCTAGAGGTTTTCCACGTCGAGCCACGAATCTTTTCAATGAGGCTAGAAAGGTTTCAGTTGTAAGATCAGTGACTAACTCAAGATGGATAGCTTTTGTTACGAAACAAACATACAGACAAACATAATGTTTAAAGGGTTTCACACCACGTCCCTTACGAGGTTTGATCAAAAAGGGGCCGGCTAAGTCGACTCCTACTCTTGAAAATACTCGAGCTTGTGTCACGCGTGCTGATGGCAGATTTCCCATCAACTGAGATGAAAGGTGTGATGAATTTCGGAAACATTTCATACATTTCCTTATTTCTCTTTTCACAGCTTCTTTAGCATTAATTATCCAAAATTTTTGTCGAATTGCTGAAATTGTCAATTGAGTCCCGCTATGAAGATGTTTCTCATGAAAATACTTTATTATCAAGTCTGTAACATGATGCCTTTTAGGGAGAATGATTTGATGTTTTTGATATTCAGACAAGTTTGCATTTTTTAGCCTACCTCCAACACGAAGAATATCATTTTCGTCAAGAAATGGATGTAAAGGAAGGAGTTTGCTTTTAGAATTTAGGATCTTTCTGGATTTTAGAATTTTCAGTTTGTCTCCGAATTCATGGTTTTGAATTAATTTCACAATAGCATTTGTTGCCCTTTCAAGTTCTGGAACAGTCAAAAAACCATAGACTCGTTCAGATGGGCATGTACTATTTTTGATGAATCTGAGGCACCAAGCCGTAATTCGTTTTAATTTAGACCAGGATGAAAATTTAAATAAAAGCTCAAATTCTGGAATATTTTGGGATATGGAGCAAACAAGCGTTTTACGTTGTTCTTGCAAGACCTCTTCATCAGGTAGATTAGGTTGAGTTTCAGGGGGAAATACTGGTAACGATTCTTCCTTCAGCCAGCTAGGACCATGTAACCATACCTCGTTATTAATCAATTCAGATGCAGAGCAACCACGAGAGAGAACATCTGCAGGATTTTCCTTTCCTTTACAAAATTTCCATTGTACAGGAGCAACAAGTTCCTGAATTTCGCGTACGCGGTTTGCCACAAAGGGCTTCCAGTTGTTAGCACTTCCTTTAATCCAGTGCAAGGTAATTTGGGAGTCACTTAGACAAAATATATTTTCATTCACAATTTTAAATATTTCCTTTAAATAATTCGCTAATCTTGCAGCCGTAAGTGCTCCAAGAAGTTCGATGCGCGGCAATGTAATTTTCTTGAGAGGCACTACTCTCGACTTTGCTATTACAAATGAAGTTTCACAAGAAGAAGAATCACGTAAATAAGCCACTGACCCATACTCCTTTAAACTAGCATCAGAAAATATGAAAAGTTGAGCGGTTTCAGGATTTAATTTTGGGATAGTTACAAAATATTTTCTAAGAATTTCAAAATTTACCAAGTCTTTTATTTCATTATGCCATTTTCTGAATTTTCCACTTAAAGAATCTGGTAATGTAGAATCCCAGTCAATTCCATGTTCCCAGAGTTCTTGCATTAAAAATTTAATTCTTATCACGAAAGGGGAAATGAGTCCAATAGGATCATAAATTTTTGCCACAGTTTGTAAAACAATACGTTTGGTAATAATTTTATGGTCAAATTCTACTAAAAATGGTTGTATGTCTATTTTCAAGGTGTCACTTTCTGTTATCCATATAATTCCCAATACCTTCGAAAGATTTTGTTCAAGAGTGTCTTCCTCAAAGTTTATTCCATGTTCCTTCCATAAAAATTTTAAATCGGAAGAATTGGTTTTAAATTTTCTGAGTTTCATATTGGCCTCACTCAATATCTTCTCTGCACCGTTTGATAAAACAAAAGCTTCATTTACTGAATCAGCTCCATGAAACAGGTCATCAACGTATAAGGAAGTATCCAGCATATTAACTATTTTTCCAAACAAATCTTTATACCCCTCAATGTGATGTTTGATGGTTGCAGAAAGGAAAAAGGGTGAAGTTGTTACACCAAAAGTTACACGGGTCATGCGAAAAACCTTCAAAATGGGATTGTTACTAGTGATATTGTCAAACCACAGGAACTCAAAAAATTTCTATCTTCTTGTTGTATCTGGATTTGCAAGAATGCCTTTTCTATATCGGCCAAGAAAGCAATTTTGTGGAGACGGAATTTTAAAATAATGTCCAATATGTTAGGATTTAGATTGGGCCCAGGAAATAAGCACTCGTTTAACGATTTTGCCCCCTTATCTTTGGATGACGCATCAAAAACAATTCTTACTTTAGTTGTCGATTTATCTTCCCTTATTACTGGTCTGTGAGGCATGTAATACGTGTTTATTTCATCTTTATTAAACTCACATTCTTCAATTATACCCAAACCACATTGTTCATTTAATATTTTCTCATATTCCTTAAGTAACCATTCATTTTTGCACAATTTGGATTTTAATCCCCAAAGTCTATGTTTAGCTACATCAAAATTGGATTCCAATTCATTTTTATTTACTTTCCACAAAAGTTTAGTTTCATATCTTCCATTTACAAAATTTAAATTATCATTAAATAAATCAAGAGCATCTAAATCCTTTTGTGAAAATAATTCATTTTTACTATCACAAATACCCAAAGACTCTAGTTTCCAAAACTTTTGCAAATCAAAATTTTCTATTTCATTAACAGATACAAGATGAGCATTAACTGTTTCGTTACCTTTAGAGTTTATTTTTCCCACTATTGTGTACCCAAAAAGTGTATTAGCTACATATAAATGGTCATTAATTTCTTCAACGACACCTCTCTGAACATTCCAGAAATAATCAGCTCCAAGTAAAATTTGTACTTCGGATTCCTCGGGCGTAGGGTCGGCTAACCTCCATCTTTTACTTTCAATGTATTTTATAACTAGAGGGTCAGAATTGGGAACCTTCAATGTTGTTGCACTTATCAAATCGGTAGCTAGCACCTCAACATCTATAAAACGATGATAATTCATTTTACTTCGCAATTTAATTTTAAAAACATCATATTCTTCTTCGCGACCTTGATCCATGCCAAAAGCGAATACAATTAAATGTTCTTTTCTTAAAACAGGCAAATTTAATTCACGAGCTAATGCTTTTGTTATGAAGCTTTTTTCGCTTGCAGAATCAAGTAATAATCGAACTACCTTTGATTTAGAATTACCTTGAGCAGTTACACAACATGTTTGCAATAAAACAGCATGCTTAGAATTTCTAAAATTACAATGAGAATTAGATACAACTGTTTGATTTTGATTTTCATTAATTTCCGGTTTCAAACTTTTCTTAAAGCAAAATAATTTGTTATGTTCAGTGCTTTTACAATTTAGACATGGCTTTAATTTTATGCGGCATTGCGAAGATAAATGCGATTTCAAAAAGCATTTGTAACATCTACCCTCCTTACGTAACATTAATCTTTTCTTATCATCAGCTAAATTTTTACACTCGGAAGATAAATGATCATTACCTTTGCAAAATACACAAAAAACTTTAATAGTGGCATTTAAGGTATTAGCATGTTGATATTTATTTGATGTTTTCTTTTCACGAAATTCAGTTTTATTTTTATGTACAAAAGAAGAGGATGCATCATTTTTAGAACTTGTCATTGACAAAGCCTTTTCTCTACATTCTATTTCACATTTCAGAAAGGCAATTAGATCGGTTACATCTGACTCTTTGCTAGTATCACGTTTTCTATGATATTCAATCACTAATTCATGGGGCAATAGCTTTAGCAAAATAGGATTTAGCAATTATCCATAAGAACTGGATGTTACCCCCAAATTTCTTAAACTTCTAATATTAACTTCGCACATGTCATGCAATCTTCTTAATGCATTTAAATTTGAACAATTTTTAACTGGTTCCATATTTAATAAATTAGTCATGTGTTTATTAATAATAACATCAACCTTACCAAAACGGTCCTTTAATAAATCAATACAAGTATCATAATTTTGTTCTGTCAAAGGAAACCCTTCTACCACATTATAGGCCCGATTACATAACAAGGATTTTAGATAAGCGAATTTTTCTATCTTAGATAGTGATTTATTCTGGTGTATCGATGTTTCAAAACAGTTAAAAAATTCGACCCATTCTTCGATTTCACCAGAAAATTTTGGAACATTTAATTTAGGCAATTTCATGGCAGAAGTCGTTTCTGTTCCACTAGCAGAACCATTCAATGAATTTACACGACTAGTTGCTATCATAGAAACATTATCCTTTTTACATTTTCTTAATCTATTTTTAATTTTAAATTTAGCACTGATCAATTGGTCAGTGTACTTTTCACTATTAGCAATGTCCTTTTCATATTCTTTTAAGTCGGATATTTGAGCTTCAATATCACGATTCAAACTTTGGAAAGCCGTTTCTTTTAAGAGAAATATTTCTTGAAGCTCTAATAATTCATCGGTTTTCGTATTATCAATGTCATCATTTAATAATGTTTCTAATTTTGTAATTAATTTCGTGAAACTCGTTCGTTCAACAGAACGTTTTGCTTTCAGCTTTTCAAGATTTTCCATTTTAAATAAAGAATAATTCTTATTTTAAAACATTAACCATTCATAGAAAATGAAAAAAATATTTTCTTACCTGTTAATTCCAGGTAATGTAGATGGCATGTCGTAATCCAAATGGCACAATAATAATTCCACACTAATCACAGGTTGAAATATAAATCACACACTAATCACATGTTGAAAAATAAATCACAGTTGTTAATCACAAATCTCTTTCACAATAGCTCACTATTATTTCCAAAAAATGTTTCACGGGTTACTCGGCACCAAAAATAAATGTTGGCGCCGAAATTCATCTGACAAATAAATTTTCAAAATCCAAGTGAGATGGGAGAGCAATTAGGTTAAATAGTTTATTAAATAAAACTGAAATAGTATGTAAATTCTATTCATCATTAGAAGTTAATAATTGTTCCATAATAGTAATTCTCCGTATTTAACAGAGCCAATACAAAAAAAATGTGTTCTCTGCTTGGTTGCAGAGTCAGGACTTCCACTATACACTCTGTATTAAACAGAGCCATGATTTAACAATTGGCATCTCTGATTACAGAGTCAGGACATGTTACATGTTCTCTGCTTGGTTACAGAGTCAAGACTGCCCATTTTAAAAATGATACATATTATATAAAATAAACATCAAAATAAAAATTACAATATGCAGTTATAAATCTTCTAAATAGCTATAATATTCATTTAAATGACATCCAAGTAATTATAAAACTAATAAATCACCATCAATTCAAAATTATTATAAAGTAAATAAATCTATATTACATGACCTTGAAATCATAATGTTACTCATAAATATTGATTCAGGGTTATAAACAATTTAGATAAACAGATTAGATTTTTTCTGTCAAAAGAAATCAGTTTTATAATTATATTTCGCAATATGAAAGATAAACAGAGTTAAATTATAAACAAATAAATTTGAGGGCACTTACGCCGTAACAATGTCAGTGCGCTGTACTAATGGCCCGGGTTCGAGTCCCAGCATGGAATCTTTTTCACTATTTGCGTCTTTTAAGCAATTAATTTGAAATTTGATTTTCATTTGAAATCACAGTGTTTATGACAAGTTCGTCACAAATGACACATATTTCACAAATTGGTCACAGTGTGACTTCAAAGCATTGTCGCTTTCGTCACAGGTTCGTCACAAAGTTAATGCCAAAATAGTCACAAATGACACACTTTTCACAAATTTGTCACACCGTGGTCACAATGTGACGTCACAAACGACCTCTAAAACGGCCATAACGACCTCGCATTCTAGTCACTATGACGTCACATCGACGTCACGTGACGTCATATCGACGGTCACAAAATCACAGTGCGACTTCACAACGACGTCGCCGTGACGTCACCATGCCTTACGGGAAGCTGATGGGATCGGTCATGCTTTAAGCGCAAAGGACAGGCATGACAAAGGACAAGCTTGAGCATGAGTCATGCCTTAATTACAAAGGAAAAGTTGAGGGATGAGTCATGCCTCAATAAAAATAGACAAGATGCAGAGATGAGTCATGCCTCAAAGACAGACAAGCTGAAGGGATGAGTCATGCCTCAAATCAAAGGACAAGCTAGAGGGATGGGTCATGCCTAAAAGTCAAAGGATAAGCTGGTGGGATTAATCATGAATCAAAGACAGACAAGCTGGAGGGATGAGTCATTCCTCAATGACAAAGGACATGTTCAGGGATGAGTCACGCCTTTTAACAAAAGACAAGCTGGACGGATAATTCATGCTTCAAAGACCGGCAAGCAGGAGCATGTCATGTATCAATTACAAAGGACAATTTGAGGGATGATTCATGCCTTAAAGATAAAGAACAACCTGGAGATATGAGTCATGCCACAAGGGCAAAAGACAAGCACGAGGGATGAGTTATCTCTCAATGACAAAGGTCAACCTTGAGCATGAGTCATGAATCAAAGACAAATTCAAGCTGGAGGGATGAGTCATTTCTCAATGAGAAAGGACAAGCTTGAACAAGAGTCGCCCTTAATTAAAAAGGACAAGTTAAGGGATGAGTCATGCCTCAAGGACAGAAAAAAAGTTTGAGAGATTATTCATATTCATGCTTAAAAGACAGACAAGCTGGAGGGATGAGTAGTGTCTCAAAGACAATGGACAAAATGGACGGATGAGTTAACCTTCAATGACAAAGTACAAGCTTGAGCATGAGTTATGAATCAAAGACAAAGGATAAGCTGGAGGGATGAGTCATGCCTAAGTGACAAAAGACATGTTCATGAATGAGTGACGCCTCGATAATAAAAGACAAGCTGGAGGGATGAGTCATGCTTCAAAGACAGAACTGCTGGAGCATGTAATGCATCAATTACAAAGGACAATTTGAGGGATGACTCATGCCTCAAGGACAAAGGGCAGGCTGGAGGGATGAGTCATGCCTCAGTAACAAAATACAAGCTGGAGGGATGAGTCATGCCTCAAAGACAGACAAACTGGAGGGATGAGTCATCCCTAAAAGGACAAGCTTGGAATGGGACAAGCTTGGAAATGACAAAGGACAAGCTTGTGCATGATTCATGCCTTAATTACAAAGGACAAGTTGGGGGATAAGTCATGCCTCTAGGACAAAGGACAAGCTGAAGGGATGAGCCATGCCTTAGTTTCAAAGGACAATTTGAGGGATGAGTCATGCCTCTAGGACAAAGGACAAGCTGGAGGGATGAGGTATACCTGAAAGAAAATGGACAAGCTCGAAGGATGAGTCATCCCTCAATGACAAATGTTAAGCTTGAGCATGAGTGATGCCTTAATTACAAAGGACAAGTTGAGGGATGAGTCATGCCTCAAGGACAAAGGACAAGCTGTAAGGATAATTCATACCTTAAAGACAGACAAGCTGGAGGGATGAATCATGCCTTAAAGACAAACGACAAGTTGAAGGATGAGTCATGCCTGAAAGACAAAGGACAAGGTGGAGGTATGAGTCATCCCTCAAAGACAAAGGACATACTAGAGGGATGGGTCATGTCTAAAAGACAAATGATGTTAGAGGGATGAGTCATGAATCAAAGACAAAGGACAAGCTGGAAGGATTAGTAATGCCTCAATGATAAGGGATAAGTTTAAGGATGAATCATTCCTCAATAACAAAGTCATGCTAGAGGGTTGGGCCATGCCTAAAAGACAAATGATAGGTTGGAGGAATGAGTCATGAATCAAACACTGGGGGGATTAGTAATGCCTCAATGATAAGGATATGTTCAAGGATGAGTCATGCCTCAATGATAAGGATATGTTCAAGGATGAGTCATGCCTCAATAACAAAAGACAAGCTGGAGGGATGTGTCATGCTTAAAACTCAGACAAGATGAAGCATGAATCATGCCTCAATTACAAAGAACAATTTGAGGGATGAGTCATGCCTCAATGACAAAGGACAAGCTGCAGAGATGCGTCATGCCTCTAAGACAGACAAGCTGGAGCATGAGTCATGCCTCTATTACAAAGGACAATTTCAGCGATGAGACATGCCTCAATTACAAACGACAAGTGTAGGAATGAGTCATGCCCCAAAGACAAAGGACAAACTCATGTGTGAGACATGCGTCAATTACAAAGGACAAGTTGAGGGATAAGTCATTCCTCAATAATAAAGGACAAGCTGATGGGATAAGTCATGCCTCAAGCGCAAAGGACAGGTATGGCAAAGGACAAGCTTGAGCATGAGTCATGCCTTAATTAAAAAGGACAAGTGGAGGGATGAGTCATGCCTGAAGGACAAAAGACAAGCTGGAAGATTGAGTCATGCCTCAAATCAAAGGAGAAGCTGGAGGAATGGGTCATGCCTAAAAGACAAAGGTTATGCTGGTGGGATTAATTATGAATCAAAGACAGACAAGTTGGAGGGATGAGTCATTCCTCAATAACAAAGGACATGTTCAGGGATGAGTCACGCCTTATAACAAAAGACAAGCTGGAGGGATTATTCAAACTTCAAAGACCGACAAGCTGGAGCATGTCATGCATCAATTACAAAGAACAATTTGAGGGATGATTGATGCCTCAAAGACAAAGAACAACCTGGAGGTATGAGTCATGCCTCAAGGGCATAAGATAAGCAGGAGGGATTATTAATGCCTGAAAGACAGACAAGCTGGAGGGATGAGTCATGCCTCAAAGACAAGGGGCAAGCTGGAGGGATGAGTCATTTCTCAATCACAAAGGGCATGTTCAAGGATGAATCACGCCTTATAACAAAAGACATGCTGGGGGGATAATTCATGCTTCAAAGACCGACAAGCTGGAGCAGGTCATGTATCAATTACAAAGGACAATTTAAGAGATAATTCATGCCTCAAGGACAAAGGACAAGCTGGAGGGATGAGTCATGACTCAATGACAAAGGACAAGTGTAGGGATGTGTCATGCCTCAAAGACAAAGGAGTAGCTGGTGTATGAGTCATGCCTTAATTGCAGAGGAAGAATTGAGTGATGACTCATACCTCAAGCACAAAGGACAAGCTGGAGGGATAATGCATGCCTCAAAGACAGATCAGCTGTTGGTATTACTCGTGCCTCAAAGACAAACGACAAGTTGAGGGATTTGTCATGCCTCAAAGAGAAAGGACAAGATCGAGGGTTGAGGCATTACTCAAAGACAAAGGACATGCTAGAGGGATGGGTCATGCCTAAAAGACAATGGATAAGTTTGAGGGATGAGTCATGAATCAAAGACAAATGACAAGCTGGAGGGATGAGTCATGCTTCAATGACAAAGATAAATTCAAGGATGAGTCATGCCTCAATAACAAAAGACAAGCTGGATGGATGAGTCATGCTTCAAAGACAGACAAGCTGGAGCATGAGTCACGCCTCAATTACAAAGGACAATTTGAGCGATGAGTCATGCGTTAATGACAATGGACATGTTCAGGTATGAGTCATTCCTCAATAACAAAATACAAGATGGGGGGATGAGTCATGTCTCAAAGACAGACATGCTGGAGGGATGAATCATGCCTCAAAGAGAAAGAACAAGCTAGAGGAATTGGCCCTGACTAAAAGACAAAGGATATGCTAGAGGGATGAGCCATGAATCAAAGACAAACAACAAGTTATGGCTGAGTCACGCCTCAAAGACAAAGGAGAAACTGGAGGGTACAGCCACGCCTCAATGACAAAGGACAAGTTAGAGCATGAGTCATGCCTTAATTAGAATAGGAAAAGCTGGAGGAAGGGGCATGGCTCTAAGACAGAGGACAAGCTAGAGGGATGAGTCATGCCCAGTTACAAAGGACAAGTTGAGGGATGAGTCATGCCTCAAAGAAAGATAAGCTGGAGGGATGAGTCGTGCCTCACAGACAGACAAGATGGAGGGATGAGTTATGCCTCAAAGAAAGGATAAGCTGAATTGATGAGTCATGACTCTATGACAAAATACAAGCTGGAGGGAAGAGTCATGCATCAGTGACAAAGGACAAGCTGGAGCATGAGTCATGCCTAAATTACAAAGGAAAAATTGAGGGATGAGTCTTGCCTCAAAGACAAAGGACAATCTAAAGGGGTGAATCATGCCCAATGACAAAGGACAAGCTGGAGGGATGGGCTATTAATCAAAGGCAAAGGATAAGTATGGATGAATCATGCCTCAAAGACGAAGTACAAGCTAGAGGGATGACTCATTCCTCTATGACAAAGGACAAGTTGAGGGATGATTCCCCGCTTAAAGGCAAAAAGAAGCTGGAGAAGTGAGTCATGCTTCAAAGACAAAGATCAGCAGGAGGGATGAGTCATGCCTCAAATATGAAGGACATGTTAAAGGATGAGTCATATCTCAAAGACAATGGAAAGCTGGAGGAATGATTCATGCCTCAATGACAAAAGTCAATTTTAGGGATGAGTCATGCCTTAAAGGCAAAGGACAAACTGGAGGGATGAGTATGCCTCAAAAATGAAGGAAAAGTTCAGTGATGAGTCATGCCTCAAAGATAAAGGAAAGCTGGAGGAATGAGTCATTTCTCAATGACAAAAGACAATTTGAGGGATGGGTCATGCCTCAAAGACCAAGGATAAGCTGGAGGGATGAGTCATGCCTCAAAAACAAAGGACATGCTGGAGGGATGAGTCATGAATGATAGAAAAATGATAAGCTCGAGGGATGAGTCATGAATGAAAAACAAAGGACAAATTGATAGATAGAGTCATGCCTCAAAGACAAAGGAAAAGTTAGAAGGATGATTCATGCCTCAATGACAAAGTACAAATTGAGGGATGAGTTATGTCTCAAAGACAAAGGACAAATTGGAGGGATGAGTCAAACATCAAAGAAAAAGGACAAGCTAGAGGGATGACTCATGCCCCAAAGACAAGGGGCAAGCTGGAGGGATAAGTCAGGAATCAATGACAAAAGGACAATTTGAGGGATAAGTCATGCTTCAAAGACAAAGGACAAGCTGGAGGAATGAGTCATGGCTTAATGACAAAGACAGGCTAGAGGGTGATATCATACTTCAAAGGCAAAAGACAAGTTGGAGGAATGAGTCATTACTGAATAACAAAGGACAGGCTAGAGGGATGAGTCAAGCCTTGAAGAATGACAAGAGTGTTCAGTCATGCCTCAAAGACAAAAGGACAAGCTGGAGAGATTTGTCGTGCCTCAATGACAAATAACAAATTGGAGGAATGAGACATTCCTCAATAACAATTACTGGCTACACGGATGAGATGTCTCTGAAAGCCATTGACCGAACGAATCCTAAAAGGATCTATTCGATCAATGACAGGGGACAGGTTAGAGGGGTGAGTCATTGCTCCATGAGAAATAACTTGCTGGAGTAATTAAACGTGCCTCAATGACAAAGACAGGCTAGAAAGATGAGTCATGCATCAACGATAAAGCACAGGCTAGAAGGATGAGTTATGCCTTAATGACAAAGGATAAGCTGGAGTAAAGAAAAGTGCCTCAGTGACAGACAGGTTAGAGGGATGAGTCATGCTTTAATGACAAACGACAGGTTAGAGGAATGAGTCATGCCTCAAAGACAAAAAACAAGCTAGGTGGATGAGTCATGCCGCCGAATGCCATTAATCGGACGAATCCTTAAAGCGTCCGTTCGATCATTGACAAAGGACAGGATACAGGGATGAAACATCCTCAGTAACATATGGCGATGCGGAGGAATGAGTCATCTCTCCAAATGCAATTAACTGAATAAATCCGGTAATAAATAAAGGATCCATTCTAACAGTGACAGAGGAGCACTAGAAGGATGAGCCATTCTTAAGTGACATAGGACAGGGTAGATGGATGGATTATGCGCCAATGATAAAGGAGCAGTCCAAATAAATCATACCGCCGATTGCCATTTACCGGATGAATCCTAAAACGATCCATTCGATCAATAACATTTGATGGGACAGAGGATGGGACATAACTCTGAACGCTATTGACTAAATAAAACATTTTGATCACTGTCAGAAGATGGGGCGGAGGGATGAAATAAGTGTCCAAGTGCCACTGAACAGAAGGAACGGAAAGATGTATAGTGCCTCGAAATTCAACTCTACAGGACTGACGGATGAGTTATGCCTTAGAATGCTATTGACGGAACGAATTCAAAAATGTCTGTATTGTCAAAGAAGAAAAACAGATTAGAGGGATGAAAATGCCCCTCGTTCGATCATTGACCGAGGACGGAGCGGAGGAATGAGATATGCCTCCAAATGCCATCGACTGAAGGAATCCTTCGTTAAATGACAGAGGACAAGACGGGAAATACGAATAGTGCCTTTAAATGAAATTGGCCAGGATTGACGGATGAGTTATTTTTCCGAATGCCACTGGCCTAAAGAATACTGAAATGAGGAGTTCGAAGAGTGACGAAAGATCGAATAGGTCAGTGATGACGCTGACAAAGTGAAGGAGGATGACAGAAGCCTCTGGATGTCACTGAATGACAGAGGATTACACAGAAATATGAACAGCGCTTATAAGTGATACTTTGCAGGACTGACGGATGAGTTATGCCTTCAAATGCCATTGACAGAACGAATTCTAAAATGATGAGTTCAAAAAGTGACGAAAGGTCGTAAAGGTCAGCGATGAAGAGAGATGAGTTGACAGAGTGGAAGAATTTTAAACACTAACAAAGAATGAAATAGTGACGGAAGACAGAACGACACTGTGACGTGACGTTACGAAGTGAGAGAGAGCGGAAAGGAGGGATAAGTCACGCTTCCGAATGCTATCGACAAAACGAATCTGAATCGGATACGTTCAAACAGTGACAAAAGGACAGAGGAGGTAACTGTTATAACAAGGTCAGCAATGCAGAAAGATGAGCTGACAGAGTGAGGTAGCATATTGAGGTACACAGTGCCAGGGACTATGAGAACAGCACAGTGATATGTGGTGATTATGTATTATGTATGACAGTGCCAGATGACAGGACAGACGTATAATCTATGTCTCAGGATACTTTTGACCAGATGAATTCTAAAGGAATTCGTACGTCCAAAGACAGTAAAAGAGCCGGAGGGATGAGTTATGTCTCCGTCATTGACCGAACGAGTCGTAGAAAGATCCGTTCGGACAGTGACAGAAGACGACGAGAATGTTTGACAGACTGACCAGGGAATGTAGTGGAGGTTATATGGTGGTATACGTCTTATTCCTTCTGGATATTTTTAAACATTTCACAGGCGGACCAATAAAACAAAAGCTACCCCATATTCTCTCTATTACTTACAGCTTGTCCGGTCAAAAATCGTCTTGCTTGAAAACAAGAATGTTTACTTTCATTACATGGCTAATGCATCTCTAAGAGAAACTCTTTGCCATAAAGTCGTTTGGTCTGGATAAAAAGAGGTAATGCGTGTCTTTTCAGATCGCGGTTTTTAACTATTTTCGACTCTAATAATATTGTATACAATTAGTGCTTAATTTACGCCGGAGCTCAGCTTCTTTTCTTTTGGTAAATACTGAAATATTGAAACAAAGCTAAAAAATGCTATAAAAGTGATATAATACCTTTATTTACATTTACGCACGCTTCATCGTACAAACGGCGACATTTTCAAAGCCATTCTAGATAGAAATATTTTTGCAAACAATTTTAAAAACAATAACTTGGTAAATAAGGTCACGAGATTTCATGCATAATGGAAATCCGTGCAAAAATAAAATAAAATATAATTGGATATTTGTGAGCATGGATTAATTTTTACTATTATTACTAAAACTGCATAGCATCTCTGTCCAAATTTTAGGTAACTCAAGCGACACTGAATCATTGCAAATATTCCTGTTGCGTAAAAATATCTCTATTGATTCCCGGATAATGGATAGTAAACAAAATCTGGACGGATAAATTATTTTGCTATTTTTAAAATCGATCTGTAAAGGTTCTTTGTTGCATAATCTGGCCAAAGCTGTGGTTCTCCTGTTGTATTTTATGTCTGCTATATATTTTTTTAGCTTTGTTTCATTATAAGTGATTAGCATACACGCTGAAATATTGGTTGGAATTCACCGAAGCTCATAAATACTGAGTTGCGGACCTCAGCAGAGCCACCCACCAGAACATTGTTGTGTGTTGTGATTATCTAGTTAACCCCTTGAGGGGCAAGTAATTGTGTTTCTGTAATGTAGATTTCACACCGGAATCTGCAAACAGTTTTATTGCAAAATAAGGAAAAGGAATTTTACGACTTTTTTCGACCAAAGTTAGAAAAGTAAAATTTAATAAAATTTTTCTGGTGCAAATCTTCATTAATTGTAGGCGTGATAAAATGTATCCAACCGCCCCTCAAGGGGTTAATGCAAGGAAATCTTTTGCACGTGGGATTTTCTGAAAACTGTACCTCACTGATTTTAGTGATTTTGATCAATGGTTTTCTGTCTCATTGGTTTATGAACGGTGCGGAGAAATGCTAGAATTAACCGCAATTTTATCTGTCATTTTTACTCGTGGTCGTGTTATGTTTACTTGTCGCTTTTCGTTCATGTTTACAAAATAGTCTTACTCATCAACTTTTTAGATTACACGGTGCTTAATTCGTGCCGAAGCTCACAGAAGCGCAGCTCCAGAGAATTCTAACTTTTGAAGGATGCTCGCATTAGAAGAGTTGATAGACACCTTTAGATGGATTCCTTTTTCATAAGTGTAATCAAAAAGAAAAAAAATGGAACACTAAATTTGGCGGTACAGTCGTGGGAAAAAAAGTAAACACCTCCTACTAACTTTACAAACAATTATAATAGAAAAAAATTACAGGTACCAAACGATTGGAAATAATGTCTACTTTTAAATGATGTATATAAAAATTGCTTAAGGGGCCATCTACAAATCAAAACCAGACCAAACGTCATATTTTTCAATTACAACACCCAATTTTGACAATATATTTTAAATCTTCAGTTCAAAGTATGACTAGAAATAAAATTTCAAGTTATTTGGATGGTAACCTTTTGGATTATACACATTCGAAATTTGGAGCTTATACTGTTAAATTACATTTTCACATCTTTATTAATATCTTCCGATATTATAATCCTAATGTGATAATTTTTTTTGTTTAATTATAATGCTAAAAAAACCCAAACATAAATACACTGAATTCGTAATTTTAAAAATTTTATAATATGAATTATGAAATTAATATTCGAAAAAAAAAAATGAATGCAACCTACAATTCTTTTGATAGATTTATATTTATTACGACCTGTTTTATACAAATTCTCAATTTTAAATGTTTCTTCCAAGTAGTTTTCAAATTATGAGTAAAAAATGTCAAAATGACTGTTTAAGGTCTAGGATGTTCAGAAAGGCGTAATTTAAAAAATATATATGTTTTACTCATTTTAAATAAACATTTGGGCTCGTAATAGTCGAAAGACATTAAGAAAGTGAGATGTTTATAAAGGCAAGAAATAATACATTAAAAGAAGTGAGTGACATAGTCATTCTGTAGCATTTCAAGAATCGAATACCGAACTTCAGTTTGGATACAGCCCCTGGAACAGGTTCATTTTAAAATAATTAATTTATCGGAGACTAATCATACGAATTTCATGACAATTTGGATTTAGGCTAATTGAAGGGCGTAGAATCTATTAGAAAATTTGGGTATTGCTATTGAAAAAAAAAACAAAGTTTGGGTTCATTTTGATAAATAGATGGTCACCTAAGCAAATTTTATATAGATCATTTAAAAGTAGACATTATTTCCAATCAGGGTTCTCGCTGCTGCTCGCCATTGAGCCAAATCGCGATAAAATGCTCTATATGGTGAGTAAAAGAACAATCAGACTCGCTAAATTGCGAGTGCTCAATTTCTGCTCGTTTTGTGTGCCAATACAGTCGAGATTCTTATCCATGTTGCTGAACGTTTGATGTCACGTTACATGCTCAGTTGCACCTTACCATTTACATTGCTCTATTCATGGAGATACTGATTCAACACCAATTTAGCAACAGCCAAAGTCAGAAAGGTTTATGCGATAGATATTTCTCGCGTGTCAGTAAATCGCTATCTAGAAACCGGTGGCGTCGCGCCTGTAAAAATACAAAGAAAATTACTCGCATCAAGTTCCAAATAGAGAAAAAGTTTGGTGGAATGCGGTATTAAAATTAGCCATTTACCATATTATTTATTCGTTGTATGAAAGTAGCACTGACCGGTCGATTTTTTTCTATCGGTTAAGAGTCGTAATCTCAAAGCAATTTTTAGTGTTTATTTTCACAACGGTTTAATTTTTATTTAGACTGCTAAAAAAATGTCTGAAATACTTACACAATTAGGATACATTTAGAATGTACTGCCGAAACAACCAAATCTATTTTGCTAACATTTCTTTTCATTTGGCTGCTGTTTGTTATTTCTTATTCGCCAAATCGCTAACGTTGGTTAAAAGCCGGCGAGAACTTTGTTTCCAATCGTTTGGTAACAGTAACTTTTTCTACAATAACTTGTTGCAAAGTTAGTAGGGGGTGTTTACTTTTTTTTCCACGACTGTACATAATATTTCAGGATTGCCCATTTGTCCATCTTATAACACTCCCACAATAAAACAAATCACGTAGAGCAAATGGATGCCTTTTTTCCTATAAAGGACACAGTTATTCTCTTCTCTTCTGGTGTTGGAAGATTCTACATAAGTAGAGATGGTCCGAAATTGGGTTTCATTTTCGCTTTTGGCCAAAATTTGTGTTTCGCCGAAAATTCGTTTTTTTTTTAATGTTGCCGAAAATTTAACCGGGCCGAAACTATCTATATTCCAAAAATCTCTTTTCTTCCTTCGGAAATTTTCAACATTGCTTATAGACCGTGAGCCGGCAGCAGAGACAATCACCTTATCGAGTTCACGGCTGAAATTCCAGAATTAGTTAAAACTCGATACGCATATTAAAACACAATCGGTCTGCCAAGTCATATCTTGGGGGAAAACACCTAAAAACCAGATTTTAGCGGTTGACTCGTACGTTTACTATTGCGTTTTCCTGCTCCCAGTCCTCCATGTTTTCATACTTTTGGGTGTAGGACAACACAATGGTAAGCCTATGAGTCAACTTCTAAAACCAGGTTTTCAGGTGTTTTCCACCAAGATAGGACTTGGCAGACCGATTGCGTTTTAATATACGTATCGAGTTTTAACTAATTCTGGAATTTCAGCCGTGAACTCAATAAGGTGATTGTCTCTGCTGCCGGCTCCCGGTCTATTATTGATTTGAGCTGTATCCGTTCAAATGAGAGACTCACTATTTATTGCTATGAACTTCACTGTGACTCAAGACTTGAGTGCAAATTATAAAGCAAGCAGTGCATATATCACTAAACTGTGAAAATGCTTTCCACTTGCTCGTTAAAAGCTGCAGAGTTAACAGCAATAGAAAATTTTTAGTTTGAAACCGCAGGAGTGTTTAAAATACTCTTTGAGAAAGTTCTAGTATAACAGACAATCATTTACAAAAATCCTTATAAAAGATAAATATAGGTATGTATAGCTGAAACATTTTTTAATGAGGCAAAATCATGTAATTAGAAAATCATTCTCTGTCGTAGATGAATTAATTACATTTTATTTTATACGAAAATAAAAAGTTTTGGTCAGGGGCACAGAGAGCCAACTTGGGCCACGTGTATAATTAATAATTCTGAATATATGTATGTACGTATTAATTACATAAAAACATATTTGGACATGTTATCGGCCGAAAATAGGCAGATTACCGAAATTCGATTTCTGCTTCAGTTTTAAAAACCTGTTTGGATCGATCCTTAATTAAAAGTTAAAAAATCGATTCTCTTCAAAATGCTTCAAAAACTAAACTTCGGAATAAAAATGTAATTTTTTTTTCTTTTATTTATGTTTCATCATATATCTTATTCTTTTTATAGGGTTTTCAGATGGAAACCCTATTCAAATAAATGATGTCTGATTTTAACAAAAAATCTCTTTTTCATTCTACTTAATTTTAGAAGGAGTAATGGAAACAGAAACTGCAGAAATAAACAAAACTGACCAATCGGAACTTGCTGAAGTTCAGGAATCTAACATTTCTAATTCTAATCTGACTGGTGCTGTTGAGACAAAGGAATCGGGTGAGTCAGTAGTAATAAATTTATGTTACAATATTATAGTATACTCCTGATTATCCGTCATTCTATCAACCGCCACCCCCTCCAAAATATATATTTTTTAAATGAGAAAATAACATTGGCGTAACAATGTTGATTGCACACAAGATGCAGAAGCACCTCATGATGATTTGCAGATATTAGCCTTGATGCCAAACGTACCATGTTAAAAAAAATACAGTGTCTGTCCAGGAAGTAACGAGACTGAATTTTTCGCACCAAACGGCCAAAGGAGCAGAGTTTGCGGACTGTACGTGTGGTGGGGTCTGTCAGTTACAGAGTCTGGCGGAAATCAGTCAGCTTTGAGCTTTTTCAGCCCACGGATCGCCCGTGAAGCAGACACGTGTTTGAAAGTGGCGTTTGGGTTTTCAGAATGCAGTGGAGTGTCTACGGCGACACGCCATAAAGTTTTGTGTAAAACTAAACAAATCGGCTACTGAGACGCTTGCTATGTTATAAGAAACCTACAGGAAGGCTTCTTTGTCCAAAGCTCAAGTGTTTAGGTGGCAGAAAGCCTTCCGAGACGGAAGAGAATACGTCGATGATGAACAACACGCTGGTCATGCATAAAATTCTAGAACTGCAGACAATATGGCTAAAATTAAGGCGCTTTTGACTTTCATTGTCGATGAGTGTTCGAATGATTGCAGAGGCGTTGGAACTCACAAAATCTATTGTGCATCAAATCGTCATGGAGGAACTTTAAATGCGTAAAAGTTGTGCGAACCTGGTTCCAACACGTCCTTCAAAGTGACTCAGCTCCTAGCAAAACACAGTGTCGCAACACTGTCCTAGCCACCGTAAACTTCCGATCTGTCACCGCCAGACTTTTTTCTATTCTCTCGGATAAAATCCAGCTTAAAAGGTCATTGTTTTAACAATCTAAAGAGCTTGCTGAAAAACGTAACTTGCGTTCTGAACAGCATTCCAGTTGAAGGCTTCCAGGTGGGCATAAATGGGTGGCAGAGTCAGTGAATTAATGCAGGAGGAGGCTATTTTAAAGAATATTAAGTGTCTGTAAAAGTATCTTCAAATAAACGAATTTTGTGAAATCAGTCTAATTACTTTCTGGACAGACCTTGTATTTCTGCAGATGAAATCACAGACTGGTTTGCTTGTGACAAGAATGATATTGGTTATAAAAAATTAACGCGTGACGAAATTATTCAAAATGATTTGAATAGAGAGAAAACTGAAGCGGATGAATGTGATGAATCGGGGAATGGTGATCCAGGAATCAGTCATCTAGAAGTGAAGACTATGCTTGCTCTCTCCAAGTGAATTAATTGATCTGAGATGCAAGAGGAAGCCGATGCAATCAATCCGAGTACTTTTATTACGTAGAATTCATAATATTGCTGCAGTAAAAGCGCAATCAAAAATTTATAATGGATTACTTTGGATGAAAACAGGTCAGGGATATTTATTCTGTAAAATTCTAAATTTGTATCCTTGATTGATTTCTTTTACTCAATTATACTTTTGATTGACGAAAGTACACAACAGACAAAGAAAAGCGTTTAAATATTTCTTTTTTATAAACTGACAAATAGAAACGTAACTTTTGTAACGTTCTTGTACTGTCTTTCGATTATCCGCATTACCTTCGGTCCTATGAGTGACGGTTAATCGGAAGTTTACTGTACTATAAAAGTAAAAAAGAAAGTTTTTCTGAAATTGCATTTTAAAATGCATACTGTTTCGGATGCCCTTAGTATACTTAACTGTAACATTTTCCCCGTATTGTATCCTTAGAGGTTTTCAGAAGGTGGTATTCAAATAATGCTCTAATTACTTAACAATTACAAAAATGCGATCTTCTTAGTATGAAATAGGTTCTTTTTAATTAAAATAAGACTGTTCTTCATGCCTTGAAGCAGATTACTGCTGGCTCTAGAGAAATACCTTCTTCATTATTATCAAAAACCATTTTTCCTATTTGTAGTTTCTACTTTTATTTTGATTTGAAGATCTCAGACAGACGTGCGGAAAAAAAATGAAATTAAGCTCATATCTTTAAAGAATTCCATTGCAAAAAATTCGAAAGACCTTCTATATATTTAACAGTTCAAAACATCTTGACTGGGAAAGGAAAACGGTTGAGACATAGGATGTTGTTGATTTTGTTAGATGAAGTAGTTCATGTAAAACACTTCCTTTAAAAATCGGGAAGTGGCTGTACAAACCATCACCTCATTGAGTTGACAGATGAAATTCTAAGATTAGACAGAACGTAATTAGCACATTAGTATGCAACTGGTCTGCCAAGTTATATCTTGGTGGAAACCACCTGCAAATCCGAGTTTAGTGCATTCCATTGTGTTTTTCTGCTCCCAGTCCTCCTTGTTTTCATAGCTTTGGGTGCAGGAAAATACAATGATAAACCTATCGACCAGCCATTAAAATCGGGTCTTCTGCAGGTGGTTTCTATCAAGATATGACTTGACAAACCAGTTGCATTTTAATATGCGAATTGCGTTTTAACTAATCCTGAAATTTCAGCCATCAACTCGATGAGGTGGTGGTTTGTTCAACCGCCTTCCAGTCTATTAGGTATTATTTACAGGTACTTACTAAAATATATATTTTTGTAATACTCACTTCTGTTTGCATTAGTATATAATTGCTTCTTTTGCTTGTAAAAATCGATTATGCTTAATATTTTTTTTTAATCTAACACCAGGAGGGAAAAAAAATTAAACATTTGTTTTTCTTTTAGTCAAATTTCATCACATTTTTGTATAATTTCTGTCATAAAACTGTAAGCAATTTATTAACACATTTTAATACAGAATCTCTTTCAACCTATTTGATTTTAGATGCAGTAAAGGAAATACAGATTTCAGAAGTAAACAAAGCTAATTGTACTTTAGAGGTTAATGAATTTAATGAATCTGAATGTTCTGAATATAATCAGAAAGGTACTACTATGAAGCCACCGGGTCAGTTTATGAGAAAGGGCAATAATAAATTCGTGTTATCTGATTTTAACAAAAAACCGTATTTTATCATACTTGATTTCAGAAGGAATAAAGGAAATACAAATATCAGAAGTCAACAAAACTAGCCAATCAGAAGTGGCTGGATCTGATGAATCTAAAACTCCTGGTTCTAGCCAAAACTGCACTATGGATAGCACGGAATCGGGTGAGTTTATGTGAAACAATGTCAATAATTTTAGGTATTTGATTACTATAAATAGAGTTGCAAAAAACCGCAGATTTTGGAAGACGGGAATAAACCCGGGAATTTTCGGGAATAAACCCGGAATTTTCGGGAATATTGGAAATTTTGAAGGTTATTTACTAGCTATTTTTCAATTTGAGATTTTATTTTTAAGAAATGTCAACACTGTTCTGAAAAGTTTAAGGTAGTTTTTTCATTATCAATTCACAAATCTTGTGATTTGGCGCTCCAAGTTTCTATAATTTGTTAAAACTCATCGATTTTACTGAAAAAATGGCGGTTATGAATTGGTGAGGATTTGAATGTTTCTTTAGAAATTAAAATTGTTTAATTTCTGTCAGCTGGCATATCTACTTTTCAGATATATTCTAGATTAATTTTCTTGCGAGTTGCATTGTATTTTTTTATTGATTTCTTTTAGTTTCATTCATTTTTTATTTGTTTACACTAGCTGATTAAGAGAACAGAAGTGATGTTTACATTCGCGTTAGGCAAGAAGAATCTTTCATTTACCTCTTTCACATTTTACTTATCGACGATTAAAATATAAAATCACTTATGATATTTCAATTTATTTAATTGGTATTGTTACATTTGTAAAAAACACTTTGTTTACATTGACAAAAATTGAAATAGTTAAAAAAATTACAAATAATAAATTAAAAATTTCCATGCTTAAAACTTTCTGAAAACTCCCGGGAAGTTTAAAAATTTCCTTCCTAAAAAATCCGGTTTATTCCCGGGTATAAACCCGTTTTTTTCCACCCTTTGTAACTCTAACTAAAAAGATATAAGAAAACTTCTTTTAATATTCCATTTTAAAATATACAGGGTGTTCTTGAATTCATGGACAAAGTTGTAAGGAAAAGTAAAGCACGCTTAAAGAAGCAATTTGGGTATAGCAATGTTACCTTTTAACAGTTCTTTTAAGAACTTATTATTTTAGCTTTTAAAATGACGTTTACTTGCTGTATATGTGTATTGTAGTTTCACTTTCGCTTCTGTATTCACGTTTATTTTATTGCGAGAATGAAATCCAAAAGTCACCAATATAGGGATAACAGCCAAAAAATGACACCTTTTTGTCGGTGAAAGCAGAAACAAATTGGATTCAACTTCTGCCCCAAAGAACAACGCGATCCGCTCTCTACGTAACTTTCCTCTGAGGTAAAGATATACGGTTTTATATTTTCCAACTCAGTGAAAATGTGTTCAGGCCACGAGTCGAACCCAAGAGCTCTGGCTTAAATTGCCAACATCTGCCTATCGAGCTAGCTGGATTGGCCAAGGTAGCTCAATAGGTACACCGTTGGCAATTTTAGCCAAAAGTCTCCTGTTCGACACTTTCCTGGACACTTTTTCTTTCAACTGTGAAAAAAGTAGGACATGGAATCTTTTAAAGTTTCTTAGATAAGGTAGATTACATAATTCTTGCAAATTTTTCTCTAGAAAATTTCTTACGCATTGCATTCAATAATATTTCAAATTGTAATTGCTTAAAAGGCGTACAGCCAACCGAGTGAAAAAGTGTCCAAGCTAGGACACAAATGCGGGTCATCGGTATAGCGCACCGACATTCTACCAACTGAACCACTTGGAAGTATACCTAGCCTGGCACTTCTCATTATCATATGTGGCAAGGCTAACGGGACAATATTCCATCTTGTGCTGCGGTTGTAGCCTTGCCAACATATGATAGTGAGAAATGCCAGGCTGGGTATTGTTCAAATGGTTTAGTTGGTAGAACGTAGGTGCGCTATACCGATGACCCGGGTTCGTGTCCCAGCTTGGACACTTTTTCACTCTGTTGGCTGTATGCCTTTTAAGCAATTAAAATTTGAAATATTAAGATAAATTATGTAAAACACCTTTTCTTCAGCTATTATTTGCAGGTATTTAATAAATTACGTTTTTGTACTAGGTGCATCGAATTGCATGAATGTATTTATTTATTTTATGTGTGAAAATCGATGTTGTACAATAGGTTACAAAAATGTAATCCCAAAAGAAGTTTTTTCTTTATTTCAATTTCATCACATTTTTGTGTGCATTTTGTACGCTATTTGTCAATATTTCTATTTCATACTTGATTCTAGAAGCAGTAAAGCATATTCAGACTTCAGAAGTAAACAAAGCAAGTGATAGATCTGAAGTTGTTGAACCTATTGCATCTGAAGTTTCCTGTTCTATTCAGAAAGCTGCTGCTATAAAGCCGTCCGGTGAGTTTATGGGAAAAGGAAAAATTAAATTTATGCTAAGTGATTTCAACAAAAATTTCATTTTATAATGCTTGATTCTAGAAGAAATAAAGAAAATATTGACTGCTAATGTTGAAGACACTGATCAGTCAGAAATTGATGGATCTCATCCTTCTGAAAATGTTGGTTCCAACCAAGCTGGTGTTACTGAGACCAAGGAATCGGGTGAGTTATGAAAAGCAGCAATAATAACAAATTTATACAGGGTGTATCTGAAATGCTTCAACAAATTTAGGGGGTGATAGATGATCATCAAGACGAACAAAAAAAACAATGGAACATTCGGTCGCAAATGACGTTTAAAGGGTAAAAATCGCAAAACTAATAAAAAAAAAAAAATCGAAATCTGGCATGTTACTTTTCTGCAGAACTGGCTAGTAGCACGAAGCTGGTTTTCCTTTCACTTTGTGCATATCCGGCCAGAACGAGATTACAAAATTTGGAAGAAAGCCAAACAGATCTGTGAACAGGAATCCACGTATGCAAATTTGAGTTTGTCTGCCAGTCGTCCCTCCGTAGATGTACTCTGTGTAATAATGTCCGCGGTCGACATTTTGAACAATTGTTGTAAAATATTTCTTTTCTCTGGACATCGCGAGCTGTGTTGTACCTATTCTGTGCAATAAATAATTTTTTGGAGTGTTTCTTTCTTGTCTCAATTTATCCATTTCCAGACGTATTTTCTCGATTTTCATCCTTTAAACGTCATTTGAGACCCCACGTTCCAGTGCCTTATTTGTTCGTCTTCATGAGTGCTATCTTCCCTCTAAGTTTGTTGAAACATTTCAGACACACCCTGTATATTAGGGGCTGTACTTATCAACTTTATGGTAATTTTCGAAACCCCCCCCCTTACTAAATCACACGTTATCATTCCTCGACCCCCCCCCCCCAATACAGAGTCATCGCAAAGACTTTTTATTGAGGGGGGAGACGACCTTAAATTGCCAAGTCAAATTTCAGTATTTGCCAACTAGTTTTATAATTTTGCCAAGTTACCACAATTAGAAAATGTAATACAGTTCTTATTTAAAAAAGTTTAATAATATTCCCAATTAGATTTGTAAATTTTGCCAATTCTATCAGAAATAGAAAGTGTATTACAGTTTTTATTAACATTTTTAAACAAATTTGCCAACTAAGTTTATAAATTTGCCAAGTGTAACAGCATTCGCAAACGTTTGGGGGGAGGCTCCCCCCTGTCCCCCACTTTAACGAGGGCCCTGTCTCCCTGTCCCTAATGATAATCGTTATCAGTCTAAAAATTCTTTTTTTTTTACAGTTTTGTTCTTTCGTTTTCTTTTTGTATGTTTGCTGTGATATACAGCTATGGTTATACATTCATTATTCACATACTTATACTGATTCAAAGAGGAAGAAGTAAATAAAATATTAATATTATATATGAAATGAGTTTTTATCAATTAAAATTTAAAAGAAATGGTTATTTTTTAAATGCATTTAATGATTGTTTTTACATAATGCATTCAACATCAATATTGTTTTCTTACACCTGCCGTCTGCATGGGGAGAGGGTAAGCAGAACCTCTTATTAAAAAAAAAACGGGCAGACAACAGTCTTTCTGCTTATTTTACTAATGACTAATTAGGAAGCCTGTTTCAAAAAATAGGTTTTTCTTACACTGAAATAGCTCATTTTAAAATGGAAAACATTTACTATTATTCTTGCCCCCAAAGTGGCATTCTACTTGCTTTGAAAACAGATACACCTTCATTATTAATGAAAAATATAAAATTATTTTTAAATAAAAATTTGAATGTGACTTCAGTGACTCTTTCTTACTCCTCGGCTTGCTTAAAATTGAGAAAAAGACTCGTGTTATTAATATTGCCCATGTTTTATTGACTTATTGCGCACCATTTGACTTTTTTTAACGAGAGTGATTTGAAAAAACAATGTTTTTTTTTCTTCTGAAAACCGCTTATTGTGATCTACATTCCATTTAATGTACGTTGTTGCCAGTAAAGTGCCTTTACACATAGGAGCGTGACGACATATGCCAAGGGCGTATGATCAGACGGTAGTATATGTTCCAGAACTAGGCAGTACTTGCCTATAAAGATATACTTGTCAATTACACAAATGAGGCAAGTAAACAAATATTATTTTGGAAATAATGGCAGATTTGCAAACGTAATATTCTCCATCAATCAAATTTTATTGCTCGTCATTTTCTTTTTGCAAAGGCACATTTTTTTCTAGTATCGTTTACGTCCAACAAGCAGCTGACAATCATCATATATTAAAATTATTGATCCCTGTTAAAGCGAAATGCATTGTCTATTTTTAGCTTAAACCTTCCCCTGTTGTACTATAGAATTAAGTTTAAAAATAACATTTAAATTCATTTAATTGTGTATAAGAAAGTTGTGGACTTGCACAAATATATAACGGCCGATAACAGAAGTTATTTTTTAAAGTCACTTAAAAATGAAATATTTGCCCTTATTACTCTAGTTTAACTTTATTTGCTTCAGGGTCTAATTTAGAGGGGAAAGTGTGGGACAATTTTGCCTTCCTCCTCCCCTCTGAGTTTCAGATTTTTTTTTCATCATTAGCTTGTTCGCTGTTTTCTTATTAGGAATTAAAAGTTTACTTTGGCTTTTACCAATATTTCAATAACTGAATGCAAATAAAGCTGATTTCAAATTAAACTATGCCTGTCTGGAATGTTCTGGAAAGACAAACGTGGTCGTAACGTCTTGGAGAAATGATTCATGCAAAAAATCGTTAAAGAAATGGACCGTAGGTAAAAATGTGATACTGTCATACAATGAATGATACGGCACAACAAATGAAGACTATAATACGAGGTGTCATCATGTAAATTTATTACACACCATACACACAAACTCTCAATATGTGATAACAGCATCAATAACACACGAATGACTAACATAACAGAAAACAGAGGATTCTACAAGTTGCCTCAAAATGGTTGCACTGTGTGCAATGTACCCACCGTGTTGCAGAGACAACAATTGATAACATGTTACAGCATTATTCACAGTGGTATGTAACTAATAAGCAGAAAATTTTAGATATATGCATTCTTATATAGCTCTTTCCTTTTCATCAAAAATCTTTAACTTTTTTGTTTAACAAATACAAATTCTTTCTTATGGCGTGAACGTTACACGTTCCCCTGGATTCTAATTCGATAGCTCAACAACAAAGATTCTTCTGTTTAATTAATATTTCAAGTTATTCTATTTAATTTTGATTTTTCAAAAAGTCTTTTCTTCTCATTATTTTGACTCCAGAATTGATGATATAATCTTTACAACCAGGATTTCTTCACAATTCTCGAAGAAAACGGAAAACCTTTATGCAGATTAGGATACGCCTTCCAGATTGCTGAAAAGTTTAAATTAATGTTAGTTGTTTCTTTTTTAATGTTAAATTATTTTCATAAAGAGATCTAAGGAAGAGTTAACGTTTTCCCTTCCAACTTCTCATTTCAGATAATAATGTGCCTAAAGAACCTGAAAAACAACCTGTTGCTTTTGCTACTGCCATCGTTGTAATTGTCATTGTAGCAGCATGTGTTTATGCCTACTCCAAAACACTATTATCATCTACTTATCCTAATGGAGGTATGTATGGTCTTTTGCTTCTAACAACTGTGTTATTGAGCACCTCTAAAATATTGCTTTTCACAGTGTTCACTTTGCATACGTAATGAAGAAAGTGGGACAAATTACATACAACAAAGCAACCGTTAACAACAGCTGAAACGTAGATAGTCCAGTCAAATTAGGTTAAAAAAGGGCTTAAAGTGTAAAATTCTGGTGTAATTGTTTTTAGTGTCTTACTTTATATTTTTGAGGGCGCTGAATACGAATCTGAAGTTGTCCAACAAAATTTCTCTCGGTAAATATGAAAAATCGTGAAAAAACTACTAAAAATCGCAGACTTTTTTTATTTTTGGCTTATAACTTGCAGAGTAAGCTTTTTACGCGAAAGGTGACCCTATATTAAAATACAGACGAGAAAATTATCTACAATTCATGTTCTTATCATTTTTATTGTACGACATATGGCTAACGTAGAAACATTGATAAATCGGCGAAAACCAGTAATTTTGGAAAATCACAAAAAAGATATTTTTACCTTTTCCGTTCATAACACTAAAAGTAAGCATTTCACTGTAAACCTTTGCTGACGCACTCACTTATTATTAGGTTATATATTATTATGATGTAGGTATGCAGTGTGACCTCGAAAATACGGCATTCAGAGATCCGGCAACTTAAAAAATTCTTCCCCCTTTTTTTTTCACTTCCAATTTTCGGGAAGAGCAAAAATAGCAATTATTTTCGAATTAAAAACCGAGATAAAAACTATGTATTAGCGGATAGCGAGATCGCTTACGCTGTGCTAAATATCCTCGATAACACTTGTAGCTGCTCAGAGGAATGAGGACGAGGATCTAGCAGAAGATAAATTCTCACCGAAAAAACGCATAAATTTGACCGGAAAATTAACGTCCTCTTCAAAGAAACAAGATTGTACTTCCGAAATCGATATTCGTCACTTGTATAAAATCCAAGAAAGAAGATAGTTACTTGACATTGATGCTTGAGAAATTACATGAGAAGAAATGACAGCACTACTTATCAGATTTTTTTTTTCTTTTTTGACATATAAAATATCAACTAAAGTAAGTTTTTTAAACATTCAATTTTCTCTTTTTTTCTCACGCCAATATAATTTGGGTATGTATTAAATTACGAATAAATGTCACTATCAAGAAAATCGTAAATACTTTTGATACTTTTTTTTTTTCAGAAATCTGTAATTTTCAAAAATCAGTTACAAATTTGCAGTAGCTGACATTCACACAAAACAGGCACGAGAGGATGCAGATACACTTATTGTCACCACAGCAAGGGACCTTGCACTACAACATAACTCTGTAATTATTGTGGGTGAAGATGTCGATTTGCTAGTTATCATGATTTGTCGTGTAGGGGAGAGTACATTCAAATGTATACATTCTAAAGCCAGGCAAAGGGACAGTTTCACCACTCATTTTTTCATCTGACTGCAAACTTGATAAATCGATTGCTAACAACATATTATTTTTACATGCTATGGGAGGTTGTGATACTACTTCAGCCTTGTTCAGAGTAGGAAAGATGAGGTTTCTTCAGACTCTCAAGAAAAACCCTGCATTAACTAATACCATTGAGGTTTTTAAAGACCCTATGGCAGATGCTGATGCAGTTACTGATGCTTGCAATCGGTTTTTGGTCTCATTGTATAAATTTGCTGACAAGGAAGCCACGTCATTAAACAAATTGAGGTATTTATGTTACCTTAGGTCTGCATACAAGACATCAATCCATTTGGCGTCCTTACCTCCTACTGAGTCTGCAGTTCAGCAACATTCCTTTAGGGTATATTTTCAAGTTCATCAATGGCTTGGGAATGAAAAAGATCCTGAACAATGGGGTTGGAAGAAAATGAAAGATAGTCACGTTACAACCATCAGCACCTCAAGCCGTTTTGAAACATATATTTCTTGCAAATGCAAGAAGACCTGCCAGAAAAACTGTGGATGTAAAAAAGCAGCCCTCAAGTTCTCCAATATGTGTGTGAATTGCGAAAGCAGTTGAATAACATGCCTCTTACTGAAATCGGGGAAAACGAGGATGATCCGGAATTCCCTGAAGCACTTGAAGGTAAATATGCATAAATAATTCTATTTCACTTTACTTTTTCACTAACTCTTTTTTTGTGACCAAAATATTTATCTTAATACAGTGGCATAACTACACAATTTTCAAACAATTAGAAATAAATTATAAATTATTTTTTAAACGGTGGTTCGTAATATAATAGGCTAATGTTTCCTAAATTGAGGTCCAAAAGTAACCTATTCATGGCTTGAGATGTAAGAGGGGTAACAAAAGAAAGATGTAAAAATCATGTTATGATAAAATGTTGCATGAACCGTTACTTACTTAATTAATCACAATTAGTTCGACCGTTTTTAAAAATACTATGTGCACCAGAGCTGCTCGGGAGTCTAAGTTTCGACCCTTGGATGTTTGCAGCCTTCGCCTACGTCTGGAGCAGCAATCTTCTCCCTTGGGACGAAAATGGCTCTTTCGCGCCCAGGTGCTTAAATAAATATTATATTTAATTTTTTTTTGTAGGTGTAGAAGAGTTGGAAGGCATGCCTGCAATCATGCAACCTTTGGCCAAGAGTGTTCGGTTTGACTAATGAGTGTCATTTCAAGTCAATAATCATTTAATAAAAAGTGTTGTATAAAAAAAATACTTACCTACCTATTTTATTATACTGTATAACATTAAACACTAACCGATCATTAAACACTTTTTATCTTTTTGTTGTATCTATAAAACATAACGTTAAGGTTTCACATATCTGGGTAGACGTCTAATGATGCATTTTGTTTGTTTTCCATAAAGAGGCAGCTGACTACTTCATGCATTCATCATTGTTTTTCTCATAACTATTCAAGGTCCAAAAAAAAATTACTTGCACATAAATTGCAGAGAATTGTATCAATTTCGAAAATACAGTCTTGTTTCTATGAAGATTACGTTAATTTTGGTCAAATGCATGCATTTTTTTGGTGAGACCTTATTTTCTGCCAGGTCCTAGTCCTCGTTCCTCTGAGCTGCTACCAGTGTTATCGAGGTCTCTATTTGGCACAGCATCAGCGATATCGCTGTCAGCTAATGCATCATTTGTTATCTCGGTTTCTAATTCGAAAATAATTCCTATTTTTACTTTTCCCGTAAGTTGGAAGTGAAAAAAAGGGAGGGGGGAGATGACTTTGATGCCGGATTTTTTAAGTTGCCGGATCTCTGAATGCCGTATTTTCGAGGTCACACTGCATACCTACATCATAATAATATATAACCTAATAATAAGTGAGTACGTTAGGAAATGTTTTCAGTGAAATGCTCACTTTTAGTGTTATGAACGGAATTGGTGTAAAACAATATCTTTTTTGCAATTTTCCAAAATTACTGGTTTTCGCCAATTTTTTCAACGCCTCTACGGAAGTTATACATCGTACAAAAAAATTATAAGAACATGAATTTTAGGTAATTTTCTCGTCTGTATTTTAATATAGGGTCACCTTTTGCGTAAAAAGCTTACTTTGCAAGTTATAAGCCAAAAACAAAAAAAATCTGCGATTTTTAGTGGTTTTTTCACGATTTTTCATATTTGCCGGGAGAAATTTTGTTGGACAACTTCATATTCGTGTTCAACACCCCCGAAAACATAAAGTAAGACACTAAAAACAATTACACCAGAATTTTCCACTTCAAACTCTAATTTGACTGGACTAAGATGTTATATTGGGTGATTGCAAAAAGTTGGTGTCCTATTTCATAGGTGGCAGAAACTTACAATTTGGACTGCGCTGTTATTTCTTTTATAACCATATTATTAACTGACAGTTATCTACATGTGTCGTATTATGCTGTATTGTGTGTATGTTATATTACGTTATATATTTATATATGTATATATATATTATGTTATGTTATATGTGTTATATTATGTTATATTATGTTATGTTATATGTGTTATATCAATGGTGCAGTCCTGAAAAATAAAGTGGGGGGACGCTTATAGTACTGGACCATAAGGTCCGTGTCACATGGGTAAAACTTGTTGTCAAATTTTGTCTTATATCTTGAATTGCCGAGAAAAGTAATTAAAAAATTAAACATAGTTTAGATTCAATTTAAACTTCCAAAAATCCCATTTGATAAGTTTTTTTCTAGAAATAATTAGGCTAGAAACTGTAGTAAAGTACATTACGTCTAACATGTCAGCGCAATATGCGATTATTTTTTAAAGATTGGAATTCTACAGAGGTGAAATACAAAAGAAACGTTCTAAAATCACGGTTCCATCATGATTTTAGTTGAAGTATTCCAGCAAAGAACTCAAGCAACGAATCTCAATATCCCACGTCATTTTCGATATATTTAACACGTTATAATTTATTAAAGTTTTCAATTTTGTTGGAAGATATAAAAATTCAATGCTTTTATTCTTAAAATTGTCAGTATATTAGAGAGCTTATCCTTTAAAAGAATAATAGGTTTGGGAAATCTGTGTCCTCCAAGTTCCTAGCGTCTCCCTTGAAAATAAAAAGTAAGGGGACGCCGTCCGCCCGCGTCCCCCCTCGACTACACCGCTGTGTTATATTATGTTATATTATGTTATACTGTGTTATGTGTCGTGTTAACTGATAGTTATTTACACGTGTCGTTAAAGTTTTTCAAATTAATTTGTGCGCAAAGTTAATAAACAAAATGAAAAATTAAATGTTACATTTTCGTCATGTTATGTTACTTGAGTTTAAAAAAGGAGTGAGTGTTGAACGTGCTACAAAAATATTCAAAACGTTTATTTGGATCGTGCTCCTGCTCTTAGGATAGTTACAAAGTGCTTTTGTTGATTTCGAAATGGTGATTTCAATCTAAAGGATAAAATTCGCTCTGGGCGACCTTCTGGCATTGATAATGACTTAATCTGTGATTGAGTGAATGATAATTCACTGATTACTGCTGAAGAAATCACTGAGAGACTGAATGTTGACAATTCGACTGCATTTCGCCATTTAAAACGACTTGGGTACACTTTGAAACTCGATGCATCGGAAATCGGGCACGAAATTTTGCAATCACCCAATATTAAAATTGTATATCTGTGAAACTCGCATCTCAACCGAAGAGGCCTTTTTTTCAGTGGAAGTCCGGTTAAATCACATTGTTGCTCGAGAATATCTCTAAAAATTCCTAATTAATATAAACTGAATTTAAGGATGTAGTTTTGATCACTTTACGATTTTACCCTGCGGTATCTAGCATAGTAACAAAAACTTTCCATGAACGCTTCAGATTAATCAGGCATACTTATTTTGTATTTCTCTTTCTCAGGGCCTGGCAAATGCAGTGGCAATCGGGGCAGCTTCCCATGCCTTTCCCCTGTTTTAGACTTCCCCACGGGAATAATCATTAAAAGGTGCCAAACGGTTAAAATTGGTCAAAAATGATCAAAATTCATATATTTTCAAACATTTAGGAAGGGAGTGCGGTCTCCTTCTCTGCTTCTTGTACCCCGTCCACCAATGCAAAAAAAAAATTAACTGTATTAGAAAACTAATGACTAAAATTTTATTATAACAACTTAGCACTCTATTGTTTTCAAAAGAAATTCTTTGTTGACGTTTTCATTGTAACGAAGCAAATTTAAAACATTAACTATGACCAATTGCGGGCATTTTCTTTTAGACATCTTTTAATATACTTGTTTAGGAGTTTCTTGTTTAATGTGTTCTCCAATATAATCTTTCTCTTTTCTAACACATTTACACAGCTGCATATTCAAATCGGTCTTTCTTCGGCTTTTTTGTGCTAAAAATAGAATTATTTGATATGAATATTTGAAGGAAAAGCGAAATTAGACTAGTTAGGAAGGAACTAATTTCAACTGTCATCTCTTGGCATCTGCTAAATTCAGCAGATCAGAAAGCAATTTCTGTTACGTATTTTTACTTTCTTTTATCTTCAGTGGAAGAGAAAGTATTGTAATAGAAATTTTTTTCGACTTCCGGTTTTCGACGGTTTTGCACGTTTTAGGGATCAGACATCCTAGAAAATGGTTTATACAAAATGTCTGCCGGTCGATGTGTCGCTATTGCATCATCGAAAAGTCTCTGAAATTATTCATAGAATTGAACCAAAATTTTTGTGTAAGCTTTAGTTGTGGCAAGTATGACCTCATTTAATTTAGAAATATTCCACCGGCAGGGGCGCTGTAATAGCAATGTCTGTGCCATTTTCATTATTGTACCATCGAAAAGTGTATATGTTTTTTGGCTATGACCAGCAGTTTCTCCTTGAATTTGGAAATATTCCGCCAGAAGGGGGCGCTGTAACAGAAATGTCTGTGTCATTTTCATTATTGTACCATTGAAAAGTGTATGAAGTTATGGATAGAATTTAACAAGACATTTTCTGTAGGTTTTTGGATAAAGCAAGCAGGCCTTCCCTGAATTTGAAAAACTTTTGCCGGAAGGGGGCGCTGTAATAGCGATTTTTGTGCCATTTTCATTATTGTACCATCAAAAAGTGTACAAATTTATGCATAGAATTGAACCAAATTTTTTGTGTATGTTTTTGGCTATGGTCAGTTGTTTCTACTTGAATTTGAAAATATTCCACCAGAAGGGATCGCTGTAATAGCGATTTTTGTATAATTATCAGGATTTTTCGTAGTTCTATTGTTCATCGGCGGCTCGTACAGCGACGAGAACTTGCGTGCTGCTAAGCCGGCTATTCGCAAACAGCTGATGTACAACAGTATAAGGAAAAACTATTGATTTTAATAAATATCATGATCGAGAATAACTCTTCTTTACTCCGATTAATTGTCTGAAGCAGAAATTTAATATGAAAATCAAAGTTGGTATATTATTGAACTAATAGTATTGAAGTATTAACACTTGTAACTACTTTTTGAAATATTAAGATGTATGAGATAGAAGAAAGTTTTAGGATTGACACATCCAACTAGTTTTGTTGAAGGGAAGCAAAAGATTTATCCTATTATGTTGTACCAACGGAAAAGGAAACATGAAGATATTTAAGTTAATTACACGGTATTGAAATAAAAAAAATCCGAAACCTATCTCAAGTCGATTTCTAACTCTTGAATGGTGCTTGCTGCGATCTTAGAACAGCAGAAGCTTTTAGAATGTATTTTCCTGCAGTCCGAATGACGGAGATCAAACTGACGATACTTGAACTTCCGCAAGGAAAACAGTTTATCTTTTTTTCTCTGTAGATTTTTCGGTACTACTTAGTTATTCCGTCGACCAATTTTGCCAAGTTATATAAATCGCCAAATTATACAAATTAACATAATTTTTACTTTAAATGACGAAAGAACAAATAAATTAGTATAACATTAATAAAAATACAAATAAAACGTCGAAATAAAAATCACTTGATGACGTAAAGGCGTGTAACTTGCCTAAAGTCAAGTGAATGTGACATTATTGGTGTTTAATCTTATAGTTTGGCGACAGGTTTTTGGTCGACGGGATAGCTACGTAGTATCGATTTTTCATTAGTGAAAAATGAGAATAAAAACAAGTAATATAAAAATTTTGTTTTTAAAATCAATTCCTACTGAGGCCATCAAAGAAAAATTTAATATAATCCCTTAAGCTAATATTAGTTTTTGTTGCATTAAAATATCTCAATTTGTTGATTTTCTATAAGCAAGTAGGTTTACAATGGAACTCTATGGGAATTTGGCGAAATATTAGAGATATCGCCCAGTTGGCGTCACTTTTGGCGACTCATTTTGGCCGCCCAATTTGGCGATATATCGCCAAGTTGGCGACAAACTTGGCGGTATTTGGCGACAGAACAGGGTCCCCACTATGATAACCCCTAATTGAAAATACTTTCGTTGATCTTCAATAACCAATGGCCGCCATTTTGTTTCCCATGCAAAACTAAAATTAATTAATTAAAATTTAATTAATGAATTAATATTTGAAAAAACTGTATTAACATCCATTGTCATCCAGTACAAGTTTTAAAAAAAATTATTTCAACTTGATAGGATGAATAATAAGTATTTTATTAACGACTGAAAATTTGAACAAGATAAATATATAAATAAATATAGGGAGAGTGTGAGCTAATAGTAGGAATTGAATGAATAAAGTGTGCCACTAAACTTGCAATTATATAAAATTATAAAATTATCTGATAGAAAATCCCATAATAATCAGCATAAAAGTTTTTATTTATTGCTTTCTAAGTGCGTTCGTAATTATATAAATCCGTAGCACCTATAGTTGTCGTCAGGTCTGTCCGTCTGTCCGCCTGTAACAGCGCAAAAACTACTCAACCGAATGGTTTGAAATTTAATCTATGGAATATTTGCAGAATTGGGTTGAGTCCTTTCAAATTTTATGAAAATCGAATCAAAACTTGAAAAGATATTAATAAAAGTTTTCTTCATTCTATTAAATCCTATCATTCGTCATGAATTTAATGATATTCTAGGTTCCCAGGGGGATGACGCCCTATTTAAGATGGATTGCTATTATTTTCGCATGACTGAATTTAATCTATAGAATCATAATAAATTTCGTATTCATGAATTTTTGCCTAAAAGTGCAACAGCTATTGCACCAAGATCTGAATATTTGTAAAACTAGCTATACTATAAACGCACTTCATTGGCCACGTCTGACGTACAATTTCCTATTTGTTACATCTGTTACAACCTAACTTATACCTGTATAGCATAAGGACTGCAATCATACTCATTTTCCTCGGGATTTAGAAGTAAATAAATCACATTGCCTTACAAAATGTTTATATTGTAATTTATAATGTTTATACAGAATGTTTTTGTACTGTTTATATTTATATTAATAAGTATTTAATTACTTGTTTTACTTAGAAAAAAAAATCAATTCTGTTTAATATGTTTCAAGAATCGAGCAGCAGGAGATGTATAAAAATGTTTTTTCTTTTATTTCAATTTTATGTTTCAAGAACCGAGCCACATAAAACGTATAAAAATGCTTTTCCTTTTATTTCAATGTGACCTCTTGAGTCCTTAAGTTAAAATAACACTACAAATACACATTCCATTACTTTTGCGGAAACAAAATGACACGGAAGGTGTCATTTAAATTCACTAACAGGGATCTAAAATCAGAAGCCGCCTTAAAATATCAATTTAACCCTTTGCAGTTCAACAACTCCCATTTGAAAACAATTTACTCATATGTTAGAATACATCATTTTAAGAGGGCACAAGAGTTTGTCGAAATGATAAAAAACATCGCCTTTTTGAAAGTACCAAAACGCAAATAAAATGCGATTAAGATTTTTTTTTTTTTTTTACTTTCTTCTTAAACTTAGCTATATTATCCAGAAAAAAAATGTTGTACACACAAAATGAATTATTCAAATTCTAAATTTAAAAATTCATCTCACAAATGTGTGAATTAAAATCATTAAGTGCTGGGTGCATGATAAAACACTAAATTATGCATATAGAACAAAATAGAATCGTAACATACCTATTTCTAAATTAAAACCAAAATATATACAAAAAGTTTTGCTTAAAATTTAATTTTAGCCCAAAATAAAAAAGAATTCAAAATTTTCACATTTTTTTAAGCTTTTCAAAAGTGCAAATAAATAAATAAATAAATAAAAATAAAAAATAAAATAAATAAAAAAGTATGTGATTTTTTTAAATTAATTAATTAATTAATTTATTTATTTTTTCTTTTTTTAGCTTGAAGACTATAAAGAAATGCTCATTTAATTAGTTTTTTAAAGCTATAGCTGATATAATTTGAAAGGTACGCGCTAACTCTAAATTTACTAATCTGAGAAAACGTATGTTTTAAAGTTTCAATATCTACGGACCTTCAATTGTATTCACCGTCTATAAATGATTATAATTTTCAACAAATAATGATAAACCCTTCACTAAATCAGAACTTCGGGCCACTCTTGCCAAATTTAAAGATAATAAAGCCCCTGGCCCAGACTGTATAGACTTTAAAATTCTTAAACGAGTTTTTAATACATTACTGGAGATCTTTACCCGAAGGGGCTAACCTCTGTCTCCAATTCCATTCTTTTCCTCTCGTCCTGAGGCAAGGGGATGTAGTGTATTTCCTCAAACAAGGGAAGACTCCCTCTGAACCCAGTTCATATCGCCCGATCTGCCTGCTTCCAACATTAGGTAAATTATTAGAGAAATTAATTGCTAATCGTCTAACTGTCTTCCTGGAATCTAACATTCTTCTACATCATAGGCAATTTGGGTTCAGAGAGGGCAGATCATGTGTCAAAGCTTTGTCTGAAATTCTGTCTTCCTGCGCGCTTAAAATTTCTGAAGGTCTACACACTTCTCTGGTCTCACTCGACATTAAAGGAACCTTTGATAATATCGAATGGCGGGATAGCCTTCTACAACTCATATCTATTAATTGCCCTGGTAACATTGCTTGAGTCATATGCACCTATCTTTCGAATAGAACCATTTTAGTTGACTGGGGAGCTGGTCTCTCTAAGCCACCAACAAAAAAAGGATGCCCACAGGGATCCTGTCTGGGACCTATTTTATGGCTCCTTATTGTAAATTTTATACTGTAATTTAACAAAAGCCGCAAAAGAAGAATTAATCTCAATCTAAAGAATGTTTTTATTGCAATTGTCAAAGGGGTACAGGACCATTTCCAGTGACGCCCTGCACGTCATTACTGGCATTCCTCCCATCACTCTCACTTTAGAATATGAATATGACATTAGTCAAATTTTACACCTTAATAACAATGAAATAACTGCTTTACATTTTCCATGTGCAGTCATTCAACAAAAGACTCCAAGCTGGCAACTCCATCCTTCTGAAGACACGACCCATATTCAAGTAAATCCCTCCCTCAATTCTTTCAAACCTTCTAATTTACATACACTGATGGTTCACGTACTGAAACTGGTGCTGGTGCAGCTTTCTGCGCAACGGAAATTGGAGTCGTGACCCATGAATGGTCCTGTAGGCAGGATGACAACAACTCCGTTTTTCAAGCGGAACTATTTGCCATTCACAAAGCTATGGATTGGACCTCTAATTTTTCTTCCAAAAATCTGATTAAAATTTATAGTGATAGCCTTTCCAGTTTACAGGCCATTAGCGCGTCTAAATCAACAAACCCGCAAGTTTTGGAAATTAAAATCCAGCTGAAACATCTTTTACATAAATCCTCACTTGGTCACGTCTCAGCACACAAGGGGATCTTTGGTAACGAATATGCAGATACACTTGCAAAAAACGCAACCAACTTCCCCGTAGTAGATTACTCTCTGCCAGCTCCGCACTCATATGTTAAGAGAATTTTGCACACAAAACTGTTGGAGCAGTGGCAGGATCACTGGAACTATTCGCACAAGGGAAGATTCACACATGATCTGGTTCCAAAGGTCTCCTTAGACCTTTCTCCCCTCTCTCATGCCGTTACCGCATTCCTTACAGGACATGGCCCATTTAGAAAGTACCTGTATAAATTCCATTGCTCAAGCTCCTCTGTATGCGAATGTGGCGATTTAGAAAGTGCCTCACACTACTACTACACTTGTCCACTTACCTCACGCTGGCATAGTCGGCGCCCCTTATCAATCCCTAAATATTGGCTAAGTAATATTTTATCCCGTCCAGCACTATGTTTAAAATTAAAACAAATATTTAGCTTTTTAATGGACCTATCAAACAATTAGTTTAATTTCTCTTACCTTAAACAATTGTTGCGCTGGACATACTATCGAACCATGTCGCGTTTTTGGCGATCTGTTCCACGTCCATAATCTGTAATATCTCAATGTATCTTACTTTTTGTTATCCTTCTATAAGTCGCCCATTGCTCGCGTTTTATTTTCCGGCGACTTCAATCTACAGACTCATTGATGTAACCTTTTTTTTTCTTTAAGACCTTAATAAAGGTGTCCGGGAGGAACATCTATGCTCTACAGACGTGGTCCCCACGTCTGAGTAGTTCCCATTAGGCAGTCAAATGATTATAATTCAAGAAATAATGTAGATTTTTTTTTCTTTTTCTTTTTGCGTATTGTTCAGGAATTTAAAAAAAAATCAGAATAAAACAAAATACTAAAACTGATTTTTTTGAAAGTTTAAAAGTACTGTGTCTTAAGCATGTAAACAAATAATAAAAAATTTAAACATAAAACTAAAAAAATTATTGACAAAAAAGTACTTTTGCTTTTTGCACCTACCATATACAGAAAATGACATACTTCTCATAAATATTGTTCGTTTTCTAAAGCAAATTGTAAAGTACACAAAATTACCTTTAAAAATCTATTTTCGAACGTCTCCAGCTTTTTTAATGTGACAAAATTGACGAAGTTCCTTTTAGCAATATTGACGTGAAATTGTTGAAATGATTAAAAAAAAAAAAACAACAACTTTGGAATGAAACATGAACTCAGTATTGCCGTCTGTTGAGAATTCTAAGAATAAATTCATATTAACTGCTGTGTTGGGATTGGGAAATAGCAGCAATAAATAAAATAGTGTTTTAAAGCTTACTGTGTAAGTTACATTGACTTTTGGGTATGTTGCAGATATGCAACACTGTGATACAAAGGGTTAATTACCAATAACCTAAATTCACGCGATATCAAATTGAAAGACTTTAAACAAGTGAATGATGTACAAATCCTCAAAAAGTTTTATTCTAAAAGTTTTAAGTTAAATGATTAGAAGAATTACTTACTTTCTTGGCCACACTGTCTGAAACTTTTATGCCCTGACGGTACTTTAAAATACCATTAAAATAACTTGTTATAAAATTACTTTAATACATCGATTAGTAGTAATAATATATTTCAGAATGAGTTATAGATACTTTACTTTTACTTGTTTCAAAAGCATTACAGTCAACTGGGGTAACTTTGGCCCACATTTAGGAAATTTTGGTCCATGCTGTCACGGTGGAACCTTGGTGAATTATTTGAAATGAGCTGCCAACTTCACGCTAGTGCTGCTACCTAGTATATTTTGAGACCAAAACTTTGGCCGATAACTCAAGTGATGCAGCAGATTTAATCTTTTTTCTCTTTTGGGCCAAAGTTATCCTTATGAGTCAAAGTTACCCCAGTTGACTGTACTGGTTGCACAAAACAAAAATATTTTTAAAAGGATGATTTCTTTTGCCTTTCCATCTTTTCAGCTTTCTTGACGTTGAACGATTGAGGGGGAGGGGGCAGGTTCAGTTCGGAATTATTTCTATATTTCCATTGTAAGAACATTATATTTGTACATTTCCTAATTCTATATAATACTAAACAAAAATATTATAAATTAAAAATTTGAGTGGAGTTATAAGTATTGCACAAAAGCCCTATAAATTGAAATTTAATTAATTAATTTTAATAGGCAAAATCCTTCTAAAATTGATTAAATGATTGTGTAAATCTTCTAATGTTGTTTCAAAATTTGACTAAAAATACTTTAGAAGATGAAATTTTCAGGAATTCATAATTTGGGATATAAAGGATTAAAGGCATTTTGCAAACTCATAATGAAAATAATATTTATTTTATGAAGAAATTAGCATCGGTCCTGACATTTATTGGTTTTATTTTAAAGCAAAAAAAAAAACATTCAGTTATATATGCAGAAGTAAAGTAAAAAGTAAGAAATTCAAATCGTTTAATTTTTATGAACAAAGGAATAGAGGTAACCATTTGAGTACCTAAAACTTGAAGAAGTTAATGAAAAATGTGTAATGCATTTTTTAACGTTTTTTAATTAAAAAATCTTATTTATTTCGTTAATGTTTGTCTCTAATAAGTAGTAAGAATTGATTAGGTTTTAGTTTTAATATAAAGTCCTATTTTATTATCTTTGATTCTAGAAGAGGCAGAGACAATATCAACAGAAGTAAACATTAGTAAATCTGATCAGTCAGAAGTTGTTGGATCAGACGAATCCAGATTTTCTGATTCGAACCGGACTTATGAAGAATCAGGTGAGTTTATTATAAATATAATTAATAAATGTCTGTTTATTTTTAAAAATGTAAGAAAAAACTTTTGAGAACACTGTATTTTACTTACGACAGCTTTCAAGCATAAAGTATGACAAAGTTTTTGCAATTACTAAGATTAAAATGATAGCTAAAGATGATGTCTTTTTCACTGAGAGTGGATCTGTCAATATTTCACTTGCAGCAGATTTACTTTAAAGGAAAATTATTAGGCTGCAAAACATGTAACTAATCATGTAAATTTACAAACCCGTATAAATTTACATTTAGTTTTCAGGTGCAAGACAAAGGGTTGGTGAACCGAAAATGAAGCATGTACAGTCGTGGAAAAAAAGAAATAGCTTCTACTAATTCTGCAGCAAATTATCGTAGAAGAAAGCTACCGGTACCAAACAATTGGAAATAAAGTCTTCTTTTAAATGATTTATATAAAATTTGCTCAGTGGCTATCTACAAGTTAAAACCAGCCCAAACAATATTTTTTCAATGGCAACGATCAATTTTGGCAATATATTTTAAATCTTCGGTTCAAACTACGTCTAGATACGAAATTTCAAGTCATTTGGAGGATAAAGTTTTGAATTACAAGCATTCAAAGTTATGAGATTCTGATGTTAAATTACATTTTCATATTTTTATTATTATCTCCTGAAATTATAATCCTAATGTGATAATTTTTTGTATGGTTATAATATTAAAAAACCCAGGCCTAAATGCATTGAGTTTGTAATTTTTATAATTTTATAATATGAAATGTGAAATTAATATTCGAAAAAACTATGAATTGCAACTTACAATTTTTCTGACGCATTTATTATGCTCCTGCTTTATGCGTATGCAAAATTTAAAATTTTTATTCCAAGTAGTTTTCAAATTATGCTTTAAAAAATGCTGATTTGCGGGGACGACTATGATGTGCAGAAGAACATAATTTGAAAAAAAAATATTTTACTCATTTTATTTTGGCGAATAATAGACAAAACATATTAAGTGAGTGAATGGTCATATTGGCAAGAAATAATGCATTAATAGAAGCGACTTAGTAATTCTGTAGTATTTCACCAATCGAGTACCAAACTTCAATTTGGATACAGTCTAAAGTTTGGATTCTTTTATATAGATGCCCTCCTAAGAAAACTTTACATATAGCATTTTAAAGTAGACTTTATTTCCAATCGTTTGGCACCAGTAACTTTCTTCTACAATAATTTGTCGCTGAGTTAGAGGGTATTTACTTTTTTCCCCAATATACATGGTTGACGATCCCCATCTTAGAGCTTAATACAAGTGCATTTTACCTCATCTTCTCTTTTCCATTCTAACAGCTCCTGATTACCACAAAGCTACAAAAATGAGTTTTCTAACCTGAAATAAATCACTTGCAATTAAAAAAATCAATCACTACACTTGATGCTTTAAAATAGCATTGTGCTTGCGCTGGAACAGTATTTTTTTCTTAAAACAAAACTATTAGCTTGTTTCTCTTTTTTAGCTTTCTTAGACTCTTAATACCATTGTCAAATGTAGAGGAAAGAAACATCCAATTAACCTCTTATCTTTCAATGTTCCAATTGTAACAAGTTCTCAATAGTTTGCCTCTAATACAATATTAAAAGTTTTGTTCGCTAAATGACACGGTGTTTGTAGCGCTAATTTGGCACACATGTGAAACTGTCTCATACTGTTTGTGTTTGCAGTCCCAATAGTTATAACGTCTCAATTTAACTCTGAAGTTTTGTTGAACAAGACAACATAACGAAAAAGCCACGCTATTGAGCTGTGTTCATTTCACTGGGTGGACTGATGGAAACTTTGATTGATTACTCGGCTAATGTTAGCATGTTTCTATCCAAAAATCACATTTTTTCGAATGTTTACCACAAATCTTTACAATGTGATGCGGTGCAAGAAATGGTTCTTCTTACCACCCGACTGTAAAAAACTTATACGAATAAAAACATTACAGATACTCCAAGAAAATATGCATGTGACTATGAAAGTAATGGTCACACATATTAGTATCAGTGACGCTTAGAAGCAGGATATTAAATGTAAACAAATATGGTAGACAGTAACTTTTGTAACGCAGATAGTGTTTATATTACTTCACAATTAGCCTTTATGTAGCTGTAAGCTTTGTTCTTTTCTAAGCACAGTGCAATTTCTCATACTTTACAAATTTTAAGAGAAGTAAAATCTTGGCGCTCGTCTTCTTGGAGCATTTGTAACTACTGCAATTTTTGAAGTATTGAGTCTTTCTGAGGTATGTTTGAAATAATTACTGTATACATGATAAACATCGTATGCAGAACGCAATACTGGACGAGATGTAAAACTACGAAAAAGATACAATTCCATGTTGATACTGTTATGACTTCAGTTAAAAAAGAGAGAACTCTTGACTAAGTGACTGCAGAGCGCAAACCGTATCGATTAGTTTACTTAACAGCCTCTGCAGTCAGAAGATAATTTTAGACAAATGTGTATATAAATGGCAGTGTAAACAATTTCAAAATCACTTGTAAGCAGGGGTGTACTGGAGGGTATACTGAGGTATACGCCGTATACCTTCTGGATTTTTTAAAGAAGCTCCTTATATCCTCTGTTCTTCAAATAAATCTATAGCGTATACTCTAGCCATGACAATTATGACGTTAGCGTATACCCTCTGATTTTTTTACGACTACAACACTGCTTGTAAGAGAGGTCTTGAACGAAAACTGACTCTTAACCAGGTACGACAGCTATAAAATCTGGTTCATTTAAGCATGGAGGATAATCATTTGGATTGACGAAAGATTATTAACATTATTTCAAACAATAAGACATGCGCGCAGTCGTCCAAAAAAAGAGAGAACATCTCATACATTTTAATCATCAAATTATCCCAGTAAAAAACGGGAATAGCCATTCAACTGCAAATTACATCGTCTTTCAATTTATGTTTTTTTTTTTTTTTTTTTTTTTTTTTTTTTTTTTTTTTTAATAAGCCTAGGGGTTCGTCTTAAAATTGATATTGTACATTTAGGTTTTTTAGTAAATATTTCCTTAGGACACCAAACGGGAAGTCATTCGTTCAAGTAGTTTAGGAATTATGGAAGTTTAAAGTATAAATCTCATAATGTTAAACTCATTTGAAATCGTTGCAAACAGGTTGTAATACGAATAGTTTTTTAGCCTAATTCAAAATTTACTAAACTGAATGATCTGCAATTTTAGATTAGCATATTTAAAGCTTCGATAAATGTATTCTGTTAAAATGTATGACGTAATTTTTTTGGCCCACCTTACATCTTCTGAGCGTCAACATAAGCATATTATCAACGTTTGTTATGATTTGGTGAACAATCCCCTGGTTTATTGGATATCTTATAGTAGCAAAGTCTGAAACGGAAAGTAATTAAGACTGATTGTGATGAACTGTTAGTCAGTCAGATCTGTCTTATAAGTTGTAATGCAGATATTACTATTTAGTGAAGGTTGTGAAATTTTGCAGACAACAACTGTGATATCCATGCAGATAGATCTTTCAATTTATGATTTGAGGAGGCATGAAGTAGTCTAGACATCTAAATTAAACATGACGTTCTTTTGTGCTTAACAACTTACGAGGATGGATAAAAAAAAAAGGTTGCAAGCATTTGCTGTATTTGAAAAGTAGTTATTGTGAAGCGAATATTTTTCCCACAGTGGAGACAGAGGGTGCTTATTATCTTGCAGCAGTTGTGCGGGTAGGTAGTCTAAGTTAAGACGCCTCAGAGCGATAGAAATGGCAAGATGTTTAGAAAAGTAGTATCGCTTGTGCCATTTTAACAAGGTTAGTGAAGCCGTTCAACGCAAACGTCCCGGCATGTAAAGTGATGGTGTCATCCTCCCCATGTCATTACCAGCCCCACACTGCTCTCTTTCTGCAAAAGTTCAAGTGGGAAGTATGGAGCCACCTCCATCTTCACAAAAAAAAAAAAAAAAGCCAGGTGTTGGCACACAGTGACTATTTCCTGATTTCGAAATTGAAGGAAACACTAATCTGGATCAGGGATTTCTTCAAGCAGTGACGTTAAAATAGCTGCTGAGATCTGGCTCAATGGGCAAGGACATGATTTCTACCAATATGGGTCAAACAAGTTGGTCCTGTGTTCGAATAAATGCCTAAATTGATTTGGTTATTATGCGGAAAAGTGATCGGCCTCGTGATTCCATTTTGTATTTTCTATCTATTGTTAATAAATAACTTTTTATTGCCCTTGTAAACTTTCTTTTTATCCATCCTTGTATAATGATGCTTCAAGTAAAAAGTAGGGTAAAACGTTTTTAACCCTGGAAATACTTTAAATATACATAATTTATGCGCATACTTAAAGCATGGAATGTTAGAAAAAAATTTGGAATGCTAAAGAGTTTTTTTTTCTAACTAGATACCAATACTTAGACAGTGAGTAGTTCCACTTGATGTCAGTTGATTTTGAAAACTGTTTAAAATAAAGTTTCTTTAATAATTATTGAATTATTCCTGGTTTCGGTTCGCATTAACACATTCTTAACCACATCATCTATACTAATAAAAAAAAGTTTCGCTATGTCTCTGTGTGTGCGAGCAATCGATGGCTAGCGAAATCATGTACAAGGCTGAAAATTTGGGTGAGGGTAGTTTAGGCCTCTTCTGGTGCACCTGAGATTCAGAATTTTAATTTTTTGATAATTAGCAGAGTTGTTAATTAAAAACTTTTCAAATACGCATTTTTTTTCTGAAATCGGAAGCCAGCTAGCGCATGTTCAGTTCGATGCAATCCTTTTTATCTGAAAATAAAACTCCTGCTTTCCTTTGAACTCGCAGAAGATGGAATTTTCGAATTGTCTCTAATTTTAGAAAATTAAGAAAACTATTTAAAATTATGTATACATACGTAGAAAAATTTTCTGCATCCGAATATCTAATTTTGAAAAACATTTATCCGTAATTTTTGTTAATTTTTGCAAAAAACTGTCGAGACATTTCAAAATTGATCTAGATAGGGATCGGCATAGTCACTAAAAATTGAACTAAAAAGGGATCTTTTTCCAGTTGATCCCTCCATTTACTTTCCGAAAATGGAATGAAATAATTGCGAACTAATGAAGGAAAATAAATCTAACTAAAATATAGACTTGAAAATCGTTAATCATATGTATGTAAAACTGTATGTAAATATGCATGTAAAAGTGAGAGCGAGAGAGGAAGTGGGGAAGCATATTGACAAAGGAACGAATTAATAAAGAAAACTGAATACCTGTAACCGGTAAATTATTAATAACATGCCCTTTTTAATTCGATCTTCTTCGTTTTTGGAGCCCTTTATCCATTTATTTTATCCTCCATTTCTACATTTTAGTTAAGACCCTGGCCTCCGTGTGGCCAGAGTGCTATATCATTGGACAGTCCTTTCACCACTCTTTCATATTATGAACCTCCTGACCTCCCAATCCCCCCCCCCCCGGTGCACAAACTTTTCTAACTTTTTCCGACCCCATCATGGGATATATCATTGGACAGCCCTTTAATCCCACTTTCATATTATGAACCTCCCGTCCCTCCAATTTGCCCTCTCGGGGGCACTTTCTAACTTTTCTGACCCCTCATGTAATATATCATTGGACAGCCCTTTGACCACTCTTTCATATTATAAACTTCCCGTCTCCCTTCCCAATTTTCCCTACCAGGGGGAACTTTTCTAACTTTTTCCGAGCCACTCTTTTCTATTACACATCTCCCTTCCCCCCTATTTCCCCCAGGGTTTTTTCTCTTATTTGAGTCCCGAACCCTTCGACTTATATATCTACGGATAGGTTGAATAAGAGTGTTTCGTCCGGATATAGGTTTGTTTAGAAAAGTGTGTGCCCCCCGGGAGGTGGAATATGGAAGTAACAGATTTTGTTCGGAAAGGTTTCTTTGGAACAAGTTGCGCAGCGCGCCCGTTTTACGCTGCCTAAAGGCAGCGGGCACCGATTCTAATTCATTTTCAGATATTCTTCTTTTTCTTCAATATGAATCTAGATTTTAAATATTCGCGATGCGTTTGGAAAAATGACACGCCGGGATAGTATATAATAAATTTCACACATGATTATTCTATATTTCTGTCAAAATTTTTTCTATTACATGAGTTGTAATTTCGCAACTCACTGAAAAAGTGTCCAGGTCAGAATTTGAACCAGAGACCTTTGGCTTGAGCTACTAGTGTTCTGCCAACTGACTTATACTGGACAAATATGGTGGGTACAATTCACTCAGATAACCTTTTGATAAGAGCAACTGGTCTGCTATTTGAAACAGTGCAACAGAATGAATTGTAGGTAACTGAATTCCAAGTAATCGCTGGATACGTAATTACACCTGATTAATTTTTACACAATTATTCTAATTGATAACTAAATCATATGAGTTAACCGAGAGAAAAAGTTAGAACCTTTTTCACTCAGTTGGAAAATTACAACTCCGATTTGAATAATATAATTAACAACTCCAATTTGAATAATTAACAACTTCAACCTTTTTCACTCAGTTGGATCCATTTCACTCATCCAATTGGATTGTTTCACTTGAATTGTTTGTTTGTTGGATTGTCACTTGGACTGTTTGATTGTTTCACTCGCATTGTTCACTTGGATTGTTCCAATTGAATTGTTCCATCCAATGGGATTGTTTCATCCAACTGGATTGTTTCACTCATTCAATTGAATTGTTTCATTCATCCAAACAAAGCTAGAACCTTTTTCACTCAGTTGGAAAATTACAACTCGAATTTGAATAATAATTAACAACTCCAATTTGAATAATTACCAACTCCAATTTGAATAATAATCAAGAACTCCAATTTGAATAATAATGTTAAAATTAATCAAGTGTTGGTCCACGACTCTTAAATATTTTATATGTATGCGCTTGAGGTATTATTTTATTTAATGTCATATTAAACGTTGATTAACCTTGATTTATATTTTTACTTTGCAGTTTCATTTATTAGTCTACCTGAAGGTTATTGCTTTGTGACCGATATCAATCATTTATTAAAAGAAGGAAGAGGCGTAGACGTGACTTTTGAGCTAGAGACTCCGACAGGCAAAACAGAGTTCTTCGCTCACCAGCTAATCCTGGCTGTGATGTCTTCTTACTTTGCAGACGAGTTTTACGATAAAGGAAGGAATAAAGGACACCAGGTTATTCCTATGAAAGGAATAGATCCGAAAACATTAGAACAAATGCTAAGGTAACTAATTCTTAACGAAATGATTATTTAATTCTGTACTAATTTGGCTTCTTATGTGCGTTCGTAATTATATAAATACGTAGCACTTATAGTTGTCGTTCAGTCCGCCCGCCGTCTGTCTGTCTGTCCGTCCGCATATAACAGAGCAAAAACTACCCAACCGAATGGTCTGAAATTTTAAATATATAATTGTTGAAAAGTTTTCTCGAGTCATTTCAAATTTTAAGAAAATCGGATGCATAGTTTAATTACAGGGACAGTTAAAAGTTTTCCGTTACATTACAGCCAATGAGAAAAAAGTATTTCAAGTGCATTTTAATGATGTTACGGTTTTCCGAATGTTCTGAAATTTTAAATATATAATTTTTGTAAATTTTTCTCGAATCATTTTAAACTTTATAAAAATCGGATGTATAGTTTAATGACAGGGACAGTTAAAAGTTTTCCGTTACATTACAGCCAATGGGAAAAAATTATTTCAAGTGCATTTTAATGATGTTACAGCCTTTCGAACAGAATGAAATTTATATGCACTTATGAAGTGCACTAAAATATACATTCAATACAATATCCGGTGCAAAAAATATTTATAAAAATAGTTATAGTACGAACGCACCTCATTTGCCACGTTTGACGTGCAATTTCCAATTTGTTTCTTCTTTTATCTCTGATACTGTATTATAAGGTGTAAAATTTATCATTTGTTGTAACACTAATTGAAGATAAATCCATAAAATTTAAATGCAAATGATATAAAACTAAAAACACAACTGGATTATGTAAATGGGGAAATACATTCTGTTTTTATTTAACTAACTCATAATTTCTCATAGAAAACAGAACTGAACAACATTGAACGGCGAACAAATGATTAGCGCCATGCTCACTGTTTTCTCCACAATAACAATGACTGTCTTTCTACAAAGCAAAAACTAACTATACATTGATATTCATGCCAGTCTTTCAAAAGATATTTGTATCTGTCGTTAATATAAAAAACAAAGTACCAAAATCACAAGGGATTTTTTATCCCGCCAAAGCAATTTGTTGTCAAAAGTGACATATTCTTTTTTTTTTAGGGCTTTCAGCAATCAATACATTTTAATTTTATTGTGAAAAACATTTCGCTCAAAATGGTTTGAGGAGGATTCTCGTTAGGGCCTGATTACCCATAAGGCACATAAAGCATGAGCTTCCCATCTGAAATTTAAAAGAGGACCTAAAATTACTGTAAAATGGGGCCTCTAATTTCCATTTTTTTATTTTTTTATATTGCATTTTTATTTAATTATTTGAAGGGAAAATTTTCCCCAGTGTAAGAAACTATCCACACTACTTCAGAAAAATTATCTAACTGGGAAATCTGAATGTAATCAATGGACTGTTAAGTGTTAACTAATAGCATTCGCATGACATTTTGATATGTTGATTATAGAAATCACCCACTTAACTGAACATACAAGAATTACTCTAGCCAAAGTATAGGGCAATTCCACAGAAAATTATCATTTTGGAGGGAAATAAAATTTCTAATATGTTTAATTTAAGGGTATGATTGGAAAGCTCGATATTTTTATGTTCTATAATAAAATCCTAATAAAAAGGCATTGTAAATTACTGTTTACAAACTAAGTTAAGTACCATTATTGTCTTTGTAAAGTCATAATGTCATAATGTTACGTCAGTTACACAATAAAAGTTACGTCAGTTACACGTGTAAATGCCATTTTTTCTTTTTTCTTGTTCACTGTTACTTACTGTTATAATTTGCCATTACTTAGTGTTGTTGAGAACATTAAATCACTTTTTTTAACGGGATAGTTTTGATAATTTTTAAACTTCAATGAAGGCAGGAAAAAATGGTTGTCTATTTTATGTTACATCAGTTACAGACTTTTGAATTGCAATTCTTGGGACTCAAAGAGAGATTGAAACAATCTGCAGTTATTTGGGTATTATGTCCTTAATAAGAAATATTTTAAATTGTAAAAATTTGTTCTAGCTTTATTAGTAAATTTTCTACACAGTTTTGAAATCAAAATTTGATGATCAAGTGTTACGCCAGTTACGATGGAATTCACCTATATTAAGGAACATAAAAAGGCTGTTTAATGAAATACCTGTGAATTCGGCTAAGTCACTCTCTGAATAATGTTTTTAGAATTGATAACTTTCAACGTATGTAGAATTTAAAAAACTTCCCCTGAATGAAGAAGGGTCCCAAAATGACACTGTGCATCCCCTAGTTTCATTGGTTAATCGGGTCTTGATTGTCGTATACTATCGGTAACTTTGATAATAGCTAAAAATATTTGCCGTTTTCTAATGATGATTTCTTTTAACTTTTACCATTTTCATCATTTTTTATACTATCATTTATGTTTTTTCAGGTACTGCTATGGTAAAATGCCTTTCTTGAAAACAATCGAAGAGGCATGCGCCTTGTTTAAAGTGGCTTCTAACTTCAAAGTGACAAGTCTCTTGAATTTATGCTGCAACTTCTTCAGGCATACCAAGATCGAACTAGGAAATATTTTCACCATTCTGAAGATTTCAGAGGAAATGGAAGATAGGAGCCTCAGCGACATGTGCTACAAGATCTTGCAAGAAAAAACCAGAGAAGTCATCGCATCTTACGAACTGTGCGATGTAACTCCAGCCATGGTGCATACTATCCTCGATTTGCCAAAATTGTCTCTCAGTTCCGAAAATGAATTGATTAATTGGATATTTGACTGGGCAAAAGTGAAGTCAGAAGAAAAAGATACAATTTGTAAAAGCACCCGAGAATATTTGGGTAAATTACTGCCACGTATGAACTTTTTAGCTCTGACAATGGAAGAGTTTGCAAGACTGTGTAAAGATAACCCAGAATTTTTCAACTCTGATGAAAGGGCCAGTATTTATCAGAATATAGCACTTCCTGGGTCAATAGAATTGCCCAACTGGCACAACAAGGATTTGAAATGCCGTGTCTATACTGGATCAAAGGAATAAGATTTATTAAAAGGGTTAAATAGTTTTAAAAGTAATTAAAACAATCCTACCATTTCTGTATTGGGCAAATTGTATATATATATGTTTTCATGTTTACATTTTAAAGCTAATTACATTAAAAAATTTGTAAAATAAAAGTAATTTTGCTTTATTTTTCTCTTTTCTTCAAAAACCTTTCTATTGCTCGGCATACTAGAATTCCATGGAAATCTGTTCTAATGATTCTTCCTGCCCATAGAAACTTCACAGCTTGAAATTCACAGAAATGTTTGCTACATTAGAAAATTTATTACATTTGTGACATGTGAACGCGTAACAATGGGACATCTTTGGCTTTTACCTAAAACATTTATAGACGGGTTACTAAAATACAGGGTGGGCACAAAGTTTTACCCTGATTATAAAAACGTATTACAAAATAATCGTTGAATGTAATAATGTAATTTTTGTATCACTGGATAGTTCACTTTTAACAGTTTTGTTGTGTAATAAAATTTCCGGGCGGTGGATTGGAAGGGATGGACCAACAACATGACCTGCACGTTCTTCTGGCATAGCTCCTCTTGATTTTTTTCTTTTGGGGCTATGTCAAGGACAGAATCTCGCTAACATTAACAAAGACCACCGAGAAATTCGCGGAGAGCGGCGGGCGTTTCTACCTATATCCCCTGTGTCAAGACTCCAGCGGAAGCCAGGAAGAAAAGGAAAAAATTTGAACTCGGACAAATTTAAAAGTGAAATTCGTCAAATTAAAGACATCCAAAAGCGGGAAGGGTTGAACTTAAAGCTTAATGTGTATTATTACAGAAGACATAAAATCGAGCATTTGGTGAGAACTAGAAAACCCTGTTGACATTCTCCAAGCTAACATTTTGTGAAATATGTGGTCTTATTAAAAACTTAATAACAGTAATGGAGCTAGGGGATGAATAGGACAAGGAATGGATGGGACATTCTCAATATTTCAGGCAATAAACATTTATTTTAAATTGCTTCCTATCCCCATATAAGGCTCTACCACAGTGTGCTTCAGAACTAGAAGTAAGACCACATTGCTGTTTTCATTTTCCTTCAAAGTTGCATTTTCTGAAATCTCTACTTAAAAGTAAGTTTTTTTTTTCATTTGAAGATGTGAAATATCTTGCACAATATAAAAAATTAAGCTATGTTGTAGTTATTTATTTTAAGGTTCAATATCGATAATTAAAATGAATGAATAGTAACCATTGTGACAAAATAATTTTTGAGGCAAAATGGCTGAGAAGGGAATATATGCATCATGGGGATGATTGAGACATTTCAAATGAGGATGAATGGGACATTCTCATTCATCCCTAGAGATGGTGAAAATTTTATTTATTAACTAAATAGTATTATATAGGTTGATAAATTAGTAATTTACCTTAATTAATAGTATTAAATGAGTTGTTTTTGTTTAAAATTTCTGAGTGTTATTTATTGTACTGTAATAATTATTAATGGATTATAAAAAAAATGGTACTAAAACGTAGCCAAAATAGATAAAATTGTTAAAAATAGTATATGTTTTATATAAATTTATGTGTATTGATCAAATGGGGGAAATTATATTGAATTTTGAAATGCTGCATAAATAAATCCCCACCCCTAACATATTGGGACGATCGGAAAGTCGTGTCGTGTTGGGAAAATTAATTCGTACCGGTAAGTTCTATCATTTAATTATTAGACATTGATTCCGATATCTAATGTCTAATAATTACCGGGCGGAATTTTCCGGTACGAATTGATTTTCCCAACACGATACGACTTTCCCATCGACCCAATAATTTCCGTTCTGCATGATACATTTAATTAATATTAATTAATAAGTTATGATTGAAAATTATTAGCTATGCCATATTTAAAAGACATTTTGCACTTTCATTTCAAATCTAAAATGCCTCATAAGTGGGAAAAAAGAACAGATTGATAGCCGAAGTCTGCATTAAAAGTTAAAACTGCAATAAAAGAAGTTATTGAAAAAAAACATATCGATTCGTGCTGTAAAATCATATATTACAAGTATAATTACATATAAGGTTATAATTATAAATTTTAATTTGGTAAAATTGAATACAGGGAGGAAAATCTTTTTGTCCCATCCATCCTTATTAGTGTCCCATTCATCCCTGCTGTGGGGATGATTGGGACAGGGAGGAACTTTTTTTTTTATTTCATAATATTTTTCTGAATAAATCATAATCTAAAATAAATATTGTTCATATATGTTGTCAAATACCTAATGTATGAAATGTGATAAATAATATTGATAATAACTTAAATAATAATAATAATAATAAAAATGTTTTTGTGAAAATGTCCCATTCATCCCCCATCTCCCCTACTTATAATCCATTTAAATAACCACATGTCTAATTATAATAGCTTTTTCACAATAAATATTTATAATCAGAACAAGACTTTGTGCTCACCCTGTATATTTATTAAATCAAAGTTTGTAATCACTCAAAACGTTAGATACTATCCTTTTCTCAAAGCTGAAGTACAATATTTTTGTATAGTACGCATTAGAGGTGACTTAAGGGAACGACTTTAGTTCCTAAACTAGCATGAACAAGAACAAAAAATCATGCGTACGGCATAGATTATGAAACATTTTTTAATACATTCAGAATACTATAACAAAATACAGTTTATTAAGGTGAAAGATGACGTACTTTTGTACTGCCACGCAATGATCTATAGAATTTATACACCTTAAGTAATATTTGAAAAATAATTAAATTAAAACGCATACCACAACTGAAAATGCACTTCCAGCAATTATTGTTCATAGGCTTCAATAGTTCAATTATTCTTCATTTTCTTCTCTAGTCAAATTCTTCTGTGTGCCCCTATATAAATGAATGACAAACTCTATGCTCACCACGTTCTATAGTAAGAACCTTATAGTACACTTCAGTGGTATATATCAATTTCAATATGTATAAGATAGTTTAATATCATTAAAATACACCGCAAATTATTTTCCCCATAGACCGTCATATAACAGATTACTTTTGAGTGTCCCTGCAAACGAACCGTAAATGCTATACACTTCATTTTCAATGTCGAACATGCCATAGTAATTATTGTTCATAGGCTTCAATAGTTCAATTATTCTTCATTCATATTCTTCATTCATTCTTCGCATTTTCAACTATGTTGGAAAGTGTTAAAAACGGCTGAAATGTACTTTTTCCACTTGAATTACGAATTCAATTTTAATAGATTTTTCAGTAGCTAAACGATAAACTTATTAAAAAGCAGAAAACCAACGTTTAAAAAGGCACAAATAATACATAAAAAGCAGCAAACAGCTGTTTCGAATCTACTAGCGCGATTCTTCTTCAATGCAAGATAGAGCAAGGCACAGCGTGCTAGAAAAAGCAAGGCTGGGCAAAACGACAGAGAAGCGCCAACTTATATACCCTATACGGCTAGTGAATGCGCCAGAAACAACCAGTGAGACAGAAGAGATGAAACGACTGAGTGGGCAAGTAGCGACATCTACCGAATAATTCTTTCTCCGGTAGATGTCTCTGCTTTTTATGTATTATTTGTGCATTTTTAAACGTTGGTTTTCTGCTTTTTAATATTCTTGCACAAAGGCTATATTTGCTATTTTTATAGATAAACTTATTATTCAGCAAGAAATAAAAATATAAAATGCGATAATTTTACGATTTTTCAAATAAAAATATTCAGATTGACCCTGCGTTAATCGCATGTGCATCTCTATGATACACGCCACCGTTTTTCTCTTGTAAATTTTGAATGCATTAGCCGCTTCAAGAACAACTGACGCGGGTGAAAATTGATACCAGTGAGAGAAATTTGGAGGGAACTACAAACCTCACAGTGTGTGCCATTTAATCAGGCTTTGGACATATGAGAAGAGAAACAGCAGCAGTGGTTAGGCAAACTACGAATAAAAATGTGCACAATCATACATTTTATCCAATTCCTTTATAATATAATTCTATATCACATGTTAAACAAAATTGTTAATTTAATAATACAAAATGGAGAAAATGAAATACTATAGACAAACTGAATTATTGCAAGGAACAATTTTTGAGAAAATGAGTGTTTTATTGCAAATGGTAGTACAGTGTACTTTTAAAAATCTACATAGCTTGAGACTAAGAGTTTTGCTGATTTTAGATCATTGCTTTCTTTACATTTTAAAATCTCACCAGAATTTCCACACTTCATAAAATATATTTAAATAACAACAGAACATGATATCCTTACGTTCAAAGTCAGCCCATAGTATAAATATAAATGACTGAAATTTTTACAGAATGCTGGTGTTCGTAGTATATCATGATTTCACTATCAATTTTATTTCTGGTATATATAAATAGTAATAAAACTCTAATAAATTTAGTATGCTTCTATACTATTAAATGTAGTTTCCGAATGTTATTACAAATTTAATTATGCCATTAATAATAACCCAGTATATTTTATGTTCAAATAATTTAATAATGTTATTTATTTAACTTCTTTGGTACATCAGTCAAATAAAAAAGTAAAAAGATTCGTTAAAAATGACATTTTCTGTTTATTTTATTAGCTGCAAGTAGATCAGCTTATCTAGTATTATATCAGAAGTGGCTGCACAGACCATCACCTCATCGAATTAACGGCTGTAATTTCAGGATTAGACAGAACTCGATTCACATATTAAAATGCAACTGGTCTGCCAAGTCATATCTTGGTGGAAACCACCTGCAGACCCGATTTCAGTGGTAAACCATTGGTTTACCATTGTGTTTTCCTACTCCATCAGGCTTGCAGCTTGGAGCTACGGTTCGAATTTCCTCTGTTCCCAGTCCTCCTTGTTTTCATGAATTTGGGTGCAGGAAAACACAATGATAAACCTACCGATCAAACACTAAAATCGGGTGCAACTCAGGTTTGGTACGCTTTCAGCTGAAATACCAGTATCTTTATCTAGAAAAACTCGACTACTATAATCGCGCGATTGCAAAAGGCAAGTTTTTCGATAAGAATTTACTGGTGTTAAATCAGGGATAAGTCAGGGAATTCTCTAACCCGTAGCAACTTTGCAACTAGTCTGCCAAGTCATATGTTGATGGAAATCACCTGCAGACCGTTTTTTAGTGGTTGGTCGGTAGGTTTCCCTTTTTTTTTTTTTTTTTTTTTTTTTTTTTGTACCCAAAGGTGTGAAAACATGAGAACTGGGAGTAGGAAAACACAATATAAACCTACCAGTCAAACATTGAAATCGGTTTTGAAGAGGTTTTCCACCAAGATAAAACTTGGCAGACCTGTTGCATTTTAATATGCGAATCGAATTTTAACTAATCCTGGAATTTTAGACGTCAACTCGATGAGGTGATGATTTGTGCATCCGCCTCTCAGTCTATATATAGAACATCATATACATATTAAATTATTGCAGGGAACATTTTCTAGCAAAATGAGTGTTTTATTGCAAATGGTATTAAAGTACAGTATACTCTCAAAGATGTAAGTGTAAGTAAGTGTTTTGCTGGTTTTAGACCATTGATTTGTTTATATTTTAAAACCACCAGAATTTTTATACTTTTATAAAAATAATTACATGTCTACAAATAAATGTAAATAAAAATCATTATAACTAATGAAAATACAATTAATTCATCAAACAGCTATTTATTTAATGAATAATTTGATAAATTATAAGTTCTATCTCAAATTGTTATACACACTCAGGTTCAAAATTAAGAGAAGAATTTGCATATTTGTCGAATTTCATGGAAAATTCTGAACGAAAGGTAAAACTAATGCTTCGAAACAAAGATGCAGGGCAATTCCACAGAAAATCATCATTTTTTTTTGGGGGGGGGGGGGGGATCAAATTTCTAATACGTTTAATTTAAGGGTATGATTGGAAAACTTTATATTTTTATATTCTATAGAAAAATCCTAATAAAAAGGCATTGTAAATTACTGTTTACAAGCTAAGTTAAGTAGCATTATTGTGTTTGTAAAGTCATAATGTTACGTCAGTTACACAATAAAAGTTACGTCAGTTACACGTGTAAATGCCATTTTTTTCTTTTTTATTATTCAGAAATTAATTAAACAAGTTACTGTTATAATTTGTCATTACTGAGTGTTGTTGAGAACATTAAATCACTTTTTTTAACTGGATAGTTTTAATAATTTTTACACTTCAATGAAGGCAGAAAAAAGGTTTGTATATTTTACGTTACGTCAGTTACAGAATTTTGAATTGCAATTTTTGGGACTCAAAGAGAGATTGAAATAATCTGCAGGTATTTGAGTATTAAGAGCTTAGTTAGAAATATTTTAAATTGTAAAAATTTATTCGAACTTTATTAATAAATTTTCTACATAGATTTGAAAACAAAATTCGACGATAAAATATTACGTCAGTTACGATGGAATTGCCCTGCAACTCTTTAGTGTCGAATATATAAGCGTACACGTGTGTATGGGCGGAATGGGTAGAAGAACAGGCTTTATAAGCGATCGCAGAAATTTTCTTCACTCGCACACATCGCTGAGTATCTTGGTATTTTTTTGCAGCATTCTATAAAATTCAAAACTGTTTACAGTAAAAATGAGTAACCACCAACGTTTGGATGATGGAATGAGGTGGCAAATCACGTAAAGACTGGAAATAAAACAGTCTCAAGAGCAGATTCCTACAGACTTCGATGTAACACGCATCGTCGAGCCCAACTTATGGAAACAGTTTAAGGACACTGGATCCATAGAGAGAAAGCCTGGGCAAGGTCGTCTAAGAGCCACGACAGGCAACGAAGATCGTTATTTGTCCATTACAGCGAGGGTAACAAGAGTACAACAGCTTATCAGCTCTATCGTGACCTTTATGGGACCACAGGCAGTCAAGAGTTACTGTTTACAGGAGGCTACATGACAGAGGGATGTTTGCAATAAGACTTGCTTCTTGCGTCCCACTCACTTCTGTACACAAGAGAACCCGTTTAGCATGGTGCAGAGATAGCTGACTTTGGACCAGGTATCAATAGAGGACAATCCAATTCACTGCTGAGTCTCTATTCAGCATAAATACAAATTCTCGACGTATTTTCATCTTTAGAAAACCAGGGATCCATTATCTGCCTTCCAAATTCCGGGAAAAGTACCGCAATGGCAACGGAGACTTGATGGTATGGGAAGACATCATGTTGGATCGGCGCACACTCCTCCTTGTGCTTGACAAAGGCTCTATGACAGGCGTGAGGTGAAGGGATGATATCTTGGTACCCTATGTTCGCCTTTTTCGGAGATGCAGTTGGCCCTAATTTCTTTTTAATGGACTACAACACATGCACAGATAGAGCTCATCTGGTCGATGAATTTCTGGAAAGTCAGGATATTCGCTTGATGGATAGGCCAGCCAGATTTCCAGAGCTAAACCATATAGAACATGTCTGGGATGCTTTCAGAGGTAAACTGGAATTCGCTTACAACCTCCCAGAACCATCCAGGGCCTGAAAACAGCATTAATGGAGGAGTGAGACTAACTGCCACAGGGACCCATAAACTGCCTGATTTTCAGTATGAGTTCATGTTGTGAGAGATATATAACTGTAAAAGGGGACCATATCCCCTGTTAACCCATTTTTTGGTTCAACATTATAAGCTCTGTTTCATACCTTCCCACTCTGATGATTCTTATGCATGATTATAATTGCAGAATGGTAATTTTTGTTGCATTGGATCAACATACCTAATTCCATTAAAATCTGTCCTGTAGTTCTGGCGATAATCGACCAAATCTGAAAATTTTCTTAATTTTGAACATGGGTGTAATTGATCAATAGTAGTTTACATAAGAAAATTCCACTTATTGATTTAAAACCTTTTCTGCAAACAATCTGCAGTTATCGATTAGTCCCAACCCAGATAGCATTTTTAATTAGCAGAAAATTTGCAGCAGTCTTGCTCTGAAAACCTGCAAAGTTGCAGCAAGTTCAGCATGACAAGACTGAAAGTTCATAACAAGACTGCAGCAAGATAACACAAACGCCGAAGTCACCACACTTTGAACTTGCATCTAACTTGTGGTGCAAGTTAAATTCATGCTGTATCAAATTTATTGCAAATTGACGGCAAACAAGTAATCAAAAATACTGCAAAGTAGTAATCTTTCCATGCTCCACTATCTGTTTGCACACCTTCGGAGGGGTCCATAGACCTGATCAGGTTTATTGATGCGAACACACCGTCAGAAGGTGTATGCATCGTTTTCATCACCATAAACAAGTTAAGGTAATATTTGTACTTTTCAACACGAGCCTTTTTTTGGTATTTGATTAGTATAGCGTTTATAAAAAGCGGTGCCAACCGAATAAAATTTCTGCGCATGTGCTGATTGTCCATTCTCTCAACAGAGGGATTTTTTGCTTTCGTCACTTTCGTGAATTAAAGACAGACTTGCCATCAGTTTCACAACAAAGTACTCATGCAAGTGGGGGATGGTATACCTTGCGGGAAATTTGCTGCGAATTTCTCAATTCAAATTTGTCACGGCAAGATAATGTCAGAAAAAATCAAACTTGCTGCTAATGTTCATGGTATCTGGGAAAAAGTATGTGACTAGAAGATAAATTTATATATACAGTGAAACTTCCATTTAACAAAGTCTCATCGTTACAAGTAAACACTTCGTTATGAAGAAAATTCGTTCGATAGAAATCAACTCACATTCATGAAATTTGTATAATAAAATACACATGCATAAAATGAAAAGTACACATAAAATGTAAATATTGGAAAAATGTATTTTAAGTCGGACAGTAACGTTTTTTAGAATGTAATTTAGATATATGAGAAAAGTTTAATTGGAATAATGTCTTTAAAAAACACATAATAAAGTGAGGTAAACAAAAACTGAATCGTAGCGAACGTTTTCTCTTTTTTCCAAGTATTCCAAATCCTTGACTTCCAAAAAGTCTGTAATATTAAATTGTACAGGTTTCTTATAAAAAATACTTTGTTCATAAAAGTTTTCGTACTTTTTTAAGTATCCGAACAATTCATCTGTAACATTTTCGTAAAACTAAAACCCCTTTTTAGCATTTCTTCTTTTGAATGCGAATGATTAAATAAATAAATAATTTCATTTTCAAACAATCCTCTGAAATAAATTCATCCATTTATCGCAACATCAACCTCTCCGTTTGAATGTTGTACACGAAAGTAGAATAAACTTCGTCATATAGAATATATTTTTCGTAATATGAAGATTAATTTACATGATAATGGTGGTCAAAGTCAAGGTTCAGCAGAAAATTTCGTTACGTAAAAAACTTCGTTGAATAGGAACTTCGTTAAAGGGGAGTTGCACTGTATAAGCAAGTCCCTCATCAAAAGCAAGTTTTTTCCGACCTTCGTCCGATTCAGTACGTGATGAATGCTCCGAAGCCAGCATTATAAAACTTATAATTTCTTCATCTGTGACCCACTAAATGATTGGTGTTGTGGTAATGTTTATATGTTCCGGGTGAGCCAAAAGTTCGAGTTAAAACTTTAAAAATTCATAAAAAAGGAAGAAATTATGATAAAGGAGTACGGTTTGCAAGAAAGGGCTCACAAGGTAGTCGGATTTCTTTAGCAGCAGAGAAAAAATTAGTTAAAAAATCACATGTAGAGGGCGCTGACGAACCGAAACACAATGAACAGGACAACAATACGCTCCATTCATTTGTTCTTCCAACAACAAATGTTCAACATGACCTCCAGAAGATTCTACGACAGAACCAGGTTGTGTCGTAGTACTTGTTCATTGTGGTTCGAGTCGACAGCGCCCTCTACATGTGATTTTTAACTAAATTTTTTTACTGCTAAAAAAATCTGACTACCTTGTGAGGCCTTTCTTCCAAACCGCACTCCTTTATCATAATTTCTTTCTTTTTTATGTGTTTTTAAAGTTTTAACGAACTGTTGGCTCACCCGGTATATATGTATGTATAAAAACATATATAAACAAAACTAAAAGTTCATTAGGTTTGTTTTCATAGCTGTTTATATAATTTGGGAATAAATCTCCCTTTCTGAAGCCCAAATTTCGCCAAATTAAAAAAAAAAGACAAGGTCCTATAGTGGAAAATTACTTTTTTGAGAAATGATTGTAATATCAATTTAGCTAATTACAACTTTGAAGCAATTCTTTTATATAGTTAGGAAATTATAAAGGAAATTAAATTTATCGCAGGTTTTGTTGATATTGAAAATAAAGAACAAATTTATAGTGAGTGCCAGTGCAGTGTAGAAATAACAACTATTACAAACAGGCAATGTTACAATTTTATTTTTTGTCAAATTCAAAAGATGAGTCTATTTTTAATACACCAATTTTACTTTTCTAGCAAAATCTTTCGATGTACGAGGATTTATTTATTAATAATTGTTGTTTTAACAGTTATCTTTTGTGTGGTTATTACAACTGGTGTTAAATTACTATTATTTTATAATAAATATGATTGCGAGCTTTGGCTTGTACGAAAATTTCTAACTGTGTCATCCCTGCAAACTAAATTTTCGCATCTTTAGCGCATTGTTCAGAGTAAATCTATATACTACTAATAAAAGAAAGTTTCGCTCTTTCTGTATGTCTGTGATAGCTAACGAAATCTACAGCAGATAGAAGTCTGAAATTTTCGTTGAGGATATTCCAAGACAGGTCCTGATACACCTGAAACTCAGAATTTTTATTTTTTTTATAATTAGCCACATTATTAAAAATCCGTCAAAAACACCATGAAAAGAGCGAGACTTTGCGGCCTTTAGCAGAACTGCAAAAGAAACGCATACGGTTTTGTCAAAACCTGCTTGCAGAAACGAAAGATTTAATAATCAGTCAAATTTAAGAAATATTATAAGAGACGCAGTCTAATAGAGACACCGACTAGAAAATTTCAGAGCACACTTATAAGAAAAAATTATTTCACACTGGCGTGTAAAATTTTGTGAAAATATGTCCATAAGTTGTCTTATTATTATAGCGCTAGACAATCGGCGCGGCATGGAAATTGAAAGAAAAGATAAAAAGGAAACCGATATTCACTAAAAATATGTAGAAAGACACATCATAGGCAGCCCCTTAAACCACCATTTTGCCATTTTTTATTAATAATTCGAAAACTACTTGAAAGAAAAATTTGCAATTGAGAATTCGCATAAAGCAGGACATAATAAATATAAATCTATCAAAAAAATGTAGGTTGCAATTCATATTTTTTCAAATATTAATTTCATAATTCATAATTTATGCTTGGGTTTTTTAGTATTATAATCACACACAAAAGTATCGTATTAGGGTTATAATTTCAGAAGATATTAATAAAAATATGAAAATGTAATTTAACATTAGAAGCTCTCAAATTCGAACGTTTATAATTCAAAAACTTATCATTCAAATGACTAGAAATTTCATTTCTAGGCATAATTTGAGCCGAAGATTTAAAATATACTGTCATAATTCGGTGTTGCCATTGAAAAAATCAAAAATTGGCCTGGTTTTGATTTGTAGATGGACCCCTAAGCAAATTTTATAAATATCATTAAAAAGTAGACTTTATTTCCAATTGGTACCAGGGCCCCACCACTGGCTGAGAGGTTCTGCTCTCGAAGCTGGTAGACGGGAGGTGCTGGGTTCGATCCCAATCGCGCCCGTCGGCCTAATCGTTCGGAGTTTTCGTGGTTTTCTTCGAGCCATGGATTTCCATGCGTAAATACGGGTTAGGTCCCTTTAGAAAGACCCCCACGAAGGGCACTCCCCCCTCGGGCCTATATCCCTAGTGTAGATAACCGGCCGTCAAAAATCAACCAACCAACCAATTGGTACCAGTAACTTTCTTGTACTATAATTAGTTGCAGAGTTAGTAGGGGGTGTTTACTTTGTTTTCATGACTGTACATACAGCAATCGTATGGCTTTCGACAGTACTGTTATCTTAAACCATCAATTTTCACAAAGTAATAGAATAAAAAAACACGATGTTATTTTTTTTTAACATAATAATAAACTTGCAAAAAGATCAATAAGTTTAAGAATGAGAATATTCTATTGAAAAATGACATATGATAGCCTTATAATTTGGCAAACAGATAAATTATTTCATTTCCAAAGAATGAGATACATTGTAATATGGCAATGAATTCTTTTGAAGTTGACATTCAACTTAAAAAGCCTATATTTTTATACATCTCTTTCTACTGTGATGCATGCACTAATTTTTACATATGAACTGAGTACGATGTAAAGTAGATTCTGCATATTGTTCAAGCGAAGTGGATGGTCTTACTTGAAAAACTTTCCCTGTAGTTATAACAGCTTTACACGACGTCGTGATAAATATTAGAGCTTTACATGCAGCAACTAATGCAAACTTCATGTTAAACTTGGCAGTCAAGACGTGAAAATCGGATAATAAAACTGCATACTTTATTAAATGAAAGTAAAAGATAAAAAAAAATTATGACATGAAAAATTAACATCAAATTAACTTTATCACTAAAGAAAACTAGTCATGATGCACAGATGTTAATGCACAAAGTTCTAAACTGATATTGAACATTCAAGTGTCTCATGAAGATAAAATCAAATTAAGGCTATTATACTTTACATACACCATTAATATCAATCATTACATTTATACCTTAAGCATATACAGGGTGCAATTATGTTATCTATCGCCGACCTTTAATTTCTCAACCGTTGGCCGTAGACATATAGTTCCAATTACAAAAACGTTTCAAATGAGCTAAATATTCATGTTGCGGCATTCCAACCCTCCGAGCGTCTTGCAAAAGGGTAAAATTGTAATGTTGTTTTCTTTGCATTTTGTTTTAAATGCTAATAAAATACGATTCTTTCAACATTATAAAAAAAACTCAATTACAAATATGAATGTAATTCTTAAGATTAATTAATTCTTCAATATATTTAAAATTCCATAAATCTATAGTATTATATTATCTTAAATATTGCTTGTATTGCTGTGAAACCTGGAGCTTAGTGAACGGAATAATACGCCCCAAACACTTAGAGGGTTTTAAAGTAAAAAATCAATTTTATAAAAATTACAAAATCTAACTTTTTATACGTTCCCCCAGTCCCTATAGTTATATTTAGTAAAAGTTTACAAATATCATAATAGATATAACACAAAAAGTTTGACATCTGTACCGCAAAAATTGACACAGTTATTAAATTTCAAAGTTTGAGATTTTTGCACATGATTTTGTCTTTCATTGAGGGATCAGTTAAAAGATGAATTAAAGTAATTCGAGATCAAATTCAGGGTGAAATGACTTTTTTTTTTACGGCGAAACCACCTTTAGCCGGTATCGCCAAATCGGGGAATCACCAAAGAAGGTTATTTCATCTAAAAATTTGAACTAACTTTTACGAGTCGAACAACATTCAAACGTCAAAATAGGTAGAATCGACAACCGGAAAATAAAACATACTCACTAAGGAATAGATAAATGATAGCGGAATTGCACCCTGATTTTGATCTCGAATTACTTTAATTCATCTTTTAACTGATACCCTTCAAAGACAAAATCATGTGCAAAAATCTCAAACTTTGAAATTTAATAACTGTGTCAATTTTTGTAGTACATATGTCAAACTTTTTGTGTTGCATATGTTATGATATGTATAAACTTTTACTAAATATAACTATAGTTACTGGGTTTATAAATATAAAAAGTTAGATTTCGTAATTTTTATAAAATTGACTTTTTACTTTAAATAATACCGCAACATGAATATTTACCTCAGAACTATATGTCTACGACCAACGGTTGAAAAATTAAAGGTTGGCGATAGATAACATATTGCACTCTGTATATTTAAGTCATTACAGAAATTTATCCATTTTTGATGTTTCAAACAAAAGTGTTGCTTTTTTAAATAACTTTTCTTCGGTAAAAGAAAAAATAGTTTTCGGTAAAAAAAAAAATAATAATAATAGTTTGTAACTTTAGTTCGGGATCTTCTAAATCAATCATGCTTCTCACAAAGTGAAGATTTTCAAGTAAAAACATGACAGTTCTTTAAGCCATCTTTCGGAATAACTTGTTAACTGCAAGCACAACAAATTAATGTTTCCCTTAAATACAATTTCTAACGATATCTATTGAAATGGGTCTTTAGAATTAATCCTTGGGAGTGTACTTCACAAATGAAAGGCTTTATATCAAAATGAGCTTGAGGAAATATTAGATTGTATCTGGAATAAAAAAGGTCACTTGTTTGAATGAGAAAAATAGTGTGTATGTGAAATAGAATTCAGAAAAAATCTTTCCTTTTATATCCTACGGAAAACCTTTTTAACCAGAATAATCATAAAACTTAACATACTTAAACCATGCACAAAAAAAAGAAATTAATTGGTATGAAATGCTTGAAAGTGTCTATTTAAATGAGGTTTTTGAAAAAATCGTTTATTGCATACCTCACACATGAATTTTCGCTGACACTTCTCTTCAGTATGAATACGCATGTGCTTATTTAAATAAAATTTTTGAGAAAATCCTTTATTGCAGAGCTCGCATACGAAAGGTTTTTCCCGAGTATGAATAAGCAAGTGCCTTTTTAAAACAGATATATCAGAAAATCTATTATTACAGAAATCACAAATAAAAGGTTTCTCCCCTGTATGAATATTAAGGTGCCTTTCTAAAGAATATTTTCCATAAAATCCTTTACTGCATATCCCACAGATAAACCTCTTTTTTCCAGTATGAATAAGCAGATGATTATTTAAATTAGATTTTTGCGAAAAGCATTTATTACATATTTCACAGATAAATCTCTTTTCAGTACCATGAATAAGTGAATGTCTATTTAAAATGGATTTTCGAGCAAATGATTTGGTGCATACCTTGCACATGAAAGCTTTCTCTCCAGTATGAATAAGCAAATGATTAATTAAAATGCCTTTTTGTGAAAAGCATTTCTTGCATATTTCACAGATGAAAGGTTTCTCCCCAGTATGAACACGATGGTGCTCATCGAAATGAGATTTCTTAGAAAATTCTTTACTGCATACCTCACAGATGAAAGATTTTCTTTTTTTAAATTGAACATTCATGCTTTTAGATTCTTAATAATGCATATAGTTTTTAAAACGAAGATAATATCTATCTAACAGCTCGTTCATTTGTCGATTATTTTAATGCATTAAAAATATATATAGAAACAGCACAAATATATACAAATACTACAAGTGTCTTTCTTCTCACTGATGTAATTTCCATTTCTTTTTACAGGAGTAGAGAGGTCGCGAAACAAAATATCCATTTTCAGTATTTTCAATTAGTTATGTGTATCAGCACTTCAGAAGCTTCATTAGTTCTATCTGTTAAAAAAGTAAAAAAAAAAAATAATAATAAGATCATAAATTATTTAAATAAAAAGTACATCTAATAACATGCCGTTGAAATACTCATAAAAAATTTAAATAAAACTGTGCAAATGAGAATCAGAAATTTTAATGAAAACACTTTTGCATAAGTTTTAGTCATGAATACTATGTTGTATAAAAAGTTAACTGATGAATTGCACAAGATAAATTTAAAAACATCCCTATGTTATAGAAAATTAAAGGGAAGTGTATAAGTTAATACAAGTGTACAAACCAGGCATGAAAGTGAGAAATACGAAAAAAAGTGTAAAAACATTTGCATCCGAACAATGGCATCAAACTCATATAATATAGACTTATTTTAACCCTTTCAAGGACGGTTCATTTTTGGACCACTTAATTTCAATTCCTAAATGCTACATTAGCACCAGAATATTGGAATGAAAAATTTCCTTTTATTAAGTACATGAACAAAAGATTTCGCTTATTTTAAAATAAATTCGTTTATAAATTCTGGTGTCACTCATTCCTTTCGGCATTTTGAGAATAGAAGTACCTCGCCCCTGAAAGGGTTAACAGTTATTCATACAGTAAAATGAAAATATAACTGTATATATGATTATTATTTTATTTTCGTGAAAGAAAGTAAAACAAAAACAAATTTAAACTAGCAATAAATGTATAGGCTCATTGAATCAAACAAAAAAATTGAAGACGTTTCGCTAAAAGGTATAAATCCATATATATCTGATAAACTTATGTGAAGTACAATGATTAATTTTTCAAAATCAATATTATTTTGGATGGTTTGGCTGTTTATACCTTTCTCACAAAAGAAAAAGGATTCTCCAAACTAATTATTTGAATATCAAATTGATCTTTGCTTCAGAAACGCATGACTGATATTATCCAAAAATGATACATAAATAACACAAAATATTCTATTCTAAAAAGAACCTTAAAGAAATTTTCTTTCCCTTTTAACCTTTTATGTCCCAAATTATGAATTCTTAAAACTTTCATCTTCTACAGCATTTTTCGTGAATTTTTGAAATCACATTAGAAGATTTACACAATCATTTAATAAATTTTGGAAGGATTTTTCCAATTAAAGTTAATTCATTATATCTGAATTTTTAGGGATTTTGCGCAATATTTATAACTCCACTCAAATCTTTTATTTAAAATCTTTTTAACCATTTGGAAAAATGGTTATTGTCCTCGTCAGGGTAGGAAATCAAAAACATATCTGAAGCTTTTTATTGATTGAATCCGTATTTTATTCGTTTTCTGATTGGTCTATACAGTAATCTGTATTTTCCCTTTACTTTCAACAGAGATGGATACTTCTGTTGCCACTATGACAAAAAAGTAATAAAAACTACAAAAAAATTAATAACTCAGAAACAAATTAAGATACAGCTTTCAAACAAATTGCATTTAAAAGTACATTTTTTTCACTATACGACGGTGTAAAAAGTAATATTGTGAGTTGTTTAGAAGTTTAAGAATGAAATTTCATTTAAAATGGGTCGTCAGATTTCTTGGAAATCCTGCGATGTTAAAGCCTTTTTCCGAACAGCCAATGAAATGCTTGGATAATACGTAAGCTTCAGGTTGATAATGCGTACGAGTCGCAGGTGATTTTTGTCGCTTGCAATTTTTACGCGTAATAACACTATTAATGTTTAATTCATGGCGTACGTAATGTATGATAAACTCCGTGCGATTTTTTATGTCTTAAATTTTAGTCTTTGAAAAAATCATTTTCCAAATAGTCGCTGTAATTTGTTAAATTGCTTGCTTTTTTTTTTTTTTTTTTTTTAAGTACATTTTGTAGGATTGGGAAATTTAGAAATGTGCAAATATAACGTTCTTACAATAGAAATATTTCCGAACTGACCCCCCCCCCTCCCACTCTTTCAACGTCAAGAAAGTTGAAACGTTGCAAAAGGCAAAAGAAACCATCCTTTAAAAAATATTTTTGTTTTGTGCTTCCAATAATGCTTTTTGAACAAGATAAAGTAAAGTGTCTATAACTCATTCTAAACTCTATTACTAATTAATCGATGTATTTAATGAATTTTATAACAAAGTTATTTTAATGGTACTTTAAAGTACCATCGGGACATAAAGGGTTAAAATTTAAAAAGAATTCACCCTAGAAATAAACTTTAAACAACTTTACTTACATGACTTTTAGATACTTATAATATAAGCTCACCTTTGGTTTGATGGATCAAACAAACTCCAATAATTTGAGTGAACAAAATGTCTGATTATTAAATTTTGCTGGCCCCCTTTTATATGCTTTCAAAATTTTCTTTGTATTTTTGCAACTATTCAGAGAATGTCTAAACTTGCTTTAGAAAAGGCGGAAATCCTCCCTTAAGCTGTGAATGGACCATCCTTCTAACTGTTATCAATGTCGGCGTCTTTACTTGTGGCCACGCGGTGTCTTTTATCTTTAATTACTTTAAGAGGAAAGGAATTGATGCCTTGCAAAAGGAGAACCTTTCCTTCAAGTAGAGTCGAGCTCCTTATCTCCTGACCCATTGTTGATTCCCCTCATTCTTTTGTGAATAAACTGCAGAAGGATCCAGAACAAAAGATTTCCACGAAAACTGGAGAAGAATGGCAAAACAAGCGTTTGCACGGAGCCTTGGAAGGAACTCTTTCATGCCTGAAACTTTGAGAGTTTCAATTCTTTAACAGTACAGCTGATTGCGATATCACAAACAATCACAAGCGTCACAGTCATTATTGTGACCAAAATCATTTAGTTAACTGATATTTGTGACTCATTTAGTGTCATGTGACTTTACTGTGTTGTGAGCAGGGTTAAGTTTCTTCCAGGACAGTGGAAGAAACTGGAAAAATTTGAAAGAATTTTTTTCATCTTTTGCATTCATCCATTCTAAATTTAGAAACCAATTGCAGCATTCTATTGCTAAGAAACTTTTGTTATACCATATTGCACTGTAGTAACAAAAAAAAAAGTTTTTAATGAAATTTTTAATACAGTAATTATTGTGTATTACTTATCTTAATATGAGTTTCATTCTACCGTTAGTAAATGATTCTTACTATTTACTACTAGTTTAAGAAGTCTAAATATTTTTAAAAACATGCTGGTTACATTGAAATGGATAACTTTTAATTGATTTCGTATAATTTGATAAAATTTCATTTCTTCAAGTAGCAATGATTGAAAAGCTTTAGACAGGTGTTTGATCTAGGCTAAAAAACTGATGTAATTATTAACTTAGCATAGATAAATAATTAAATTTGTATAGGTCTAATGAAATTTACTTAAGGTTATCTATAAGAATACATTTATTGTATCTTACAAACTTATATTGTAAATTCTTAAAGAATAGCAGTTTCTTTCATTTCTTCCGGCCGTTTTTTCCATGATTTTTTCCAATTGGGAGAAACTTGCAAACCCTGATGGTGAGGAATCATCACAATAAAGTCATCTGGTGAATCTCAGACCATTTGGTAACTCTAATGTGACGTCATTGTGAAAAATCACTAAGAGTAGTCACTAGGAAATCATTTGGCGACTCCAGAGGAAAGTCACAATGACCACTGTTTAATAGCGAGTCACCAATTGACGCCACAATGATTCTACATTTCCTAATCAAGTAAATCTCAGGTAAAATTAAATTCTTTCAAAATGTATGAAAATGTATGGAGCAGGCAGTAAAGTAAAGCAAATGTTGTTGCTGTCATTTCCACATTCCATGGAAGATTGGTAAGGCCTCGAGAGAGGTTGGACATCATAAAGGGCCCCATAATATGGATCCAGGCAATTCATACCCTGAGGGCTTAATATCCATGACAAATTTACCATAAACAAAATGCTAGTAGAGTACAGGGTAATATTTGGCTGTCATCGATTCACGAACCCACAATCCTCCAATTGGGAGTCTGGCACTCTACTAACCAAGCTATCGCCACCCAAGTAAAACAAATGGACAAACATTGGGTGCAGTTGTATATCTCAGATAAAAACTTGCAAATGCACCCCAAAACAGAAAGTAATTATCACCAGGAATCTGACCTGACTACATTCCGGAATGAGATGCGACCAGAAAGACGTTGTGAAGAACAAGGTCATGAGAATCCCTCCTTTCTGTTAAAAATAGGCGAATTTTCCATATATGAGATATAACACGACCGATGGAGACATAAATATCCTAACGTATCCCACATAGCATTTTTAGATTGCAGAAAATTTGCTTTGAAAATCTGCAAACTTGCAGTAAGCTCACCATGACAAGACTGAAAGTTCATAACAAGACTGCAGCAAGATAACGCAAACGCCGAAGTCATCACACTTTGAACCTGCAGCTAACATGTCGTGCAAGTTAAATTCATGCTGTATCAAATTTATTGCAAAATAATAGAAAACAAGTAATCAAAAATACTGTAAAGTAGTATCTTTCCATGCCAGATTATCTGTTTACAAATGTTACTCTATAAGTTTAACCCCTTCGAAGGGGTCCATAGACCTGATCTGGTCTATTGATACGAAAGCACCGTCAGAAGGTGCATGCATCGTTCTTATCGTCATAAACAAGTTAAGGTAATATTAGTACTTTTCAGTTCAAGTCTTTTTTGGTAATTGATAAGTATAGCGTTTAAAAAAAGCGGTTCCAACCGAATAAAACTTCTACAATTTCTGCGTATGTGCTGATTGTCTATTCTTGCAACAGAGGGATCTTTTGCTTTCGTTACTTTCGTGAATTTAGACAATCTTGCCATCAGTTTCCCAACAAACTACTCATGCAAGTGGGTGATGGTATACCTTGCGTTGCTGTGAATTTCTCAATTCAAATTTGCCACGGCAAGATAATATAAAAAAAAATCAAACTTGCTGCTAATGTTCATACTATCTGGGATTATTAGTGTTTACGCGAGAAACAGAAGAGAAAAGATAGAGTGCTCATTACTAAAAAAGCCACTATTGAAACAGAAAAAGGCATTTTTTATGCAAAAAATGCACTTAATAATAAATAGAGAGAGTAATCTTTTGAAACGATAAATAATGTAATAATAATTTTATTCTCAAATAAATAAAAACGAAAGGTTTTTGGTTAACACCTGTATTATACATATTTACCTTTTTCCATAAGGTGTTATTGCGCTAAAAAAATGGGGTCTTTCATACATGTCTGTGTTCCTTGATAACCAGGTCCCGACTTGGGCTATGGAGGGCCCCGAGGCAAGCATAATTTTGAGGGAATTTGAAATAGATTTTTTTGTGAATAATGTGAACGTGGCTAGTACTACACTTCATACATATTGTATCTATGCACAAATAATGTACTCTGTACTACTCATATCTGTATACAGGGTATCAAAAAAGATGGTCACAACTTTAAGAAAAAATACCAGCAGGATAATAGCAGAAAAAATGTTCAGTTGGTTGACACGAGTATTTGTTTACAAACTTATACTTTTCTTATCTACGTACGTTACAAGATTTCTAAAAGAAAATGCCCCGAATTGGTCATAATTAATGGTTTTAACTTGCCACGTAACGATCAAAATGTTAATAAAGAAATCCTTTTGAAAAGAATACAATAATAAGTGATAATAAAATTTCAATCATGAATTTTCAAATGATATAATTTGTTTTAGATGAGTGGAGGGAGTACTGGAAGCAGAGAGGGGAAGGGGGACAGCACTCCCTTCCTAAATATTTCAAAATATATGAATTTTGGTCACTCTTGGGTAATTTTAATCATTTGGCACCTTTTATTGAAAATCCTTATTACTCTCATGGGGGGGGGGCGTAAATAAGGGGGGCTGCATAACTCGGGACCTGTTGATAACTGCTAAAAACTCTTACTATAGTTATTAAGAAATGTTTTAATTCATTACATAAAATACAATTTCAATTGCTTTCTAAAAGATTTCATTTATATTTTATCTGTAAAAGTAGTATTTTCGTACTGGTATAATAAAAACCTAGAAATGTTTCTAAAAGCACAATCCTCATAAAAAAAAATCCGCGTCAATAAGTTCATAATGATTACTCTTAAAGAAATCTAAAGTCCATCTTAACCCCTTGAACGGCACGGCATATACCACTTAATTTTAATTCCCAAATGCCACATTGGCACCAGAATTTTAAAACTAAATTCTGCTTTATATTACATAGTCAAAGAAACGCTTTTACTTAATTTCATATAAATTTTCTTATAAATACTGGTGCAGTCAATCATTTTAAAATTTTAGCAACAGAAGTAGATTGCCCCTGAAAGGGTTAACTCACTCGGGACCATGGGTGCATATATGCACCTTCAAAAAGTGCATACATAATTTGTTTTTGGTACCAGTAAAAAAGAAAAGTAATATATTCCTTTTTTTTAATAGTGGATGAGAGGTTCTGCTCTCGAAGCTGGTAGACGGGAGGTGCTGGGTTCGATCCCAATCGCGCCCGTCGGCCTAATCGTTCGGAGTTTTCGTAGTTTTCTTCGAACCTTGGATTTCCAAGCGTTAATACGGGTTAGGTTCCCTTAGAAAGACCCCCACGAAGGGCACTCCCCCCATGGGCCTATATCTCTCGTGCAGATAATTGGCCGTCATAAATACAACCAACCAACCAACCAATCTTTTTTTTTAATTAGAACATTTTCGTGATTACTTAAATAAAGGTAACTTTTTTCTATAAAGTGGTGTCAACCGAATAAAATTTGTGTAAGAGCCGCCGGTCCCGAAAGAGTTAAAAAATCGTCTATATTCTTAATAACTATATTAAGACTCTTTAGAAGTTATCAAGGAACACAGACATGCATGAAAACCCCCATTTTTTTAGTGCAATAATATCTCATGGAAAAAGGTAAATAAATAATTTCATTATTCAGGAATGCATTTTCCCTTTATCTACAGATGTTTTCAGACGTAGGTTGTAAGTATGTTTCTTACTCCTCCTCGGAGCGTACAAGTGCGGGATTAAAAAAGTAGGATGCTGTAGTAATAAAAGAAGAATCATGCTGATGATAATGTAGAATCTAATATAGGGTAAAGTACCCATATTTCGTCCCCCAGTCACTTTTAGGCTCTAAATGTTGTCATTTTCAGTGAAAATGACTCAAATTTGGATTTTACATAGACTAACTACCCACGCACATAGAAACATAGGCAAATATCGTACAAAAAAATATTAACAATGCGAAAAATTATTTTTTCAAAAGCATCTAAAAAATGCAAAAAAAAAAAATGGTCCTAATTTCATCCCCCCAAAAAATCCAATACGCCGAGGGTTAACTTGTAACTAAATCAAAATTTATTTTTAACTGAGTAAGTAATTTAATTTACATTAAAATAAGGTACAAAGAAATGTATTAATTATCAGTGGAAGAATAACAAAACGAAACATTAGCCATCCAAATATGAGGAAAAAATTGAAAGAATTGTCATGTAAAAGCATTCCTAATTTCGTCTCCGGGACGAAATTGGAACCACGCTACTTCCCAATATGGCGGATCTTCAGTTCTTGTAAGATGAACTAAACGTCCTAAAACTCACTGTATGCTACTGTCAGCATCTTACCTACGTAAAATACATCCAATGAATAAGAAATAAATACTTACAGTACAGTAAATAACATTCTACAAACGACGTAATAAGAACTCAAGTCTTCTAAAAATAGGAAATTCGGCGTCTTTAATTTATGTATACGTCTTGGCGAACGAAACTTTCAATACTGACCCCTTTTACCTTCTGTCCCCTGTGCCTTGCGTCGTAAGTTGCGCTACTTTCGCAGAAGCGGAGAAGCTAAGGGGGACAAAATTAGGAAAGGGGACGAAATATGGACACTTTACCCTACTAATCTTTTTCAATAAATATTTAGTGTTTTCTGTTTCCTTATTTCTACTGTTGCCGTTCGAAAGCTTGCTTTGATCATTCGTAAATTTTAGCTCTGCGATTTAAATGTGAGTTTAGAATCTTTTTCATATATTAATATTTCAAAAAGATAAAATATGCAGATTATTACCCAAACTATCCACAAAATTTTCCTTAAGTACAATATTTACCTAAAATTTATAAAAAATGACCTAACCTTGAAAAAGATCTTAAAAAAATCTCTAAAAGTGCAAATTTCAACAAATTTTTAGCCTCTGGTAAGGTGTTAAAGAATTATTAGATTATTGTAACATGTTACCAAGCTAGCGGTGTAATGATGGAACCTGTTAACAAAAAGTAACTGCTTTTCCCATCTCTAGAGCAAATTTCATGCACAGGATTAGGAGTAAACAGCAAACTCATCGAAAATTTTTTAGCAGCGCATTTATGACAAGGTTGCCATAGTTGGTACCTTTATCACTCCCATAAAAGTTGCCACATTAGTGGAAGGATTTTATATTCCAAAGAGTCGAAACCCGTCTAATTTGACGAATGAAAAAAAATAACAAAAATAATTACAATAATTAATCAATAACATATTGGCTAGCTTAACTCTTAAAACAAATATTATTTTTAACTAAAGTTTAATTTCAACTTATTGAGAAATTAAACTTTATACCGATACGTAATCAGTAGCACGCAATTAAGATAATGAACTTATTAATTGAGGCTTTGATTTTTGGTATTACGTATTGAAAAATCAACGAAAATTGCGTTACTATGACTCAATTATAATTTGTTTTCAACGAAATCTAAAAATAACGTCGTTTTTACTATCTTAAAATTCCGTTATATGAGTATGCATACTTTTCATATTCATTATTTTAACATGCAATATATTATTAATAAATATATACCCAAGCTTGATGTCACGTTTGCTAGTTACAATTTTGCATGTAAACATTCGCACTATTGACTTGAGGTTCTAATCTGAGTGCCAGCGAAATCCAAAAATTTACTTTTAGACGCATTCGAAGTGAAATATCAAATAAAATACTCATTTCATTTTTACTATGACATCATTTTCCGTCATTGAAGCTCTCTGAGATTAGAGTCTCAATTTCAGTGTCAGCGGAAAAAACAAAAATTGATATGCAACAGCTTCATGAGTAAAAATGTGTTTTTTTTAAATCGTGACGTCATTTTCTGTTAGAAAAGTTTTAAAAAAGTTATTTTTAATTGTAACACGAAAATGGCATCCGTAATGATATGGTAATTCCAATTTTTTGCTTCTCGCTTCAATAATGGAAGTAACCCATGGAGGAAAGATATAGATGGAGATGCAGTATGTCGTAAAAAAGGTTTGCAATATGAAACCATTTATCGCTCGAATTTAAACGTCCACGGTAAGCCCAAACAAAACAAGAACCTAAAACAGGGACCGGATTCTTCGACATCACACGTGCATTTTTTTCTCTAATTCAAAGTGATCTGCCTATTTTTTAGCATTCTAAAGCAACATTCTATTATATTATGAATTAAAAACTGTATTACTAAAAGTTTTCTTTTTTTCGTAAAAGAACGTTCTTCTGTTTGGGCCTACTGTAGCGGATTTTAGGGTTACTTTTTTGGTGTCACCCCCAGCCACCTTACTGCATCTCCATCTATCTCTTTCCTCCATGGAAGTAACCAGATTGCCACCAATGTGAAGAAATTTCATAAAGGACTTTTAAAATTAAAATATAAAAATATTTTTTACTTTAAAAATTAGGGAGAGCGGGCACATCTATAAATAAAGTGCTTTCGTTTAAAAAAAAAAATTATCAAAATCAGTTCAGTATAAATCTCAGGCCAGACTACTAAAAAAAGCAACCTGGTCTTTTAAATATATAGATTAACTAGCAAATCCCGCGACTTTGCTCGCGTAATATTTGAAATATGCTAAGTGATATTTATGTGTCTAATTTTTATTAAAAGGTACTAACTAAATTTTTATTTTATTAAAAGGTAATATTTTATTTTATTAAAAGGTACTTATTACTTTTAGGAATAATTAAAAAAATTACTATTTAAAACACAGTTTGATTAAACATCATTGTTACACTGCATAAGGCAGAAATGAGACTTAAATTAATTAAACGAAATAAAACTAAATAAATAATAATTTAGAAAATATTTTGAAACTTTTATGCTCAGTTAATACGTTCATTTTAGTATTCATTTGAAGTTTTGAATTTTTTAGAAACCATCTTCTTACATCTTAAAATTAACCATCATGTCAAATTCCAAGTCCTACCATCTCTCTCAACATAAAGGGCTATGTTGAAATAGGAACTGTCACCATTAATTTGCCAACATTAGTTTTGAAATTGGTTTGTTATTTCCTAATATTCCACAGAAATGTAATTTAGAAAGCTTTCAAAGGCCTTTATTAGAGCGTTTGTTGCTCCTGTGAACCCCAGGTGGTAGAATTATCGGCATAAAATATAGCCCGTGTAGGATCAGAGACTGTTACCATTGATTCGCAACTATTACTTTTATATTTGGTTTATATTCCCTGAAATTGCGTAGAAATCGTAATTTAGGACTTTTTTAGAATGATTTTCGCACATCCCCTTCACTTCACCCTTTTTTAATTCGAATTTATTTTCGACAGTCCTTCGAGGGCATTTATATTTTATAAGTAACTACCATGCCATATTTAAAGTTTCTAGCCTTTTCAGTATCACAGTAATCGCAATTTAGAAAGTTTTTAGCTACTGCAACCCTCTGGTGGTAGTGGCACAGACATAAAATATAGCTTATGTTTGAGCAGGTTCTATCACCAACAATTTGTAATCATTATTTTTTTAATCGGTTTGGTATTTGATAAGATTACATAAAAATTGTAATTTATAACGCTTTTCGCTCACTTCATCTTTTTAAATTTGAAATTTTCTTTCGACAGTTCTTAGAAAGCAGTTGCATCTTGTAAGTAAATACCATGCCATACTTCAAAGTGTTAGACCCTTCAGTTATGCAAAAAAACGCAAATTAGAACATGTTTTGCTTTTGCAACCCTCAGATGGTAGTGACAGCAACATAAAATATAACCTATGTTATAGCAGGGACTGTCACGATTGATTTGCAACCATTACTTTTGAAATATCATTGGAATTTCCTGAGATTGAGTAGAAATCGCAATTTAGAACGTTTTTAGAACGCTTTTCGCGCATTTTCACCCCTTTTTAAATTTCCAATTTTTTCGAAACTGTTCTTAAAGATAATTTATATGTAATAAATATGTACCTTGCCTAATTTTAAGTTGCTAGCCCCTACCGATCACAAAAATCGAAATTTGGAACGATTTTTTGCTCCTGCAACGTCTAGGTGATAGTGATACCGACTTAAAATAGCATCTATGTTAGAGAAGAGGCTGTCAGCATCAATTTCTTACCATTACTTTTGAAATCAGTTTGATTCTTCCTGAGATATTGGTGACAAATCGGCATTTAGAACGTTTTTAGAGCGCTTTTCGCTCATTTTGCTCCTGCATCTGCTCTGGGGTAGTGGAAACAGATATAAAATATAGCCTATCTTGGAGCAAGATCTTTTCCCATCATTTTTACACCATTATATTTGAAATCGGTTCAGTATTTCCTGAGATTGCTAGAAATTGCAATTTAGAACGCTTTTTGCGCATTTTGACCCCCCTTTTAAATTTCGACTTTTTTAGGAAATGTCCTTAGAGATCATTGATATCTTGTAACTAACTACCATTCTAAATTTCACGATTCAAGGCCCTTCCGTCACGCAAAAACCGCAATTTAGATTTTTTTTTTTCCTGCACCTCCTTTGGGATAGTGGCACTGACATAAATCATAGCCTATGTTGGAGCAAGGGTTTTCACCATCATTTCGACACCAATATTTTTTAAATCGGTGTGGTATTTCCGGAGATTATGTAGAAACTACCATTTAGAACATTTTTTAGAACGCTTTTTGTGCATTTTCACCCCATTTAAATTTCGAATTGTTTAAGAACTGTTCTTAGACATCATTTATATCTTATAAGTAACTGATATTCCAAATTTCATATTTCTAGGCCCTTCAGTAACGCAAAAATTGCATTTTTAGAACGTTTTTTGCTCCTGCACCCCCTTTGGGTTAGTGGCACCGACATAAAATATAGCCTATGTTCTAAGTTGGACTAACACCATCATTTTGATACCATTACTTTTTAAATCGGTTTGGTATTTCCTGAGATTATGTAGAAACTACCAGTTAGAACGTTTTCTAGAACGCTTTTTTGTGCATTTTCACCCCTTTTAAATTTCGAACTGTTTAAGAACTGTTCTTAGACATCATTTATATCTTATAAGTAACTAATATTCCAAATTTCATATTTCTAGGCCCTTCAGTAACGCAAAAATCGCATTTTTAGAATGGTTTTTGCTCCTGCACCCCCTTTGGGGTAGTGGCACCGACATAAGATATAGCCTATGTTCTAAGTTGGACTAACACCATCATTTTGATACCATTACTTTTGGAATCGGTTCGGTAGTTCCTGAGCTTACCTCCTACAAATAAACAATTTTTTCCTCTTTATAATAGGAAGTATAGATTATTATTTTTACTTTCTTCTATCTTGACAAGAAGAAGGTATTGGTTTCATGAAAATTTTCGAATTCCAGTTTTCGACGGATTTACACGTTTTATGGGTTAGAGATTCCAATAAACATGTTTTTACAAAATGTCTGTCTGTGAGTCTGTCCGTCCGTCTGTCTGTCTGTATATGACACAAATTTTGTGGGCGCTCTATATCAAGAACTAATGCACGGAATTTAATAAAAGTTAATATTCAGGTAGTCCCTGATATAGATTGGTGCTGATTAGTTTTTGGTGTAAATCTCCCTGCAGGTGGCGCTGCTATGTTGCATTTTGCAGGATTTCCGCAAAAGCTCTATCTCAAGAACTAATGCACGGATTTTTATAAAACTTCATATTCCGTTAATACTTGATATGAATTGGTGCTGGTAACGTTTTGGTGCAAATCGCCCAACAGATGGCGCTGCTATGCTGCATTTACACGATTTTCGTAATAGCTCAGTCTCAAGAAATAATGCACGGATTTCCATCAAACTTCAGATTCAGTTAGTGCTTGACATGAATTGACGTTTTGCCCCTTGTGGTGTAAATTGCTCAACAGGTGGCGCTGATATGCTGCATTTTTTGAGATTTCCGCAATAGCTCTATCTCAATAACTAATGCTTGGGTTTTCAACAAACTTCAGATTCAGGTATACCTGGATATGAATTAGTGCTGTTTATGTTTTGGTGTAAATCGCTCAACAGGTGGCGCTGCTATGCAGCATTTTTCACGATTTCCACAATAGCTCAATGTCCAGAACTAATGCACGGATTTTCATCAAACTTCAGATTCAGTTAGTCCTTGACATGAATTGATATTTTGTACCTTTTCGTGTAAATAGCTCAACAGGTGGCGCTGCTGTGCTGCATTTTTTGTGATTTCCACAATAGCTCTAGCTCCAGAGCTAATGCACCGATTTTCATCAAACTTCAGATTCCGGTATACCTTAATATGAATTTGTTCTGTTTGTGTTTGGGTGCAAATCACTCAACAGGTGGCGCTGCTATGCTGCGTTTTTCAGAATTCCCCCAACAGCTCTATCTCAATAAGTAATGGACGAATTTTCATCAAACTTCAAATTCAGGTATACTTTGATACGAATTGGTTCTAAATTGATGTAATTTCTTTTACTATTTAAATGATTTAATTGACGTGATTTATATAGAAGAAAGTTTTGTGATGGCCACAACATACTAGTTTTAATTTACTTTGGTAAAATTAATTGATTTGATAAATTTAAATATTTTCCCAAACATTTCGGCTCCTACTATCGGGTCGACAACAGCTTTTAGTGAAATCAGATGAGCTATAGATCTTTCTTTCTTGCAGCAGACATTACTTGTACGGCGACATATGGTACAGATTGCGGTAGCTTAACTTAAATAGTTGATTCAGATTGTTGCGCTTTTGGAGGAATCCAGTGTGCACACGTTTTTGTTTCTTAGTGAAACTATTTCTTTTGCTCGTTAACGACTGTTTGAAGCTTGAGAATTATTTAAAAAGTGGATAAGTGTGATCGCAGATAGCACACAGGGTTTCGTTTAATATTCTTTCCTTTAAAAACACTTTATCCTTTAATTAATAAATCCAAATTGTTAATTTATAACTATTATATTCGTACATAGATAGTAGCATAAATAAATTTAGTTTTAAAATGATTATAAAAGAAGTTGCCTTTTAAATTAAATTAAAAAGCAAAAATCATAAAAATCATAGACCGTGCAAATTTAGAATAGTTTTATTAATTCGATCTGAAAATGACTCGGGGTGAGTCGAAACATGTCAACAGTCGAAATAAACGTATTTTTACTGCTTTTAAAGTTTTAATATACACCTTTTAGCATTTGAAATTAGTATACTAAAAATTTCAAGTCAAATTATTTAAATAAAATTAGTTATTACACAAAATAATAATAATAATAATAATAATTATGAAATTTTTAAAATTTAGCGGAAATTTAAATAAAATTTAAAATTTTTAAAATAAAAAAAATTTTAAGCGAAGTTTAAAATGCCAACATTTCTCAAGAATTTAGTAGATGTAACCAAAATTTAAATTTTCTTATTTTCTGAAACCAAAAGCCCCACCAGTGGCTGAGAGGTTCTGCTCTGAAAGCTGGTAGACGAGAGGTCCTGAGTTCGAACCCAATCACGCCCGTCGGCCTAATCGTTCAAAGTTTTCTTTTAACCTTGCGTAAATACGGGTTAGGATTCCTAAGAGAGACCCCCAAAGAGGGCATCCCAAAACCGGTTCCGAAAGCGAAAGTAGCCTAATTAAAAATACCTCTAGACAAAATCGAAAAATGGCCTTTATACAGATCGACCTCAGCTATTCAATGCAAAAAAGTCATTTAAAAATATTGAAATTCAAACGAGATATCTTTAAAAAATTCTCCCATTGGATTAATATTAGCGAACGGGTGACTGAAGTAGTCTCTTAATAAGAAACTTATGCTTCAGAGAAGGTCAACCTCTATGATAGAATAGAATCCTAACATGAATTTATAATAATCGAACATGGAAAGTATATTACACCAAAAGTGATGCTTATAACTTTTGCAAAGTTTATTATTCGAGAAAACATTATTAAAGTACGGTCAAACTGGACCGTCGCTCAAATAGTAGGAGAGCTGTTGAACATTTTTGAGTAGGTATTTGAGGCACCCTGAAAATTTGTGCAACACTTCTTTTGTAATGCCTGAATACAAAATCGAATGTCTGGCTGAAGGATCGTGGGCCAAAAACTGTGCCAGACACGTGTCAAGTGCCATTTGGTACTTGACACGTGTCTGGCACAGTTTTTGTGCCGACTAAAGTGTCTGTCATTTTCAAAATATTTTTTTCTAAGCATAAATATTATTTTGCCTTAATCTCAGTGTGCCTCAAATACCTTTTTTGGGTAGTCAAAAAATGGCACTTGACACGTGTCTGGCACAGTTTTTGGGCCGACTAAAGTGTCTGTCGTTTTCAAAATATTTTTTTCTAAGTATAAATATTATTCTGTCTCAATCTCAGCGTGCCTCAAATACCTTTTTTTTGGGGGGGGGTAGTCAAAAAATGGCATTTGACACGTGTCTGGCACAGTTTTTGGGCCACGATCCTTCAGTCAGACATTCGATTTTATATTCAGCCATTACAAAAGAAGTTTTGCACAAATTTTCAGGGTGCCTCAAATACCTTCCCTAAAATGTTTAACAGCTCTTGGACTAAAAGGTCCTGTTCAGTAGTCCCAAGTTAGGTAAGCAATTTTTATGAAGCAGATATTTTTAATTTATTTTGTGCTTCTACCAGTTATAAATAATATTTCGTACTTTTAGGGTAGTATAAGATTTAAAATAAACGTTTATCTTAATATGTATTTATGACGGTACAGAAAGTGGAGTCTTTAATAAATAGCATGCCTACGGCCTCTCTTTGGCTTAACCAGATCATGGTGTACAGACCCTCACTTCTAGCTAAAAGAACATCAATTCTTACTCTGAGGGCCCTATAATAATTCTAGAAGCTCTAGTTTATCCTTTTCATGAAAAATAAATAGATAAAAAATGATTAAATACCCCTTTTCTGTAAAGTATTTGCAAAACTAGTACTGTGTTTAAAAGAGCTAAAGAAATGAACGCATACTGCTTTTTCAATTTATATAGACAATTAATTTAGTTCTTTGATTTTTTTTTTTTTTTTTTTTTTTTTGTGTGTGTGTGTGTTCAATAACTTATACTTGACGCATAAAAGATAACTAAGCGATTTTAACTAAACAAGTATTTAATAAAACTACTCAGCTGTTTCCTTACTGCTGCAATTTAAAATGCAAATCTTCCAATATAAATTCTTTGATAAAAATTGTCTTTCAAAAGATTAAAAAATATGTACTTATATTATGCCGCCAGTTGTCGTCCCAGGTAGCTCAATCGGTAAAGCACTGACATGGCAATTTAAGTCAAAGGTTCTGGTTTTGAATCCCGGCTTGGTTATTTTTTTGCTCAGTTGAAAAAATTCAATTTCTATGACATCTTTCTTTATCAATTAGTATGATTGAGAAAAAATTGTATATATACTTAATTTAATTGGTAGTTTTGGAAATTTACAATAGAACTCCTGAAATATCCTTTTACACTAATTGCTGTCATTCAATTTCTTTATGTTATACTTAAAACTATACTATTGACAGTTGGTATGCCATTTTTTTAATAATAATTTTATACCACTGGCAGTTTGTATACATTTTTCTTGCAATAATTTTATACCTCTGACAGTTAGCATACACCATTTTTCTTGCAATAATTTTAAACCACTGACAGCTTGTATAAGCCATTTTTCTTGCAATAATTTTATACAACTGACAGTTTGTATACGCCATTTTTCTTGCAATAATTTTATACTACTGACAGTTTGTATATGCCATTTTTTTTTTGCAATTTTATACCATTGACAGTTTGTATACAACATTTTTCTTGCAATAATTTTATACCATTGACAGCTTGTATACGCCATTTTTTTTTTTTTTTTTTTTGCAAAAATTTTATACCATTGACTATTTGTATATGCCATTTTCCTTGCAATGATTCTAACGGGGGAAAAGATGGTTCCAGGTTAAAAAAAAAAAAAAAACATGTATACATACTAGAAGCTTTTATTTTATTGGAAATTATATAAATACACTGTTTATTGAATGTTTTTATGCATCATCATAATGTTGGAACTATTAGGTTGTAACGAAAGTTTTCCACCAAATCACCATTACATAATACTAATTAGAATAAATTTAATTAACTGCAATTTTATATATAACCACCATTCCGCCAAACCTTCACAGTGTCATGTGAGGTACACTAGTAGGGTCAGGTGGGGTAAAGTGGTCATAAAAATAGGCTTTTCAAACTTTCAGAGGATATAAACATCAGAATTTCTGTGATGTTTTCAAAATTTTTGGGTGTTATTTTACATTACATTACTCTAGAGTACATCTATATCCATTTCAGAAATATTTTTGAGGAATAACATCTTTTTATAACATATTTTTCCAGACATGCTTTTATTACCACTTTACCCCAGGCGGTGGGGTAAAGTGAGTAGTGCATGGGGTAAAGTGGTCACATTGAAAAAGTGTAATAAAAAAATAAACTAATGAATAAAAAATGACATTTTATTATTTACAAACATTTTAAACAACCTTTATAATAAGTTATCTGCCATTTTATTTTATTAAAGTGTAAATTTGTAATGTTAAAATTGTTTGTTGTTAAAATTTGGTTCTTCAAGGATTTTGATCACATCTGATTCTGGAAAAGTATAATGATTGCCAAATTTGGATTTTTTTAACGTACTTTAAGAAAAATAATCGTGTTTATCCCAATAAATTGCTTTATTGATTTCTTCATTTCATATCTTAGCAATACTCAAGGTCCTATAGATATGATTTGAGATGTCATCTTTAGCGATTATAAATGGATTCAAAAGAGAATGTTGACTAGGGATATTTTGTTGTTGTTGTTTTCCTCTTGGAAATTTAAGCAATTTTTAAGTATCCCATTCCTCTTGTTATTTTTGCAGATATAATGCAAGTGTTTTTTCTGTCAATACTACCCTGATCTTGGACTGGACACATTTCCCTTTCCTTTAAAACTATGTCTAACAATTCTATTCACATCTAAAATGAGTGTAGATAATGTTGCCAATGTAGCTTATTTTAATTTTTTTTTACATATTTTGCAGTCGGCTTTCTTGATACTATTCCTTTAAAATTCCTTTCCAGGCTTTTTTTAATGGGGGAAAATACACCTAGATCTAATGGTTGTAGACTATGACTAGTATGAGGTAGCAGGCAGACTATTATAATGTGATTGTCGATAGCTATTTTTCACAGCGTCATAATTCATTTATGTCCATCACAATCATTAATAAAAGGGAAAGTTTTTGTAAGCTTTCAGTGTACTATCTACTTAATAAAATGATCCATCCAAGATTCAAGTACAGAATCTTGCATCTATCCAGATTCCATGATTCATACAATACTCCTGCATGACCATCCTTTATCCATAATTCATATATACTCACTCATAAACTGCGAATGGAAGAATGTAATAACCCCTAGCTGATATACCAAAAGGAACACTAAACATTATCTTTCCTTTGGTTTCTGAATTTTATATAATGCATTGCATTGCGTAATTTTTTTTAAACTGAACTATTTTAGCTATCCATATCCATTCCAGCCTCATCAACATTAAAAATTCTTTCAGGACTTTCTTGTGGACCATTTTCTTATGTAATACAAGTATAGGTATTAGAAAAAGTAGTTAATGTGTTGGTTGTTAAATTAGTTGATGTAACCTTTGCAAGCAATTCGGGTTTACACTTAGTTAATTCATTCACTATTCTGAGCCTATTAAAAATTAAACCTAACCTTTTTAACCCCCATATTATAAACTATTATTAAATAATAACTATTTGCAGTTAGTTTTTAATCATTATTAGTATTTAATAAACTGGCATTGTATATAATGAATAATTTAACTCAGATCAAATATCTATAAGTTAAGCCTAACCCTATGACCACTTTACCCCATGTAACTAAAACTATTATGAAATAAAATCTGTGATAAATATAACTTAGCTATAAATGAAAATATGTTCTTGAGATATGTGAAAAGCTTTCTGAACTGCCAATTTAACAAAATTTGGGATAAACAAAATGCAGCAGAAAAGTTAATTAAAGAGTTAAAAGAACAAGATATAACAAAGACAGACAAAATGAGTGCTCAGTGGCTCAAACATGTTACTAAAAATGTTTTTTTGAGTGAGAAACTTTGATCAATACTTAATAAATCTAAAATTAAAAGAAAATTATTGCAATTTCTATAGTAGTCAGGATTTTAGCCCTTTTTATGAATTAGGACCACTTTACCCCACCTGACCCTACCTAAAGCTGTACACTTTATTCGGTGACATTCTGTTACTGACTTTTTGCAACAGAACTGGAAGTAAATGATGGTTCTAATCTGGTAGCATGATAGTTACATTTCAGGCACCTTGTACTTAATCATAACAATATTTTTTTACAAATTTCACAACACAGTGTTATAAAGCAAGTCTCTTTCTTTCAAATGCTAAAATTCGTTTGACAAAATATGAGCAAACACGTCAATGCGAACTATTTGCACAGGCCGTATTAGCTGTGGTGGGAAACTTTCGTTACAACCTGATATAATATAACTATTTAAGAAACAGAAATAAGAAAGATTCAGATATTTGTTTATAACAATATAATGTATGGAGAAGCAATAGAATTAAAACAGTCTGAATCAATTTTATAAAATATCTAGAAATTGCAGAATAATATGAATTATAACACATCCCTATAAATCATGATACTACTTATATAAATTATAAAATGAAACCAGAACAAGATACTAAGTGACTGAAATATTTTTTCATGCTACTAAATTAAACTTTAATCTGTCAAATATCAGGCATAATTTAACCCTTTATCTACTGGCGGTACTTATAAGTACCATTAAAATAATTTGTTATAAAATTCATTTAATACAAAAATTAGTTGTAATACAGTTTAGAAGTAGTTATAGAGATACATTTTACCTTATCTTCTTCCAAAAGCATTATTGGTTACACAAAGTAAAAATATTCTTAAAAGGATGATTTCTTTTGCCTTTGCATCTTTTTAGTTTTCTTGGTGCTGAGGGGGGTGGGTGTATTTTTCAATTAGGAAATATTTCTATATTTCTATTGTAAGAACATTATATTTGTACATTTCGTAAGTCTACAAAATACTAAGAAAAATATTTAAAATAAAAGATTTGAGTGGGGTTATAAATATTGCACAAAATCCCTATAAATTCAAATTTAATTAATCCTTCTAAAATTTATTAAATGTTTATGTAAATCTTCTAATGTAGTTTAACCATTTCACGAAAAATGCTTTAGAAGATAAAATTTTCATGAATTCATAATTCAGTACATAAAGGGTTAAAATAAGTGCAAATCTTAATAAAATACAGTAGACATATATGTTACAGACTTTAATAGGCATATTTATAACTATTCTAAACACATAAAAGAGCATGTCAAGAAAGACAGGGAAGAACAGAAATAAACAACAATAAGCATTAATAAATACATTTTTATTAGAAAAATTACATTTGCTCACAAAATGTTATTTTACTGCAGATATTACATTTTCTTTTTATAAAATTATTTTTATCCACACTAAAAATGTAACAGGATTTAGTACATATTAAAGATGGAAAGAGTTAAAAAATAATAATAATCAGTCACCAATAAAATGGGAAATGTAATGTAATGTTTACTTATAATTTAACTGTTAAACATTCAAGTTGTCATTTACAAGTAGATTTTGAATAAAAATATGTTAAAAGGCTTTATTTTTTACTGCATCAAATTTCTTTATACTTCTTCTTACTGGATCCAGCAGTGCAAATTTCAAAATTTTCTTGAGCGGTGTGGGAAGCGAAGTTTCTGTTGATCGTGTATGGTGCTTAGAAATAAATGATTCTGTTTTTTTCTTGCATGTTTTTTTTTCAAATTAACTAAAGTACTAAGTAAAGTTGAGAATATTGCAGTACCAAGTGCAGAGGCCCCGGCGCGGTTGTTCGCTCAAAATGCGCAATAAACCGAGGCTTAATTAACACTTTTTTAGCAGGGGAATGCGATGAACTGACACTAACCTGACTAGAATTGATATCCGAGGAGAGAGAGGTAGAAGCAACCAGCCCAGAATCCAAACAAGTGGGTAAGTGTGATCACAGGTCACACAGAGGGTTTCGTTTAATATTCCTTTCAAAACACTTTATCTTTTTGAAAAATCTGTTAGTTCCACATTTCGCAACCAGGGGCGCACTCGATTCTAAACAAACATCTATCCGAACGAAAACCCGTTTTACATACTATCCATAGATATATTAGTCGAGAGGATTGGGCCCATAGCACCCGAGATAAGTAGGCGCATCTGGCGGTAAAAAATGGAACTAAAATATGTAAGGCTATGGTGCATAATATGAAAGAAGGGTCAAAGGGATGTCGGCAAAAGTTGGAAAATTTCTCCCCTGGTTAAAAGGGCGGAGGTTAGAAAAATTACTTAAAATACACAAGTTAGAGCCCGGAGGGGTAAATAATGTAAGACTTTTTGAAGATTTTATGATTTGTCGTTGTGTCTGAGGTATTCAGCTATACGTATGCAAAATTTCATGTCTCCAACTTAATTAGGGGCTCTCTTAGAAAGAATTGCTTCAAATACATATGTGGTATCTCAAAGGGTTAAACGCAAGACTTTTTCAAGATTTTATGATTTGTCGCTTGGCTTCAGGTGTTCTGCTATAAGTATGCAAAATTTAAAATCTCTAATTTAATTAAAGGCTTAGTTAGAAAGAATTGCTTAAATAACACGAGCTGGAGTTGAAAGGGTTAAACATAAAACTTTTTCAAAATTTATTATTTGACGTGTAATCTGGGATGTTGAGCTATAAGTATGCAAAATTTCACGCCTCCAACCTAAATAGGGGCTCACTTAGAAAGAATTGTTTAAAATACACATGTGGGAGCCCAAAGTGTCAAACAAGACATTTTCAAAATTTTATGATTTGTCGTTTGATGTGAGGTGTTCAGCTATAAGAATGCTAAATTTCACGCTTCCAACTTAATTAGAGGGTCACTTAGAAAGAATTGTTTAAAATATACATGCGGGACCCCAAAGGGTTAAATGTACAACTTTTTCAAAATTTTATCACTTGCTGTTTGATGTGAGGTGTCCAGCTATAAGTATGCAAAATTTTACGCCTCCAACATAATTAGGGGCTCACTTAGAAAGAAATGTTTAAAGTACACATGTGGGAGCCCAAAGGGTTAAATGTACCACTTTTCAAAATTTTATGATTTGTCGTATGATGTGAGGTGTTCAGCTATAAGTACCGAAAATTTCATGTCTCCAACATAATTAGGGGCTCACTTAGAAAGAATTGTTTAAAATACACATGTGGGAGTTACCGACTCGTTTACAGACATTAATTCTTCTGCGAGTTAAACCGATTAATTAAATAATAATTAATATTTCAGCTTGTAATTAAGATAGGACTTAGAAATAGGTATCAATGAAATCAGCGAGAAATTTGACATCGGGATGCCAAAAAATTTAATATTTAAAAAGTTAAAATTTCGTATTAAAACATGCTATTATGAAAAACCGCAGCGTCGTCATGTCTACCTGCTTTCCCGCCGAATTGAAATCTTTTTTCCTTGTCTTTTCAATTAAAGAAATTAAATTTTTATCGATCGATTTTTAGTGGATATTTTAACTTATACACATCGCAGAAATGTGAACTTTATACCAAATGAAAGTAGATATTTTTCTGCGTCTGTCTATTCCATTTACAAATTTCTCGGACCAATATTTTCTGATATGCTATTTCGCTTTAAAAGGTCCACTTCATTTTTCGGCTTAATTTCCTCCGTGGTAACCCTGCATCGGCTGATTTTACGGAGCATCCGCCGAATTTACTGGCAACCCTTAGGAGAAACTCCGGAGGATCTGGCGAAAGTGCGTTTGAAGCTCTGTTCAAAAGGTTGATTGGTTAATTTTAGAATTTAATTAGCCCGTAATTAGGTTAATTACCAACTTTTTCAAAATTTTATGATTTGCCGTATGATGTGTGGTGTTCAGCTATAAGTATGCAAAATTTCAAGTCTCCATCGTGTATAGTTTCTGAGAACGGGCTCTGTGACGGACAGACAGACAGACAGAGGAGCGAGACGAATAGGGTTTCGTCAGATGAACAAAACCCTAAAAAAGCATCCAAAGAAGCGGTTGATGTTGACTGTACGGTAGAGGTCTGCACGGGCCCGGGCTTGGCCCGAGGCCCGTACCCGGCCCGGCCCGCGGGCCGGCGGAATGAAGGCGAATTTTCAAACGGGCCGGGCCGGGCCGACAGACAAAATAAGCGGGCCGGGCCGGCAAAAAAATTAATCGGGCCTAACGGCCCGATATAAGAATTTAAGCGAAGCAGATAAAATACGAGCCGTTTTCAATGAATATGATTTTTTCGAGAAGAATAAATGTGTGTCACGAGCCGATGCGAGCTTAACAACATCAATACAGAAATGTAACACGTCCATCGTAGAGACTGGCATCGTACAGTTACAAAATGTCTGATTCCGAGTTTAATTTTGTTTTCAGCAGACTCGTGCCGGGACGGAAGTGGTCTTAATCGATCTCAGGATGTGTAGAACAGTGTTTTGTAGTATTAATAGTGATAATGAACTTCTCTTAACAGTATCTTTGGAAATATACCTTAAGGTGGTTCTCATATTCACTGCTCAACAATGCGAAGCTTTCAGACACATTTTCTGACAAAATGTTTAACTATAAAGGCATAAAATTGACAGGCCTGCCTATTGAAGGCATTTGGAAACGAATAGCTTTTTCCATATTTGATAAATTACTTACAGAGATAACAGAGATTCATGTCACGTGACTGTACGTTTTTCTCCTTTCCTGTGCTATCGCTTCCGGAAATTCGATTCAAAACGCTAACTTTGACAGTATTTTCAGAAAGATATATTGCTTTTATCTATGAAAAAAACCGACATTTACGTAGCTTCTGAATAAGAATACCTGCCAATCTTACGCGTTTCCGACAAGAAAAGAATTCATAAATGTGTCGAAATGTAGCTCCTTTGGATTTGAGAAAAGCCTTAAAAATGAGAGAAATATTTTCACAAATCTACTTTTTATTATACAGCTTCAAAAGTTATCATGTTTTTAATACTTTATTCTGAAGTACATTAATCTTTTAATGAATCCTTATTTCCATTTTGAAATGTCTGTAGACACGATGACTAAAACACTGTAAGTAACCGTTAATATTTACTATTGTGTGTTTTCTGTTTTGCGAACATCATAGTAATGCAAAATATACTGTAAAATGTTCCCATAAATATGTATGTAATATTCATTAAAAGAATCTTAATTGTATGTTGAGAAAAAATGGATTTCTTTTTTTTTGTAGAAATTGTGTCGGGTCGGGCCGGGCCGGGCCTGATTTCACTGATTTTTGTACGGGCCGGGCCGGGCTCGGGCCGAACTTCCAATTTTTACTCCGGGCCGGGCCAAGATAGCTTTCGTTCGGGCCGGGCCGGGCCCGGGCCTGGAAATTCCGGCCCGTGCAGACCTCTACTGTACGGTACTGGGGTCCTCAACAGCCGAAGAGCCGGCACCAGAGACAGAGTCCCCGGCTAAATCTGTGGAGGCACTGGCATCAGTTGGGCTTGGTGGCTATCTTTTACGGGAGGGGAAGAAGGAAGTATGTGGAGGTAAGAAACGTGGGCAACGGGAAAGACACGCGATAAAACATGAAAAACCCACAGACTTCTAATATTAGATTATGATATAATATTAGTATTATTATTCTAATATTATTAGATTAGAAGTCTGTGGAAAAACCAAGTCATGAAATTCGCCATATTCGGATATGCAGAGGAAAATTTCTTACCCTCTAAATGCAGACACCACCTACTGCGAACCGAGCGCAACTAAAAGTAACTTGCTATATCTCCCCTGACAGTCATGTCTTTAAATCGATTAGTGACCGGTCGTACAGATGATAACAATCTGAAAAGGGAGGGGAGAGAAGAATCTTTTTTTTTTCTTTCGTATATTGTCGAGTTTTATTCAGTGCGTAAATGTGTGAGATAAGTACTAAGATTATTTCCTGTAAAAATGTAGAATTCTCAATGGAGCGTTTTTATTGTTATGAAATTAGTTATATGCAATTATATACATCTCCATTATTACTCAAATACCAAGGAATCGTATATAAACACTTTTTTTTCTATAGAAGCACAGGTTTTTAAAGAAAACTTGGGTATAAACTCGGTGAAAATAACAGAATAGGTGAAAACCGTCATATATATTATTTCTGATGTCAACATCCTTTTTTCTGTGCGCATACTAAAGCAGGCATGTCAAACTTGTTTACCACCGCGGGCCAAATTAAGCAATAGCCGTGGGCCACAATTAAAAAACATTAATTACCAATGCACAGAATAAAATTTGTACATACAAAACACAGCCATATTAAAGAATGTTCACGTAAATTTTCAAAGTTACTCTAGCAATTAAGGATCGATCGAAGCAGATTTTTAAGAGCGAAACTGAAACCGAAAACGAATTTCGGTAACCTTCCTATTTTCGGCCTAAAAAGAAAACAAAAACGAAAATGTCCATAATTTTTTTTTATAAGTTATTAATACATACATAAATAAACATAATTATTTATTAATTATAGTGTTTATTAAATATGCATAGTTATTAATTAATTACACATGTGGCCCAAGTTGGCTCTCTGTGCTTCTGACCAAAACTTTTTATTTTCATATAAAATAAAATGTCATTCATTCATCCACGACACAGAATGATTTTCTAATTATACGAACTTCATTATATTAAAATATGATTGAAGTATACACACCTCGATTTATCTTTTAAATTGATTTTTGAAAATGATCGTCTGTTATAGTAGAACTTTCTCAAAGATTATTGGAAACACTTCTGCAGTTTCAAGCTAAAATTGTCTATTATTGTTAAATCTGAAGCTTTTAATAAGCACGTGAAAAGCGTCTTCAAAGTTTAAGCATATATGCATTATTTATTTTATAATTTGCACTCACATCTTGAGTCAGTCATGACGGATAAATATAAATAGTGAAATTCATAGCAATAAATGAAGAGTTTGTCATTTGAGCCGATACAGCTGAAATCAATGAGTAATGCTGAAAATTTCCGAAAGAAACGAAATTTTTGAAATACAGATAGTTTTGGCCGAATTCTCGACAGCATTTACGCCGAAAACGAATTTTTGGTCGATCTCTAATACCAACGACATCTCTCACAATAATAATTTCAGCGAACAATCAATGGCACAGAACAATTGAGCTAACATTTTGGTCTGTGTTACGGCGCTCCGTTTCCGCACTTTAGGTCCCAGGTCACCCAGTCAACGCCAAATTCTCGGTTACTGCTATTCACAAGTTTATTTTATCGTATTCTTCAACAAAGTACTCGAAATTATTTTTATCAACCAATTCTAAATATATATATATATATATATATATATATATTAAATTCTCTAAATTGTATTTGTTTTTAAATTTTATTATACATGCTGGTCTGTTAATTTTTATCTAGTTAAAGCATAGCTGTCTGTCTTCTATATTTTTTAAGTTAAAATAATAATAATAATAATCCGAAATTTTCTTATTAAATTGTGGTCCAAATTATGCCCCCCCCCCCCCCCTCCTTGAAAAATAGCAAAAGGTCAGCAGCTAAGCAACGATGTTGTACAAAAGTGCGATACGGAATGTAGCTAAAATATGACTAATTTCATACTATACTTGAAAAAAAAAAAAAAAAAAAAAAAAGGTCAATTGAGAAATAATTACAGAAATTTGGAAACCCCATATCCATATGTATTTTTGCTATAATATGGAATTGTACTGAATTTTAATTAACTGCAGTAATAATTTCTAAACAAGAATTTCAACATTAAACTTTATAGAGGTGAAGAAATAGATTAAATTGATTTCCAAAATGAAGAGAAGGAAATTTGGTCTGGTCTGGATATTTTTTGCTCTGTTTGAATAAACTTCAACTGTGCTAATCAAACCTTAAATATGAATTTGATTTCCATATTTCTTGAAATTGAAAAATCTTCTTTAAATTCATTTTTTAATTTATTATTAATATATTCTAAAAATTTCCTTTCCGTTGATTTTTGTAATAATGCCTGGCAATCTTTAAAATGAAGTACATTTTCTTTTTGAAAATTTTATCGTCGATATAATAAATTCTATTTTAAAGTGCCAATATTGGCAAATAACAATAAAGCATTATGAAGTTTCCCTTGAGGTTGAAGTTTACTCGGGTGCTTTGTAATTTTAAATGAAAACTCCAGGTACTTTGTCTATTGCACTTCTTTTAATGATCCAGAGTCATAAATTGTCGATTTAAAATGAAATTGGTAACTTTGTTTAATAACGTAAACTCTGTCTAAGGCTGAATCGATCGGGACTGAGAAAATTTTCCGTGGTAGACAATATTCCGGCTTATGCAACGCCCCCCCCCCCCCAAAAAAAAACAAACTCGAATTTGATGATTTTTTATTGATTTCCCTGACTCGAAAATCGGTGAAAACTGAAATTCGGAAAGATCTTTTGTCTTTATAGATAAATGAGAAATGCTATTCAATTTCTTAGTACTGCTGTAATACATGCGAATTGGAAGTTTACACGCACACACACACACACACAAAAAAAAAGAAAAAAGAAAAAAAAGAAAAAAAACTAACCCCCCACCCCCCAATAAACATCGAGAATGAGACAGAACGCTATAACTTTGAATTTGAGTACATCCTTAAAGTATAATATATTGCACTTTCGAAAATATATATTTATATAAATGTTCATTCTACTAGAAATATTAACTTTTAAATATAATTTTGCATATGAAAAAATGGCACAAGCATAAATTCCTTAAAATTTAAACAGTTTCTGTCCTTTTGAATTAACTTTTTCAAAGTGTTACGGAATTTAACTAACATGCACGACATTGAGTATCAGTTTTAAAGTTTAATAAACAAAATGCCTTTCATTTTTAAATTATCCTTTTTTCCGCCTTATGCAAAATTTTCGTTTTGGTGGGGCCTTAAAATGTTTTCCGTTTCCGCGTTAGACAGATTCCGCCTTATGCAGCATGAATTAATGTAACTTTCTATGGGTTCGCCGGGACTTGAAAAATTTTCCGCGGTAGACAGATTTCCGGCTTATACAGAGTCTGTCTTAGACAAAAATTTACTGTAGTTAAAAATTAACAATTAAAACTTTATGATTGAAAGCCGTTAAATTTCTATATAAGAAAGTATAGTATATTTTTATCTTTATCACCAAATTTTAAAGATATTTTGTAGCATGTTCAGATGATTGTCATGTGATGATGAAGCATGTTCATAGGAATATAATACAAGTTTATAAGAATCATAAGTTTTTACCACATATTTGGCTTTTATAAATCTATCCGGATTTAATATAGTATAGTATAATGTTGTCTAGTAATGTTACTTATGCTTGTAGTATTTTCAAATTTATTTAACTGCTCTGAACACTATTTCTTCTATTTCTTCCAGTGAATGATTTCAGCTCGCGGAGTTTTTAATGTAATAAAGACAATAATTAGTTTTATAAAGAAAATGTATTTTCTTCAATAGGCTTGGCGAAAAACTTTATTCCTCTTTTAAGAAAAATCAGTTTCAATTCTGACAGTTTAGATTTTTGCGAGTTGTCTTTATACTTTGTACTGTAGCACCTCTTAATGTTACATTTTTTCCAAACACCAACAGAGTGTGCATATCAAACATATCAGTTTTTCTTTTAATATAATGGTGTGGTACCTTTTAAAAAAAATCTGCGATGTTCAACTTCAGTTAATTATATTTATTCATACTGGTAGAGAACTTTAACTTCTTTTATATATAAATTCTAGAATGTATGTGAGTATGTCAATAAAACGTGTGTATATCAATAAAAAATGAAAGAAAGTTTACGCAGGTATTATTTATGAAATAAATATAATTAAATAACTTAAATTCAAAATCCATATGTTTGAGATGTTGCCTATATCCATATGTTACCCAAGTGAAGAACCTGGACGACATATTCGGGTTTTGTGTGTCAAGCACAAAACTGATAATTTGTGTCACTTTGAAACAATTTAAACACTATTTAATTTTAGTTTTCGATTTAAAAAAAATGTAACTTCTTAATTACCCTCGAATGTTATTAATTTTACATTTCTTAGGATTTAATAAATACAGCATGCCATTTTATAATGTGATGTAAAATCGAAGAGAGCGTAAAAAAAAGTACTAATTTCAATATAAAACCCATAAACAATATAACTAAAATAGTCAAAATTTTATGAATCATTAAATTTTCACGCCGATGATCTTACGCTTTGCTACGTTCCGATCGGGTACTTTGTATCCGCAATTTCTCGGAACTAAAATTAAAAATTTAGTTAAATCTGTCTGCCTACATCAGTGTTGCTAGATGAGTGGATTTTTTAAAATTCAGAATGCTGCTATATACTGGAGAGAAATATTCTCAGGAAGGACTATTTCTCTAATATTCTCAGGAACAGAAACACAAGAACAGAAAATGAGTTTTAACGGCAAAATAAATAAGACGAATATTACAATTCAAAAATAGTGGTAGCATTCTGAATTAAAAAAAAAAAAAAAAAAAAAATCTGCCTAATTGATACATATGTTTTCGATGATTGCCATCTTTAAGATTAAGACCACCAAGTGTTCGTGCAAAGCGTATTTTCCTCATCCGTGTTCGAACAACTAAATTAAATTAAAGTAAAATGATGCAAAAGGCTTAGCGGACCACAGAAAAATAGTCGGCGGGCCATGTGTTTGACATACCTGTACTAAAGACACAGCGATGAATAAGGTATTTTTCGAAATGTTCTGGAAGCGGTTTTTGAAGTAGCATACTTATATATCTTTAAAACGCGTTGTTTGATTTAAAAAATGCAGTTACTGAAAGACATATCAACAAATAATCTCAAAGGTTGCAGTGAGAAAGCCTCGCACGCATCAACTTTTTTCATTAATAACTCTAATAGACTTTTTACATTTTTTACACTTATACATTATTATTTAGAATGTCTATTAACAATACTATAAACCCTATTTATAAAAAAAACCCAGCAATAATGTGTTTAAATAATAAAGTTTTGAAATGAAAGCGATATTTTCATATTCGTCTCACGCCAGGATTTAACAGCCGACGAAATCGCCAGAGATAGCTATTTATATTCTATTCATATTACATTATGCGATAGTCAAAAGTTTTGATCTCCACTCCACCGAACTTCCAAGATTTGATTCCTTTATCGAAAAATAAACACAATTGTTCGTTTACAGATAACTGCAATAATTATTCCTTCAAGTATGATATTTTTATGTTTAAAAATATGGTCAAAAATTTTCCATTTTTGAGCGGGGAAAATATTTTTTTAGAAACATGTTTAAATTTTTAAAAAAGCAGGAATTTAAAATCAACCTTATCAAAGGCTGATTTTAAATTCCTGCCAGGGGCGTAAACCACCCTGGTCACGTAGGGGGGGGTGTAGACTCATAAATTTCCGACTCCAAGAAGAAAAATTTCCGAGTACTATTGCCAACAAAATGCCGACTAATTAATATATATATATATACACACTCATGTCCAAAAGTTTAGCATATGTGATAAAAACGAAGAAAGGATATCGTAAATATTTTACGAAATTATTAAACATTATAGATGATAGATGAAAGTCTCAAGATAATTATGAATGAGCGTATCGAGATAGTCAAATAGGTTTTAAAGCGCTGATGTTGATTCCTTTTGAATTATTAATGTATGTCTCTAAAAATTACTGGTGAAGTACTATGATTAATATGTGTAGAAAATTGCGGTTTGAAACTGCTTTGTTTGATAGCGATATATCTTGTTTCTAAATGTATAAAAATTGATGAAACTGGATGATTGAAGAGCTGGGGATTCGATGCCCATTTTTTTACCAATAAAGGGCTTAATGCATTTTATTTTTTCTGTGTATGGCATATTTATTCACATAGACTCCACTCCGGATAAAAATACAAATTCTGAATTAAGCATAAGGTATCCTGTTACCCGTGTACGATGTACGTCTACAACATAAAAAAAGTCAAAATTTAAAAGACTGAAAATTTTCGAATGAACAAAACTTATATCCATTTCTTAGTACTTCAATAAAAGTTAATCCAATTTTGTACGTTTAGTAACAAGATATATCGCTATGTAATGAAGCAGTTTTTGATTCCAATCCGCATTTTCCTATACATATTAATCATGGACTTTCTTCGCTATTTTTTAGATAAATTTATTAATAATTCGAAAAGAATCGACATCAGCGCTTTAAAATTATTTGACTATCTCAATACGATACGCGAAGTCATAATTATCTTGTGAATTTCATCTATAAAATTTAATAATTTCGTAAGATATTTAACACTCCCTTTCTATGTTTTTGTCATATACGCTAAAATTTTGGACATGAGTGTATATACTATGGGTCTTGCTTCTGGAGAAACTTACTTTACAAATATACCAATAACAGGTTAATATTAATCACAAATGAAAACTTGTTTATAAGTAATTTCAACATATCCTTTTAAACATTGTGATCATCAGGAAAAGCTTGGATTACGTACAAATAAATTTAATTTAAGATTATCATCTAAATATATTAATAAAATAATAATAATGACTATAATACAATATTATTTGAATAATTGTTGTATAATTGCAATTTGAATTATTAAATTTTATTTGTGCTTTTGTAACAAAATTCACACTTTTATAGCACGATTAACACGATTAGCCTATTTTTCAAGAACAGTGGACAGATCTATATTGTCTGTTAATTCTTTGTGGTAACTGAAAAGCATCAATGATTCCAATCTGTCATCAGCCATAGTTGATCTAATAGCAGTCTTTATAAATTTTAGCCTGCTAAAAGCTCTTTCATTAGATGCAACTGTCACCTGAGCTGTCAACAGAATTTGGTAACATTGATGAACTAAGGGAAAGACACTTTTGTTCTTGAAAGCAAATTCTGCAGCTTCTGAAAATTGAAATCTGTTTGCTTGGGGAATATTTTAAAGACAAAAATGCGCCAAAAATACAGGATTTCTTAATTCTTTCTAACGACATACTTTAAAGCAGGGTAAAAATTTGTTGTCACCCCTGTTTTTTCCAACTAAACAAAATTCAGTAATAATAATAATATAAAAAAAATCGAATACAATTGAGAAAGGAAAAAGAAAACGAAAGTATTATTTCTGATAGAAGTTAACTCGTATAGATTGTAAAATATCCAGATTATTTCGAGATAAAAATTCAAAGTATTTGGGTGTTTCAATTTCATCCGGTATCATATAAATTTCTTGAAACACATTTTTAAATCAATCTAAAATTACGTAAAAAAGTAAAAAAAAAAAAAAAAAAACATCTTTTTTAATAAAATAAAAAGAAAACACAAAATTAGTAGAAAAAATGAAACCATAATTATTTTCGATTAAAGGTAAAATTCGTGTAGAGTGGAAAATATCCAGATTTTGATAGGGTAAAGTACAAAATATTTGCAATTTAGTTTTGAATTTTCATCGGATATCACCTAAATTCCGTGATACACGCTTCTAACTAAATTTGTAGTTAGATTTAAAAAAAAAAAAAAAAAAAATAGAAGTTTCTTCACTTCAATCAGTATGTCTTAAAATTTCCAGACTAAACTAAAAACTTTCCGACTATAAATAAATACAGCTGGATCTCGATATCTCGAAGTCAAAGGGAACGGAAAAAAGTTCGGAATATTAAAGTTTTTGATCAAAATATCAAGGTTATAAATAATATTAACATTTCTGGAATATGTATATAAATATTTTGTTTCTTCATATCGAGGTTTTCGAGTTCACAATATTTGACAAGTCAAAGTTTTTCTGAATAGTTTTAATGACAAAAATAAAATCCGTAATATTTCCGACTAAGTATAAATTTATATAGGTTTTCTTCATTCTAAATTGTTTTTTCTAATTTTCTAATTAAAAACTACAAGGGAAAAAAATCCGACTAAGAATAAAATTTTATAGGTTTTCTTCGCTCTAACTTGTTTTTCTTATTTACTAATTAAAAACTACAAAAACATTTCTCCAATTCATAAGTTTTTATACGTTAATGCCATTTTCTTTCAACTAAACTTACTTTTTTCCGATCGAACGGGAACTTTTCCGACTGATTTTTCCTTTTTCCAATTTATAAGTTTTTATAGGTTAATACCATTTTTTCCAACTAAACGTACTTTTTCCGATCAAACGGGAAATTTTCCGACTGATTTTTTCGTAGGGGGGTGTTGCACCCCCCCGTACCCCCCAGGATTTATGCCCCTGATTCCTGCTGTTTTCCAGATGCAATTATATCAGATGATGTACATACAAAAACTGATTTTTCTTAGATTCCTTGCAATTTTGTATTAGTAGGTTTTGCTGTACAAGTTAAATGCAATCAAAATTTTTATATTTTTTGAATAATTAAAATCAACATTCAAAAATCAGATAATTGTCAAATTTGAGAGATAAAAAAATTAAACTTTCACCTTTTAAATGTGTTAAAATTTCGGTTAAATTGTGTTAAAAAATCGCGCTGTACAATCTTAAATAAATGCTGATGTAAAGAAAAAAAAATTATTATTGATAGTTGATTGTCAATTTTTTTTTTTCTCTTTTGAAATGAATAAGATGTGAATTCCGGGTAAAAACATTCTCCACCCAAAATATTTTTATATATTACATATACAGGGCTATTACAAATGATGAAATCGATAAAAAAAAAAAAAAAATCATTTTCGAAACTACTGCACATTACAATAAGTGATACATGAATTTAAAGGGAAATATATCAAGTTTTTTTCAGTTACAAATGTTCGATGTGTGACCCTCTTGTTACATGGCATACGTAATCCAGTTCGTCCCAAACATTTTGTAGCATCACTTTGTCAATGGTTCTGAATTCTGCACAAATGCATCCTTTAAGTTCTGACAGTGTCAAAGACATTATTTATGTACCACCAATGCCGAAAACAAAGTGTTCAGAACTTTGTGAAGCTTTCAGAACCATTGACAGAGTGATACTACAAAATGTTTGGAATGAACTCGATTACAGATTGGACGTATGCCGTGTAACAAGAGGGTCACACATCGACCATTTGTAAGTGAAAAAAACTTAGTATATTTCTCTTTAAATTCATGTATCATTGTAATATGTGCAGTAGTTTTGAAAATATGATTTTTTTTTTAAATCGGGTCCATCATTTCTAATAGCGCTGCATATTGTTGCGTGGCAACCCGATGTGTTGCATTGAAATTGCATAAGAGATATTTCAATTCTTTGGAGCAAAAAAATCTAATTTTGTTGTGAATTTTTAAAAAGTACTGTGTTCATTTATTGAATACTGAATTTCAAATAACAAATCATGTTTATAATCTAGGTTTAAATTTTTCTCAAATAAAATACAATTTATGGATCTCCTTTGTCGAAAACATTTCGCCCTTAAAATATTTGGCTTCCAATTTCAGATGTGATGGAAATCTATCAGGATGTCTTTTTTAAAGACTTATAGGACTTATTAAATCTTTTCAATTTACAAAAAATATGCAGTCAAATTTTAGTAGAATACATAAGTTTTTTAAATATAATGGGGAAAAATTCTTCTCTTCAATCATAATTGGCAGACCTAATTTAAAAATAATTTCATAAGTAACATGGGAAAAAAGTTTATAAATGTAAGGAAAAGATACAAGGCAAGATACAGATACAAGAAATAAGATTTTATTTTTTAAATTATTTCTTTTTTATTTTACATTATCGTAGTGGACTAAAACTAATCGCATAATCCATATATTCAGCCAAATCTATTTCATTGTTTGTTAGCTTTAATTTTAATTTTCGCAGCCTCTCATTTTTTTTCATCGTTTTTTTTTTGTAGATCCAGGTGGTGGGTGTCCAGCATCCAACATCCTTCTCGCGCACTCATTCTCCTTTTGTTCATTCTTTAAAAGAAGAATGAACATGAATATGTTTGGATGCCGAACCCTTGCTCTCCTGTTCATTTTTGAATGCCATGACTCAACATGGTTGGTGGTGCGCTCTCCTTCATTCTCGAAGTGGTTCCACAATGACCTGGAAATAAAATCATAATTAAAAATTATTGCAGAATGTACCCATACGCAACTTGTTTATTATTTGCTCTAATGTTTAATTTCTAATAATAAAAAATGTAATGAAAGGAATTAGACTAATAATAAGCTAGAAGTAGCTAGGAGTCTTTCGGTAGCTTCATCGCCCCGAGCCCAACCCATCCCGCTTTTCGGTGTCTTTAATTTGTGTAATTTCCCTTTTAAATTTGTCCGGTTTCAATTTTTGATTTTTTTTTTTTTCAATCTCGCTTTCGCTAGCGAGTCTTTTACTCGGGACGTGGCTGGGGACCTAAGAATGTAGTTTCCGCAAAAGAGTCGGAATAAGTGGAAGAATAAAGGGCTGCGGACGAAGATGGGAAGCTCGCCCATTTGTTGTTTTCAAATGCAAAGCACCAAATTTCTGCCACATTTCTGAATTCTTTTTATTTAGAAACGCATGAAATTGTCAGGTGTTCTTTTTCAGAAACTATGTAATCGAATAAAGTTTTCCATTTTTTCGGTAAAGACAAAAAGATATTTCTTAAAATACTGCTAAAGTAGACATTTTGAAACTGAATTTCCGTCGAAGCAGTGTTAGAAATAAAATTTCGTCAATGACCAAATTTGTATGTTACCGAATAACTAAATTATTTATAAAAAAATGGAAAACACATTTAGATTCCAACTCACTTTAATATAGAATATGTGAGAAAGTTTCACGTCTTCACTTTTTATGGTGATTCTAAGAAGTTGCTTCAGTTGATTTAACATGATGCTGTAAATTTAATAAAATATATCAAGTTATGAAAAATCCGATAGGACAAACACCAGACGTCAAAATCTAGAACATAATTTTTCTGTGAAACCCATCGAAATATCTATCTAATTTATTTAATTAATATATATATATATATCTACACTATATATATAAAATCCTAATGAAACAAATTTATGAAACGGCTGAAATGAAACGAATTTATGAAATGATTCTTTGAAACGACTGATTAAACAACCGATTACGTTTCATGGCGATTTCTCCTAAAATATGGAATACTTTGCGATGAAATTAACACCAAAAATCTGTATTGATCCGCAGATCTCAAAACTGGTTTTAGAATTTTTAAATTGGAATTAGTTTTCAAAATATTAATTTTTTTTTCTAATTTTAAATACATTTTTCTAATGATGACAACTCAAATTTTATTCATAACAGAAATTTTTTTTCATATTTCAGATAAGGTTATTATTTTAAACTAATTTGGCGACCAGTTTAACCTCCCTTAAATGTATGCTAAGAAATATATCTTGCTACTTTTATTCATAATTCTATTTACTTGAACAATGTTTCGCCAAATCGAAAGATTCTGATAGAGAAATCAATTCTGATGGTATTTTTATGTTAGCGAGACGCAGGTGATAAATCGCCAAAGACTTTTTCCCGTCGCATTTTTTTATATTTCATTAATTTCATTTAAATTCACCCTTTCATTCATTTTATATATAAAAAAAAATTCATTTAAAACTGAAACATTTAAAATTTATGGCTTTCCTTTCTTAAAAAAAATAATAAAACAAAAATAAAAATATTAGGCACACGTCATATACACATAGAGGTACCTAATTTGCACCAAAATGGCATTATTTTGATTGACATGGTAACCCGGCTATTGTTGTTTATTTAATAATAAATGTTTATTTACTTTAACTTCCTTTTTTAAATTATATAAATTATTTTGTTCTATAGTTATTAATTATTTTGTTATTTCCTTTTGAAAATAATAGAAAATAATTAAAAAATATGGTACTACTTAGTTATTCTATCGATCAATTTCGCCAAATTATATAAATCGCCAAATTATACAAATTGACATAATTTTTATTTTAAATAACTAAAGAACAATTAAAATTAGTATAACATTAAAAAATATACAAATGAAATGTCGAAATAAAAATCACTTGATGACGTAAACACATGTAACTTGCTTAAAGTCAAGTGAATGTAACATTTACGATCAACCATTATTGGTATTTAATATTACAGTTTAGCGATAGATTTTTGGTTGACGGGATAACTAAGTAATACCAAAAATGCATATGTAACTCGTATTCGAAAACGAGGTTTTCGCCAAATTTTCGTAAAAATCCCGCCAAACCTGCAGTGTGTATATGACACCTGGCCAAATATTAAATAATGCAACAAACCATGACATTTAATTTCAACTTCAAATCAGTGTTTTAATTTACCACTCGAAAAAAAAAAAAATGCTAACTGGCGAGTTGAAAAAAGCTATTGGCGAGATTTGCACCCGACTAGTGTAACAGTACTAAGAATTTTTTGCGACCATAGCAACTTTTATGTAGTTTTATTCGAAAATTTTTTTTTGATTTTTTTAATCAAAATGGAAAACTTTCGGCACAGATGTCATATACAGGGCTGTATTGGCTTGAAATTTTTCTGACGCCAATGTCATATATGCAACGGGTACTTAACTGGTGCCAAAGCATCGTTATTTTGTTTGATATGGTAAGCCGGATGTTGTTGTTTATGCTGTTGATGCATTCCCCAAATTGGCATTGGAAAAAAATCGCGGCAATATCGTATATGACTTCTGTGCCAAACTTTCATATGAAATTCGAAGGGATCAGACCGTATTTGTTTTTGGCAGTTGATGACCTGAACTATTATAATATAGTTGAAATGATGGCGAAAGAATAATATTTGGTGACTTATCACCTGTGCCTGATTAACATTAAAGTACCAAAATGGCACCTAGAGTATAAAAAGCGAAGTGGTCTGCCCGGAACTGTTGATGACAGTCACATGACTTAGGCTATTGTTATAGAGATTGTTTTAAAATACCAGGAGATAAAAACTCTGTACACTTAATTCTTTTTATTTTAGCTCCTTTCCAAATGTTTAACTGATCCTCTTTAGTCAAAAACGAAAACAACCATTGGATGTCTTAACAGCAACTGATTTGGCCTTAATTTTTTGAAATCAAAGGGAATTGAATGGAAACAAGTTTACAGGGAGATCTGCACAGCTTTTTTCAGTATAATTCAATGGAAACAAGTTTACAGGGAGATCTGCACAGCTTTTTTCAGTATAATTCAATCTTCTCTAATATTTTAAAAACCCATCAGATTAGTGTGTTTTTAGATTCTGCGGTGTCGGGTTGGGTTGATTTTTGATGGCCAATTATCTACACAAGGGATATAGGCCCGGGTGGAGTGCCCTCCGTGGGGCTCTTTCTAAGGGAACCTAATCCGTATTAACGCATGGAAGATCCACGGCTCGAAGTAAACCACGAAAACTCCGAACGATTAGGCCGACGGGCGCGATTGGGATCGAACCCAGCACCTCCCGTCTACCAGCTTCGAGAGCAGAACCTCTCGGCCACTGGTGGGGCCATTCTGCGGTGTCTGAATGGGGGTTGGCGAGCATAGCTTGCAAAGGGATACATACATATATGTATATATATAAAATCTAAAATATTATTAGATGCCATCTTTAAATAAGAGTTTCGCTCTTTTTTGTTACATGAATTTTTACAAACAATTTAGAAGTCCATGCAACAAGAATGAGTTAAACTCTTATTTAGAGATGACATCTAATAATGCTTATGCGTTATATGCTTAATAAGTAATTAATCTCATAAATAAAACAGCGGTAAAAGCCCTTCGCTTTTTACATCGACTTACTATACGTAATAACCAAGCATTGCTGCCTTACACTTAAGAATTTTCCGGGTATTTTCGAAATTTTAAATTTGTCTTCTGCTAAGAAAGTAAAATGTTCTTTTTTTTCTTTTCAAACGAAAATAGAGTTTTTGATTAAAAAACGTTACCAGAAAACGTTAGTTCAGTGTCAGTCAAAACGTTTTGAAAAAATGTTACCAGAAACATTTTTTTTATAAATAGCTGCCTCATCTGTTAAATTGAGGAGCATACAAAACAACTTCTTCCATGTATTGTTTGGAATTTAGTGACAATAGGAAGGGATTTTCTTAATATTTCGAGAATTTTATGGTGTTTAAGTTAGGAAACTTCATAAAATGATGCTTACAGAAGATCTTAAAACAGTGGCAACCATTAGTATGAGCTATCTTAGATTTTAAAAAAAAAAGGGGGGGGGAGGAAGGGAGGAAATATAGTTACTAAACTTGAACTACTTTAATTTTAATATTTAACTGTTCGTCCATTTGAAAGTGATTTCATCTGTCATTTTTATACCAGTATGACTTTCAATAAATTTGAACAGCTTTCTTATGACGTAATATGGAAATAAAATATTTTCCAAAACCTCGCTTAACACTTCGACTAACACTGAATGACTAACACTGAAGCGCTGAAAAATGTACAATGTTTTAAGTAATTTTTAAAAAAGTATAATCCTATTATAAATAAAAGGTAGGTAAATTTTAAATAAATTTTCAGTAATTATTTAAAACAATATATATATTTTCAGTTTTACATCATATTTTAGACATCAGTCATCGGTGAATAATGCGTTTTAAACGGAAAGTTCAGTGTCAGTCACCGGTGACAGATTAACGTGTTAAAAATGTTTGATAACAAACATTTCTTTTGTAGGACTCTGCTACTTATTTGATGTCAGCTAGTGCAACGCTACATCAACACATAAGTACAGCTATGCTGCATTTTTCATAATTACTATTATAACTATATCTCAATAACTAATACATGTAATTCAATCAAACTTCAGATTTAGTTACAGCTTGACACAAATTACTGATTAGGTTTGATTGTATATCGGCCAACATGTGACATTGATAAGCTATTTTTTTCACGATTTTCGCGATAGCTATAGCTCAAGAACTAATGCATGGAATTCAATCACACTTTAGTTTAAGCATAATCTAGATATAAGTTAGTCTTGAATAAGTTAAGGAGCCGCTTCGCTAAAATTCCGATCGCAAAATCCCACATTAACCTGGGAAAAGTTTGAAGCTCGATGACTCATTGCCTAATATAATTATTAAAATACTGTTTTCACCATCAAAAAGTAGACCTACTTAAATTTTAAGTATTTGAAAAAATTAAACTTTGAAATTATCACTCTATGAAATTTTATCATTTTCTTAAAGATACGTAAATATACGGAGACAATTTTTAAAAACGCATAGCCTTTGACATTTACTTTCTGATTGTAAAAACCGTATTTTAATAATTATATTAGGTAATGAGACGCCGCGCTTTTAAGTTTTGCCATAGGTTAACATAGGATTTTGCGACTGCAGAGTTTGAGTGGAACGTGTTAAGGCTGTTTCTTCTTAACTGCTCTGCTCAACAAGTGCAAAACGTTTTGACACATTTACAAATTCATTTTTTAACGGAAAGAAATAAAATTGGAAAGCCTGGCCATGGAAGTGATTTGGAATTGAACTGTTTTTTCCCTTTTTTTTTATCAGTCAATTACCTATTGAGTTACAAGCAATTTTGATCACGTGACAAATATGTTTCTCGCCCGCTCTTGAGTGCTCTTTCTTCCTTCGCGTGGAAATTCAGTTCAAAACGCCTACTTTGACACTACTTTATGAAAGATCTATTGCGTTTGCAAAAAAATGCAAAAAAACCAGCTTGATGCCATAGTTTCTGAACAACAACACCAGCTAGTTTCATGCATTTTTGAACAAAAATAAATTAAAAGTTATGTCAGAAATTTGTCCTTTTGGATTTGAGTACACCCTTAAGATGAATATCTCTCAACAGGTGGGTCTGCTGTGCTATATTTTTCAGCTTATTGTTATCAGTGTTGTGGAAATTAGTCCAAACCTCAATTAAAGATGATCAAAAGGCGGGTTAAAAATGAATAAATCATGCAATGGACTATATTTATTCATTTGATTTTAACTTTTAACGTTCCAAGTGATATAATGGATTTTGTTGTACTATTTAAATCAGTTAATTGATTTGGTTTACATAGAAGAAAGTTTTTTGATGGCTATAATATACTACTTTTATTAGAGTTACTAATTTCTTATCAAATCTAATCTTCACGACAGGATATAGAACAAATATAAATTACAACATTGTAACAACTTATATAAATTCAGTTTTATTAAAAATAAAAAAGAAAAGATAATTTATCTTTTTTTTTTTTAAATTAAGATTTAATGTTAAAAATCTTCAAACAAATTTTTTTCATGCTAGATATTCGTTACAGATACTCACTTTGGGAATAAACATGGGTGGTATATGTCATCCTCTAAGTAAGTGCCCACTACGTAATTTTCTTGAAGCTCTGTTCTTGGATCTTGTGGTGCTTCATCTTGTATAAGCATGAAAGTGTCGCCGACAAGAGAAGGTGGCACTAATGGTAAAATGGATAATTTTTTTATCCACTTTTATGACTGCTGCATTTCTTATGTATTCACCTCTTAGGCCTATTGATTGAACCTAAAACACAATATAAAAGTTTGTACTATTAAAGTGGCAAAATCTGAATAAAAATCAAAACAACACTTGATGTTGTTTAGCTTGAGTAGGTTTAAAGTGTTCTCTGTTTTCTCCATTCAATAAAAAGAGTGATAAACGGTAAAATTTTCAAATGCTGCTTTCATAAAAAAATTTACATGATAATTTGAACCAATAACTACTAAGTTTTTATTAGTCAATATTAAAAATGACCTTCAAAATTTTAAATAACTTCGGCAAAATGACATGTTTTTAAATAAATTCAGGTTACATTGAACTATAATCACGAATTAACTCTTTACATACATTTATCAATTTTTTAGATATACACTCTAAAATTGGGAGGAGTGAAAAATTCCCTCTTTGAAAGTGTGTCAGGCATGTCACTCTTTTTGGAGTGAATTTTATAAAAAATACACTTCTTAAAGAGAGGAATTTTCCACTTCCTAGAAAGGAGTGAGATATTTCACTCCATTGTCAAGAGTGAAATAGGTCACTCCGTTGTCGAGAGCAAAATATTGCACTCCGCTGAAGAGTGAAAGCCTGGCTTTATACTCTTTAAATAATTTCCGTTCAACTTTGAACCAATATATGGAGTAAAATAATGAAAAAGCAACAAAATATGTCACTTCTCAATTTTCAAAAACTCCATTTCATAATGTAACCTTGGAAAATACGTACTAAAACGCACTCCTTCTCTAGAGTGAATAGTCACTCCTCTGAAAGAGTGACTATTCACTTTAAGCAAGTGTGAATATCGTATGGATATGAGTATTAATGATCAGCCTATCAGAACAGTCTTGTCTACGACACTTTTTAAAGATAAGATAAAGGCGTCCATCATTTTTACGATTAAAATGTATGGATATTATTGTAAAGGTAAGACATTTAATTTTAACCTTTTATTCCTGGTAGAATTTGTATGTTACGATTATAAGTTAAATAGCTATGATACATGTCATTATTGGCATTAGAAGAAAACCCCAAAAAACAAACATGATATGTAAGCATTGAAATAGTTTTTTACATCTGATATGAAGTTTACAGATAAAACTGCTTTAGTATATAAATTTTTTAATGACAATAGTATCACTTATGTAATATAAGATTGAATATATTTTAAAGAGATAAATAGCTACTTTTTACATTAAAAATGTTTTTCAAACAATAAGAACAGTACAAATGCAATCATTTCTTTTCTTTTTATATTTCTTTCTTTTTTCTATTTCCGAGATTAATTTTTTCCTATAAAACATACGAAATCTATTTAGCTCATATTCCCAAAATACAATATATACGGGGATAAAAATTTTAAATTGAATATGTCTTATCATATAATTTTCATGATTAAGTTAAGGAATATGTTTAAAAGAAAAATATAAACATATTCCACAGAATATAAATATCTAGACAACATGTTCATATTTAACAAAACAATGACAGATCACTTAAAAATATTTTAGAACAATGGGGCTCTACAAAATAGCGCTAAAAAGATAAGATTTTATATTTAAAACAAAAATTAAAATGAAATCACACGTTGTTAATCATATAACATCCACCTATTATACAGTTATTAATAAAACTTTAAAAGTAACTAAAATGCAGTAAACAATAACGTTTGATTAGATTTAAATTTATTAGCAATGAATTCTGACTACTATATTTCAAATTTAAGTTTCACAGGGAAAAAAAGAACATAATTAATGTCATCAGAGGAATTATTAAAATACTAAATGGGTAGGTATCTGAAAAGAAAAAAATAACTAACTGATTAAGATTTCGGATAATTACTTGCCATTATGAGCATTTTAAAATTATCATATATTTATAGGGCATGCAATGAAAGCAAACACAAGGGATAAGATTGTAATAAAATATTTTAGTTTTTTTTCTATCAGTAATCTAATTTAATTCATATGACTTTAACTGAATTTTTCCTTAAAAGTTCAATTAGTGTTACAAAGTATGAATTAAATAAATATTGCTAATAAAGTATTTTATTCCAATCTTTACCACGCTTTTATCTCTTTTCATTGCATGCTGTAAAAGATGTGGTTCTTTTAAAATGCCAATAACAGCAAAATGAAAAAGAATTGAATTTATAAAATATGAACATTCACTCCTATGAAAGAGTGACTATTCACTCCTACCAGGAGTAAAAAAACGCACTCCTTTAGTAAGAGTGAATAGTCACTCCTCTGAAAGAGTGATTATCCACCCCTGTATAGAATGAATATTCACTTCCCAGAAGTGAATATTCACACTTTCAGAGAGTCAAAAATTTCACTTTTGCTCAGAGTCAATAGTCACTTTAAAGAGGTTGGGCATATTTTGACTCTGCGATAGAGTGAATGTCACTTCTTTTTATTTAGAGTGTAAGCAATATTTAAATAGAAAAAAGTTCCTATCAACTTTCCCATTCATATCTCCTTAATATAATATACTCTTTTTTATTGAGAGTGCACAGATTCTAAACATTACACAGTATTGGACAATAGTGATGCATTTTTACAACCAGTCTGTTATAATATGAATTTTTAAAATTAAATTTCGGATTATTAAAACCACGAAAAAGTGATAACACTTCATGTAATAACTGCCTTTGTTAACAAATACTTCGGTTGATGATGAGTAGGAAACTCGTTGAAATGTCCTAAATAATCTGCCACTAGCATACCACTGACAATACTATCCATGTCAGTTTTATAGTCCATAATGGCATTCTAGAGGTCTGCACGGGCCGACATTCCCAGGCCCGGGCCCGGCTCGACTCAGAGAAAAAAGATTCGGCCCAGCCCAGCCCATACAAAAAATATATTGGCCCAGCCTGTAGAAAAAAAATTATTGGCCTGGCCTTGCCCGGTTAAAAAGTTAAAAGTTCGGCTCCGGCCCGGCCCGAAAAAAAGTTAAAATCTCGGCCCGGCCCGGCTCGAGTGAATTTCTACAAAACATTGATTTTTATGTCAGTTTGGTTAAAAGTTTTTCTCGTACGAGGAGATCAAGCCAAAAATATTTATCTTAACTTTTCTTTTCATGTTTACAATCTTCATTTTTTTAGAAGTGCCGCAGGGTGCGATATTTATATTTTTTAATGAATCTCTATTTCTTGTATGTAAATCTTTCAATTATTATTAATATTGTTAATCCATATTCCATGTATTGAAGTATTAAATATCTGAAAAATGCTATACAGTAAAATCTAAGACTGAATTGCATAGAAAATAAAATAAAAATGCGTTATAGACATGTTCCCTTCTTAGCAAGTGTAAATGTATTATATATTATTTTCTTACATAGTATATTAATTTTGTTTGTTATTAATTTTTATAATTTTCTTACGTAGTATTAAGTAGTATATTAATTTTGCATGGATCAACACGTTTTTCAGTTTAAAACAAGATTCCGTCATAGACAGGTTCTTTTTCACACGTTTTACTATATTTTAATTTAACTATATTTTAATAAGTGTAATACTACTACTCTTTAAAAAGAATGAATTTGAATGTTTAATTGTAGAATAATGGCGATTTAAAAATGTATGCATTTTTTGACAAAAAATTTGTGCCAAGCCTAATTTTACTGACCTTTGAATGGACCAGGCCATTCCGAGACAATGATTTTCATACGGGATGGGTGAAAACTAGAAATGAAAATTTTGAGCCATGAAGATTAGGAAATGAAACCAGTAAACGGGTGTGTGCAGAAAAAATAAGTTAGGCCCGGCTCGAACCTTCAGGAAAAAAGTAAGTCCCGATCCTGGCCCGTAAAGAATAGTGACTAGGCCGGAACCCGGCCTGTAAAGAATAGTGACTACACTGTTAAAAATTTTGCAGCATTCTGGCAGGTCATTCGACCGTTTTTTGAAAAAGGGTTTCATAACCATAATTTAACTGTATTCTGACCATAAAATGACCAATAATATGGTCAGAATAGTGTTAAATTCACGGTTGTGTAACCGTTTTCGGAAAAACGGTCAAATGACCTGCCAGAATGCTGCAAATTTTTAACAGTGTAAGCCCGGCCCGGCCCGAGTGCTGTGAATGAAAATAGGCCCGAGCCCGGCCCACGCCGGCCCATGCAGATCTCTATGGCATTCAACTCATCTTCTTGCACAGACATCGTGAAAAATCAATAATCACACATGTCGATAAAAAACTACACTATTCATAACGAGCTGCTATAAAATTTACCAACCAGCTGAACATGTCTTAACATCAAGAGATCAAACACAGAGCAGCTTAATCATACGACCTCTGCCATCAAAAATGTGAATATGCTGGAATATGAATACTAAACTTTTAGCTAATTAAGGATTATAAATTTGTTGGTTCTAAAAATATAAGATTTGGGAAGAAAATAATCAGTTTGAAAATAAATAAATAAATAAATAAATAAAAATAATCCACACGGTTAACAATTCGTAACCTTATTTAAACGTAAATGTATACTTATTTTTCCAATTGTGTTCCTAGAATTTTAATGCTTTAAAGCAGCATTTTAGCTGTTGTTTCAGTACAATTTTGGTTTAGAAATAATATGATTTAAAGGTAAAATAGTTAATATGGAAAAATAATCCCCCAGGATTCGGATGTGGAAAAAAAAGTGAGATGAAAAATGCTATTTTTTTTACAACGAAATAACAATATTTTAGAATGAAGATTTAAACATTCATGTATTCTGAAGTTTGGATTATTTATTAAGGCTGTTCTCAACTGCTCTGCTCAACAAGCGCAAAATGTTTTGACACACTTACAAATTCATTTTTTAACGAAAAGATATAAAATTGGAAAGCCTGGTCATGGAAGCGATTTGGAACCGAACTGTATTTTCCATTTTTTTATCAGTCAATTACCTATTGAGTTACAAGCAATTTTGATCACGTGACAAACACATTTCTCGCCCGCTCTTGAGGGCTCTTTCTTCCTTCACGCGGAAATTCGATTCAAAACGCTCACTTTGACACTATTTTATGAAAGATCTATTGTTTTTGCGAAAAAATGGAAAAAACAGCTGGATGTCCTAGTTTCGGAACAACAACACCTGCTAGTTTCATGCATATCCGAACAAAAATAAATTAAAATATATGTCATATAGTTGCCCTTTTAGATTTGAGAACAGCCTTAATGGAAGATTTCCATAACGTCTATGTTCTAATCATGCAAATTTGAGATTAATTTTCAAAAATACTCCGGAGCGTGCATAGCATGACCATTGTATGTTGCCAAAGACAACAGGAATTCAAACCATAAGTTTGTCTGAAAGATTTTCTTTTAAAATATATAATCCTATAAATTCAAGTTTTGTTTTCTAAAGCAGGTTGGGGAGTACGTAGCACACTCGGTGTATGCTGCCGAAGGCAGCTGGATCCCAATGCAAGATTCGTTTGGGGATATTTTTGCTTACAAGAATAAATTCATGTGAAATCGGGTTAGATATATAAATTCATACAAACTTGAGGGGTTTTGTAAGGTTATTACCGGCTCCGGCAACCCCGGACGGGTGTGCTAATTTACAATAAAACATACTAAATATATTAGAAAGTCTTTAAATGTAGAATAAGACTTTTAAATACTTACTTTTCTCATTACACTTTGAGAATAATGGAAATAACACCCTTTTATAACTGCTGCTGGGAAAATAGTACGAACAGCGTTGATGGCACTGGTTGCGAAGTCGCATATTGCTGCTTTTACATCAAAATTGAGGCCTTGATTGACCGCAGCCTGGCCTATTTGCCGCCACATACTTTCGTAGTGAAATTGCCTTGAGCTTTGAAGTAAAACAAACATGAGGGGGAAAACTTGGCCCTTGTACATGGCATGTATTGTATACAGCTGGTGGAACAGGGCAGGAACAATTTTAAATGTTCCATCCATAAAAATTCTATCAGCCTCACAAAGAATGCATAAGTTTTCAGATGTACCCAATATCTGTAAAGAAAGTTAGGAAAATAGTATATGTCTTGATTAAAACAAGAGCAGAACAAAAATTGTCATTAATTTAATGTTAGGGATATTGATTTACCCATGAGTATATAATATATATATTTTATATGCATATTTCGCAAATTGAGAAAGCCGGATCTTTCCAAATAACCGGGCTAATTTTAAAATCACGTCATTTTTTTCATTTGATATTTTTCAGGCTTATTGCGAAAAACTCATGCAGCTTTAGGCCAATTGTAAAATGACCAGCTGTTTATCCATGCTTATTGCAATAGGTCCAACAGTAGTGAATGTTTCAGTATGAAATTTTTTTTAAAGAATAGGAGCGGAAACTTGTGCTTATAAAAATATATTTAAAAATGTTTTATTGACAAACTTGATTTGTCTAAGGTAAGTGAATACTTCATTTTTATTTTAAGGGTACGTTTTTACCAATAATTTTTTAATAAAGAGACATAGAAAAATTCATTTCATAAAACTTTAGGTTTTACTTGCGTAGTACCATTTTAAGCGATTCTCAAAATCGCTGCTCAACAACATAAAACTTTCTGCCACATTTTTATAGGTGAATCATAAAATTGACAGGTCTGAGTACTGAAGCTATTTGCAATCGAAATGAGTTTTCCATTTTTGATAAATAAATTACTTCTTGAGTTATAAGCAATTGTGGACTCGGCGACGGTCGTTTTTCCCTTTGTCTTGCGATCTCGCATTCTAAACGAATACCTTTTGATGGTATTTTCCTTTTGCGTTTACCAAAAATGGAAACTTTCGGTTACGTAGTTTCTAAATAACAACACTTGCCAATTTTATGTGTTTTGAACACAGATGAATTTAAAAATGTGTCAGAAAATAGCCCCCTTGGATTTGAGATTTTGAGAACACGTATAAGAGGATTCAATTATTCATCTGCACTCGCTGAACGGCAAAGTATACGTTTAAAATAAAAATAAATTATTCACTAACCAGTTCACTGGCGTTCACAGCGAGCTTTTTTAAATTTTTTGTGCTTCATACTTAAAATTTAAAATAATAATTAATTCCATGTATACATAGGAACACAAGTCATATCTGCCTATAGGACAGGTATATGATATAGTATTTGTTATGACTATTTTCATTAATCAAGCCATTTTCTCATATGATATGCTTGGAAGATATTAAAAGTGCATCATCTATAGATTTATTAAAACAGAAATTTTCTTATATATTATTATAATTCTTACAATTAATTTTCATTGAGAAAACAATTTTCCCTGTGTACTGGAGGGAAAAAAAAATTCTGCCTAATCTGTGGATTTTATTGTTACTATACTTTTCTTATGTTTTTTTCAATTAGCAATTAATATATGTACTTTGAATCAATTGCATACAAATTCAATTCATTGTATTTTCTTAAAAAGGTAAATGTTATAACAAAAAATTACTCATGAAAAATCAACTGCTTTTCGAATCTTACCTGTGTTAGGAAAGAAATTTTAGATAAAGAAATGAGTACTTAAAATAATCCTATCATCTCCAGTTCCACTATCAGATATCAAAAAGTTTCGACCATCCACAGTTTTTGACCACTGTCCACCTATTCTTACTTCTGTCACACTCTGTAGAAGAGGTGGTAGAACAGATTGTCTTATTTTGTACAGATTTCGTCGATTTTTTTTAAACTGGGGAATAAGTTTATTCACTTCGGCTGGAAAGATTTCTTTCGACGTTTCTCCTCTGAAATTTTCAAAATTATGAAGTGACATTTTTAGTTATTAAAGCGCATTTAGTAAACAAAAATAACTTTTTTAAGTAACAAAATAATAAAATATACTTTTGATCTACAATGACTATACATTAAATCTAAGGAAACCGACTTATATATATCAATAGCAGAATAATAGTATTTGCTGTAATTCGTAAACACTTTCTGTTACGTAAAACAGTAATTATAGAATGCAATGACATAAAAATGTAGCTAATAACCAGTTTCATTTATATTATAAAACATAACGAAATATTCTTAAATTGAAAAATAAATTAAAATTACTTGAATGTAACAACTTGAATATGTTTTAAATGACTCTGATTTTTTTTCTGAAATATTTAATAAGAATTATTTAAATTAATTAATACTATTTATTAATATGTTGGTAATTCGTCTGAATAACTCTGATTCTATAAAAATCATTCACTTGTATTAACATTAGAACATACAAAAACAGTAAATGTTAATGTTATAATATTGATGATTTAAGTTCCTATACAAAAAGTAAACAATACCGAAAAAACATGCATGGGTCTTTGATTATGAAACAATTTTTAACACTATCAGCATATTCTTAAAAAATAATTATTATTTCATACAATAAAATGAGATATCATAAACACGTTTAAATTTTATTGGAAAATGTAAAAAATAAAGATATACAGAGACAGAAAGAAATTAACTTCTCATTTCTATTTTATTAAAAATTCGATATTAAGCTTCAATTCAATTTTAAGCTCATAAAATTTTAAAGAAATGACATAACGTGCAGTTTGGAATTTTGAAACATCGTGTTTACCAGAACAATCTTTTAAAACCCTTTCAAGGGCGTTGGTCACACAACGTGACCACTTAATTTTAATTCGAAAACTGACAAATGGCACCAAGAATATTTTAATAAAATTTTACCATTATAATGAAAGTGTAAAAAAGCAGATTTTTATTTTCTAAGAAATTCTTTTGAAAGTTCTATTGTGAGCATAGTTAATTCATAATTTTACGAACATAATATTTTTGCCCGTGAAAAGGTTAAGGTACTCCAAAATACACAAAGAAAAAAAAAACACCACTTTTTATACTCCTTGAAACTTTATATGATTCCATTCGTTTCAGTATCAATCATTTTAAAACAAACACACACACACACACACAACAACAACAAAAAAAAACCTCTAAACGGTATTTTACAAAAGTCTACAATTATTCAAATATTTTTCTCATTGAATATTAGTTGTTTTCTTAAAAGAATATTCTTGCTTAACGAATGTATACATGTAAATGAGATTATACACATTTAAATATTTCTCAGAAATGCATTTAATTAATTTTCTCATAAATTTCCATAAAAAGTCTGCCCAGTGACCTGGGTTTGCAAAGCTGGATCCAGTTCGGAAAAATCCAGTAGGTTTTTTCAGTCTGGACCCACTAGAAAAAACCCACTGAAAAACCCATAATGTGGATGTTTTCGATTTTCAGCAATATTTAAAATTTTAAACAACATATACATTTAATGAATTTAAATCATTTCCGTTAATACATATATATATATATATATATATAACCATAATATAATTACAAATCATCATCTAGTTCCAATTACGATAATTCAATAAATTAATAAATTTAGCATCTAATAATAACTGTAACATTATACAAAATACAGATGGAACCCTATACAAGTCATACAAATTAAGCAAAATCCACTAATTGACTAGCACATTGCATACGATTAATCCATATTAACATATGAAAAACAACCAAATTTTGAAAAAAATAATCTAATAAAGACATATGAAACAAAAACCCAGCAAAATAATGTTGAATCACTAAAAGACGTATTGTAAACAAATAGTAGATCAAATGGAAGGATGTAGCCAGAAGCTTATATAGCATTTCACTTTATCAAGGGTACATGAAATACCAATATAAGCAAAAGCATAATCGATTTCTGTAATAGAATCCAGCATTAAGCTAAAAATTAGATTCCATATGTACCCGATCGACCACACACCAAATAAAAAAGAAAAGTGCCCAGCTAAACTGATGGCATTGAGCTCACAGGCTATTCGCACTAATTGTATATTATACTCTTATTTTAAAGAATAATGCCCCTCAAAAAATAAGTGAAGGGGATTAGCCCCCTTTTCCCCCTTTATCCTTAACCAATGAATCCCGAAAACTAATCAGGGAAGCTCCTTAACATAATAAACCGGTATATCAAATTTGGAGCAAATCGAATAATACTGCATGAAAAAACGATTTATCTAAATTAAGGGGTGGTGGACTAGCCCCCTTTTTCTCCCTTTATCCTTAACCAATGAACCCTCAAAACTAATCAAGGAAGCTCCTTAACATAATAAACCGGTATACCAAATTTGGAGCAAATCGAATAATTCTGCATGAAAAATCCATTTAACTAAATTAAGGGGGGTGGACTAACCCCCCTTTTCCCCATTTATCCTTAACCAATGAACCCCCAAAACTAATCAGGGAAGTTCCTTAACATAATAAACCGGTATATCAACTTTGAGCCAAATCGAATAATTCTGCATGAAAAACCCATTTATCTTAATTAAGGGGGGGGGACTAACCCCCCTTTATCCTTAACCAATGAACCCTCAAAACTAATCAGGGAAGTTCCTTAACATAATAAGCCGGTATACCAAATTCGGAGCAAATCGAATAATTCTGCATGAAAAACCCATTTATCTGAATTAAGGGGGGGTGGGGGGTGTGGACTAACCCCCCTTTATCCTTAACCAATGAACCCTCAAAACTAATCAGGGAAGTTCCTTAACATAATAAGCCGGTATACCAAATTCAGAGCAAATCGAATAATTCTGCAGGAAAAACCCATTTATCTGAATTAAGGGGTGGTGGTGGACTAACCCCCCTTTTCCCCCTTTATCCTTGACCAATGAACCCTCAAAACTAATCAGGGAAGTTCCTTAACATAATAAGCCGGTATACCAAATTCGGAGCAAATCGAATAATTCTGCATGAAAAACCCATTTATCTGAATTAAGGGGGGGGTGGACTAACCCCCCTTTTCCCCCTTTATCCTTAACCAATGAACCCTCAAAACTAATCAGGGAAGTTCCTCAACATAATAAGCCGGTATACCAAATTCGGAGCAAATCGAATAATTCTGCATGAAAAACCCATTTATCTGAATTAAGGGGGGGTGGACTAACCCCCCTTTATCCTTAACCAACGAACCTTCAAAACTAATCAGGGAAGTTCCTTAACATAATAAGCTGGTATACCAAATTCAGAGCAAATCGAATAATTCTGCATGAAAAACCCATTTATCTGAATTAAGGGGGGAGTGGACTAACCCCCCTTTATCCTTAACCAATGAACACTCAAAACTAATCAGGGAAGTTCCTTAACATAATAAGCTGGTATACCAAATTCGGAGCAAATCGAATAAGTCTGCATGAAAAACCCATTTATCTGAATTAAGGGGGGGGGGGGTGGACTAACCCCCCTTTTCCCCCTTTATCCTTAACCAATGAACCCTCAAAACTAATCACGGAAGTTCCTTAACATAATAAGTCGGTATACTAAATTCGGAGCAAATCGAATAATTCTGCATGAAAAACCCATTTATCTGAATTAAGGGGGGGGGTGTGGACTAACCCCCCTTTATCCTTAACCAATGAACCCCCAAAACTAATCAGGGAAGCATCTTATCAGAATGAAACTAGAAAAAAAATTTGAAGCAAATAGGATGTTTCTATCAAGAGTTATCGTGTTACGTACATACATGCATACATACGTACATACAGAACCGGCAGGTACATAAGCTCTCAGGCTTTGATAGCCTGTGAGCTAAAAAGCATATATTTTCAATGACAGATAAATTGAATTAAAAATATACATATATTAATCAATACAAAATCCGTAATAATGAACAATATTAATATAGAAACATTTAAATTTAAAAAATAAAAGAAATATATAATTAATTAATATGTAAGACCCGGACAGAACAATGTCATGCACAATAGAAATAAAAATTAAACATGTGAGTTATAAAAAAGTTATACTTCTACTCTCTGCACAACAAACTCCAATATAAGTTTGTTTTTTAATGATAAATTAAGAATTAAAATCAAGGTAGCAAATCTGCTACTACGAACGTTAGTGCCCGTGAGCCCACCACGGTAGCATTTTTGCTATCATATTATTTTCAAAGGAAATTTGTACTTCTTAGTGTTAGCTTTGTACTTAAGATACTTGTTTTACTTTTAATCACAAACTCATGTTATTAAATAAATCCGAAATAAATTACTTGAAATTTAATTTTCATATACAATAAAATGAAATATTTTTTATTTTTACAAATTTGGACAAAATATTAAAATTTCTTTTTAATATATAAATAGAGAAAATTATGAATTAAATCCAGAAATAATATTTTGAACTTTATATCTCTAAGTGCAAATATAAGCAAACGTTTTTTATTGAGCCGTACCACTCAAGTATATTATATTTAGTATATTTGTACTACGTTGTATAGATTGCACAAGCTGATCCCGTGCAGATCAACTGAGCTGTAATTTACTATATTTTGAATTAATTGCCGTGTTTATTGAGCTTTAAATTTTATTGTGTGTTTTGAATTTTTGGCAACAATAAATAGTAAATCTTATAGAAAATAGTTGTTATCTTGTTTTGCTTTTTTTTTTTACTAGGGAGCTCGGCCCCCTATGAGCTACGTTCGCCAACCCCTATTCAGATACCACATTTTCTAAAAGCACGCTAATTTGATTGGCTTTAAAAAGATTTTGAAAGATTGAATTATAATATAAAAAACAGTGGCAATCTCCCTATAAACGGGTTTCTATTGATTTCTCTTTGATTGGAGAATTTTAAGAAAAAATCAGGTGCTGTTAAAAGATACAATGGCTGTTTTCGTCTTAGATTAAATAAAATCATTAAACATTTCAAAATAAGCTAATATAAAATGAATTAAGTAAACAGACAGAGTCTTTGTTACCTGGTATTTTTTAACAAAGCGAAAAGAAAGTTCTTTCTGACGTACTTTTCACCAAACTTTTCTTTCTCTTTTTAATATTCACGTGAAAATACTTTTGTTAGAAATGAAATATTTGTGCTGTCCCAGCAAAAATAGTGGAAAAGATTAGCTCGAAATATCAAATAAATGTCTTGCGCAATTTTTTAATTTAAACTGTTTTGAGTTTAATTTTTATTATTACAGTATTATTTTTTGTTCATTTTACATAATAAGTGTAATGTGACGTAATTTCTCCTATTTAAAACTTCTAACGCATGTTAATGAATTTATTATTTTACAATATCCTTTCTCTGCTAAAATTCACGTGTAAATATAGTTTTTATGAAGTAATTTTCAATAAGTTCCTGCTTTTTATACGCAATTATTTAATTCTAATTTGAAAAAATCTTTTCTGTTTATAATAGTCACGTGTAAATAAATTTTTTATTTTAAGCAAACATTATTGTTTGCGTTGTTTATACAGTTGGCAACAGGTTAAATTAGTGCAATTTTCTAAAATAAGTAAAAAATATCTCTCGAAATGCTGAAAAATTGAATTTAAAATAGAAATAAAACCTCAAAAAATGAGTCAAGTTAAAAAAATAAATGAATTCTGCACACCGGGAAATTATAACGTATAAAATGATCTAAAAATTAATGAATTCCGATGTATAGTTTTTGCTCCTATAAAACTTTTTTAATGGAACGATTTTGTCGAAATTTAACATTAAATATCTCTTAAAATAATTCTTCGATTTGAAAACTGTCTGCATCAGCGTGTTTATTAAACATTTCTCTATAATACCACCAATTTTCATATTTTTGTATGCAATATTTTTCTTAATATTAACGGAGAAAGACCTCCGGTCACAAAAAATTCAAAACCGGCGGCAGTGACAGCGTAAGTTACTTTTTTTTTAGAATAGAAATATTAATTAAAAATGAAGTATACTTTTTTTTAGAATCCGTATTGCTTTATTTGTCCCCGCAATATTTTAACATGCCTGTATGTAGAATCTCATGGTTCTAACTTCTTAATTGTGTATCTTTTAGAAGAATAGACAGAGTTACAAACTTTTATTTTTGTATTGGTTAGATAAACAAACCACTTGTTGCCATCGGCAAACAAGTAACAGTTATTTTTGTCGCTTACATCATACTAGAATAGTTATATATATATATATGTAATTATACTCGGACAAAATCAATAAGAAAATGAGGTTTCATTATTATTATTATTATTGTGCAAAATTGAATGAATGGTATAAAAAATAAAATTATATGAAAAAAAAATTGGACATACAGTAAATTTCCGATTACCCGACACTCTATCAACCGCAACCCTTTTTTCTTTTTTTTTAAAATCAGAAACGAACAACGAAAATCCAAATGCACAAAACCCCGAGTAAGACGCCGCTGTTTTTAGTAAAATGCTTGTCTCGCGTCAGGAACAACAGCTAGAAAATATTTCTGCGAAATTATTGAAAATGTTTTTAATCCAGTGAAACATGAAGTGGGTGAATATGATAAATATTAAAATTATCAACCAGGATTCAGTCATATAGACTATGCTCTCTAAATGCATTAAATGGTTTACAATGCAAGAGGAAGTAGATGCAACCTAAGTTCTTTTATTACGTAGAATTCATAATCCTGCTGCAGCAAAATCCCAAACAAAACGCTAACAAAAATGTATAATGAATTACTTTAGACAAAAACAGGTATTACATAAAATTCAGGCATTCAGTAAAATTCTAAATTTGCCAGGTAAACAGATTTCTTATCAGTTATGCTTTTTATAAACAAAAGTACACAATAAATAAAAAAAATATTTTAATTCATCTTTTTTATATATATAAATTAACATATTGAAATGTAATTTTAGTAACAGTCTTGTAACTGTGTTTCGATTATCCGTCTATTTCGATTTTCCGACTAAAAAATATTTTTTTCCTTAAGCAATTTCTTGCAGTGAGAATTAGACGGTTAATGCCAGAGAGATAATTCAGTATCGAACATGCTATAATACACTTGAATGTTATATTCACACTATTTGGTGATTTTTATGCATTTGAAAATTCAGAGAAACACACAAACATTATAATCAATCTTCAGTTATATTTCAGATACATGAAAGAATTTCCGTTACGTATAGGCTATAATTAATGACATGAAAATGAAACAGATGTTCCACTCAGATCATACTTTTAATTAAAATTTCTTTTTCCAATACTGTGGTACAAACATTACAAAGCTTTGCGATGCCAAATACTAAATAATGATAAATTATTGTCATGATAACTTACAAATAAAACAACCTTTTAAAGAGAATAGGAAATTTCCGTTTTCTTAAACTTGACTTAAAGTAAATGAAAATGCTGTCAATGTAAACGTATTCAAAATCTTTATTCAAGCGATCATTGACATTAGAAAATAATGCATTATATCTATTTAAACAGTACACGTATATCTAAATAGGTTGTTTGATAAACTAAACAGAAATATTTCTAAAATGTACGATAAAAATTAGTTTAAGTGAAATCATATTAGCAGATACCACAAATAAGTTGGTGAGCTACTAATATGGTAGTCTAACCAACAACGGAGTGACTGATGTAATTTGTTAACATCAATAACATATTTGGAATTTCGTTGTAGCATTTTTCTAAAATATGGGCAGACTGCTGGAAGTAATAAAATTTTTTCATCTATGTTGGAAAGTGAAAAAATGTACAATACTAATCCATGAGGATCATAAGAGTAATTTTGGTTTGTAAAAAATTTCCACTTTGATATGATATTAGAAATTCTTTATTAAAATTGAAATTGCTATTCTTATTTTAAATGTCATCTTTAAAAAAAAAAAAAAAATGTAATACTTTACAAAGCCTTAAAAAATTGGTTTTATATGCTTCTCTATTTTAAAATATCAAAATAAATCCCACGCAAAGATAAAATAACCACATGATTTATTATTAAACTAGACTAATTTATGCTAAAAGTACAGTTAAAAGTCATATAAATAATATAAATTCTGATCTACATGTTTCATCGCACAAATGGTGACTTTATCAAGATTGACAAAAATTATTTCCACTTTTTTTTTTTTTTTTTTTTTTTTTTTGATGAAACATATAAACAAAATTCACGAGATCACATAAATAATGAAAACAAGTGCCCTAATCAAAATGGACAACTGTGAATATGAAATATTTTATCCTATTTTTTATTATTTTGCAAAGCATCTCTTTACAAATCCTAGGTAACTCCAAGCAAGCTAAATCGTGGCATATATTCTCGCTACGTAATTTTTATTGATTCTTGGATAATAAAAGTAAATAAAATCTGATAAACTATTCTACTATTTAAAAATCAATTTTGGCGAAAGCACAGTTCTCTTGTTGCACTTGATATCTGCCATAATATTTATTATTTTCAAACAAAATTAAAAAACATAACATGCCAAAATTCTTTAAAAAGGTTTATCTAGCGTTTAAAATAGAAATCTAGTGTTTCAAATAGTGTCTGGAAATTAACTGATTCAGTAATCTAGTAAGTATTTAAAATAAATAAATAAATAATAATAATAATTCCTGAAAGCAGAATAAGTGCAGTTGTACAGTTTTGTCACAACAGTTTTTTGAATAGAAATTTTCCTCTTTTCTTTAATTGCAGAAAATAATAAAAATTACCCGATTAATCGCAGAAATATTTATTATTTGAAGAAAAAGATTAGGAAATTATTTGTAATCTGAAATAGAGTTTGGATGGATATTTTAAGGAATGGCTGCATCTTGTGAAAATATGTATTTCTATTATAAAAGCATATTACAAATAAGAACCTTTGTAATATACTGTCGAACCGATTAACTCACAAGTCTTATCAAAATCCAGTAATTTTAAAATTCTTTAATTTTTTAAGTTTCTAATAAAATACCAATCGAAATATAATAAAAACAACAATTATTTTATATTTTAAAAATCATCTCTATAATTTTAAGAATATGGATACATGACATTTCCTTATTATTTTTTATTAATAAATTTCGTTTAACAGATAATTAGTTTAAAGCACAAAAAGAGGAGCAAACAAATTTGAATACTGAAATGTGTACGTTCATGACAGTGTGTATACAATACACGAGGAATACCATCATATATAAATATGCAGAAAAATATTATTTACTTAATATAAGAGAAAATTTAGCAAAGCTTCCTTACCTGTAAATTGTAGTTATTGGCGTCATTACATCTTCCAGCGTCCTTTTCTTTATTTGTTGAAGGCACTGAAGTGCCTTTATTTCATGATGATTATCGTTATGAGCATGAGTGTCCTTTTCGGCAATAACTAAATTAGAATTTTTAATGGTTAACTAAATTAGAATTTTTAATGGTTAACTAAATTAGAATTTTTAATGGTTAATTTTGCATTACACGTGTTTAACTTGCAAGCCCACCAGCTGTAATTTTGTTTACATGACTTTAATTTAAATAAATAATTTTGGTGGGCTACAACTTTCCCACCAGTTGCTGTCTCTAAAAATATCATTTACGTTTAGTAAGAAAGAAAATATATATATATAAATTAAGTAGTATAAGTATGATGCGATTAATAAGTTACCTAAGCACTTGAGGTGTCTCAATGAACTGAAATTATTCAGTTAGCTATGAGTATATATACAGTACAGAACCATTTATCTGGAATGCTTGGGGTCAGCTGTATTCCGGAAAACTGGTTTTTCCGGTTAACTGATTGTGCATTAAAGCAGCATACATTTGATAAGTTTTATGGAATATGTGTGGTTGTGGCATTATTTCTGATTTTAAATTATTAGATTGCTTGGATTAAAATTAATCAGAGTTTAAAAGAAGGTAATTTATGGGAATTCCTTAGGAACAAAAATTCTTCTGTTTCCTCTGCTTGAAAATTAAAACATCTAAAATACAACTAAACATGTTTTCTTTTCAAATAGTACTAGATGTTGTCATCAAATTATACAATTGTTTCAAGCAAAGCCTATGTCAAACTGGCAGTGTGTGACACTTTTTTCTGAAAAGATTCTGAAATCAGTCTATCAGAAATATCATTCCGGATAACTGGTTTCCGGATAAACGGTTCCATACTGTATACTTTTTGGCGGTACTTTCAAAACTATACAATTGAAAAGAGGCATTTTCTTCTTTTGAAGAAAATGTGTTTCGGTATTCTACCTTCTCTTTTGAAGTAAATACGCACATTAGAAACACATGCTACAGGAACGACTATGCGAAACTGACAATAGCTAAACGTCTTTAATCCCATCTATTTTAAAGCTTATTCATTCATTTAGAAGACTATTATTGTAGAATTATTAGTCAGTATTCACACCATAATGTTTTAAATTATTTGTTCTTTAGCGATAACAGATACCAGTACCAGTGTGTCGGCACCCATTCCCACTAAGTTAATTGCTATTTATTGTTAGTATTACTATTCAGTATTTTAGTGCGTGGTCTGCACATCTTGACGAAGATAAAGTTACTTTGCACTTGCATTTCATTTAACAAAAATCTGTCCTGACTAGCAGCATGACTCTTTAGAAGAGTCAGTTTTGGTTGCTTTTCATCCGTTAAGTAAAAAAAGAATAAGCACAATGATCCCCTTTTCGTAAATGCTGATAAACTATTCTTTTATGGCTGGTCCGCATAGTTATTATTTGTATAAGGTGACAATGAAGCGGCGCCACCATGGTGCAAAAAATATGCACCAATTGTTCAAAAAGTCAGGAATAGTTATTCATAGCCATGAATTTTTATCTTTTTGTTCATGAATGTACAGAAAAATGTACTTATTAAGGAAAGGCGAGGAAAAGTGTGTTGAGGGAATGGTTGAATCAGTGATTCTCCAAAAAAACTTGAATTGTCAGAAATCTGAATTTATTATAGTAAATTTTCATGCATTTAAATGGTCTAATTGTACAAAAAGTTTATATATCTATATATATATATACTGTTGAGTTTGCATTTTTTGATAAATAAATAAATGTATTTTTTAATATATTAAGATTTTAACAAAGAGATTAGATTTAAAGAGATTAACAACAAAGAGATTAGAAAAATATTTTAATATTTAAAAAATATATTGGAATATTGGAAAAATGTTTGCATACACAAAATCCTGAAATATGTCAATATGTGAACTCGTTTTTAATGCTATCCAACATAGCTGAAAAGTGTTTATGGCTTCAGTTTCTGTGTCTGGCTTCTCGTACTCTTGTAAATACATTCGATTTTCCAGAAATCTTTATATACTGGTGTTTTATAAAATGTTCGGTATTGAAAATGAAGTATGTATACCTCGTTTATAGAAATATGCACCCCCCCCCCCCCCCCCAAAAAAAAAAAACACATTGTGATCTATGAAGAAAATTTGTTTCTGATGCATTTTTGTAATGTTACATGGCTTCAAATATAATGAAATTAATATACATCACTAAGATGGACTAAAACATTCTTTCTCAAAAGTAGAATAAATTCGTGTGCAGGGATGCAGAAAAATAGTCCGTTTGTGATGCATGTTAGGCGGTTTACAAGACTTCCTGGTCAATAAATATGAAATTTTCTGACACATTTTAAAACGTAAAGGCACAAAATTGGCAGGCCTGGCTATTGAAGCGATTTTGGAATTGAACTGCATTTTCCATTTTTTGATAAATAAATTATTTGTTGAATTAATAGCGATTTTTGTCTCGTGAAGACAGGTTTTTATCATTTCTCGCATTGTCATGTTCGAAATTTGGTTCAAAATGCCAACTTTGACAGTACTTTCTGAAAAATCGTTTGCCTCTACAGAAAAATGAAAAACGCCATTCGACTACACTGTTTCTGACAAACACCTTTCATGTGTTTTCGAACAAAAATGAATTTAAAAAATAAGTAGTCCGTTTGAACTTGAGAACTGTCTAAATGATGTTATGATACTTAAAATATAATGAACTTGAAAAAGATCGCTGAGATGCATTTCAATGTTTTCTATATATTGAGGTGTGCTTAGCATTTATTCTCATTTATCCTCAGAAAAGAATTCGGTTTCAAGACGAACTACAGTCGATTTCATTGTATGTATGAAAAAAATCAGATTTCATAATAGTTCTTTCAGTGTTGCAAAGTGTTTCATAATCTATGCCTGATGCATAATTTTTCGTTCTTGCTATAATTTACTTTTAGCAAATATTTAGGATATATTATATTTATTACACACATACACGAGAGAAAAAAAAAAAAATCTTGTTCTTTAGCAAAAGTAGTTTTTAAAAAATAATTCGAAGACAATTTGCAAACCAAGTAAAAAAAAAAAGTAAATAAATAAAAATAATTGTGTCTTCATCGAAGTGCGTGTATAACATAACATTTCCAAACAATAATGTATCGAATTTTTTCATTAAATTGAAACTTTTGAAACAAATTTTATCAAATGAAACGAAAAGATTTCGAGGTTTATCAAGATTAGAGTAAATATTTTTAATATACTTTTTAAACATTAGTAACATTATTTTCATAAATCACAGGAAAGAAAGAAAAAAAAGCCCATAATTTAAGGTGCAAAAAAGCAAAATAAATTAAACAAAACTTCTTTCCAGTTGTATTTGCAGATTAATATATTGGATTTTGAGTAACAAGGGATTAATCGCGATGATGATCTTTCCTTAATTTTTCGGATTCGAAAATCCGTCAAAACAGTAATTCTGGGAGATCTTTTGCTTCAATAGAAAAAATGAGAAACACCATTAATTTTTTTATACGGAGTGAATAAAAATGCTTGCAAATTTTGCGAAGAATAAAAATGACTTCAGGAACGTGTGAGAAAGTTGTCACTTTGAATTTGAGTACAACCTTAAAGCATAATATATTGTACTTTAGAAAATGCATATATTTTCATAAACGTGTATTCTAATAGTAATATAACTTTTATATGCAAATCTATATGGGAAACACTGCAGTAAAATAGTATTTCTTAAAAAATTAAATTGATTTTTGTTCTTTTGTAATAACTTTATTCATCTGTTATGAAATTTAATTAAAATATCTGATAGTGAGCATTTGACATATCTCTATCAGTTTTAAAATTTCATAAACGAAATGCTTTCCTTTTTAAAATATCATTTTTCTGCCTTATGCAAAAAATTTGGTTTTCCCTGTTTGGAAGATTCCGGCTTAAGGGTGTATTTGAAAAAATATTTTTCCACCCTCAACAGCTCAAAATTTTCTGAGATATTTTCAGACTCATTTTTAAAAGTAAAAACATAAAACTTGTGGAGATGATTTTTGAAGAGATGTATAAGAGGCCGTGTGATTTCATTTTTCGCTCAATTAAGGGTGTTTTCAAATCCAAAAGAGCAATACTTTCTGACATAAGTTTTAATTTATTTTTGCTCGAAAATGCATGAAACTATAGCTGGTGTTGCTGTTCAGAAACTATATTACCGAGTTGTTTTTTTCCATTTTTTTGCAAACGCAATCGATCTTTCAGAAAATAGTGTCAAAGTGAGCGTTTTGAACCGAATTTCCACGCGAAGGAAGAAAGAGCACTCAAGAGCGGGCGAAAATCGTGTTTGTCACGTGATCAAAATTGCTTGTAACTCAATAGGTAATTGATCAAGAACAAAAAATCTTCTTAAAACACCATCAAAAATTTAATGTGCTAGATCTTTCAAAAGATCCGAGTCTTTCTTCATCAGGCACAAAGAAGACGTGCTTCTACTATGAAAGCAGCAGCAAGACTCAAAATCGTACTTTCATAGTAGAAACACGTCTTCTTTGTGCCTGACGAAGAGAGATTCAGATCTTTCGAAAGACCTAGCACATTTAAAATTTTTTGATGGTGTTTTAAGATTTTTTGTTCTTATTCATTCACACTAGTTTTAACTTATTTTCAGGTAATTGATTGATCAAAAAATGGAAAAAACAGTTCAATTCCAAATCGCTTCCATGGCCATGTTTTCCAATTTTATACCTTTCTGTTAAAAAATAAATTTGTAAATGTGTCAAAATGTTTTGCGCTTGTTGAGCAGAGCAGTTAAGAACAGCCTTAATTAGAATTTGAGTTCTAAACAATTACTTTCTCAGTATGACCATTTTTTTTTTCATTCCCAGATCAGCTGCTTCGGAAAATTTGGTTCAAAACGCCAACTTTGGCAGCATTTTTAACAATATTTTCTGCATTTATCAAAAAATCTAGAAGCACGGCACATTATGTAGTTTCTAAATAAGAGAATTTCCCAGATTGATGAGTTTGAGAGCAAAAATGAATTTAAAAATGAATCAGAAAATAAGCAGTTTGGATTGTAATACACCCTTAAGCAGCATGAATTAATGTTATTTTCTATGAATTTGCCGGACATTGCTATATACTATCCACATGCCTTCTTGCATCCAAATAGGTTAATAAATACGTGTGTTATAGCGTGACAAATATCAGATCGTTTCAAAATGCTATAACTCATCTTTTTCTTTAGATATAGACGAAACAAAAACTGTTCCGGAATCTTTGCATTAAGTTCAAACACATAAGAAAAAAATCTTTTTCATTTTCCAATTTTTTGGTACCTCATTTTAAATTATATATATATATATATATATATTTTAAATGGCCGCCATTTTGAAACAAAATGGCAGATGAAGATGGCCAACGAAATCGGTCGAGACATCGGTATGTACTATGCACACACCGAGTTACATCCAAATCGGTTCATAAATACATATATATATATATATCAACTTTTGAACGGAGGGTGGTTTCGGGGTCTGGGGGTCATGATCGATGAAAATATACCAAAATTTTTTTAAATTGCTTTCCTCCGAACGGCTGCAATAGGTAGCTTTTTGTAAGGAAAGCTACCTAAAATAATTGTTTATAAATTGAGTTCTAATTAATTGAATGAAAAATTAAAACACACAGCCTCTTATACATAACTTCAAAAAGCACGCCAGCAAGCTTCATGTTTTCACCTTTAAAAATGAGTCTGGCAACGTTGAGCGTGGGAAAATATTTTTGTTAATACCATTTTAAAAGTATATATTGCAAGTGAATACGCACTTTCAACAATTACTGTTCTTAGGCAGTATTGTAACCAAATTCTTTTGTGTACCTGTCGAATGATACTGCATTCACCGTTCTACAGATTGTATGTGCATAAAAAATGATTGTATTCATGAATAGTTTAGAAGTTGTAAATGCGTCAGAAAGTAAGGATTTGGGAAAAGGGTTGAGGCTGTTTTCAAATCAAAACTGGATAATTTCTATCACATTCCTGAATTGATTTTTGATCATAAATACCTGAGATTGGAAGTAGAGATGCAACGAATATTCGGCCCATTCGGCCTGTCTGACGAATATTCGGCTTCGGCCGAATATCAAGTCCATTATTCGGCCAAAACTGAATAATACTGTAATAAATGTTTTTATATTTACACAGTATAGCTTTTTAATTTGAAAATTTATATTCATCATATATAATGAAAATTTTATTTGAAATTAACTAACACTTTTTTTTACATTAACTTTTATACTCCGAATGGGTTTTATCGACCCATTTTCATATAAGAGGCTAATTTAGGAATAATGTTAAAAAAATTGTATGCTGTATCAGTAAGTACAAAAAGTATCTGTAATAAGCTAACAACATAATCTGTTAAATTTAATCTATTCAAAATTGTTTAATACAGCTGTACAAGCTAATTCAAAATTTTTTTTATCATAATGGGAAATTTAGCATTTATCTCTTGTTACATAAAAAAATATTTCTTTCAATAATATTTTGAATTATACCTATAAAGAACATAAATATATGATTGATTAGATATAGATATATTATATGTATAAAATATTTAAGTTGTATATGTTGCAATACTTAAGGGTTTTTTTTTTTTTTTTTTTTTTTTTTTTTAAGTAAAATACGCTTAAAAGTTAAATATAATTTAAGTGATTTTTTTAAGTCTGTTACTATTTCTTATTAAATAATGAAAGAAATGTAAATACTAAATTATTTTAATTAGTATGCATTTACGTTTTAGATATTTTTTTCAAGAATAGAATTGTAATGCCTTAAAAAACAGTTAAAATGTTTTCAATAAACGTAGATTGTGATGCAGAAATAATAATAATTCAGCATTCTCAGGAGATAGTTTATTTCTTATTTTTTTTTTCGTAAATGTTACCTGCTTCTGAAAATAATCTCTCACTACATATGGTACTTCCTGGTGCAGAAAGGTACTTTTTGGCTAATTGTGAAAGGTTTGGAAAGTCTTCTGAATTTTTCGCCCACCACTCCAAAGGACACTGTTGTCTTTTTAGTAGTGGCTGGGAAAGAAAATTACTAATTTCTTTTACTTCTTCACATTGAGGGGCACTTTCTGTAGAGTCTTCACTGCTGACAGCAAAGAAAAAAAAAAAATAATAAAGATAAATAAAAATTTTGTTAATTGTGAGCTTTATAAAGTCAACAGTGATTTCTTTCCACCATTTTAGAGGATATTCCTTTCACTCTTTCTATCAGTGGTTTTTCTTAAGGTATTAAGATTTCTTATTTTTTATTTTATTTCATCTGAAAGCTGAAACTTATGTTTCTTAGTACTTTTAAAATTTTGTCATTTTAAAATGTAACAACAACATACATAATTTCTATTAAAATGTAACTAGACAGTACCTGATGAGGAACTTTTGCTAAGAATTTTTTTTTCTTTTTTTTTTGGGGGGGGGGGGGGGGGGGCTCTGAATTACATTATTGAGACAATTTTTAGGCCGAACATAGCCGAATATTTTTTCAGAGTAAAATAATGCTTTAAAAAATTAAAAATTTGTACATAAATAATTTTTTAAAAGAAAACAATACATTTTAATTGTGAAATATACAAGAATTGTGCATATAGTGCATACTAAATTTTGTTTTCAGACAAAAATAAGTTCATTATTCGGCGGCCGAATAGGCCGAATATTCGGCTGTAACTTGGCCGAATATTCGGTATTCGGTTATTCGGCCAAACCACTATTCATTGCATCACTAATTGGAAGATGCTCTTATTCACAAGATATAAAGTCGAATAGTTTTTCTGTTTTTTGGTGAAGGCAGAAGATCTTTCAGATAACGTTGCCAAAGCTAGTGCTTTGAACCGAATTTCTGGGAGACATAAGACAAATAAAGTCGTCATAAGACAAAAATCGCGTATAACTTGAGATGTAATTCATTTATCGAAAAATGAAAAACGGTTCGATTCCAATCATTTCTATAGTCATGCTTCCCAGTATTCAAATTTTGCATTTAAAAAAATGAGTTCATAAAAATGTTAGAAAGTTTCGCTGAGAGAAATACATATATATATTTGGAGAAAAAGTCATAAGCGTAAGATGAATTACATACAAAAGTTTAGAAAGCATTAATTTTTGTTACCCCCTTGAGGGGCGGTGGGATAAAATATATCCCATCTAATTTAAACAAGATTCTCACCAGAAAATTTTAACTAAATTTTGTATTCTTAACTTTGGAGGAAAATCGTTGAAAAATTGCTTTTCTTTATTTAAAAATAGAATTTATCGATTATTCCGGTGACAATTCAATATTTAGAGACATTTTTGCTTGTCCCTCAAGGGTTTAAATGTTTTGAAACATTATCAACTTATTGTTTAACATGTGCGTCACTTGAATTCAACATAATCGTTAAAAAACATTCTTTCCCTTTTATCTGAATGTATATTTTATGACGTTTTGAAACATTATCAACTTATTGTCTAACATGTGCGTTATTTGCGTTAGTTGAATTCAACATAATCGTTAAAAAAATATTCTTTTCCTTGTCTAATAAATCTATTAAAGATTATAAATATATATATTATATTTATCTTTTCAAAAAAAAGAAAGAAAGAAAATAAGAATTAAAAATAAAGTTAAACGGCAGCAAAAACGCATTACGAAGTACAGATATCTCTTCCTGGAGGCCAGATGTCAAGGCTAGTCAACGTCAATGAGAGGGATCTTAAGGGGCTGTCCATTTAATGAATAGAGTAAATCGCATGGAATTGGATGCTTTTCAAAAGCCTCTAAAAACCACCAAGAAACCAAATGGCTACCATTCTGCATTTCACAAGTTCTAGTGGAATCTCTTATCTTTACTGTCAAAGGGCTTTGTTGTCAGGGTATGATTAATATCACCCGTAACCAGTTCCCTACCCCATCAGTTGCAGGCGATGCTGCGGAGTCAACGGTAGGGTCAGCCTCAACAGCAACATGCAAAGGTTTTCGGGTAGGAGGAAACTCCATCGTAAGTAAAAAACTGTGAACGAATGAGAAAACTCAAGAGAAGTTATAAGATCAAAATCTAAAGTGAGAGTGAGAGTTTAGATTAAAATAGTATCTGTATAAAGGAGAAAGTAGTCCCTCTGTTCAGATGGTGAAGCGATCTTAAATTCAACTCATTACTTATATCCGATTGCCATAACTTAGGTAAATATTTACACTCAACAAAATTTGAAGTAAGACTGTTTCTGTCAATAGTTCCTTATGGGACAGACGGAACTCGAGATAAGAAAGCATTTCTCAAATTTTTTAACAATTGTGAAACATCGGTCACAGACAGTATCTCTTCAGATGTATTTCTATGCTATACGGTTTTTTCTGTATTTCTATGCTATACGGTTTTTTCTGTATTTCTAGATGCACACAAGGGTTGGGTTTTTGACGTCAAAAACTGGTTTTTGACATGACAGGGCTAAAAACCGTGTTTTTACCGGTTTATTCCGTCAAAAACCTATCATTTGTGATTTTCCTCCAATTTATAGTGTAAGTGTAGCATACAATACATTTCTAGATTAATTTTTCCTTGTTGTTCTTGTTATTACTATTCACAATTACTCTATTAAATTTATTTAAAAGAAGAGCATTTCCTAAATGGAAAAAATTTTAAAATACAAGAGTAAAAGGAAAGAACAATATTTGTCATAATCTCCACTAATGTAGATTCTACTAACTGCAATGAACATTAATATTATATGATAATAAAAGGTTATTATAATTATTAAATAACATTCTAGATACATTTTTAATAAAATACATTAAAATTATTTTAGAGATGCAAAAATGCTGTTATATGGTATGACAATAGATGTCAAGCATGGGCTGTGGCCATTGGATAAATTTGAATATTCTTAGATATAATATTTGCAAATGCATATCTTATGTATTTCATAAATGCAATTATTGTGATTTTCATTTTCACTTTAATAAGCATAATCTTAAAATTTTAAATTAATAATTTTTTTATACAAACAAGTAGGACTTGATTTCAGGTGAAAGCTCTTAGACTTAAAATTTAACACATAACAAAACAATATTTAAGAAAAATCAGAATATAATGTCCTGTTCCTGTATATCTTTTACTTAAAATTATTTAGGCATTATTTAAAGTGAATTGAAAGAAATAACACATTGCATATTTTTATTACATACATATGACTGTATGAGTAAAATTTTTTTATCGTTAAAATTATTATTAAATTTAGAGAGATTCTTAAATGTTTTATTTATTTTTTAATGCAGTTAACTTTTTAATTAATGGATCTACAATTCTGCTTTAGCGCATTCAAGCCGGCACAGTGGGTCACACTCGACTGTCTCAGAGTTGTCAAGTCTCCGGCTTTTTGCACACCACTGTAATTTTAGAGAAAATGTTGTTCCTTTAAATCGCCTAATAGTTCTAATTAAATAAAACGACATTTTCTGTATTAAAATACTGGTATCCAAAAGGCTGGAGACTTGCCAGCTCTGAGACAGTTGAGTGTGACCTACCGCGCCGGCGTGAACGTGTTAAAGTAATATTTAATTATTTATTTATTTTAAGGAAATAATTAAATTACTTAACAAAATAACAAATAATAAATTACTTAACAAAAATATATAGTTAAAAATTAAGTTTTCACATGGTTTAAAGTTTATGGATTTGCAATTTTAATCTCTACAAGATTTAACTTTGAAGAACAAGTCTTATTCCTTTATCCCAAAAGATGTATGTAATTCTCAACTATCAAAATATATTGTATTTCATTTATTTATATATTTATTTATTTAAATCAAGTTTTGCTATATAGAAATAAAAATAATCAATGAACAATTTTGATTTAACACTTTAAGAAATCTTACTTCTGAAGAAATTTTTGAGAAAGCTATTTAGTTTTAAAGAGTGTAGTAAATTCTGCCGAAATTATACACATTTTTTAATCTTACACTTATGGGTTATAGAATTTCTTTAAAAAATCTAAATTTTACAGAATATGCCAAATAGATTAAGATTATTATAGAGATCTGCTAACAGAGATGTATATGTATTATTCTAATGCAATTCTTTTTTGTTTTTCTCGGATAGATAAATATACTTCAGAGTCTTTTCGATATTGAATATTTCATGTAAAATAACTTAATACTAAAGACAGAATAAAAAAAGATAATGAAAAAACAAACTACTACTAAAAAATGGGTTTTTGACAGTTTTCGACCTTTTTGACAAAGAGGTTTTTGACATGACGGTAAAAACCATGGTAAAATCCGGTAAAAACCGTCATGCGTCAAAAACTTGCCAACCCTGATGCACACACATAAAAGAATTTCTACATTCCCATATCTTAAACTATAGCTTTAACTGGAAGGCCTATTTCCCTCATAGCTGTAATTGTTGCATACAGCAGTTCATTCATTGTCAAGGTAGTACAAGAAGAAACAACTAATTTCATGAGCTACAACTTACTTTTATGAGAATTTCAGTCTTTGAAGCATAAAAACAGTATAATGATTTCCTACATCTCCAGCAGATTGCATTTTGCCTTTGCATGGAGCCCTTTAGGATTTCCTCGTTTGACTAGAAGTGCTTGCTGGACTTATCTTTAGTAAATGCAATAATCTAGTCTGGAATCAGAAAGGAAAAACTTATGTTTTTTTTTTTTTTTTTTGGCTCAAGCTTCAAACTCCAACTTCAAAATTTATTTTTTAGCAGACGTCTTCTGTTTACATCTTCTAGTTCAGAAATTTCTTTTTCAGAAATTTTTTTTGTAACCTAGAATTTAAAGAAAGAAAATTCTCAGTTATTTTATTAGAACAAAATAACACAAACAACTATTAAATAGAAAAGAAAAAGAATTTAAGAAAAATGACAATTTATCTTCAGTTCAATTTTTCAATTTCAAACGGAATGACCTCAAAGATTCTAATACATAAGATGTAGAGCTCAGCAAAATTGGCATCACATTTGGGTTTAATTCTTTAGAAAGGAGCCTTAAATTATAATCTTATAAAAATTTAAATAATAAAATAAAATTTAAATAACAATAACAAAATAAAAATTTAAATAACAATAACAAAATAAAAATTTAAATAAGATTAATAAAATAAAAATTTAAATAACATAATATTTTAAAAAACAAAGATTCGACATACAGTAGAAGATCGTTATAATGCAATTCCATACAGGGTGATTCAAAAAAGTTGACAAAATGACATGGCAAATCAGGCATACAACAAGGATAAAAAATCACATAGGAACATAGGGTCGCAAGTCACTTATTGAGTCACAAATACAAGGTGTTTCATCCTAACACAATTTGGATTGCCGGTCATAACTTTCAGAAAACTCAAGTATATTATAATAAAACATTTAACAGACATTCTCACCTTTATTGTAAATGGGATAACATCCAACAAAAGTGGTAGAAGTTTGCAATATACGCGCCATCAGAATGCACTTAACGCCCCACATTTTGGACTGTGATGATCCAATCATACGATATCATTGATTGCTTGAGCAACGTGTTTTTCCAGAACTATTCGTGATGTTATCCCATTTCACACAAAACAAGGTCCACATCGTTGCATTTTCATCGCAATGTTTTTATTTTTCTCGAAATTATGACTGTCAATCTGAGTTCAGTTAGGAGATGACAATACACCCTGTCACACAATCACAAATACACTCTGTATTTGTGACTCAATAAGTGGTTTCCGACCCTATGTTCCTATGTGATTTTTTTTTTTATCCTTGTTATATGCCTGATTTGCCATGTTGTTTTGTCAACGTTTTTTTTTTAATCACCCTGTATAATGCAATTCTCTGTGTAACACACAAAGTCTCAAGGGTATACAAATAAATTTTGTTGTTAAGGCTGCTAGTCACTCAGCTTCCGATATCCCTTCACTAATGCTAAGTCTATGGATGTAGAGTGCATTCATATATTTAAAATATCACCTCAAGAAATTAATGTTTTTGCTGTGTACTCTTCTTAAAGGATCTCTTTTTTTTTTCTTATAGCCCAGTGGTTAGGGGGTTGAACTCAGAATTAATTAGGGGAAAACTGGAAATCGTTTTAATCCCTTCAGATTAGCTCTAAAATGAATATTCTATGTTTTCCCCCTCGTACCAAGTGAGCGTTAGGAAATATGTATGTATTTACATTCAAAAAACATGTTTTTCCTTAATATTTTTAACAATATCTCAAAATAGTTAATTCAAAACTCAAAATAGTTAATTAATCAAAAAAAATTGTCAATGCAAATGTTGTAGAGCTTAAAATTCTGAATAAAATGAGCACCCACATTAGTATTTTTGTTCAAAAGTAAGGTCGCAATTCTAATTTCAAAATTTTGCCTTAATCGCTAATCAAGAGCTTGAAGTCCGGAGAGACTAAGTTACCTAAGAATATCTCAAAACAGCTAAGTCTATCAAAAACATTGTCAATACAAATGTTGTAGAGCATAAAATTCTGAATAAAATGAGCCCCCACATTAATATATTTGTTCAAAATTAAGGTCACAATTCCATTTCAAAATTTTGCCTTAATCACTAATCAAGAGCTTCAAGATAGGAGAGACCAGACTACCTTAACAATATCTCAAAACAGCTAACTATATCAAAAAATTGTCAATACAGATGTTGTAGAGCTTAAAATTCTAAATAAAATGAATACTCACATTAATATTTTTGTTCAAAATTAAGGTCGCAATTTCAGATATTGTTAAAAATATTAAAGAAAAACGTGTTTTTCAAATGTAAATGTGTACATTTTCCCTAACGCTCACTTAGTACAAAGGAGAAAATGTAGAATATTAATTTTAGACCTAATCTGAAGGGATTAAAACGATTTTCAGTTTTCCCCTAATTAATTCTGAGATCAATCCTCTGACCACAGGGCTAAAGCTTTAAAGTAGAATTGTGACCTTAATATTCAACAAAAGTATTAAGTGTAGGTACTCAATTTATTCAGAATTTTAAGCTCTACAACATTTGTATTGGCAATGTTTTTGAAAAAGTTAGTGGTTTTGAGATAGTGTTGTGGCATTTAAAAAAAACGTGTTTTTTTACTATAAATCAATGTATAATTCCTAACGCTCACCTAGTATGAGGGGGGAAAATGTAGCATATTCATTCTAGACATAAACTGAAGGGATTAAAATAATTTCCAGCTTTCCCCTAATTATTTCCGAATTGGGACTTTTTTTGCTCCCCTACCACTGGGCTATTAGTTCTCAAAATATTTCTAAAATCTATGCTTAATTTAATATTTTATGTGTTAAAAACTGACCAAGGGTGAGTAACATTTTTATACTTCATATAAAATTAAATCTATATTTTAGAAATATTTTAAGGACTAAGAAAAAAAAAAAAAAGAGACATCCTTTAAGAAAAGCACACAGAAAAAATGAGTTTAAAATATAGATTTCCTGAGATGATATTTTAAATAGCATGAAATGCCCATAGACTTAGCATTAGTGAGGGGATTTTGGTAACTGAGTGACTAGAAGCCTTAACCCTTAAATGCCTGGTGTTGCCTCTCAGTAACATACCCAATTTACTCTTCTAAAATATTATTAGAATAATATTGAAGCTTTAATGCCTAATGTTGCCAATAAAATACATACCTACTGAAAATGTTATTAAATCAATTTTCAACATGTAGATGGCAGCAATAGTCCTGTTTAAGAATAAAGATAGATTAATTTTTTTATTTGTTGCTACATGTGCTTTTTGTTTTGTTTGGAAGCTTATGAAATACCCTATTGTTTCTGCAATGAGCAAGTAAAATTTATTCCTTATAACAATTCTTAAAATTCACGTGTGTTTAATTTTATGCAATTTTATCAAGAAAAAATATTTTATCAAATAAAGCCCCGCTGTTCTCGATTGGCAGCAAGCTGTTTTTAGCCGTAAACCATACTAACAAGATATGATTTTTTAAATTATTTTCCCATGATTTAATAAGAAATGAAAGCCGAAAAACATTTTTAAATTGATTTTTTTGTTTTAATTAGGCATTTAAGGGAGCATTTCCATTCCATATTTTGTGAAAAAAAAAATTGCTACACTCCAGAGAACTAAATTTGATACATTAGTTCATCTTTATTTCCTTAATTTAGAGCGTTCTAATGAAGAAAAAAAGCTATTACAGGGTTCATACTAATTTTCCAAGAAAAAAACCCCTGATGTATTTTTCGGGATGTACAATTTTTCCACGTCAACAATTAAAGACATTTTTTAAACCAGTATCATGGCACTCCCACCTCCTCAAAATAAAATAAAAACAAGGTAAACTCAAAAATAAAGTTTATACATCATCTATATAAACAGTATGAAAATCATATAAAAAAAGGAAGGAAACCTTAAAGGAAAAACATTAATTTGTGTAAAACAGAGATTAAATCTGTGTGCCTTGTGGGGCTGTCCTAAAAAACTTGGTAGCTTGCTGCAAGAATTTAATTTAATTTTCCCTTTATCATTTTATTACCTCTTTGAAAAGCATTATGAATAATATGAAGGCTACAAGTGCTAATATCAATTTAAAAATGCCCTTTATTTTTCTTAAGACCTTTTTGAACTGTTGTCAAAACTTACAATGTTAGAAGGTGTGTCTAGTGCAATGTTGCCAGAGCGGGGACTTTTTTGTCCCCAGATTGTCACCACTTTTTTGAAATAGAAATATTCAACGTATTTAAAAATAGATTAAAAATTCTGAAAAATAAGGCGAATTATGCTAGTTTAAAAAATTGGTGACAGTCAAATAATCTGCATTTAAAAAAGTTCCCAATCTGGCAACACTGGTCTAGCGGCTGAATGGATGTCGACAGACGTGATATAAAGAACGCGAATAGCAGCAATTGCCCTTAATTTCCTAGAGCAGCCAGTCGTTTTGCCAGGTTTTCCCAGGTTTGGGGAATTTTTTGCATTATCCCCCAATTTTTACAACGCAAAATTTACCCCTGAAGAGTATGAACCCTGTATTACAGTATAACGTCCTTAATCCGGACATCTCTAATGCGGGCCTTTTGGTACGTTTATTCATTTATATTTTCAATAAAAGACCAAAGATGGCGCCATAACACATATATGAATGAAGTTCAGAAAAGGTTTTAAAAAAATTAAAAGACTACCTAATTTACTACTTTTTTTTTTTCAATTTTAAAATTGTAAGAACTTTCTAAACTACATTTGTAATTAATATGCATCTTTTTTTATTATATATTAGTCTAATATTAAGCTATAAAAATTCAAAAGTAATGTTAATTTTGCTATTTTTATTTCTCCACAGATACACTCCAGAAATAAAGGCACCAAACCATAGCAAAATTGGATTTTATTATTATTATTATTTTAAAGTACAGTAGAACCCTGCTAATCCGAACTAATTGGGACTGGTGCCTGTTCGGATTATCCAAAATCCCGATAAAAATAGAAAAGAAAAAGATAAGTGCTAAAAAATTGCAAGTTATAAGTACTCAGTACATAATAAACATCCTCTAATCCGGCATGCTGGACAATCTGGCATGATTTTCGGAAAAAAAATAGTGTTACTTGTTTCATCACTCCTGATGCTTATAATAATCCAATGAAATTTCAGAATGAAGTATTGCGTAACAACCCATAATAAACGATTCAAAATCGTGAATCTATAAATAACTCAGTCACCAAGTCGACAAGGAGGAAAGAAAGAAACATTTCTGAAGATAATTTGCAAAATCATATTGTTGCAAGTAAAAATAATTTTTTGTCATTTGAATTAAATACTTTTTACATTTTAAAAGATAATTTTATAGTGACTGGTAAACAAACTGTTATTTCAGATTTTTTTAACCCTTTATCTATTGACAGTACTTATAAGTACCATTGAAATAACTTGTTATAAAATTCATTTAATAAATTGATTAGTTGTATTGCAATTTAGAATGAGTTATAGATACATTACTTTATCTTGTTCGAAAAGCATTACGGGTGACACAAAACAAAAATATTTTTAAAAGGATGATTTCTTTTGCCTTCGCATCTTTTCAGCTTTCTTGACGTTGGGGGAGGGATTTTTCAATTTGGAAATATTTCTATATTTCTATTGTAAGAACATTCTATTTGTACATTTCCTAATTCTTCAAAATACTAAGAAAACTATTTAAAATAAAAGATTGGAGTGGGTTATAAATAGTGCCTAAAATCCCTATAAATTCAAATTTAATTAATCCTTCTAAATTAGATGTAAATTTCCAACTGGGCAAAAAATGTCCGGACCAGGATTTGAACCAGGGATCTCCTGGCTGAAGCCGCCAATGCTCTGCCATCTGAGCTATCCCAGACGAGTCTGGTGGAACTTTTTCACCCAGCTAACCTAATGACTATAGCATCTGGTCTGAAAAACCTGGTTCAGCTCAACAGAATAAATCGCAGGTAATGGAACTCCAGAAATCGCTGGATACAAAATTACACTAGATTAATTTTAACACAATTATTCTAATTGGTAAATAAAGATTTATATAATTAGATGTAAATTTCTGACCGGGCGAAAAATGCCCGGACCAGGATTCGAACCAGGGATCTCCTGGCTGAAGCCACCAGTGCTCTGCCATCTGATCCTGTAATTCTTTCGTATCCAGCGATTTCTGGAGTTCCATTACCTGTGATTTATCTGTTGAGCTGAACCAGGTTTTTCAGACCAGATGCTATAGTCATTAAGGTTAGCTGGGTGAAAAAGTTCCACCAGATTCGTCCGGGATAGCTCAGATGGCAGAGCACTGGTGGCTTCAGCCAGGAGATCCCTGGTTCGAATCCTGGTCCGGACATTTTTCGCCCAGTTGGAAATTTACATCTAATATGATTTATTTACCAATTAGAATAATTGTGTTAAAATTAATCTAGTGTAATCCTTCTAAAATTTATTAAATGATTATGTAAATAAGTAGTTTAAACAATTCACAAAAATGCTTTAGAATATAAAATTTTCATGAATTCATAATTCAGTACATAAAGGGTTAAGATAACTTCTATGAGTAGACCTACAGTGCATGTTTTCATTTTATATTTGTGTACATATGTTGTACTTTACATTATTGAGTATTTTTTAAAAATTCTATTCAAGCTGTTTAAAGAATAAAAAACATTCTCTGCTGCCATTTTATGTTTAATTCTAACTTCTACACGTTTTCCCCGACATTCATCCTGTAATTCTGAAAATTTCGCAAGTTAATCTTTTCAGTTAATTTGTTCAAGTATAATTTTCAAAAATAAAATTGGTTCGGATTAACCGGAATTTCGGATTAGCGGGGTTCTACTGTATTTAATTTATGACTTATTCTGATATTTGTAGGTGCTATATAATTAATTTTTTTTTAACATTAGCCTTATATATCACTATTTTAAATATGTTAATGTAATTATAAAGTTATGTTTTAAATTAATTGTAAGTCTTAGTTAAATTTTTCACTATAACTTTTTTTGGTTTTAGAAAATCAGTTTCAATATTTCTCATGATTTGTCCGTTTTTCTTGTGATTTCAGTTATTTATCGAATATTTATAAATCAGAAATCGTAATTTTAAAAAAATTGTACGGTTATTGTTTTTGGTAATTTACAGCAGATGGCGACACTGCATAAAATATACGTAATTATTTTTTAAATATATATATATATATATATATATATTAGAGCATTTTGAATTAATTTTTCTCAATGTTTTTTTCAATTATTTTAAATTATCGAGCTCTTTGTTATATTAGTAGCAGATATTAGCATTATTATTTATCTAAATGCATCCTAGTTTCAAAACTTTTGTAATCCAGAAATTTCTATAATCCGGAATTGCCGTAATCATGATGATTCCAGACTAAAGAAGCAGGGCCGTGCGAAGAGAAAACTGCACCCGGGGCAGCGTGTCAATTTGGCGCCCCCCCTCCCCCTCCTTCAAAATTGATAAAGGGCAGAAACAGAAATAAATTATATTGAATAAATAGTTTGCGTTTATTTTAGAACTTTAAAAGATTTAATTTTAATTTAAAAATTCCAAACAACTAAAGAACAGTAAAGAAAATTGCACTTATTTGTTAACCTTTAACGGATGTCACGCGGTCTCCAGACTCCGCGACTCCCAGCTGTAAACACTTTTACAGCTTTTTACTTTTCTGCACTGAAGTTAAATAATATGAATAAAATACTTTTTTCATGCAATTTAATTCACATGCTCCTAATAGTCTAAGAGCTAGCAACGTTTTCGTCACCTGATTTTATCAAGGCTCATTTTTTTATATGTTCTTCCGTTTTATGGTGCAGTACGTTTGCAACCGGTCTGGCAGTCCGGAGACGTTGCTTTTACCAGTGGCAGAAGGGGTTATGCAGGTCAAAAAACTTCAAAATTACGTCATTTTATCAAGGCTCATTTTTTTATATGTTCTTCCCTTTTATGGTGTAGTACATTTGCAACCGGTCTGGCAGTCCGGAGACGTTGCGTTTACCTGTGGCAGAAGGAGTTATGCAGGTCAAAAAACTTCAAAATTACGTCATTTTATCAAGGCTCATTTTTTTTATATGTTCTTCCCTTTTATGGTGTAGTACGTTTTCAACCGGTCTGGCAGTCCGGAGACGTTGCGTTTATCAGTGGCAGAAGGGGTTATACAGGTCAAAAAACTTCAAAATTACAAACAAAAATCCTGCTAAAATGACGTAACATTTGTTTATAGTCACTATTTGTGATATTAATCCATTATTTCCAGACGTTACCAATGTCGCTAAGATCCCGCCAGATCCACATTTATACATAACCTATTACTCTTTGGCTATCAGACGATCTATAATTAATTTGCAAGACATAATTTCGGTAGCAAAGTTAATGCCAGACGACTTTAAATATGGCAACCGAAGTGCCTGTTTCAAGAGTGGTTTATAGTTTAAAAATTATAAGTCATCTTTACGCCATTTTATCAAGCATACAAATTACAAGATATTACACTTTGGCTAGCAGACAACCTATAATTAATTTGCCAGATACAAATTCGGTTGCAAAGTTAATGCCAGACGGCTTTAAATATGGCAACCGAAGTGTCTGTTTCAAGAGTGGTTTATAGTTTAAAAATTATAAGTCATCTTTACGTCATTTTATCAAGCATACAAATTACAAGATATTACTCTTTGGCTAGAAGACAACCTATAAGGAATTTGCCAGACACAAATTCGGTTGCAAAGTTAATGCCAGACGGCTTTAAATATGGCAACAAAAGCGCCTGTTTCAAGAGTGGTTTATGGTTTAAAAATTATAAGTGATCTTTACGTCATTTTATCAAGCTTAAAAATTAATAGATATTACTCTTTGGCTAGCAGACAACCTATAATTAATTTGCCAGACACAAATTCGGTTGCAAAGTTAATGCCAGATGGCTTTAAATATGGCAACCGAAGTGACTGTGTCAAGAGTGGATTATAGTTTAAAATTAAGCGTTGACTGTCATTAAATGAAGCCAAATCCCTACAGAAAATGCAATTTCTTGAAACAGGCACTTCGGTTGCCATATTTAAAGCAGTCTGGCATTAACTTCGCAACCGAATTTGTGTCTGGCAAATTAATTATAGGTTGTCTGCTAGCCAAAGAGTAATATCTTGTAATTTTTATGCTTGGTAAAATGATGTAAAGATGACTTATGATTTTTAAATTATAAACCACTCTTGAAACAGGCACTTCGGTTGCTATATTTAATGCCGTCTGGCATTAACTTTGCAACCGAATTTGCGTCTGGAAAATTAATTATAGGTTGTCTGATAGCCAAAGAGTAATATCTTGTAATTTTTAAGCTTGATAAAATGACGTAAAGATAACTTATAATTTTTTAACTATAAACCACTCTTGAAACAGGCTCTTCGGTTGCCATATTTAATGCCGTCTGGCATTAACTTTGCAACCGAAATTATGTCTTCCAAATTAATTATAGTTCGTCTGATAGCCAAAGAGTAATAAGTTATCTATAAATGTGGATCTGGCAGGATCTTAGCGACATTGGTAACGTCTGGCAATAATGGATTAATATTACAAATAGTTAGTATAAACAAATATTACGTCATTTTAGCAGGATTTTTGTTTGTAATTTTGAAGTTTTTTGACCTATATAAGCCCTTCTGCTACTGGTAAACGCAACGTCTCCGGACTGCCAGACCGGTTGCAAACGTACTACATCATAAAAGGGAAGAACATATAAAAAAATGAGCCTTGATAAAGTGACGTAATTTTGAAGTTTTTTGACCTGCATAACCTCTTCTGCCACTGGTAAACGCAACGTCTCCCGACTGCCAGACCGGTTGAAAACGTACTACACCATAAAAGGGAAGAACATATAAAAAAATGAGCCTTGATAAAATGACGTGTTTTTTGACGTTGCTAGCTCTTAGACTAAAGAGAAGTATAATGATATTGTTAGGACAAAATTTAAGTAAATTCAACCATTTGAGTTTTTTTTTTATTCATTTTATTCGAGGGGTCTGAGAGACCGGATCACATCAGTTGTGTGACAAATTTTAGTCACACCAGTTAAAGGTTAATGAGATCATGATGCTTTGCGACAGATTTTTCTTAACCTTTCTCACATATTTTTCTAGCCAATTTTAGTTGTTGTTAGTCTTTAAGCTGCAGAAAATGGGTAAAAATCGCTACAACCATGTTGGAAACAAGTGGTCCCTTCAACCAATAAGTACTAAAAAAGCAAAACTAACAAAAAACTGCAGAACATAATGTAAAAGATAAAAATACAATGTTTTAATTAACATAAAATAAAATATAATATGAGGCAAATACATTTACTTCCGTTTTATTTTCTAACGTTTAGGGTAGCAAAATCGTTTATTATTTTATGTGTAAAGATTACTTTCTATAACATTCAGTGTGACGCAAACTCAGGTTGCTTAATCTCTCGACTCATAGTAGATCTTAAGTATTTTTTACTATTTTATTGTTACTGGAATACTTAAAAATTATGTACGCTGTCTCCATGTTTTTGTAATTCCTTGGTCTCCCTAAGTTTAAAATTACGGAGCAACTAAAAATTTTCTAAATGATCCATTTTATAAAAGTTCTTATCTAATGATAGAAATAATGTTTTCGCATTTAAAACCTCGCTTAACAATTCAAGTCCATTCAAGCCAGCAATAAAGGAAAAGGTACAGGCAATATTAACTTAACAGATTTTCAGTTGATTTTAGATTCACACCAGCCAGAAACTCAAATTCTTGTTATACATTTCTCAGTTTCGTAAACCTCCAGAATCTAAATCAGTTACACGGTTATAATGCCTATGTAACACGAAATCCTTCACTTTCATATAAATTTCCACTTTCATCAGGATAGACCGGGAGCTGGCAGCACAGACACATGGTTCATACGGATACCGTTATTTTTCCAGGAAAATTACCAGTATATTTTTATAGAAAAAGAAATCTAGGTTAAACATGCAAAATTTCGCCTTCTTTTAAGAAGAGATTTTCTATAAGATAATACTGGTGCCGAAAAATTTTCTGCTCTGCAAAATTCAAGGAGGCGTCCGAACCATGAGACAACCACATCATCGAGCGGGAGGCTGAAATTCCCGAATTAGCAAAAACTCTATTCCCATATTAAAACGCAACCCGTCTACCAAGTCATATCTTGGTGGAAAACACCTAAAAAACAGATTTTACCGGTTGACTAACAGGTTTACCATTATGTTTTCCTGCTCCCAGTCCGCCATGTTTTCATATCTTTGGGTGCAGGAAAATGCAATGGTAAACCTACGAGTCGACCGCTAAAATCGAGGTTTTAGGTGTTTTCCACCAAGATATGACTTGGCAGACGGATTGCGTTTTAATATGGAAATCGAGTTTTATCTAATTCTGGAATTTCAGCCTCCAACTCGATGAGGTAGTTGTCTGTGCTGCCAGCTCCCGGCTTCGTATTCATATTGTTCTGTGAATTTTACGTTTTCTGTTTTGCTCAATTAAAGACTCTACATTTACGGACATAACCAAATCTTCGCTTTCTTGTTAAAAAATTTCCTCTCTTATTGTCTGAAATGTGTTTTTTAGTGTTTCAATCAGTTTGTTGGCGATCAATACATTGACAGTTTTTTTCTTCTTTTTTTTTCGTGAGAATAATATTAACTTTTTCTAATTCATTTAAAATGCTGTGTCAAACTATTAGGCCGTGAATAAAGGGGAATTTATCTATTTGCTTAGTAGTCAAGAAACCTTTCCACGATTCAAAATTTTCCATTTTCGGTATCTTATAACTTGCGTCATTTGCTCTTTGTGAGGTGTACTGGATTCCTAAACTGGACTGTGTTTAAAATTCAATAACTTGCAAATGGTGACAATTATCAAAAGAAATTCTTGCAGGAGAGTTATGTAAGATATCAGAAGTATTTTTACTGGGGCTCTCGGTTTTAGTTCCAAATAGCAATAATCTCTCAATGGAGGTCTAAACTGAAATCCCCTAGCGTCATGCGAAAGAAGGAGGCTAAATATATAGATTAGTCCCCTAAAAATAAGATTGTATTGGAGAATAAGACACTCCATATATTTAACCTTCTCTTTCCGCATCAGAGTTGGAGGATTTTAGTTTTGGCTCTGATTGAGCCCCTATGGCGCTAGATGCTGTCTTTATAGTACTTGTGTGTTTATACATTGCTAGCATAATTGACAATTCAGTATAAATTTGATTGATTTTCACGAATATGATTTAATAAAGTATACTGCTGTAACCTGGATTGACTATAAACCTGTTTAATTCTTCAACAAATCATCGATATTTATGTTGCAATGTAAAATTGTAAAACTGCAGCATAATAATTCAAAAAGTCATTTGTAACGCAAGCGGTTAGTGGATATGGTCCTCCCCTCAGGGTTGCACTATCACTCTAAAGCATAAGCTGAGTTCCCGAGGCAGTCATCCCTGCTTGCAGCGCCATCTATAGTTGTTATTTGGAACTAAAGCTGGGAATCGAGGTAAAAAAAGGACTACTGACATTTTACATTACTTTCCCGCAATTTTTTTTTTTAAAAATAGCTGTCACCATTTACAGGTTATTGAATTTTAAAAACAGTCAGTCTATTTTAGGACACTCTGTATATGGAGTGCGATCGAACGAAATTGATAAAATACCTTGCTCTATGAATTTCTTCAACAATCATTTTTTTTTACTTCAGTGGCAAGAAGGCTCATAATTTCATCCTGGATATATTTCACAATTTATCTTTTTCACTTTCAATAATTTTTCCTTTTGATCTTTTCAAATTTGCTGTCGATTACATGATTTATTAGGAACATTCAAAAAGTAACAAGCCGGAGGGCTAGGAACAGTAGTATATGTATTGCAGAAGTATTGGCCCTGGCTGTTGAGGCACTTGTCCCACTGAGACACAAGGTGGGGAATGGCTGCCTCGTAAAATTCCTGGAGCTGCGATGTGAACCACTTCGGCACGTACTGCTTGACGTCAACGTCTGAGGTGAATCGTTTGCCATTCAGACCCTTTTTTAGGAGACCAAAAATTCCTGCACTTATGTGGATGGCCTTGGATTTTCTTGGTGGTGCTGACCCTCGATGTTTCCACTGGAGACTTTGTCGTTTAGATTCTGGTTCGAAGTGATGACACCAAGTCTTCAGTCACCACTTGTGCCAGGAACTCATTCCCTTCCCTGGCATATCGCTGCAGATGATCAAGACAGTGGGCCATTCGACATGCTTCCTGTTGTAGTTGAAGACTGTGGGGCACCCATTGGGCGCATAATTTGTGCCAGTTCAGTCTTTCCAACATGATGGTGTGAACACTTCAGACGCTCAATCCCACCTCTGCGGCAACGGCCTTCACTGTAACTCGGCGGTCCTGCGTAATGAGTCCATCAACCAGCTGTATGATGTCATCGGTAATGTGTTTTGGTGTTCCAGACCGTGCATCATCGGCTAAGGAAACCCGTCCTTCCCTGAAGCGTTTGTGCCACGTTTTGACCCTTGCAAGGGACATGCAGTGTTCACCGTACACTTGTGACATTCTTCAATGAATGTCCGTTCCCCTTACTCCTTCTGCTGTCAGAAAACAAACACCTCTTTGCTGCTATTTTGATGCCTCGATTTCACTGCTTACAACACGAATGAGCTTTGGACGACTGATGCATGATTCTGCTAGCTTTGTAGTCACGAGACTTGCACTCGTGACCCTCTAGCGGTGGGCATGTGGACTTCCGTGCTCTTGTCGGAAACCCTCTTTATTACTGACGCAATGATATTACCATTCTGTCACCGGTTTGCACATTCCAGACTGCGGCTCGTTCCTTTTTGAAAGTCTCATATAATTTTAAACGTCTCTCAAGTTCCTTTTAGTGAATGTATGCATTGCTATGTTCTAGAGCATTTTTATGCTCAGGAATTTTAGGATTTAATTTTTTCCACTTGAAAAGCCCACAATCTGGATTGGCTAACTTTGGAGGGCGATCATGATAATTGGTGAATAATAAACAGAGAAAACAAAATATAGTGATTCCCTTATTTAAGTTATCCAATACTAAGCCGCAATCACCATTAATAATTTCTCCACTAGGTGTAATTTTCTTGAACGTTAGTTTGCAAAATTTTTGTCCTTCTACAACCGCAGATTTCATGTAATCAGCATTTTTAATCCTGTGCTGGACCTTTTTTTTAACAGCAAAGTAATGACCGAATGACTATAAGAATGATCTCATAGTGGAATCAGAATAGGTTAGCAATTCATATTCACTGAGTGTAGGAGGTGGCAGAAACTTTCGTATACGATGTACGGGGAGCTGCAGAGTGCAAAAGTTTAAGAAACACTGCAATAAGATATCACAAAAGCATATTATAAAATCATCAAATCTAAAAAACTCAATGAAAAGTAAATATGAGGGATGCAATTACTTTGAAATGAAAAATGTACATACTTTCATTGGGAAAAAATTCCCGATATGTAAATATATACATTTTCTTTTTTTTTTACAAAAAAAAAAAAAAAAAAAAAATAGAATATCGAAGAGTGAAAAAAAATTTTCAAATAAAAATGATCAAGAACAAAAAACGGAAATTAGTAGTACAAATTTGGCGCCCCCTGAATTTCTGCGCCCGGGGCGACTGCCCCCTTCGCCCCCCCTTTCGCACGGTGCTGTAAAGAAGTTATACTGTATTATAATGCAAATGTTTTAATATGAATAATATGAATGATTTGGTTCAAGCATGTTTTGTCGACATTTATGAAATAAATTTAACAATGCGTGGAATGATCTATATCAGGATTGGCATTTTTGCCGGCAAAATGGGCAAATTCTTATTTCTCTTTAATGTGTAATAAAATGTATGAGCTAATAAGGATAATAATGGTATAAACAAATTTAATAGCATATCATTTAATATTTTTTTTTAATTTGCTAATTAATAAATATAATTAAATATTTTTACATGTTTTAAATCTTTATAAAATAGGTGGGATTCAGTCTAATAGGCATTTAAGAACTAAATTAAAAATCAGATATCCAATTTTTTTTTTCTTAAGTAAAGTATTTTGTCAGTCCTTAGGCATTTAAGAACTAAATTAAAAATCAGATATCTAATTTTTTTTTCTTAAGTAAAGTATTTTGTCAGCCATTCATATCTTTTTTATTATCAAAAGGTTTTATATAACTTTGCTTGTTCAGTGAACATACATTTTTTGCAATTATTATTATTTAAGAGAAACCTTATTGATGCTAATCTAAAAGCATTTATCAATAATAAATAATAGATCATTTTCTGTGCAGACACAAATATCTACTTAATATAAACAATCCAACAGCTTCATCATCATTGTAAAATATGTTCCTTTAGCAATTAGCAATTTTGAAGCTATAATTCATATAATAACTTATCATTTAATATCCATCAAGATACTTTTCTACTAAGAAATCATCTTTATTGCTATGAACTATTTGTGTAATATACATTTTTTCTAAATAATTGCTGATAATCAGGAAAGTCATATATCATGTTTAAATATTTACTTAAAGACATTATTTATCATTTTCTTATTGAAATAACTTTGTTTATTAATATCAATAACACTTTCAAGGTCACTTCCTGGTTTTCAAAGCATCTCTACATTTCAAGAGGCAGTTGAAGTGCAACCTTCAGATTAAACGCACGTAGCATTTAACTCTTTAGCTGCGATATTTTTTAATTATGCAACCGGGCATCCCACAAAGCCTGGCTTTTGTTAAAATTAACAAACCGCATGTCTGTACCCTCAGGAAGATGTCAATATATTTGTTTCAATATAATTTTATTTTAATCTCTAGTATATTTATTAACTGTTGACATAACATATACAATTCATCGAACATTAAAAGCTGGAGGCACGTGGCGTTACCTTGGATACTTTTTTCAAGCTTGGAATAAGTGTGTGTATGCTCATCATATCTTACTGCAGTTTGTTAAATAAAATTTTCACCAGTCTTATGTAGAATTGCAACAGACGACGGAGCATCTCGCATCACATTTATTACAGATAAGTACATTTCTTCCTATTATTATTATCGGTTTAGCTTTTGTTTTTTTATGCTATTCACCTCATTATTTGAATAATGAGTACCGACTTGGAAGCCACAAAAAAGGCTGCTGAAGAATTCGAAAAAGCAGCTATAAATTTACGGGGCAGAGCTAAATCTGCTCTAACAAGGATAAACAACTTCATTAACTCTGAGCAAACGTTTCAAAAGAATGATTTGTACAATAAATTAGAAAAATTAGAGACGGTTTACTCAGACTTTGATAAATATGATGCTGCTCAATTACCAGCTGAAGCATCTGAAATTGAGGAATTTGAAAAAAAATATTATGAAACCAAAGTCAAACTGCAAACGGAACTTGAAAAAGTTACCGTAAATGTGCATGCACAATCTCAATTGATAAATGATCAGATTCCAGTTGTTAGTTCTACTATTTCTAACAATTTTAAATTGTCTAGGCTCAATATAGAGCAATTTAATGGTGATTTTAAAAACTGGCTGTCATTTAAAGATTTATATTTATCATTAGTTCATAACAATGACAGCATAACCAATATACAGAAGTTTCAGTATTTAAGAGGGTTACTAGGGGAAGAGCCAGCCTCTATAATAAAACACATACCTATTTCTGAAAACAGTTATTCAGAAGCGTGGGAAAAATTGCTGTCGAGATATGATGAGAAAAAGCAAATTGTTTCCACTTTAGTTAAAACATTCTTGGACATTCCCCCCATTACTCAAGTGAATGCATTTAGCTTACGCTGTTTATCAGATGTGCCAGATGAAGTAATTAGAGGCCTTAAATCAATCGATGAAAAGGCATCTGGCCGTGACTTATGGCTAATTCATATTTTATTACAAAAGGTTGATTCTAAAACAAGAGAGGAATGGGCAAAATTGACCTCAAGCGAAGACTTTCCATCTTTTGATCATTTTATTCAGTTTATAAATGATAGATGTTCATCTTTAGAGTTGTATAAAAGTGAAAATGAAGGTTCGCATAAACAAGAGAAACAATATAACATCAATAGATCTTATTCCAGTGTCATTAGCAAATGTTTACTTTGTAAATTTAATCACTCACTTTACAAGTGTGTTAAATTCAAGGAATTAAGCACCAGGGATAGGAGACAGTTTGTTAAGAAAAAGAAGTTATGCAGTAATTGCTTGTCTGACAAGCACACTACCTGGCAATGCAATTCCTCTTACTCTTGTCACAATTGCAAGCTGAAACAACATACTAGTTTATGCGAAAATAAGCTGCAAAATTACGCGATATCAGCTTCTCGTTCAAATGAAAAACAGAGCCGCAAAAACAAACCTGATTCAGAGGCCGGTTTGACTCCAGATGAGAATAAAAAGGAAATTTCTCCTTCCATAAATGCAGTTCAAACATCTTTCGCACTTTTTCCCAATGCTAGTGTATATATTAATGATTGCATGGGTCAAAAGCACACTTTAAGAATTATGTGTGATAGTGGATCAGAGTCTATGTTTGTTTCTGAATCCTGCATGAAAATGTTAGGAATTGAAAGGAAAAATGCTAGGTTCCCCGTAAAAGGTCTATCTAATTCAAAGATCGCAGTAACTAAGGGTTATGTAATGTTTGATCTTACATCAATTTATAATGCTGACACCAAGTTGTCTGTTAAGGCATTTATTTTAGATGATTTAACTGCTCCATTACCTGCAGAAAAAATACATGAGAAGCATTTTTCGCATTTAAAGAATATAAACTTAGCGGATCCACATTTCGGGACACCAAGTAAAATAGACATTATTCTAGGATCTGATTATTTCTTTTCTATTTTGCTTCCTGGTCAAGTAACAGATACGCAGAGCAATTTAATTGCTCAAAATTCAATTTTTGGCTTTCTCGTATCAGGGAAAATGCCACATTCTAGTACATCTCCAAATTCGATACATAATTTACACATTTATGAAATTAATATTGATAAAGAATTAAAGCGTTTTTGGGAAGTAGAAGAAGTATTTAATAAGAATACTCAAATGTTATCACCTAAAGAGCAATTTGTTGAATCACATTTTCAGGAAAATTATTCAATTAATTCCAAGGGTCGTTTTGTGGTTAAGTTACCTTTCATTCAATCTAAATAAGAATTAGGTAATTCCGCAATTTCTAGCTTGCTTGCTATGGAAAAGAAATTTAGAGAAAAACCAGAATTTGAAAATCAGTACAAAGAGTTTATGTACGAATATGAAGAATTAGATCACATGGAATTAGTTGCACAAAATGACATTAATAATTATAAAAACAAACACTACTTTCTTCCTCATCATGCGGTTATTAAATCTTCTAGTATCACTACTAAATTAAGAGTAGTTTTTGACGCTTCATGCAAAACTTCAAGTGGTGTTTCCTTGAATTCCATTCTAGGTGTAGGCCCTAAGTTACAACGGGACATTTTTGAAATCTTACTTAATTTTCGATTTCTGAAAATAGTCTTTTCTGCGAACATAGAAAAAATGTACCGCCAGATTTTGGTTGCCGAAGAGGATCAAATTTATCAGCAAATAGTTTGGAGGTCTAATCCTAATGAGGAAATAAAAAACTAAAAACTAAAAACTGTCACATATGGTTTAGCGCCAGCATCTTTTCTGGCAATTAGATGTATAAAACAAATCGCTCAGGATTATACAAAAAATCCTTGCATTTCGCGCATGTTAGAAGAGGATATGTACATGGATGACTTATTATCCGGTACGAATACTGTTAGGGAAGCAATAGAAACTTGCAAAGAAATTACAGATTGTTTAGACGCGCATGGTTTCCACTTAAGGAAGTGGAATTCAAATTCACAGGAATTTCTTAATGAATTTATAGATTCTTCTAGCACTGAATCAAATTTTGAAATAATTCCTAGTGACAATGGAAACTCCAAGGTTCTAGGCTTGAGCTGGAACTCTTCATCAGATAGTTTTATTTTCATAACTGCATTAACACTCACTCCACCTCTTACAAAGAGACATATTTCAGCTGAGTCTGCACGAATTTTCGACCCACTAGGTCTAATTTCGCCCTGTACTGTAACTTTAAAGGTATTTTATCAGAAACTTTGGCTTACAAAAGGGGACTGGGACTCTATTATACCGCAATATCTTACAGATGAATTGCTACAATTTCAAATTTCCCTTAACGGACTAAATCAATTGTCTGCTCCTAGATGTGTCACAATTTCATTCGGTAACCCATTTGAATTACATGGATTTTCTGATGCCTCAACATTGTCATATGCTGCCGCAATTTATTGCCGACATAGTTATAAGGGGAAAATAAACTCTTTTCTCTTAGTTTCTAAAACTAAAGTTGCTCCAATCAAACAGATTTCAGTGCCAAAATTAGAGCTTTGTGGTGCGCACCTACTATCTAAGCTGTTCCGTTCCGTCATGGAAACAGTAAAGAGTTACAAGTTCGATATTTTCTCCTGGACGGACTCAAAAGTCGTCCTTTCTTGGCTATCTGCACATCCGCATAAATGGAAGACTTTTGTCGCGAATAGAACAGCTCAAATTACCGAAATTCTACCTACAAAGCACATGTCCCATCCAAAGTGAACCCCGCTGATATCGCTTCACGCGGTATTGATCCAAAATGTCTTCCAGGTTGCGATTTGTGGTGGAAGGGGCCAAGTTGGCTGGTTTTGGACCCATCCAATTGGCCCAAAGACGACTCAAATGCTGAGGAATTTGATGATCAAATCAAAGCCGAACAAAGGTCTGATCCAATTTTTTCCTTTCACACCCGCACATCAAATGATCTATTTGATAATTTGATTCAAAAGCACTCTTCGCTTGCAAAAATTATTCGCATTTTGGCATATTGCCAAAGATTTATCAAAAAATGCAAGAAGTCTAATGAAACAGAAATTTCTTCACCACATCTTACTTAAAAAAAAAAAAAAAAAGATGCCGAAGAGAATATTGTTCGTTGGATTCAGAATTCTTACTTTCAGGAAGAATTTAAATGTATCCAAGAACAGAAAGCTTTTCCAAAGAAAAGTTCGTTACAATCCCTCCACCCATTTATTGATGATAAGGGTCTGTTACGTGTGGGAGGACACTTACAAAATTCACAATTATCATTTAATCACAAACATCCTTTAATCTTGCCCTCACAGCATAAAATGGCTGAGTTATTAATACAGCATCAACACATTGCCCATTTGCATGCCGGGTCTTCCTGCTATCCCACATCATCAGACAATCTTATTGGACTAGTATATACCCCCGTCAAAAATGACAGGATATTGACTAAATAATCCATTTTTCAAATGGTTCAACGACAAAACATTCAAATTAAATATTAAACAAAATAATCCATGTGTGAAATTTTCTGTAAAAAAAAAGTGTTATCAATGAGTTTTTAAAGAACTTGACACATCACATTGCTAATCATTATGTTACATAAACAAAATCAAATCGAGATTCGGAAGTGGTTTAATGATTGCACAAAACATTACAATTTTGTTAGTTTTAAATTATTGTCTAGGTTAATAGTATGATAGTATAGTAGAGATGCACAACTTGTGGTCCACGAATGAATTTCTTAAATTTATAACTGGAAAAAATTGCAATTTTTGTCATGAATGGCAGAAAAAAATCATGAATTTTGACATTTTGTCTCGTGAAAAAATTGCAAGTTTCATCACAGCCAGTTAAAAATCACGAATTCCGTGAATCGACCAGCCAATACCATAGATATCCACATAGGAAATTCCCAAGCTGAGAATTTTGTCAGTCACAATTTAAAAAATATTGCAAATATCGTCAATTGGGCCAGGAGAAATCGTGAGTTTCATTGATCGAGTCCGGAGAAGTCACAATCTCCAATTGCACGCAGAAAAAACTGTGAATTTCGCCAATCGTGTGCTTGAGAAAACACAAATTTCGTTGATCAGGCACATGAAATTCTCAAGATTTGTTGATTGGGTGTAGAAAAATCTCAAATGTTGTCAAATGGGTGATGAAAAACTGCCTTCCCTTTGAAATCATGTTTTTCATTTGATTATAGGCCACAGATTCCTCCCCTGCCCCCCTCCAAAAAAAAGAGAATTTTCTCTGTGTTATTGATGTGGCCTTCAACAACCCAGACATTTTCATACATGGACCTTCTCATAAAAAGGTTGTGCGCCCCTAGTATGATAGAGTATATATTTTAGCATTTCTTGAAGAACAATATTTTCCAGTATAATAAAAAGCAAATATAAAGCAGAAAGATACATAAAAAGTTTCAGAAAATTGTATGTTTATGAATATTAGCTACTCAATTCAAAGTAAGAAAGCAATTCATCAAAAATGACAGAAAAAAGACATTTTTCTAATAAAGAAAGATTAAAAAAAATATACACATTTTACATAATACTATATAAGTTAGAGAAAGAAGAATTTGCCTTTTAGTGTAAAGTTCAACATCAATGTTAAACAAATTCAAAATGATAGCACATAAAATAAGATAGCAAATTGTACACTTATGAATATAATGTGGTTTTTACCAAAAATAACATGACAAACATATTGCGAAGTTGAATACTTCAAGAATCCAGTATATAACTCCCCATAAATGACACAACAAAATGGCAGCAATGCCAGTAGTATGAAGCAGAATTATTTCAGCCTGAGAATATTAGTTTCTTAATTCACAGTAGGAAAAAAGTGTCAAAAATCACAAAATTGTACAACAACGAATGTGGACTTAACATAATTAGTGTTGACCACAGAAGTAAAATTTTCTGTGCTTGCAGCAAATTAAAATTTACTATGATTTAACAATGCTAGACTAAGCCTACTATCATAAGAAATAACAATATGCCATAAAATAAGCAAAATTTCCATTTATAAAGAAAATATAATAAAATTATGCAACAAATATCATAAATCTAGAGACTTAAAGTAAATTTCAGCTATTTTTTAAGCTCAACATTTCTTTTTAAGCTGATGGATTAACAGGGTTGGCACGGTTTAAACCAATTGATTTTTTATAGAGGCATACCAAGTACTCGTTAAATGGCGAAATTTTGGCCGAGTACTGAGCCAATACCGAGTAGTTGTAAGAATTTCATTTTTTAAGCATATGAATTTAAAACTGATCTGTAAAAAGTTATTCGAATATCAATGTATAATATATGCAATAATTCATAAATTACAGAAATTACATGCAATTAAAGCACTTATTCCATTAGTAGTACAATAAAGTTTTCTAAAAAATATATATATTTTGTAAACACTCTACTATCAGACAAAGTTTATATTTTACACAATACAGGTTAGAGAAAAAAAGAATTTACCCTTTAGTGTACAGTTCAGCAGCAATATTAAACAAAATCAAAATTCTAACACATCAAATAACACAGCAAATTGTATGCTTATAATGTAGTTTTTCGCAAAAATAATAAGAAACATATTGTGAAGTTGCTTCAAGAATATAATATATAATCCCCCATTCAAAAATGACATACAAAATGGCATCAATACCAGTAGAAGCATAAAGCAAAATCATTTTGCCTTGAGAATATAAGCTTCGAGAGGGAGCCCTTCAAATACAACAGAAAATTAGATGCAATTAAAACACTTTTTTCATTAATAATACAACAGATACTAACACCATAGAGCTATTTAGTCATGTGAATTATTGGGGTAAGTATTTTTTCTAGAAAAGAATCTCTGGAAAAACTATATTTTTTGTGAACACCCTATTATCTGACAAAAGTTGCCCTTGCAGATTTGTATTACGGATGGATACTTTTATTTTATTTTGTTCTTTGCATCGTGATAGTCCAACATAAAGTTGACCATGCGAAAAGACTGGCTCTTCTAAATGTAGACCAACACTGTTGAATATTTGTCCCTGCGATTTATTGATAGTCATTGCAAAAGCAATAATAATAGGAAACTGCCTCCGGATAAGTTTAAATGGAAGATTTGTATCACTTGGTGTAAGGTCAATTCTTGGTATAAAGACACTCATTTTTATTAGCACCAGTTAAGATCTCACAATCCAGGAAATGTCGATATAGGCCTCGAATAATTAACCTGGTGCCATTGCACAAACCATTTTTAGGATTCATGTTCCTAAGAAGCATCACAATAGCACCAACTTTTAATATTAATTTATGGGGAGGCATTCCAGAGGGAGTTTGTTCATTCAAAAATTCCTGCGAAAAGTTTGTCTCACCTTCTGATAAATCTGACTCGAATGAATCTGCACTGTAAAATTCAGATGCGGCTCCAGGAAGAAGATTCATAACTTCGTTGTTCAATTTCATTGCATCCTTGTTAGTAGTGGTCAAAATAATTTTTGAGGAAAGTTCCTGAATGTAGTTTGTATCAATTTCATTTCCATACATTTCTGCAACGATTGAACCAGTACATAGCATGTTAGAGGGAATTTGTATGATATCACATGGTAAATTTTGAACAGATAAAGTTTTTCCTTCACCAATATCTAACAGCCATTGGTTGAACTCATTTTGACCTTCAGAACGCATATTTTGTGACAGTTTAAATGAAAAAAATGTTCCCAAAGTGGACTTGATTTAATACAAACTTCAATTATATGAGTTTTTGTACCGCGTGTAACGACTGGCAATGTTTGACGAAAATCACCTCCCAACAACATAACTTTATTGCCAAATGGTTTTTCATTTCCCATTAGCTCTTTTAACAGAGCATCTATGCACCGTAAAGCATGAACTGTCATCATTGTAGCTTCATCAATAATGATGATCTTTGCTTGACGGATAGTTACTGCTTCATCTGATGTGAGACGCATTGAAAATGTTGAAGTTTCCAATATTGGAACCAGTAGTTTAAATCCACTATGAACGGTCCTTCCTCCTTTTAACAAAATGGCAGCAATACCAGTGGTGGCATAAGGAAGAACAATTTCACCACGTCCCCGTATAAAGGCCAAAAGAGTATTATATACATATGTCTTACCTGATCCACCTGGACCATCCAAATAGAAACATCGTGGAGTTATTTGCTCATTGTCAATTGCTTGTATGATTTTTGAAAAAGCTTCTTTTTGCTGCAAGTTCAAAGATGCAATTTTTTCAATAGCATCAGAGGCTTCACTAATGTGGTTATAAACTAAAACTGGATCTTGATAATCCAGTGGACTGGGTGTTGGCAAATTAAATGTACTTAAGGTAACACCATGGCTCCTGAATATTGCTTGAATACTGTGTAAAGCATGTTGTTGTGCCATAAAATCATTGAAATTCATCCTAAAATCCTCACACAAAGAATTGTTAAATTTTTCCCATAATTCAAGAGGATTTGATGGATTACAAAAAAGACAAATGAAGGCAAATACTTGCCTGAGCTGTGCAGGCATTTGAAAAACGCAGGCTTCTGATAAACATCTGTCCCATTCCTGATCATCAGCCAAAAGCTGCCTTTGACGGGCTGCTTCAAGGAATGTGGGCAAGATAACGCCCTCGAAAGTTCGCAAGTCCTCAAAGCTAGCTGCTCCAGGAATTTTGAGCAAAAGTAGACGAAGGCAGTAACGCTCGATGTCTTTTGGAGAAACAGAATACATTCTAGCCAAAATTTTTTCCTCTCCACGTTGTCGTGGTTTCCAAACACCTTTTTCGAACACATAATGAAGAGGTATTTCTGCATATAGGTATTGTCTTGCATTTGGATCTGAAATATTTAATTTAAACCAAGCTGTGAGAGTAGTGTCACGATTTTGATTAAGTGCTGCATTTTCTTTACCTTGTTGAAAGTAAACCATCTGTTGATGTGGCAGATGGATGGCAAGTCTTATTATAGAATGTGATTTATTATGCATTTTGAATTCAAGGAGACGCCACATTGCCTCAGGTGCACTAACATACCTGGCATTCACATGATTTGAAATTTCATCATGTAGAAATTCATGTTGATTGTTGTTTTCATGAATGACAACATTAGCTGAATCATAACCTTTATAAATATACTTGTAAATATATTTTACAGATTTGATACTGGTGCATGCTTCTATGTTAATGTGAGAGTCGTACTTAAGCAAGAGTGTAGGATTGTACGGCACAACCCAACAATTATCAACAGGTATTCCATTAATAATTACACTATTATCTTCACGGCGTTGATAAAATGGGTAACCATCAACATTGACTCGAGTTTCAGGCTGGAATGTTTTTGGAAAATTCTTGCTACAGTTACCGTTTTCCATGCAAGGTGATTTCGGGTTAAGAGTTCCACATGGGCAATGTATCATTGCCCTCGAAACAATTTCATGTAATCAAGGGTGATGAACTGAAAGCTCTGCCACTATGACTCTATCAATCTGTGAAGCATCATGGAATTTGAATTCCTGTGCAAGGATCAAAAGAATATGGGGTAGTCCACGTTTTTGAAACTCAATTGTATATACGTATGCAAGACATTTTCCAAAGAGTTCCCCTTTTGTGATATCATTTAATAGTGCATGTAATTTTATATGAAACACGCATGCTACTAAATCTGGTCTGTCAGATGATGTCTGTCCATCAGGCAAGTTATTCAAAATTTCAGGCCACTTGGGATTACATGTAAAAATACAAAAAATGTCTGGTTTGCCAAATTTTGTAACAATTGCCATGGCATCATGATACCTTTCACGCATGTTTCGAGGGGAGCCTTGAAAAGAAGATGGCAGTATAATAGCTCTTCCAGTTGGTAAATTTGCATTTACTGCTGCTTGACAAACGTAATCCACAAGTCCAGCATACTCTTCACATCGTAATTTTGATTGTTGCTGCATGACAAAATTTAGATTGTTTGCTTCAACTTGAAGGTATGAATCAATAACCCACTGTTGAGTAAGTGGCCCTCCATACAAAATAGGGTTGAATTCACCACGTCTAATGGCAGTTTGTGCCACTTTATACTGAAGCATTGATACGTTTTTTCGTAAACCTTCAGATCCAGGATAGCGATCAAGCACAAATTTGGTTGCCAGCCAGCTTCACCATGTGGATAAAAAATTGCATATGTCATAGGATCCAAGTTTGGACTCAAAATATTTAAAGGAACAAAATTATTAGTGCTGTGCTCAGGAGTGCGAGGATAAATTCTGATATCTCTTTCAAATGGTGGTTCTCCATCTTCATTTTGGAATGCCATGGCAACTTCATTTGCTGTCGGCAAATTGTATCGTCTTTGATCTGAGTGCCTATCTCTACGCAAGAACATGTGAACATTTGGTACTGGTAGATTATCTCTCGCTGCTTGTTCATGACTCTGTCTTTCAATTTCATATAACATTTTGTAAGCTTGAGCAAATGGATTTATTTCCTGCATCATGAGATCTAACTGCCTCAAAATATGACGTAAACACTTTTCATTTTGAGGAATGTTTAAGCGTTCTTGAACAGCCTGACTTGTATTAAGCACATATAATTGAGCAAATTTCCTTTGTTCACCTTCTTGAGGGTGTAAGTGTGAAGTGACATGATAGATTTGTCCTTGCACCCGAAAACAGTAAGGTCCACGACCTGGAACATTTGCAGCTAATTTTGCACCCATTGAAACAAAAGAAATAGCGCTATTGTAACAGTGTATATTTTCATGAAAATTTCTTTAGTCTGGTGAATTTGGGTTGCTCATAATATCTTTCAAAAAAAGTGGAAAAGTTTGACGTGGAGGAAGTTTAACTTTTCCTTTATGACAACAGCTCTTAAAATTTCCACAACTTAATCTTTCAGATGGAAAATGAAGTGCCTGACAGTATTGGCAGATAGAGTCTAAAGAACCACAACTGTGACTTTCAATATCACCTTCAGTTTCAGAAACAGTCAGTGCTCTCTGGTCTGGTCCGTGGTCTATTTGAATTGCTTCATTTTCGATTTGTTGACTGGCTCTGATCTCAGCTAGTTGACTTTGAAGACGTTGGCGATTTTCTTCCCTTATACGGTTCAATTCGATTTCTTGACTGGCTCTGATCTCAGCTCGTTGACTTCGATGACGTTGGCGATTTTCTTCCCTCATACGGTCTAATGTTGCTTGTGATTGTCGAGCAAGCCACCTCGACTTTCTTTCTCTAGCTAATCGCCGTCTACGTTCAATCGGTGTTTCATCATTTTCATCAGGCATCGCTAAAAAGATCCTTAAACTATAGAAAACAAAAATAAAAACTGATTTGATTGAATAAATTCAAATCCACCGCGTGTTGTTCAAAACATCAAAGCAGCATTTAGATAATTCTGATGAATGATTCTTCAACGTGAATGACTCACCACATTTTTTTTTTTTTTTTTTTTTGCAACAATAATAATAATGATTAGCAAAGTGAAATGTAATCTCTGAAAATTTCACATTAATTTTAATATGCTAATTATATGCAAATATTAACTTGTATTTTTAACAAACTTCGATTGTTTATATTAATTGATGATAGATGGCTGCAAAAATACTTTTTGAAGGTTTAAAACAAAATTAAAATATTTAAAGGCTTTAATAAGCTTCTAAAAATATTTTAAGAATAAAATCAGATAGTTAACCTGTATTTTTTTTATGAAGCGCTCAAAGAGTCATTAATTTGTTTCAATATTCGGAAATTGTGAATGGCAACAGTGTTCTTTTGTTGATATCTAGTAATCTGATGTTTATAATAGCTTATTTTCACTTTGGAGCTTAATACATTATAATTGGATATGATATACATGTTTTAGTGAAAATACGCTGAACAGACATGATTTCAAGTAGAAAAAATTATCATTTAGCTGTCATATGTTAAGATATGTTTTTCATTAAGCCTAACATGGCGTTTAGCTATGGTCGTTTCGCAGACCAACATCAAAGCAGCATTTAGATAATTCTGATGAATGATTCTTCAACGTGAATGACTCACCACATTTTTTTTTTTTTTTTTGCAACAATAATAATAATGATTAGCAAAGTGAAATGTAATTTCTGAAAATTTCACATTAATTTTAATATGCTAATTATATGCAAACATTAACTTGTATTTTTAACAAACTTCGATTGTTTATATTAATTGACGATAGATGGCTGCAAAAATACTTTTTGAAGGTTTAAAACAAAATTAAAATATTTAAAGACTTTAATAAGCTTCTAAATATATTTTAAGAACTAAATCAGATAGTTAACCTGTATTTTTTTTTAATGAAGCGCTCAAAGAGTCATTCATTTGTTTCAATATTCGGAAATTGTGAATGGCAACAGTGTTCTTTTGTTGATATCTAGTAATCTGATGTTTATAATAGCTTATTTTCACTTTGGAGCTTAATACATTATAAATGGATATAATATACATGTTTTAGTGAAAATATGCTGAACAGACATGATTTCAAGTAGAAAAAATTATCATTTAGCTGTCATATGTTAAGATATGTTTTTCATTAAGCCTAACATGGCGTTTAGCTGCGGTCGTTTCGCAGACCAGAGTGGTTTGCACCGGCATCGTTCCGTCGGTCACGTGCATTCAGCTTTTATTATAAGTAGATAGTTGGTGGAAAAAAGATCATTAACAAATGCATCAATAGATGTTTAAAATGCTACAGATATAAAAGGTCCATTGCAACCCCTCAACTAATGGGGAATTTGCCAAAGCATCGAGTAACCCTGGAACGTCCATTTTTCTCCAGCAATGTTGATTACACAGGCCCTATATCTATTCAATTTAGTAAGGGTCAGGGTGCAAAAACAACTAAGGGCTATATAGCTTTGTTTATTTGTTTGGCTACAAAAGCTGTGCATATTGAAGCTGTGAGTGATATGACAGCTGAGGCATTTATCGCCGCCCTTCGACGTTTTAGTGCAAGGCGAGGCGCCCCACGTCATCTTTATAGCGACAATGGCACCAATTTTGTCGGTGCATCCAGAAAGTTGGACAAAATTTATGAATTGTGGCATTCATTTACAGATAATGAAATAATGTCACATTATCAAGCTGAAAACTCTCTAGAATGGCATTTCATCCCTCCTTCTGCACCTCATTTTGGTGGGATTTGGGAGGCTGCCATAAAATCGACAAAGTATCACATCAAGCGAGTCATAGGAGAGACATTGCTCACTTTCGAGGAGCTAGCCACGTTACTTGTGCAGATAGAAGCCTTGCTAAACTCGCGGCCGCTTATACATTTAAATGATAATGATGCTGATTCAATAAATGTTCTCACTCCCTCACATTTTCTTATAGGAGATGTTTTGCATTCCATATCCAATGAGTCAACAACCCCGACAACGAATCTAAAGAAACGATGGGAACTGATCCAAAACATGAAAGCTGGATTTGCCAAACGGTGGACCAGAGAATACCTGGCCTCGCTGCAACCCAGAGTTAAGTGGAAGATCTCCACGCCTAACATTGAGGTGGGTCAGGTAGTATTGTTAATGGACGCAAATCAACCACCTGGAACTTGGCCGTTGGGTCGCATTAAGGAAGTCCACCCAGGCAGTGATGGACTCAACAGAGTGGTGACTGTGCAACACGGGTCTTCATTAGTCAAGCGTCCAATCAACAAAATAACATTACTCCCTCAGTATCAGGACTAAGGCCCTGATAGGGGGGGGGGGGGGAGAGCATGTTTAGTGAACATACATTTTTCGCAATTATTATTTAAGAGAAACCTTATTGATGCTAATCTAAAAGCATTTATCAATAATAAATAATAGATCATTTTCTGTGCAGACACAAATATCTACTTAATATAAACAATCCAACAGCTTCATCATTATTGTAAAATATGTTCCTTTAGCAATTAGCAATTTTGAAGCTATAATTCATATAATAACTTATCATTTAATATCCATCAAGATACTTTTCTACTAAGAAATCATCTTCATTGCTATGAACTATTTGTGTAATATACATTTTTTCTAAATAATTGCTGATAATCAGGAAAGTCATATATCATGTTTAAATATTTACTTAAAGACATTATTTATCATTTTCTTATTGAAATAACTTTGTTTATTAATATCAATAACACTTTCAAGGACACTTCCTGGTTTTCAGTGCATCTCTACATTTGAAGAGGCAGTTGAAGTGCAACCTTCAGATTAAACGCACGCAGCATTTAACTCTTTATCTGCGATATTTTTTAATTACGCAACCAGGCATCCCACAAAGCCTGGCTTTTGTTAAAATTAACAAACTGCATGTCTGTACCCTCAGGAAGATGTCAATATATTTGTTTCAATTTTATTTTATTTTAATCTCTAGTTTATTTATTAACTGTTGACATAACATATACATTGCTACTTTTGTTTTATGTAATGAGTCTTAAAAATATTCGTCTAAACATGAATAAATAATAGTTTTGTATTTATTTATTTATATATTAAATTAGTATTTTTTTCATTTAAAATTTTGTTATAAAAGTTAGTATTCTTTCACAAAATGGATAATTATACTCATTTAGCTTAAGAGTTCAAAAATAAATTTAGAATATTGATTTTTTAACTAAGTGCTAAGTTTCTTTTTTCTTTCATGAAATATTTTTTCTTTTTTTTCTCGGAAAAAAATTAAATAGACAGCTTATTTTTACCACCACTTTGGCAAAAACCTATTTTTGCCGGGACGGTTATAACCAGGTTTTTTCCGCATATGGCAAAAACTTACCAACCCTGATCTATATTATGCAAAAATGTACAATCTGCACAACTCCTGGTCCCAAGGAATGCAGTATAAAAATATTCTATTGTATTTTGCTGTTTCAGACATATTATTAGACATAGTCCGGGAGCCAGTGACATCATAAGTCCCGTCATCGCAGAATTGAAAAAAAAATTGTGTAAATCAACAGACAGTAAAAAGTCATACAAACAAATTGAGCTAGGTATGACTAGGTTTGACAAGCCAAAAATAAGTTTAATTTAATTATAAAAAAGCTGTAATGAATTACTGTTTTTGCAAAAAGCCGACAGTTGGTCAGCGTTCAGACACGAAATAAAGTTGTGGAAGGATCACACTTTTATTAAGTTTTTTTCCACCATTTTTCAACTTCATTTTTGTATTAACACATTAAGCGTCACGCAGTCACCGGTGACTGACACTGAACTTTCCGTTCAGAATGTGCCATTCACGGATGACTGGCGGTCTAAAATATGATATAAAACTAAATATATATAGTCTTAAGTAATAACCGAAAATTTATTTAAAATTTACTTACCTTTTATCTATTACAGGACTATACTTTCTTAAAAAATTACTTAAAACATTGTAAATTTTTCAGCTTCAGTGTTAGCCACCATGGCACTCAACATGTTAAGTGTTTTATTTATTTAAAAAGGTACAATTTACTGTATTTCAATGATAAAAACTACTAACTTACTGACAAAACTAATCCTAACATTTAACTCCAACAGCATGCAGGCATCCATCTTGTTTACATTTTGTTTAAATGGTTTTCAGTAAAGGTCAAAATTAGCACTAGCCACCGGCCACAGGGCCAGTAAAGGAGAAAAAGTGGCTAGTGAAAAATTGTCTATCAGCGGCCACCTTCCGGCCACTTTTTTACAAGAGGAGAATAAAATTTTCTTGCATTTCATCGAGGATTCTACTTTTTTTGGTTCCAATATATTTACATTTACATATGTATTTGGGCTATTCACTTTTAGACGAATACGTATAGAAATTTTACTGTTTAGTATTTTTAAATAAAAAAGTGGCCACTTAAAAAACTAGTTCTACCGGCCAGTGGCCGCTAATGAAATTTCCCAGTTTTGATCTATAGTTTTCAGTTAAATTCATAGTTAAATGGTTGAATGGTTGGTTGATTGCTAACAATATATCAGTTAACCAAGAGGCATTGTTTCTTAACATGTTTTTCAGGTTGCACAGTGTTACTCAACTTTTTGTGTTTTTATGCAAAATAGTACCAGCATGTGCTGGCTAAGTGGGATTGGTTGCAAACCATTATAAAATGAGAGTTTCTCATGCATGTCATCTGGTTCTTGCTTGAGTGCTGCCGTTGTACAAATAGAAGATGTTTCCTGATCTACCAAATAAAAACTGTTGTATATTATATGAGGAGGTACATTTCTTTTCTACTAGTATTTATTATTACAACTCCCATTTCTACTACAAGCCTCTTCAAATTTGTAAGTAGACATTTTATTTTCTACAAAGAAGATAGGAGTTATTATACTATGAAATTAAAGATAGTTAAAATTCCTAATTTTTAAAGTAATTACATTCTGCTATATACTACAAAACATGAATAAAAGTAGCCACTGGTAAAAATTAAAAGCAAAATAAATGTGTAATTTTATCACCTTCCGTCCCCTTAAAACAAGTATGACAGACTTTTCCGTCAGAATAAAGTTTGTGGTACCAATTTCTACTATTTTTGCTTTCTTTTACCTTTACAAGAAGAAAGTATTGGATCCGTGAAAATTTTTGACTTCCGGTTTTCGATGGATTTACACGTTTTAGGGGTCAGAGATCCCCAAAAACATGTTTTTACAAAATATCTGTCTGTGAGTCTGTCTGTCTGCATGTGACACAAGTTTTGTGGGCTCTCTATCTCAAGAACTAATGCACGAAATTTAATAAAAATTCATATTCAGGTAGTTCCTGGTATAAACTGGTGCTGATTAGTTTTTGGTGTAAATCGCCCAACAGGTGGCGCTGCTATGCTGTGTTTTGCAGGATTTCTGCAATAGCTCTATCTCAAAAACTAATGTGCGAATTTTTTATAAAACTTCAGACTCAGTTAGTCCTTGATATGAAATCATGCTGACTACGTGTTGGTCTAAATCCCCCAATAGGTGGCGCTGCTGTGTTGAATTTTGCACAATTTCCTGAATAGCTCTATCTCAAGAACTAATGCACGAATTTTCATCAAACTTCAGATTCAAGTATACCTTGATTAATAATGCTGCTGATTATGTGTTGGTGTAAATCGCTCAATAGGTGACGCTGCTATGCTGCATTTGTCCTGATTTGTGCAATGGCTCTATCTCAAGAACTAATGCATGAATTTTCCCCAAACTTTATACGTTGACATAAGTTGATAATGATTAGGTTCTGGTGTAAATCCCCCTTATAGGTGGCACTGCTATACTGCATTTTTCGGGATTTACACGATTTTAGTGATAGTCATATCTCAAGAACTAATGCACGGAATTCCATCTGTTTAGAATCCTCATGATGAGCATAGATTGCCATTTAATTTTGGCAGCGTGATAACGAATTTTGAAGTATTGTATGAGATAGAAGAAAGTTTTGGGATTGGTACATCTGACTAGTTCTAATTCTTGAAGTCTACAGTACTAACTAAAAAACTAGTGGGATGTGGCAATCCCAAAACTTTCTTCTATCTCATACATGTTAATGCTTCCTGAAAAATGAAGCATATCAGCTCCACCAGTTAGCTGATTTACACCAAAATCTAATAATCAACAACTTATGCCAACTTCTAACTGAATATGAAGTTTAATGAAAATCCATGCATTAGTTTTTGAGATAGAGCTATTGGAGAAATTGTAAAAAATTCAGCATAACAGTGCCACCTGTTGGGGAATTTACACCAAAAACTAATTAGGACCAATTTATGCCGGGTAGTAACTTAATCTGAAGCTTAATGAAAATTCATGCATTAGTTCTTGAGATACAGCTATTGCAGAATTCTTGAAACATGCACCATAGCAGCGCCACCTGTTGGGCGATTTACACCAAAATTTAAACAGCTCTAATTTATATCAGGGACTAACTGAATCTAAAGTTTTGTGAAATTCCATCCATTAGTTCTTGAGATAGAGCGCCCAAAAATTTTTTGTCACATACAGACTCACAGAGTGACAGACAGACATTTTCTAAAAACCATCAAATCATGTTCAGGACATTCTAAAACATATAAATCCATCGAAAACCGGAAGTTGAAATTTTTCTAGAATCCAATACTTTCTTCTTGTAAAGATAGAAGAAAGTAAAAATGGTTCACTGATATTTCAAATGCATACATTTTCACTTGGATTGTTTTGTATGCATTCAAAAGCAACATTAATACAGCATTTGAAAAGAGAAAAAAATATAATTACTTTTTTTATATTATGCTACAATACATTAATAAATTGAAATTGTTTCAATGTGCAATATTTTAATGATAAATTTGTCCTGAAATACGTTAAATATTTAAGTATTTGTGTTACAAAGTTTTGTAGATTTGTAAACATCGGTGAAATTAGAAGAAAATGTCGCCAATGATTTTAAACACTAACTATCCATGCACATTCTACTTCAGATAAACAAGAATATGATGAATAAATCTAGATAAAGATTTTTTAGTACTTTTACATTAGCCAGGCATAAATCTCACAAATATCAGCTTTTACTTTTTGCAAACTATGTAGTGGAAACAAGAAATATTTCTTTAATGTTGAAAAGTTGAAATAAAATGTTTTGGTTTATGGCATTATTTCTTACATTTATTTATTTGGTACTTCTTTTTTATACCAGCCCCCACAATTATGATTATGTCAAGATGGCAGTTTTATGATTTCAGCAAGATCACCACAAAGCTTATATACGCATCATATATATGTACTCCAAATGCTCATATATGTGACACATGTCGTTATATACAAATATTATTTGTATGTCTTATATGCCACATATGACCATTATATAAATCATATATTATTGTGCAATATATATGCATTATAATTTGGCGATAAATCTTAGTTGCTTGGTGATTCACACTCAACAGCTGCTATAACTCAAAAGTACTACTTATATTTGTATTTTAAATAAAATGACTGACAGACATGTACTATAAATGTATGTAGTCTTGAAAAAAAAAAAGTAAACACCCCTACTAACTCCTCAACAAATTATCGTAGAAGAAAGTTACTGGTACCGGATGATTGGAAATAAAGTCCACTTTTAAATGATGTACATAAAACTTGCTTAGGGGGCCATCTACATATTAAAACGAACCCAAACTTCATTTTTTTCAATAGCAATACCCAATTTTAATGAGATATTTCAAATCTTCGGTTCAAACTATGCCTAGACACCAAATTTCAAGTCATTTGAATGATAAGTTTTTGAATTATTAACATTCAAAATTGAGTTCTTCTAATGTTAAATTACATTTTCATATTTTCATTAATATCTCCTGAAATTATACTCCTAATGTGCTAATTTTTTGTGTAGCAATAATACTAAAATACCCAAACGTAAATACGTTCCATTTGCAATTTTATAATTTTATGATATGAATTATGAAATTGATATTCGAAAAAATTATGAATTGCAACCTACAATTTTTTTGATGGATTTAGATTTATTATGTCCTGTTTTATGAAAATCCAAAATTTCACATTTTTCTTCCAAGTAGTTTTCAAATTATGCTTTAAAAACGACAAAATGATAGTTTAAGGGCTGTCTATGATAGAAGTGACTAGATATTTTGAAATTTCTTATGCTATCCTGTAATTTAGCAGTCTTCAATGACTGCTTGAGCAGCCCTTAAGATGACTTGATCAAGAAGGGGGCTCTCTGAGTCAGCAATCGAGAACCAAACTTCGATTTGGACAGAGCCCCTAAAATATGCTTATTTTAAAATAATTAATTTTTCGGAAACTTGTCGTACAAATTGTATAAAAATTTGTTTTTAGGCTAATTGAAGGGTGTAGAGTTCATTTATGCTGTTAGAATTGTGTACCGCTATTGAAGAAAACAAATTTATGGTTCGTTTTAGTATGTAGATGGCCCCCTAAGCAAATTATATATACAGTAGATAGAAGATCTTTATAACGCAAACCTAAAAATGCAAGGTTGTGCGTTACATAGAATTTTGCGTTATATGGATCACATCATTAAATTCACCTCATAAACATGGCCAAATAAGTCTGAAACATATCAAAATACATTAGAATGTCTTTATACTGCATTCCTTATCAAGAGTTATCCAAATTATAAATTTTTGCATAATATAGGTCAGACATTGTTAACTACTTTATAAACATGATCCAAATATAACTGACACAACCCCATCCCTTATATTAGACATTCATTATTCAAAAATGTTTATTGTGATAATAGCATTTTTTTCAAAAAAAAGGTCTTAAATTAGAAGATAAAGTTGAACTAATGTATCAAATTTAGCCCTCTAGACAGTAGCAATATTTTACAATGTGAAAATGCAGGTGCTTTTTAACTGCAAAATTCATTGTTTACATCTGAGAAGTTATGTGTTATATGGAGAATTGCATTATAAAGATCCTGTACTGTACATCATTTAAAAGTAGACTTTATTATCAATCATGTGGTACCAGTAACTTTCTTTTACGATAATTTTTTGCAGAGTTAGTGAGGGGTGTTTACTTTTTTTCCCCATGACTGTACAGTAGACTCCCTCAAATATGCATATCTTGGGACCAGACTTTTAGTGCAGATTTTAGAATTTTGGAGATTTCTGGTCACAGTTTTGTTTATATTTATACCAGTAACTTTCTTTTACGATAATTTTTTGCAGAGTTAGTGAGGTGTGTTTATTTTTTTTCCCCATGACTGTACAGTAGACTCCCTCAAATATGCATATCTTGGGACCAGACTTTTAGTGCAGATTTTAGAATTTTGGAGATTTCTGGTCACAGTTTTGTTTATATTTATACCAGTAACTTTCTTTTACGATAATTTTTTGCAGAGTTAGTGAGGGGTGTTTACTTTTTTTTCCCATGACTGTACAGTAGACTCCCTCAAATATGCATATCTTGGGACCAGACTTTTAGTGCAGATTTTAGAATTTTGGAGATTTCTGGTCACAGTTTTGTTTATATTTATAAATGAGTCATTTGAATACAATAATATACTCAAAATTATAATGAATGCTTACAATAAAGTAAAATTATAAAATAATTAAATAAAGTAATACAAATTAACAACAAAAACAACAAAAAAAATGATTAAAATATTAAAAGTGAAAGTCAAGTAAATAATTAATGTATAACTAATGATGAGATAGATTTTTCTTAAATTATTCAATTATACTCACCTCATAAAGATAGATACACTAATAATTCACATCAAAGTCATAAAATAATGAAGTTTTATTTCAGGTTAAGCCAGACTTAATAACTAAAAAAGCTTGATTAATACATAAATGCATTTGGTAATAAGGTTATGATTGCTACTGATATCAGTCCTACCATAAAGTTTTTAAAAATTAAGTTTATTCTTTCTTCATGAGAAAGCAAGAATTCAGTCATATTAACCAGACAGAATGATATATATATTTAAAAAAATCTCGTATTTTTTCACCCACATCTTAACTGTAAGCTTTATTGTTTACATCTGCAACAATGTGTGAATTTTATGTGTTGGCCAATTTTAGGGTTACGGATTTGAGAGATTCTATTGTATTATATATATTTTAAGTGAAATGCTTAAAATTTAAATGAAATGAATGCAATACAGACCATAGCAATGGGATCAATATTTGGCAATTTATCATGTGCACCCGACTAACATAAAAGTACCGATTTTCAGCTCACAGGCTAGCAAAGCCTGAGAGCTAATGTGCCACTGGTTCTGTATGTATGTATGTACGTACGTACGTAATGTGATAACTCTTAACAGAAACATCCGATTTGCTTCAATTTTTTTTTCTAGGTTTATTTTGATAAGGCGCTTCCCTGATTAGTTTTGGGAGTTCATTGGTTAAGTATAAAAAGGGTAAAGGGGGGCTAGCCTCCCACATTAATTTAGATAAATGGGTTTTTCATGCAGAGTTATTTGATTTGCTCCAAATTTGGTATACTGGTTTATTATGTCAAAGAGCTGCCTAGATTAAATTTGGAGGTTTATTGGTTAAGTATAAAGGAGGGGTAGGGGCTAGTCCCCTCCCTAATTCAGATAAATGGGTTTTTCATGCAGAATTATTCGATTTGCTTAAAATTTGATATACCAATTTATTCGAATATCTTCCTTCATTAGATTTGGAGGTTCATTGGTTAAGTATAGAAGGGGGGCAAGTCTCCTCCCCTTAATTTAGATAAATGGATTTTCATGCAGAATTATCCAATTTACTTAAAAAAAATTTCTATGTTCATTCTAATAAGGAGCTCTCCTGGTTAGATTTGGAGGTTCATTAGTTAAGTATTAGATTGGGGGGAAAGGGGTTTAGACTCCCCCTTAATTTAGCAAAATGGTTTTTTTCATGCAGAATTATCTGATTTGCTTTAAATTTGGTATACTGGTTTATTATGTTAAGGAGCTTCCCTGATTAGATTTGAAGATTCGTTAGTTAGATATAAAGGGGAGGAAACAGGGGCTAATCCCCTTAATTTATTTTTTGAGGGCATTATTTTTTTAAATAAGAGTATAACATACAATTAAAGTGAATAGCCTGTGAGCTCAATGCCATCAGTTTAACTGGGCACTTTTCCTTTTATTTAATAAATAAATTTAAATCTTAAAATGATATTTTAATTAATAAACAGATAATAATACTCACATCACAAAGTTCAGTCCGTGGGTAAGGAACCCATCCATCGCCTTTACAACTGAAAATCCCTTTTTATATTCTTTTTTCATTAGCAGGAAATTTAAACATTCGGCATTTATTCAGTGAATGACTTTCGAAACCTGTGGCAGAAGAATTACCCAATAACTTCAAAAAAATTATAAGAAATGCACAAAATAAAATGCAAGTTAAAATTATGTTAAAAGTGCAATGGAAGACATTCAGTGTCAATTGCCTTTTAAATACAGTCGGACCTCTATTTAACGAACCTCTATTTTGTGAACTTTTACTTGGAACAAAGAACATTTTGCAAATTTCTTCGTAAAATAACCTCCAAATAGCGAAGTGCATTCTCCATTTAACAAACTTTTTCTTGGGATCTAAATTTTTTTTCTCGCTATTTCGCAAAATATTACTGGACATTTCAAACTTATTCTTTCTTTTAACACATTTCATGATGATCAGTGACCAAGACCAGGTCTTACCAGGCACCTAACTCACCGAGAACAGTAAAATGGCTGTGATTCTTTGCTTTTCATCCAAGAAGTGCAAACTTTCAATATCCTCTTTTAACCCTCAATGGAGCTGTCCCTTGTCCTTAGAGTCTCCCGTTTTCTAGATTGTTGATCATGATCAGCCATGTTGGTAATTTTGGTTCTCGAAATTAAGCTCGAAAATGTCAAAGCGAAAATGTTTGAGTATCAAAGAAAAAAAAAAAATTCTTGATCAGGTGGGTAAAGGAGTGAAGAAAAAGGATGTTGCTTTAAAATTTGGTATTCCTCTAAACAGCTTATCAACCATAATAAAAAATCGTGATTTTAATGTAAGATCATTTTTTTAAACTGAAAACACAATTGTATTTCCAGACAATGTTTTGTTTCATTCTTATTTCCCTTGCAGATTTCTTTTGGATTGGTAAAATAAATAAAACAAATAGATATAATTTATAAAAAAAAGTGTGGTTAATTACTTTTTTAAATTATATTTAGTGTTTATGGACATGTTTTATGTAGTTTAAAGTGTTCTAAAAGGTGACTCTCTATTTAACGAATTTTCCATATAACGAACATTTTTTCGGGATTTAGTGACTTCGTTAAATAGAGGTCCAACTGTACAGCAATCCCAGATCTAGAGGTGGCTTTGGATGAAACGATGGCAGTTATTTTGGATGAAAAGAAAGAGATGTGTCAACTTTTCTTGTAGAAGTTTCTTGTAGTTTAATGTATTATCCAGGTCAGGAAATATATCTGCCAAAAATGTTTGACAATTGTCAATCTTCTTTATTGTCACCAATTATGTTCGAAACAGTAATTTAAAATTAATATGTACATAACATTGTTAAAAATGGTAAATAATATAAAAGAAAAATAAATAAAGTATAATAAATGAACTATAATAAATAACAAAAACTTGTAAGCAATAATAAATATATAAATTATAATACATCCGATAGCAGAAAGTTTGAGATGAGAGTCACAGATTTTCTTTTCACTTTTGCAGATTCTTTTTCATCAAAACTTTATTTTGCTTTATATTATGTTTAGCTCTTTATTACTTAATACAAAAACTTAAGATTATTATTAATAAAAAACAATAAAATGCATAAAGACGCTACAGGTAAGTGCTTGTTTGATTAATTAATGCTTCAATTGTAAAATATTTCACCTGCAGATTATTTTCTGTCCCTGAAGTATCTGTCGCAGACACTTGGAGAATTTTCTGCTACTGGGTAATAAATGAACACAATTTTCAAAAAATAAGGATTACTTTAATTCATATAATTGCTTACATGCTTGGCACAGTTATATCTGACATGGCACAGATACTATCGCTCACACGCAAGAAAAGTGACACAGTTCGTAAAAATTCATTATGCATTTTATTCCTCTAATAGGTCTGTCATAGGTGCATCTTGCTACAGGAAAAGTTTCATAAGTGTAGTTATACAGGGTGTCCAAAAGTTATGGCTTATTTTTATGGAACTACCCATTAGAATTAAAAAAAATTATTTAAATAAAAATAGCATCTCACAAAGTTTTAATATCAATAGAGTTCGATGTGTGCACCTTTTGTAGCACAACAAATGTCTAAACAGCAATGCAGTTCTCTCCAAATGTTTCGTAGCATAATAGGAGTTATTAGACAAACAGGGCTAACACTAGGACATCAAAATGTTAGAGAGGAATTTCAGGAATTTTTTTCCAAATTTTAGGGTTAACTTCATTTTTTTACCCCAGTAGCAGAAAGTTCAAGACGAGAGAAGGGAGTCCCAGATTTTCTTTTCTCTTTTGACTTGGAGAAATTTCTGCTACTGGGTTTATTACCATTAAAAGTAAGTAATAAACAGTATTTTTGTGCTAGCTAGGCACATGTGGTACACTGCCAAATAATATCTCCATCATTGCAATGAATTCAGCCCTTGTTCCATGTGCTTGTCTTGCTTGGGTCGAAGGAGGGCATTTAAATTTGAAAAATAACCAGCTGCATATTACAAACCGCTTTGATGGTTTATTGCAACTGTATTAAATACAATTCTGAGTTCCTGCATCATTGAGCCTAACTGGAATGAATGAATACTCTCATCAGGGGTGGATCCAGAGAATCGTTTTGGGGGGGGGGGGGGGGGGCGATACCGAGTGACATATAATCAACTTAGTCATAACTTCTGTTGCTCAAATCATTCCTTGCAGTTAATTATTAAATGAATATGAAATAAGTAATGCGGTTTGAAAATATTAGACTCTCGATTATCCGACATCCGATTAACCGAAACACTCAGTTATCCAACACCCTTTTTATATAATCCCGCCCTCTCCTCAAAATGTGGTTTATTGTTACTTTTTAGGTCATAAAATTAAAAACGTTATAACAGAATTTATTTATTAAATGTCTTATTTTTTCTTTTTCTTTTTACTCTTGTACTATGGTAATTATTTATCTTATTTTTTGTTCTTTTAGTTATAGTGAACAACATTAATAACACAAGCCTGCCATGAGTGTGTTTTTTAACTTTTGATAATTGATTTTGGTGTATTTTTTAGCACTGAATTCGAAAATGACCTTCAGTTTTAACCATCACGTCACGATTTTCACAAATCGTAAGTTTCAAAGTTAAAAAGTAAAAAATAGCGAAAATCTCACAAGGCAATTTGTCAAAGCCTTAACAAAAGAAAGTAAATGTTTTAAATGCATCTGCGACAAATTTTCCAGCTTTATCAGCCACCAAAGTAAAAGAGAATACCGAGATGAACCCCATAGAGAGGATTAAAAGAAAAGCGGGAAGCAGAGCATGAGCGGTTCAAAGAAACTTCCACGCATGGAATAAAATTATAAAGATTTTAAATACACAATATTTTACGTGTTTAACTATAAAAATCCATGTATAAGCAAAAAAATGAATGAATTATTATGAAAAAAGTTACGTCTATTTTATAGTAGCAGATTTTCGCAATATTTCGACTTCTTAAAAATTTGTGATTTGTGAAAAAAACTGACGCGATGGTGTGGTAAAAAATGAAGGTCATTTTGGGATTCAGCACTAAAAAATACATAAGAACCAATTATAGAAAGCTGAAAAACATAACTATCACATCCATTTTTTAATATCAGATTTCTGAAAGAGGATAATCTCTGAAAAGGGATCCCCTTCAGAAATCTGAAGGGACCTTAACATCCTTGAAAGTCAAAAATGTCATCTAAGTGGTGTGTATACCTCTTCACACGCACGGATCCACGGAAGGGGGGAGATCGCCACCCACCCTTTGGATCAAAAAATATAAATTCACCGATTATCGCAAATTTCGACAAATGCTCGCCGAAAAGAATCATTTTTGTCAATCATTCGCAAGTCAAAAAATCACGCAAAAAACGCGAATTTCGTCAAAGGATCGAGCAAAAAGCGCGAATTTCGTCAAAGGATCGTGCAAAAAAGCGCAAATTTTGTCAAAGGATCGCGCAAAAAAGCGAATTTCGTCAAAGGACAACGAAAAAAAACGCGAATTTCGTCAAAGGACCACGCAAAAAAGCGCGACTTTCGCCAAAGGATCGCAGAAAAAAATGCGAATTTCGGCAAAGAATCGCAGAAAAAAACGCGAATTTTGCCAAAGGATCTAAAAAATGTGAATTTCGCCAAATAATTAAGGAAAGAACGCTAATTTCGCGGAAAAATGCGAATTTTGTCAAAGAATTGCAAAAAAATGCACGAATTTCGCAAAGGACAGCGGAAAAAAACGCACAATTAGCACCAGGGGGAGATTCTCCTAGGTGCGTATCCATGCGGGTTTCTATCGGGGTGCTCGCACTCCCCCCAAGATATAAATCCAACGCTTTTAACGGCTGTTTTCGCGGAACAGACATACAAGCAAACGAAACCAAACACTTTCCGGATGTCAATGGTAAACCTCACTGAGGTTTCGGCAATTAGTGAACAAAATAGGATTATGTCCTGTCAAAAGGCATATGGCGCCATAATTTTTGACACTATGGGTTGAGGTGGGGGATGATGCCACTTCGTGTACCTTTTGTTGAATCTCTACAACAGAAATTGACAACGTTATACGGATCTCTTTAAGGTGTTGAAACTTTTCCTTCTTTCAAAGAAGCTGCAATTCTAATTTCTGTATAACGATATTTTTGAGGAGTTCTTTATTGTTTGAGAAAAGAATGGGAATCATAGCAATTTCCAAAGAAAGAAAGAAACAAGAAAAAAAGGTCCTTTGAAAAATGCAATCATCTTAATGTTTTCTGAAGAAAGCCACTAATATGTAAAAAATGTCCTGTTATTGCCACCCACATTGGTAAATTTCAAGGGGTATTTGATGAATGAACAAAAAAGGATTATGTCCTAATTGTTATATATGCACTCCCATATATCTTATTCCCTGTACACATGTTTCCTCATTTCTATCTTCATAGCATAACTCTTTCTTTATTTAAATACTCCATATACTTTTATTTATAAATCCTTTATTTAAATATTTCAATAAAGTCTTTACTTACCTTTTTAGCAGTATCTTTATATTTTCTAAATATCCCTTACAGTTCAACTTTATATGTTTATTTTCTTTCCATTTACGACCACCGGAGATTATGTTGACATTCGTATTACATCTGGATTCCATTTGCATTGAATAAGTTTTTCCGACTGTCACTTGATGACGTCCTCTGTTCGGGCGATTACGTCGAACTCGTCATTCGACGACACGCCCTCATCCACGAATCAGCTCTTTGCATTTGGGGGTGTGTCTGGTATTACGTAATGGAAGTTTCTCGACTTTTCCGATTAGGATAAATACATCGTGCTTCCATTGTCAGTAGCTTCAGTTTTTACCTTCTTATAGGTGCTTGCCGACTGAGGTCGGCAAGTAGTTAATTTAACGTTTCGGGAAGTGCATCTTTAATTGCTTTGTTTTGAAATGATGATGACTTTGTCTTTTGAGAAGCCTTCTTTTTGATAAGTGTTATACTCGTTTAAATAAGTGATGTCATCTTCTTCTAATAAATTCCTGTAACGATACGTTGGCCATTTCACGGTGTTAAGTATGGAGAGTAATTTACAAACATACCTTTTCTACAGTAGAACATTTTAAGGACCGGCTTTTGCCGTGTCGTGGTTCTTGTGGCGGTGTGGACTTACGAGGAAGTTACATACCGGCTGTGGTGAAAAGGAGGAGATTTATTTTTAAGCTCTTCATTACTATGTGACTTTAAGGTCTAATGGTTTCGTCTCGAATTGTATTTATTTCATCGACGTCAGCTTTATATATTATAGTGTTCTTCTCAACTGACATCTTTTCCTGAGCGAATGTATTGACACCAACATGCTGTATTTCGTGAAACGTTTGATGAAGTGTTTAAGTAGTTTTTGGATCTAGCTCCCGTGCATTCACTGTTTACATTTACGAGATATTTTAACCGCTCATTTGAGCGTGTCATATTAAGTAACTGCATCATGTCATTTAAGAGTTCCAGTTATTAATTACAGATAAGTGATATTTAAGTTATGTTTTTAAAGTTTATTTTATTTATTGTTTTTATTTAAGTTGTTAATAAATGTTGTTGTTGTTTTTAAAACTAGTTTTCGTTTCTTCTGCCACACATTTACTTTGCTTCTTTTATTTAGTTATTGATATTTAACGCTTTAATTATTTCATAGAAATTAATTCATTTCATAAATCTTTTAAATTCATTTTCGGGGTTATAAATTCAGCTTTACGCTTTTACTGCTTCATGCACTCTGCATCTTTTCTCAACCCCATCAACATTACATTTGTAATGTTATCAATTAGGTTATGGGCTCTTATAACAATGTTATGCCCATTTTATTTTACTGTAACGTATAGTATCTTTAAAGTAATTTAAATATGTTAAAGTTAGGGATTAAATAGTATGTTTTTCAGTAAGTTTTGATATGTCTTTAAATAAAGTTAAAAGTTATAAAATTTTTTTGCTTCTTTGACCTTGTATGGTCCGGCATTTAGGTGTGGTAGTTTTTCGGCCCTCTTTGATTAATTATCGATGGTTTTCGATGGGGGGGCCGTTATTATGTATTTTTTTTTGTTAATTAAAATTAATATAAAGCAAATTGTTCATTTAAATATGTAAAAATGGCTTATTTCTTGAAAAATAAAATTTTTTTTCTGGAACTTATATTTTTATTCAAGTAAATGCTAAATGCTTATTTTTAAGTAGTGTAGTTTAGTGGTGCACGGGTTAGCTTGGAGCTAATAAGATGCCTTTGATGAAAAATTAGATTTACTGAATCAATTTTTGAGTGCTTTTGAAGGTTCACAGCTGCTTTTGGTCATCTTGACAGTTTTTTTTGCTTAAAGAAATTTCAGTGTTTTGAAGATTTGCAATGTTAACTTGGTGAAAGATGAGCTTGGTGCTGGCATTATTGGTTTGGCTGAGCGGCGCTATGGAGCGTGCTGGTTCCCAAATATGTAAAGGTACAGTTTTTACAAGTTGCTGGTAGCCAAGTATGTAAAAGTACAATTTTTTTTACAAGTTGTGATATAAAATTCAATTAGACTGAAATTGAACCTTTAAAAGGTGACTTTCATCTTGTTTTAAACTGTTAACAACATTTGCATCTGAAGGACTTTCGTGTAAAGTGACTTTAATATCTTGAATTGAACTTTCGTGTAAAGTGACTTTGGTATCTTGAAATTGAACTTTCGTGTAAAGTGACTTTGGTATCTTGAATTGAACTTTTGTGTAAAGTAACTTTGGTATCTTGAATTGAACTTTCATGTAAAGTGACTTTTGGCATCTTGTATTGAACTTTTGTGTAAAGTAACTTTGGTATCTTGAATTGAACTTTCATGTAAAGTGACTTTTGGCATCTTGTATTGAACTTTCATCACGTTTAATAGGGTAATCATGTCGGAGGAAGTCAATTGGAATTTAAGGAATGCCTTCCCGGTTTCCAGTCCTGGAGTTCTCATGTGGCTGTTTTTAAAAGTTTATTTATTGTTAAATGTTAAATATAATTGAGAAATAATATAACTTTAATATATTGTTAATGTATCTATACACTTCCTTATTAAAGTGTCTTTAAATCTATAGTGCGTAGGATGTCCCTCATTGAAGAGTTTTTATATGAATTAATAGTTGATATTTAGATATAAATTTTAGTTGATTGGCTTTAACTTGAATGTAAAATTTAGACATTTTTTTAAATACATTTGAAAATTTTAATGCTTTTTGATAAGATTTTTGTGCTAAGGTTGGCTGAAAATTTGTTAGAGTAAAGTAAAGAGGAGTTTTTTTCTTATTTTTTAATAGAAGTTTCAGGTTTAAGAAATTGAGAATTATGTCTTGAATAGAAGTTTAAAGTTTAAATTTTCTTAAATTTCGATTATCTATTTAAATTTATAAAGTTAAAATTTTAGAAGTGACTCCTTTAATAAAATTTTTGATATTAATTTGGTTAGATGTGAGTTTTAATACACTTTTTGTACTTGAAGTTTGTGTACTAGTCTCAATTACCCAAGTATAAATTGTGTATTTCTTTAGTTTTTTTTTATTGAGTTTATCCTTTTATAAATTTAAATGTTTAAGTTTTAACCCTTTAAAATCTAATATTGTTGTTTAATTCATGCTTGTATCTGGGGATTTTCTAGCTTTACTAGGGGGTTGGGGAGTTCCTGGATATTGGTTTTTGAATTATGAACTTCCTAATTATATTTTGTTTTCTTTTAATGTTTTACTATTGACATTTTTCAGAAGTACGGGGGGGTTTTTGTATCTTTCTACCCTCCAGTTTCCTGGATTGTTGATAGCTATTAAGTTTTTTTTACTTAAATATTTATTGATTTTTATGCAGTACATGTTTGGCTTGGGAAGTTATCTTGCCATTTTATGTTAGGCATTGGATAAATTTTAAAGCCCTGGAGGTTAGGCGTGTTCCTGTATTTAATTAGAATATTTTTCTTATTGTTTAAATGTTTATATATATATTTTATTTTGTTGTTTTTCTAAGTATAAATATATATGTGCCCTAATTTAAATCTGAATGTAAAGAGGGGAGTCATTAATTCATTATAATATAATTGCTCCTGTTTTATGTTAAAGTTGTAAATTATATTTTTAATTTATGGAGCTAAGTGATTGATTTAAAGTATGTTCGGCTAATATTTTTCATATAGTGTTAGGTTTTCAGATAGTTTCTGAGCCATGTTTGAAAGTTGTTTTATCAACTTGTTTAGTCGAATATACATCTTAACCTTTATGCTTTTATGGTTTGTTTTCATACTCCTCAAGTGCTTCCTAGCATTATTTTTAGATCTTTTATCCTAAATTGAGCTATTGTATTGTATAACTGCATCTGTGATTTGTGGTTAAAATCGCACAAATCTTTAGCATTTACAACTGAAGAAATCAAGTGAATTTGTTAATTATAATAAAATGATTTTATATTTATATTCAATTATATATGTATTTTCAGGTCCTTATTCATCCAGAACATTGATCTTTAGCTTATTCCTTCCAGAAGTTACTACACATAAATTTTTAAGTGGTGATTTTGATATTTGAAGGGGGAAGTGAAATAACTCATAAATGGATTATATTTGTAACTCTGGATGAAATCTAACTTTTATTCCGTTCAGTTGTGTAGGAATTGATCTGCAATTTTTCTGTAATGATTAATTCTATTTTTGAATTGTGAGCTGAGTGGTACTTTTTGAGTGAGTTACCTGGGCTCCATATGGTTAATATAATGACCGTAGTTTTTGCAGGTTTTTCTTATTGCTGAACAGTTAGTTTAATGGATAGAGAAAATTGTCTCTTTAATGGGGGGACCGTCTTTGCCTTTTTAAAAGTTTGAATTTTTGAAATAAAACTGGTTTAAGAAAGTAGTTTGATCTCAGATTGTAAAGTTCTTTGATTTAAAAGTGATAGGGATTTGAAGTGAAAGTTTTTAATGGGGAGTTGGTTATTAAAGTCTTCCCAACTTTTGTATCTGAGAAATTCAGGCCAGTTGAATTTTAAATACTTTGATATATTTTTGCTCTACTATAGTTTTTTTTTTTGGTCATTAAATGTTAAGATACTCTTGGGAACAGTTGTGAAACTAGTCATGTTGTTAAGGCAAAAATTGATTATTTGTATATGGAGTTTTCATGTTGAGTTTGTTTGACCTTGAATAGGAAGCTTAATTTGGAGCTGTTTAAGAGGTTAAATTGATCTGATAACTCTGGTCCTTTTCAGTGAAAAAGGACAAGCATGAAGGTTTTTAGATACTAGCTTTTATGAGTTTTTTTTTTTTTTTGCCGCTTTCATTCAACTTGTTTCACATGGATCTCTAAAGATTGTTTCCTTGAGCTGTTTGAACTTTTTAACTTTAACATTTTGATTCTGGCTGGAAGTAATGGTAATATATAGTGATCAGTAAGAGATTATTGTTACTCAAGTTTGATGATGTCCATTCAAGATATGTAGTCAAGGGTTCTTTGAATTAGGTATTTGTCTCCTCAGGGAAGTTAAATTTCTAATGAAGGTTTTCTCCTGTGGAAATTGGTTGGTCCTGAATGCCCAGTGATGTTTCTCGTATGCAATAAAGTTGGCTAAAAGTTTTGGTATAGTAGGTTAATGCTCTGTAATAAAGTCTTTTGGAGTTTTCTAATGTTTTGAGATCCTTAAAGTAAATTTTTCTATATCTGTGGCCCCATTTGTCTAGATCTTTTTTGTTGAGGGAATGAGTTTTTAAGTATTAAGTCTTAGGGCCCTGAGCAAAAATGTGAAGTTGCAAATGATGATGGATGAAAGACTTCTGTGTAGTTCATTGGTGGATGTGATATGAATGGGTAGTGATAGGTATTTTGAATGAGTTTATTTTTGGATGAGTCTTATGTACCATGACACCATTGCCCAGTCTCCGTTCCTTAGTCAAATTGGTGGCTGAAATGTTTGAAATTGTCTATTAAAATAGATTTGGTATTTTTGATATAAGATTATTTTTACTAGAGCATTGTTGCCGTTACTATGTATGAGGCCCTGGATAAATAGCTTGGGTTTACATATTTATTATTTAGCCTGATAAAATTGAAACGAGTGTCATTTATGGGTAATATAGTGGACAAGAGTTGATTTTTTTAAGGAAGACAAAATTCTTTAAGTAGTGATGTTATGAAGTATATAATAACCTGTCCAGCTAGGATTATTGTTAAAGTATGATTATTTATATATATGGCCAAGTTATCTACTGGTTTTATTTGATGTATTGAAAAGTGTTTATATATATACTGTTATTAATTTTTTTAACTGTTATTATTTTTTAAAGAAGGTGCTGGAATTTTCAGGTTTTTAAATTTCTGTTATAGCATTTAATATACTTGATACTAGAATATGGATTCTTTTGTGATATATAGATGATTGGTACTATAGAAGAATGGCTCTTGAGATGTCATCGGGACTGGATAGTTATTTTTATTTTTATGTGATGTTTTATATAAAATGATTATTTATGTGAAAATGTGGACTTTGGATGTACGGAGCTTTATGACTATTTTTCATCCCTTTTCGCATTTCATCGGTTCCTTTTGCTTGGAGCTTATGACAAGTTTTTCTGGTGGTTCTGGATATTCTGTGGATGGAATTTTGTAGGTGACTATGGGTAATGTGGTAGCTCTTGGAATGGTTTGTGTAAGTGGTCTATCGTTATGATATGATCTAAATTTTTGCTGTGGGCATCTTTACCCTTCATGTTGTACAGGTGATAAGAGGGGGGGCATTTGTTATATATGCACTCCCATATATCTTATCCCCTGTACACATGTTTCCTCATTTCTATCTTCATAGCATAACTCTTTCTTTATTTAAATACTCCATATACTTTTATTTATAAATCCTTTATTTAAATATTTCAATAAAGTCTTTACTTACCTTTTTAGCAGTATCTTTATATTTTCTAAATATCCCTTACAGTTCAACTTTATATGTTTATTTTCTTTCCATTTACGACCACCGGAGATTATGTTGACATTCGTATTACATCTGGATTCCATTTGCATTGAATAAGTTTTTCCGACTGTCACTTGATGACGTCCTCTGTTCGGGCGATTACGTCGAACTCGTCATTCGACGACACGCCCTCATCCACGAATCAGCTCTTTGCATTTGGGGGTGTGTCTGGTATTACGTAATGGAAGTTTCTCGACTTTTCCGATTAGGATAAATACATCGTGCTTCCATTGTCAGTAGCTTCAGTTTTTACCTTCTTATAGGTGCTTGCCGACTGAGGTCAGCAAGTAGTTAATTTAACGTTTCGGGAAGTGCATCTTTAATTGCTTCGTTTTGAAATGATGATGACTTTGTCTTTTGAGAAGCCTTCTTTTTGATAAGTGTTATACTCGTTTAAATAAGTGATGTCATCTTCTTCTAATAAATTCCTGTAACGATACGTTAGCCATTTCACGGTGTTAAGTATGGAGAGTAATTTACAAACATACCTTTTCTACAGTAGAACATTTTAAGGACCGGCTTTTGCCGTGTCGTGGTTCTTGTGGCGGTGTGGACTTACGAGGAAGTTACATACCGGCTGTGGTGAAAAGGAGGAGATTTATTTTTAAGCTCTTCATTACTATGTGACTTTAAGGTCTAATGGTTTCGTCTCGAATTGTATTTATTTCATCGACGTCAGCTTTATATATTATAGTGTTCTTCTCAACTGACATCTTTTCCTGAGCGAATGTATTGACACCAACATGCTGTATTTCGTGAAACGTTTGATGAAGTGTTTAAGTAGTTTTTGGATCTAGCTCCCGTGCATTCACTGTTTACATTTACGAGATATTTTAACCGCTCATTTGAGCGTGTCATATTAAGTAACTGCATCATGTCATTTAAGAGTTCCAGTTATTAATTACAGATAAGTGATATTTAAGTTATGTTTTTAAAGTTTATTTTATTTATTGTTTTTATTTAAGTTGTTAATAAATGTTGTTGTTGTTTTTAAAACTAGTTTTCGTTTCTTCTGCCACACATTTACTTTGCTTCTTTTATTTAGTTATTGATATTTAACGCTTTAATTATTTCATAGAAATTAATTCATTTCATAAATCTTTTAAATTCATTTTCGGGGTTATAAATTCAGCTTTACGCTTTTACTGCTTCATGCACTCTGCATCTTTTCTCAACCCCATTAACATTACATTTGTAATGTTATCACTAATCCTAGTCAGTTAAAAGCTAAAATGCTTATGATGTGTTGATTTCTTAAAAACCGACTTGGTAAATTTGTTCTTCTCTTCTTTGCCTCATTCGAACCCCCCCACTCCCGTGGATGCGCTCTTAGGGAATCTCCTCCCGGTGCTAATTGGCGAAATTCGCATATTTTTTTCGTGATTCTTTGAAGAAATTCGTATTTTTTCAGAGGTCTGTTGACGAAATTAGCGTTTTTTGCGCGATTCTTTCGCGAAATTAGCGTTTTTTCTCAATTTTTTTGTTGAAATTTGCTTTTTTTCTGCAATCCTTTGACGAAATTCGCGTTTTTATCTGCGATCCTTTGACGAAATTTGCGTTCCTTTGTGGTCCTTTGACGAAAAACGCGATTTTTTATCGAAATTCGCATTTTTCGTGCTTCTTTGACGAAATTTCGTGTTTTTTCGCGATCCTTTGACGAATTTGGGGTTTTTGCGCGATCCGTTGACGAAATTCGCGTTCCTTTTGCGATCCTTTTACCTGCGAACGATTGACGAATTTGATTTTTTTTCCGCGATCATTTTTCACGGAAAAAATTTGATCCGCGCCTGACTCTCATTCGCTCTCTTTTGGATTTTCTCGATGAACGTACAGAACAAGAGGTAGGAGGCAGGGGTGATTTTGATTTAAAAAAAAAAAAAATTCTGAAGTTCACAGAAAATTTTCTGAAAAGGTTTTTTTTTCATGATTTTTTGTCAAAATTTGTGTTTTTTCCCGATATTTTACGAAATTTGCATTTTTTTTTTAATGATCGACAAATTTTGCATTTTTTTCATGATCCTTTAATGAAATTAGAGGTTTTTTTCTGCAATCTTTTGACAAAATTTGTGATTCTTAGACAAAATTTGCATTCTTTGATGAAATTTGAATTTTCTTTTCGTGATTTTTTGACGAAATTCACAATTTTTTCTGCAATTCTTTGATGAAATTTGCGTTTTTTCTGTGATTTTTTGTCAAAATTTGAATGTTTTCCACAAACTTTTGAGGAAACTAACATTTTTTTTTGCGATCCATTGATGATTTCGTGGGGTTTTTTTTCAGGATCTTTTGACAAAATTCAAGTCTTTTTTGCGATCATAATCCTTTGAAGTAATTCGTGATTTTTTTTTTTTTTTTTTTTTTTTCCCGTGATCCTTAGATGAAATTTGTGTTTTTTTCTTGATTCTTAGGAGTTGAAAGTAGCCTTTTTTATGCGATTTATTTGACAAAATTCACATTTTTTCACGATCTTTTCACAAAATTTGCGTTTTTAGTGATCTTTTATCGAAATTCACGTCTTTTTCGGTGACCTTGTGTCAAAATTCGCGGTGCTTTTCGGTGAAATTCTGACGATCTGGAAGTACTTTGTGATTTACGGAGTTAATGAGATATTTTTTTAGGAACAAGAAGAAAATTTTAGAATTTTAGGGGATAAAAAAATAGTTAGGAAATTTTGGAATTTTAGGGAGAATGCGAGTCCTGGACAAACTGCTTCTATGATACCCTTTTTCTGCTCATCCACAGTTTCAGATTTTAGTTTTGTTCAATGTTTTAAAATCTCGGAGGGGTTTCCAATCCATAGAGGTGAAGTCTATTATATTCTAGTGTGTAGTTCCATAATAATAAGCCATAACTTTTGGATATTTATAGCCCAGACACCCCATACTTTATTACACTATTGGTCCATTCATAACAATGGAACAGGACAAATTGTGTGAGGAGGTAAAATGACTCAACCTCCCAAACCGCATCTACATCTTCACTCTTAAGCGTTTTATGCACGTTTTATAGCTGGATGCAAAACTAAGTGCTATGATTTCATGTTACATTAAAAACATGTGAATCTTCACTTGCCTCGCCTGCGAAATTCACTTTTGTTGACATGCGTCACTTTTCTGGTGTGTGAGCGATATGCAAGTACCAAAGTCTTATTGTACATGAAAGAGTGAAGCAATAATGTTAATTACAAAAGTCAGGCCTAATCATACTAGGCTGCTAACATCATCTTGGAGCAGCCAGTGATACCAGATCAGTTGCCGCTAGATATAAAGAAACAAATAGAAAAGGTAAACATAACATGCCGTAAACAGAATTAGATGCGGGCAATGGATAAATTAAGAAGAGTTAAAAGTATGAACTTCAAGAGAAAAATGGCATAAAAGCTTGCTTCATTTAAAAAGATAAGTGTAGTTTAACTCTCGAACCATGGACAATGCTGATATCACGTTTCACTTACTCCATACAATTCCATGTCAACGTATTATTTTTGCAATGTCTAATATTTTGACTTTGCTCTAAAATTTTTGGCTTTCTTTTTACATTCCATTAACACAATCCTTATAAATATTATAAATAGCGAATAAAAACAGACTGTAGTTTTACACAAGAAAATGAAAAAATTGTCTGTGGCTGGAAGGTTAAAAAGATTATCTAATAAAAGTAAAAGTTAACCAACAAAAGTTAGATAATATGTTATGCTACAGGGGTACACATGGGATTAGCATGTTTCTAACATGTACATGAGTGCTTTGCATCCATGAAAACAAAATAAAAATAATTCGAAGCAGCAAACTCAAAAAAGCATGAATTCGTTAAAATCAAAATCAGTAACACATAAATGAGTGCTTTGCACCCATAAAAGCAATAACAAAAAAAAAAAAAAAAAAAAAAAAAAACCCTGGATGCAGCAACCTCATTGTGAAACCATCTAAAAACTGCACACACATGGTATTTGTTAAACCCATGATCACCAACACATGTACATAGGTAAATTTATTTCACTAATAGAAATCTCAAAAACATCTAAAATGACAGGATTTTTCCCTTGAGGCCCATTTTGTGAAAAGTAAAAGTTATTTTTGTGAAAAAAGGACATTTTGTAACCAAATGTGAAGCCCAGTTACTCAAATTCGAACCAAGCATTTTATTAAAACTTATTTAAGTCCTTCTACTAAAGATTTCCATTGCAGTGAACTTATTTTGTTTGCAAATTGCATATTTTGAAACCTAACAAAATACAACAAATTAACAAAGCATGTCTTTTTATGGAATGGAATTTTATGCAGGGGACTTTTTCATTAAGAAATTTTGAGAAGGGGTCTGTGTTATTGAATGGATTTTATCAAGGGTTATTTTTAAATAGGCATCGAATTTTGCCTGGAGCAATCCCTGATTCGTTAATACAGTTGGCCTCGCTTAATTGCATACAGTTGGTTCCACTGCATTGTATGCAATTAAGCGGGGTATGCATTTAAGCGAGGACACCAATTACCGTTATTAGCATAGGTTATCATTTGATTCTATACAACAGATATGATAAATATTAATGAACAATAACAATTTACACAATAATTTAAAAATTATTTATTGTAATAATAATTTTAATCAATAATTTATAATTACTCTATGCATAACGATGTATATACTAAACTGTCATGTATTAATACTTTTTATATTACATGGTTTAATTTTTCATTATAATATGTGATTTCAGTGAGAATTTAAGGCTAATTCCATGCGTACTTGTAGTGTAAGTCACATAGTTTCAAATTTATATAATGTTCGCTACCAGAATTTTAGTACTGAAAATTTGACTTATTTTATCGGAGATATCTCATTAATTGAATAAAGCTAAGAAAACTTTTTGAATATAACGGTGGCCAGAAATCAGCTGTGTGACTTACACTACAAAGACCCATGGAATTAGCCTTAAGAAAAAAGTAAAATAACAAATTTTTGTTTTCAAAATATAACCCTTGAAAATATAAAAAAAATTACGCATAAATTCATTTAATTTTTCATTATATGCCAACTTATCCTTTATTCGTTGCAAATCGTCGAAATCGTTTAAGTTTGTTTTTTCCAACGCACTCTGCATTTCTCCACTTCCGGTGCTAAGTATTGTTCTTTTATTCTCTTGACTGTCCCTATTGTATTTTCCCCCCAATTACAGAATTTTCAAAGACTAGCATCTTGAATCGCTATATGTATGACCAGCGTTAAAAGAAAATCACGCTTTTTCAAAATCAACATTCAGGTGCGTTTTCAAGAATTAAAAGAATAAAGTCTATTCTTTCATAACGATTTCTGCTCTACCATTTTATAAATAACAAACTTTTATAACAAAAGGAAATATTTGTTCTTAAATTTTTTTCCATTCATCGCATTCACAGAAATTTACAAAATCCGGTTTACTAGATTGGGAATATTTTATGCAATTAACCGGGTATTGTTATGCGATAAAACGTGTATTTTTAACATTATCCCTATGGGGATCATTTCTGTTCCACGACATTCTATGCATATAAGCGGGGTATGCAATTATCCATTACCCGATTAAGTGGGGCTGACTGTACCGTGATATTTATAACGAGTGTATTTGCAATTTTATTAATACTTCTCCACTCGTTTAAATCTCTAAATAACTTAATACTCTTAAACTAATAGTTTCCTTTCGAGATCAGTCAAGGGACAAATAAAACAAAAGATTTATTTTATTCTGACGTATAAATAAGGGAGAGTGGGGAGGAATGGGACACTTTTTAGAAAAATAAGAAAATTAACTTTGTTTGACACAAAAACAAAAATTTCAATTTATAGAATAAAAAATAAAACACTTTCTAATGTTTTTGAACAATATAGAAACATAATTTGCAGAAACAATTTTATAATTAAAGAAATTGTAAGTTTCAAAGTGTGTCCCATACCTCCCCACTAACAATGAGTTATGGGACAGTTATAAAGCAAAGTTATAAGGCACAAATAGTCTAGTGTCGGCTAGATATATACAGTCTAACAAAGACTGCAGGTTGATAATGTCTGTGCCACAATATCAAATAGTGATACAACGAATAGTGGTTTGGCCGAATAACTGAATACCAATTATTCGGCCTAGGTATGGCCGCCAAATAATCAACTCATTTTTGTCTAAAATCTAAATATAGTATGACCTATATGCACAATTCTTGTATATTTTACAATTAAAATGTATTTCCTTTTTTAAAAATTATTCGTATGCAATTTTTTTATTTATTAAAACATTATTTTATTCTGAAAAAATATTCGGCTATGTTCGGCCTAAAAATTGCCTCATTAATACCGTTCGGCCAAAAAAAAAAAAAAAAGCAAAAGTTCCTCATCAGGTAGGTACTGTCTAATTGCATTTTAGTAGATATTATGTATGTTCTTGTTACATTTCAAAATAATGACAAAATTTTAAAAGTACTAGAAGACATAAATTTCAACTTTCAGATGAAAAAAAAAAATTATAATAATTCTTTGCATCTTAAGAAAAACCACTGATAGAAAGGAATGTCCTCTAAAATGGTGAAAAGAAACCACAATAAAGCTCACAAGCTTTTATAAAGCTCACAATTAAAAAAAAAAAAAAAAAAACATGTATTGTTTTGCTATGTCAGCAGACAGCACTAGTATTAAGAAGTGCATAGTGAATTTCAGATTCAGAGAAAGGAAATATCTGTAAGGAAAAGCAAATTAGATATAAATTTCCAAATATTCACTATGTAATATCTTAGGCGTACTGTATTGTTACAAATCAATAGATATTATGTATGTTGTTGCATTTAAAAATACGTTTAAAAATAATCACAAAATTTTAAAAGTAGGGGAGAGTGGTAATGAATGGGCCAATTTTTGGTTTTTCATTTTTGTAATTTTTTCTAATAATTTGTTTTGACTCAGAATTGGCTCTTCAGTTACTTTACTTATTTGGTTATATAAAAAAGTCATAAAAATGGGATTAGAAAATGTCTATAATGAATGATAACAGAAAATAAAAATATAGAAATTTGGCCCATTCATCCCCACCCATGGGGCTGAATGGGCCACTAAATGAATTCAATGAAAAAATGTGGAATTAATCTTTTGTTCACCAAATATGACAAAATGAATGGTACTTGACATGATATGATGAAAGCATACTGAAATAGTAAGTAATACACAATGCTTTTCAAAATTTATGATCATCAAAAGTGATATTATTAAATCACATAATTGTAGCAGAAAAATGACAAAATTATGAGATAAGAAAGAAAGAACATAAAAATAATAGATAATACACATTATGATTTAAGAGAATTTATATTTTTCAAAATTAATATTAAACAACATGTTTGTAACAGGGTTGTAACTGTTGACTACTTAGTGTAAATTTCTGATATTATTTATTCTACCCATCAGATTCAGAATATAAATAATTATTCTAGTTTTATATCAAATGGAAAATTACTGGTAGGTGTGGTCAGGGGCGGACTGGCATAGATTGGCCCACCCCGCTAGACTTATGCATTTGGCCCACCAATCAGCAACCCCATTGTTAAAAATTTTTAATCCTGACTATAAACACACCTTTTGCTCTAACTCTATGAAGATGACTTAAATCCGACATATTAGCATCTTTGTAAATCGTTTATTTTCAATTGTTTGTAATTTTATTGTGGAAAAAAGTTTTGCGGGGAGGGGGGGGCGGTTAATTTGCTTATTTTATTTATTTATTTTTTGAATATATAAACTTTAAACAATTAAAATATATACCTATAATAACTAAAAAGTTTTGAAATTTCGTATCGAAATTCTATTCTGATATTTTTATTCTTTGAATTAATTTTTTTGTTTGTTTGTTTGGTCCAATGGCCGGACAGTTGTCCCGTCAGTATCGGCCAACGATATCGTTACAATAGATGATGGCTACTTGTGAAGGCGCTCCTAACGGGAATAGGGTATCGTTGACCCTAACCTATATTCATCGACGACACCTAGAACCATACATGTCTCACCCGGAATTTGAACCCAGGGCCCTTTGCGTGGAAGGCTAACATGCTAACCACTATGCGGGCAAAACTCCCTCTTAGACTTTTCTGTACACTATACTGTAAATTTATACTGGAAAGTGTTAATATTGAACGGAAAGAATTAGTACTAATGAAATTTACACACATAGATTGTTTATTTGTTATTTGAAATATCATTATATTCATTTATTTTATTTTATTTTGTTATTTGAAGTTATCAACATATATACACTTTGTATATTGATTAATGCTTGTTTAAAATATCAATATAGTACCTAAAAATTTAATAGTTTGTTTCATACCCTCATTGTTAACTAATTAGAATGCCAGATATTCAGATATTTTGACAATTCTTTTGAACTTGAGCAACTCCATCTAATATCTTATCATAAACGTAATCAAAAGATCGTTAAACGTTGACTAGGATAAAATCATCTAACAGTTCTTGTTTAGCATAGTTCTGAGATAAAATCAAGAGGTTCTTTATAATTTTATGCGTTAGGAACACTCGTTCACAAAACACTTGAGTGCATGATAGAGTCAATATGTACATAAGCTATGTACAAGGTTGGATAAATAAGACCATTGGCTTTCAACTCGCACAATAATTCTAATGCACAAGCTATACATTTTTTTTTACATTTCTTATTAACTTTACAGCGATTCTCATCATCTTTAATGAGTTCTTCTGAATCGCTCGTTTCTTTGCTGTAAACGACTGTAAGCGTCGAGATTGTTGGTGCAATAGCGACTGATTGTAATCAGCATAGTGCCGGGAAAATTGCAGAAACTCTTATCTGACATAGTCTTTCTGGGGTGGGCTTAAGACAATTGGTAGGCCTCCCCACCTAGCCGACTCTGACATAGTCTTTCTTGACTTTCGCCAGTCCAGACAGAGTACTAAGAGCTTTTCCAGCTAGTTTATTTAACAATTTGACCTCAATGAAGCGGCAAGGGCAAGGATCGAATCAAGCAATGCCTTTCAGGATCAAGTCATTTCCAGTAAACCGCAGGGCTGCCACAAGCGACTATTTTTCGCACCATTATTTAAAAAAGTAGTTTTTGTAGTATATTTTTCTTGCAAATGTTGTCAAACTGTATGTCAAAGATTTTTTTGTTTGAGAAAGTGGTGCGAGGTAGAATTAAAAAATAGTCGGCTGTGGCAGCCCTGAAATAGTGTAGTCAACTGCTGAATAGCTGTGTCTAAGATGATGTTATAAACGTTTATCTTAAATACTTTTGATGGTGATCTGACAATACTTCTTGCCTCATCGCTAGAATATTAACCACATCGACGTTTCGCTATATATTCTCTTTTCCGGTAAAAATCTCTCAATTTCAATGGAGTACTCCTTTTCTAATAGTTGCTTCTGAAGATGTTCCGTAAATTGAGAAGCATTTTTCAGAACCATATCAAAATTATTTCTTTTCTGTAGCAGATTTGATTTCAGGGTTTGGATTTTGTTAGCAGCAGTTAAGTAGTCCAGGCCGCTTACCTGCAAATACTTCGATGTGGGAGTAGATAATTGAATAGATTACTGAAAATAGTTATTATCAATATTTACTGAAACTTGCACCAATTATTAATCAGTGATCTTGCCTAAAAAGATACATGTGTCGGGAAATCGTCCATTCCGGTGATAGCTTGTAAGTATTTAAGCAATGTTAAAAACTTATGTCGATCTTTAAAAGCTTTTGAAGACTCGTTAAACATGCTATTATGTGCTCAATCTTTACTCCACCACCTAGTAGCGTTTACTTTTTGTAATCGGCGAAGAAGTTTATTTCCGCCTACAGCCTACAGACTCCTTATTTCGCTTATATGACTCTGAGCTAAACACGATTGTAGCTTGCATTAAGTACAAGAAGTCTGTTGTCAATTTGCAATATTCTGTTGCATCTATCGGGACCGAATTCAGTACATGTGAGTATCAATGCACATGCTGTATATTTGGATTGCCCTTTTTCAGTTGTGCCGGCAGATCTTTATATCTTCCACTTATATTTGCTGCACCATGAAAAGAAGTGCCAATTAGTTTTGAAGATGGGAATATACCCCTTTTAAGTTCTTCTTTTAGTTGGAGATAGAGAGCTTCCCCTGTTCTTTTCGGGTCACCAACCAATTTTAGAAACCTAACCTTCACTTTACTATGCTGCATATAATGAACACAAAGTGCCAACGGCTCAATTACCGAGATATCTTGTGTGAAATCTGCTTCAAGACTGAATGAACCTGACTGTTTTACTTCATCGGTAGCATGGAGTTAGGAGGAAGGAGCACGTGGTCGTTTGCATAACTTCAGTAAGTACAACACAATGTAACCCAAAGCAAACCCCAGTCTTTTTAAATGCATTTCCTGAATGCTTCATCAGGCAATAATACAGAAACAATATTTCCATGGAAAATTATTATATGAAGCAAGAGGCTAAGATGTTAAAACAGTGGTAGTCCCCCATACTCAGCAAAACGTTTTAGGTGCTCTTTGAATCAAGATCAGAGGCGAAGTCGTCAATCTGCATTAGTTAAAAACGCCAAGAATACATATGTGTTAAACCAATACGTCATAAATTAACGGTTAGACTGCGAGCGATATTAAAATTTGAATTAGATAAGCGTCAAAAAGGAGGGTCACATTTGGCTATCAATTAAAAAGGGAAAAAAAAGGCAAACCTATCTTTGCAGAAAGTCTAACGGGTCGCATAATTAACGACAAATATCTACTTGCAGGCAGTTGTAAAATGCAATTTATGGGTTTTTAATGTTTATACGAGGCGCTAGATATGCTTAAATCAGCTGTCTGATTTTTAGATTGCGTAAACCACACGAAATGACTCTCATCGAAATAAAATAAACGTAATTTATCAAATAAAAATATAAATAAAAGAATAATTTTGCAGGGATAATGATTTCTGTTAGATTAGAAATAAAGAGATGTCTTTCTTGAATGCTACCAATTAATAGAAAAAAATGGAATATATTTAGAAAAAGGATTAATTTTTGAGTAAAAATATAGCTTCAATATATGGACTCACCATAACAGGCAATGCTTAAAGGGATCTGAATGGTGAGACGAGCAATTAACCTATTTATAAATGACTTGGACAGGAATATAATCAACGAACCTCTCCCATGCCGTTTAGGATATTCATTTTGTTCTTCTTTCTGCTCTATTCTAGCCTTCTTTCATACTTTCTGAAGATCTTCTTTCATAGTTTCTCTTTATAACCGTGCAAAATTTGATAATATTTACATAGCAGCATTACCAATTCTAAAAAGATTCCGTAGTTAACGTCTCTATTAATCAAGTCTGCAGCTGCCTCCTCTTGTTTTTCTCTATAAGCTAATTCTTGCCTCCCAAGAACCTTGATCTGTAGATCATTCTTAAATATGTAATATAATCCTTGCCTTTCTTTTGTTACTACGTAAATGTCCGCATGCAGACCCTAGACCCATCACACCAAACAACTCCCCAATGACACTTCATTGACCATATGTGCTAGAGGTCTGCACGGGTCGAAATTTCCAGGACCATGCCCGACCAGTTCAAAAATCAGTGAAAACAAGCCCGGACCGTTCAAAAATCATTTAAATCAGACCTCGTCCAGCCCGAATCAATTTCTACCAAAAATTCCGATTTTTCTTAACTTACAATTAAGAATCTTTTAAAGAATACTGCATACATATATGAGATAATTTTACTATATATTTTAGATTACTATGCGTTCGCAAGACAGAAAATACACAATAGCAACATATATGATTACTTAAACTTTTCAACATTTAAATAAGGATTCATTAAATAATTAATGTAGTTTAGAATAAAAGAAAAGAAGAGGGTTAAAAAATCATAACTTTGAAGCTGTATAATAAAAAGTAGAGTTTTTAAAATATAACTCTGTAATTTATTGTCTGTTCTCAATTCCAAAGGAGCTACATACTGTCGTATTTCTAAATTCATTTCTTTTCGGAAACGCATAAAATTGGTAAGTGTTCTTATTTAGAAACTATGTAATCGAATGGCGTTTTTTCCTTTTTTGATAAAAGAAATGATCTTTGATAAAATACTGTCAAAATTAGCACTTTGAATCGAATTTCCAGATGCGATATCACGCAAAAGGAAAAAAATCTACTTTCACATTAAAAGGATCCCTTATAACTCTATAAGTAATTTATTTATCAAAAAATGGGAAAAGGCTATTCAATTCCAAATTGCTTCAATAGTCAGGACTCTCAATTTTATGCCGATACGGTTAAAAACGAGTCAGAAAGTTTAGCGTTGTAGAGCAGGGAATTTTGAAAGCAACCTTAAGAAATACTTTCAAAAACGCCGTTAACAGAAGTTCATTATCGCTATTAATATTTTAGCAAAATATTTTTCCTACCGATACATCCTGGGAACAATTAAGCCCAGTTGCGGTTCGGCTCGATTATGTAGACAAAAAAATGTAAATCTGATCTCGGCCCGACACGAGTCTCCTGAAAAAATTACTAAACCCGGGCTCAGACATATTGTAACTGTCCGATCCCGATCTCTACGTTGGATATGTTATAATTCTGTATTGATGTTGTCAAATTAGCATCGGCCCGTTCAGCAGATTTTTACTTATTCTCACAAAATTCATCTTATTTTTTTTTATTGGCCCAGCAGGCCCGTTTAATTCTTTTGTCGGCCCGGCCCGTTGAAAAAATTGTCCTAATTATGCCAGCCCGTTTGACAGTTCACTTTCATTTTGCAGGCCCCCGGCCCATGCAGACCTTCAATTATATGCTCTTTACTTTATCCCCTTTCTCTCAGATTCTGTACAAAATGAATAATTAGCACAGACCTTCCAAAGATTGCTGGTGGGAGAAGGAAAGGAGAAATTAGGATTTACCGATAATAATAAAAAAAAACCGCTTTACGGGAGGGAGGGGGGGGGGGGCGTTGCTGGCAGGAAAAGAAAAATTGAGTTTCGTAATTTTTTTTTTTAAGTTTTATGGAAAAGAAAAAAACAAATTACTATTTTGGCCCACTACACCCGTTTGGCCCACCCCGCGATCGCGGGGTAGCGGGGTGGGCCAATCCGCCCCTGGGTGTGGTCAACAACTGGACAGTTCACCTTAATCATTTATACAATTTAACTTATGTTTCTAATAAATAACTAATATTTCATAGGGTGAAAATGTGCAAATTATTTTTAGACATCACTATAAACCTATTCTAACTGGAAGTAATTTAATCTCAATCCATGACAGCCAGTTATGTTTCATATTAAAGAGAAAATCAGAAAAAGAAGAAAAACCATATTTTCATGATCAGGGCAAAGGTGGCCATTCATGACCATGATATAGTGGCCCATTCAGCCCCACCTATACTTCTGGAATATATTCAGGGTTTTTTTTGTACATTAAATTACAATAACATCTAAATACATTCTAAAATTAGTTTACAGATATGCCAAGACTTGTTAATACACATATCTGCAATAAAATATTTTTTTTTCGCTTATTTATTTTACTGAAAAGGGAAAAAATTTACTTTTCAACCAGATTCTTGGCCATCCTACTGTAGTGGGATAATGGCTTCTCCCAAACAATGGAAAGTTGGATGAGTTTGGTAGAACAAATAGCTACATCTATTGGTGGCATCTAAAATAATTTTATGCAAATACTTTTTCATAATTTGTTAATGGCCCATTCATTACCACTCTCCCCTACTTAACATAAATTTCAAGTTTCAGATGAATGAAAATCTAAATTAAATAGTGATGTAAAACATACATACATACTAACTAAAAGAATTTAGTATTTACATTTCTTTCATGTTTTAATAAGAAATAGTAACACACTTAAAAAATCACTTAAATTTTGTAATTTTTAAGTGCATTTTACCAAAAAAAAAACTCTAAGTATTGCAGCATATACGACTTAAATATTTATTTTATATACATCTATATCTAATCTATTGTATATATTTATGTTCTCTATAGGTCTAATTAAAAATATTTTTTTATATGATAAGGGATAAATATTAAACTCCCCATTATGCTTAAAAAAAGTTAGAATTTGCTTAATGCATCTCTCTCTTAGGACTAGGACTGGGCGATGTAGAAATTTCTTAAATCGATTTATCATCCATCTAACATCGCGATTTAGTGCTAAATCCCGATTTTACATTTTAGAATATGGAAGCCTATTTTTAAATTTTTAGTAACAAAATACGGTCTTTATGTGCCCCCCCCCCCCTCCTGTATTATTTAGTATACTTAGTTTTTAATTTTTCAAATAATTTTGAAAAGTGGTATATTTAATATTTTACACATAAACTTTGAATGTCCTAAAACACTAGTTTTTTTTTTCATTTTAAAAATTAGTGACATATTTTAATACATTTTATAAAGTCATCCTTTAAGAAGTAATATAAAAGAAAATGATTTTTTTTTTTTTTTTTTTTTTTTTTTTGTCTGACTTGTTATGCCTGCTACAATTTAAATTCCTTATGGGGGGGGGGGGGGGGATTCCCCAAGTCCACCCAAAATGCACTTCATTGCTAACAACCTAAACACAAAAAAAAGGGGGGGGGGGAGATGTAAGAAATAAGGTGCAATTTTATATCTTTTAGGTGCAACTTTTAGATTATAATAAAAAAATTTTAACATAAATGCTGACATCTATATATAGTGGATGGAGAAGGATTGAAAGTGTGAGCCTTAGAGCACATTACTGAAATTGCTGATTTTTTTTTTTTTTTCGCAGGTGTTGCCATCCTTTAAGATTAGTAATAAAATATAATCTTAAAATATCTCTTTTTAATGATAACAAAATGTCAAAAAAGCAGAAAATCGCAGATCTGCAGAAAAATCTAATGAATGCCTCCTCCTTCCCTCCCTCTTTCTGCTGTAAAAATAAAGTTACTTGACTCATTACAGAACTTTATTAAAGTATTTTTAATTAATTACAAAATAATAATAAATTAAAACTAAAATATTCCCATAATACCCAAACATATGAAAATTAATTTTTCATGAAAATAATGCATAAAAATATAAACTAACTAGTATGTTGTGGCCATCACAAAACTTTCTTCTATATAAATCACGTCAATTAAATCATTTAAATAGTACAAGAAATTACATGAATTTAGCACCAATTCATATCAAAGTATATCTGAATTTGAAGTTTAATGAAAATTCGTGCATTAGTTCTTGAGATAGAGCTACAGCGGAATTCTGAAAAATGTAGCATAGCAGCGCCACCTGTTGAGCGATTTACACTAAAAATAAACAGCACTAAATGATATCAAGGTATACCTGAATCTGAAGTTTGTTGAAAATCTAAGCGTTAGTTCTTGAGATAAAGCTATTGCGGAAATCGCAAAAAATACAGCATAGCAGCGCCACCTGTTGAGCGATTTACACCAAAAATTAAACAGCACTAATTTACACGTCAATTCATGTCAAGCACTAACTAAATCTGAAGTTTGATGAAAATCCGTGCAATAGTTCTTGAGATACAGCTCTTGCGAAAATCGTGAAAATGCAGCACAGCAGCGCCACCTGTTGGGCGATTTACGCCAAAACTTAAACAGCACTAATTTATATCAAGCACTAACGAAATCTGAAGTTTGATGAAAATTCGTGCATTTTTTCTTGAGTTAGAGCTATTGCGATAATCATGAATAATGCAGCATAGCAGCGCCACCTGTTGGGAGATTTTGACAAAAAAGTAATCAGCACCAAACTATATCCTGGACTAACTGAATCTGAAGTTTTATGAAAATCCGTGCAGTAGTTCTTGAGATATAGCTATTGCAGAAATCGTGAAAAAAGCCGCATAGCAGTGCCACCTGTTGGGCAATTTTCACCAAAAACTAATCAGGTCTAGTTTATATCAAGGTATAACTAAATAATAAGTTTTGTGAAATTCTGTGCATTAGTTCTTGAGATAGAGCGCCCACAAAATTTTTGTCACATACAGACTCACAGACAGAGTGACAGACAGACATTTTCTAAAAACCATCAAATCGTGTTCTGGGCATTCTAAAACGTGTAAATCCGTCGAAAACCGGAAGTCGAAAATTTTCACGAATCCAATACTTTCTTCTTGTAAAGATAGAAGAAAGTAAAAATGGATGAATTTGGATATAAACAGTGAATCAATTTCAGCAAAATACTCAATCCACGTGGCTGGAATTGAAATCAGATTTCAAACCTGATGCATTACTATTTTAAAATATTTTAATTAATTACAGAATAATAGAAAATAAAGAATATGTATGAAAATATTACCCAAACGTGAAAAATGAATGTTTCATTAAAAAAATGCATAAAAATAAAAACTGAAATTCGTTGAATTTGGATTTTAAATATGAAACTTTATTCTTTTTTATCCAACCATAAATACTCAATCAATTTCAGGGAAAAAATATTAGTAAAAGAAAAATATTTCATGTGGATCACAGCCAAATAGTGATACACAAAACAATGCATGATTATACTTTAAAATAATTTCATTAATTACAAAATAATAGAAAATAAAAGTTAAAATATTACTAAAACATGTAAAAAATGAATTTTTCATCATAAGAATGCATAAATTGAAAGTTGATGAGTTTGGATTTTAAATATAAAACTTTATTATTATTATTTTTAATCATATAAATGCTGAATGAATTTCAGGAAAACAATCTTTTGAAACAATGCAGGATTCTACTTTAAAACATTTTAATTAATTACAGAATATTAGAAAATAAAAAATACGTATTGCAATATTACCCAAATATGTGAAAACTTAATTTTTCATCAAAAGATTGCATTAGCATATAAACTGAAATTCGATGAATTTGGATTTTAAGATTTAAACTTTACTTTTTCCTTTCAACTTTCCACCACGTAAGTTCTTAATTTCTGAAAAATACACATTCCAATCTCGTAAACTCTGCATCTTATTTACAAAATAAATAAATAAATATCAATTTTTACTTAAATCATCGTTTTCTTAAATCAGAGGAGATTGAGGCTCGATGTTTTCTTAAATTGGATCCTCCTAAATCGATTTAACACCAGCTTGCCTTGTTTTTCTTAAATCGGAAAGCATTGAGGCTTGTGATGTTTGCTTAAATCGGTTTCTCCTAAATCGATTTAACACCAGCTTGCGATGTAAGTGGTAGATACATCAAAGTAGATAAATCGGTTTTCCGATGTTAGCTCTGAATTAATATTTTGTTTTAAATCGATGGCTAAATCGCGATTTAAGATAATGGGTAAATCGCGATTTAAGACATGGCTAAATCGCAATTTCAGATTTTAGCTTAAATCGATTTAAGACCAATGGTTAAATCGGATTTCTGATGAAAGCTTTAAATCGATTTAAGGCCCAGGCCTACTTAGGACAATTTTGAATAGATTAATTGGAAATTTAACAGATTATGCTAGCTTATTACAGATACTTTTTGTTCTTATTGATACAGCATAAAAGTTTTAACATGATTCCTAAATTAAGCTCTTATATAAAAATGGGTAGATAAAACCCATTCAGGGTATGGAAGTTAAGGAGAAAAAAAAGTGTTAGTTAATTTCAAGTAAATTTTTTCTATTTTACTGTGTAAATATAAAAACATTTCTTGGATTTCATATTCAGCCAAAACCGAATATTCGGCAGATAGGCCGAAAAATCGTTTCATCTCTAATATCAAATTCCAGAATCTTCATCACTGGAAGGAAAATTCAGGATTGTCAGTCACAGATGACATTAAAAAAATCATCAGTTTAATTTATTTACATTTTGAAGTAAATGAATATATTATCAATGCTTAAATTAATATATTACTACCCTCTAAAAATATTTTCGTATTAGCAATTTACATTCACCTTATTAAAAAGAAGGAATTGGACTTATCCTATTCCCCCCTTTACTGGCATGTCCCATTCCTCCCCACTACCTTCTTTTATGTTAAACGTTAAACTTCTTGGATAACAAAAATACTGCTTTTAGGGTTAGTTTAAATTATGGATAATATACAGTATAATGTTCCATAAATAGGGAAACTATCATTAATATACAGAAAGCATAAAAAGCATACATGAAGGAAATTTACTATTATTGATTCTTGAAACATTCTTTTTCTTTATAGCAAGCTTATGTAGATCAGTGACTTTTTTTCAACTGAAGATATGGATACCATCGCTTCATCTAGTGTGCGATTGGTGAAATATTTAGAATGATACATAAAGAGAAAAAACCTATTGTCCCATTCCACCCTACCGAACACCTGCTTGAATTCATGAGAATATCTATAAAATTCCATAAAAAATACTTTCATAAATTATTTCCATTAAAAAAAACCCAACTAAATCAGTCAATATGCCTACCGTAAGCGTGGCGACAATGTTCGTATTAAAGGAGCTGCTGCAAGAAAAAGCAATTTATCGCCAGACAATTTTACCAAATAAGATGTAGCACTTATTCTATGATTCTGCCACCGAACCTTTTATTATTTTAATTTGTGTTATAGGGTAGATGTGCCAGTAATGGACACCCTTAAGGAATTTCTTTAAAAAATATTTTTTTATTAATAGTTATAATTATTATATTCCAGTTTTTTCAATATTATATTAATCTATCAACAATATTTAACCATTCTTATAGCCTCATTTCCTCATATGAATAGAAATTTAATTTTAAATAACAGAAATATATCAAAACAACCAAAAAAAAGCCCAGTAATGGACACCCTCTGGCCCAGTAGTGGACACCCTCTGTTCCAGTAATGGACACCCCATAAAAAGTAATAAATATAATTATTTTTATGACTGTATTTAGAACCAGAATTTAATGAATACATACTAATGAAACAAAATAGTTATTTTTAAATAAATTTAACAATTAGGATACCAGTAATTAATAAAATATTTGTGATAATCATTTACTGTTTGCATCAATTATTGTAATTATCAGAAGATCGATGATTTAATTATTTTAGATGGATAGTTTAAAATACTAAATATCAGACAGTTACAGCTATCAAATTGTTGAAATAGTGGTGGATTTAAAAGGTAATTAAAAAAAAAAAGTTTTGGAATATTAATGTTTAGTTTTGTGTCACTATTTTTAACAATCTTCCAGAGATTACTTGATATATCATTTATAATAATCAATATTACAAACAGAATTTCCCCCAGGTTTAAAAAAGGGCAGGGTGCTGCTTGTGAAAAAAGGGCACTTTTGGATTCTGAAGGACATGTTTTGGATTCTTAAGGGCATTTCTTGAAATTTTTAAAGGCATTCTTTTGATTTTTAAAACTACTTTTTAATATTTAATAGACAGAACGCTATTTTAAAGACAGCAATGAGTCAATTTTTACTATGCAAGTAATTTTTTAATAAACAAAGGAGTAAAGGCACTTTTTTCAGGTGGGGGCAACAAGGCAGCTAATTTTTTAAATGAGGGGCAAGAGGGATGTTATTTTGTAAACCTAAGGGCAGGCAGGGTGCAGCACCCTCCTGAAACTGCCTGGGGGAAACTCTGTTACAAATATGAAAGAAATGATATGTGAGTTTATTTTAAATACTAAATAAAATAATTTCAAAATAAAACTGTAGAACTGATGTTTGAGGCCAATGATCTGCAGATTTACTAGTTTCATGAATATTACCTATAACTTTCATTAATAGTATTCCTTTTTTTTTTTTTTTTTTTTTTTTTAAAATAAAGAAACATTTAAGACAGAAAATGGATTTTTAATAGCTTCTGTAACTTGTTTTTATTTAAACGGAGAGGAATTAAGCCCTATGAGCCCCTCTTTAAAAGTGCTCAAAGATTATTTTCTGCTTCCTGGCTGGTTTGATTGCCAGATTATAAAATATGTGAGGTATATATATGTACTACATAAAAAAAAATAATAAAATAAAATATCGAAATTTTATTAATCACATTAAATAACTTAAAAGCAGCTATTTATAAAAGTTTTGGTGTTATTACATTTTGTTAAGTATAATTTAAAAATCAAATTTGATTATTTAGGTTTGCAGTTAAGCCAAAGTATTTTATGCACTATAAACATTACTAAAATTTCATTTTTAGCAATGTCTACATGGGGTGTCCATTACTGGAAAATGACTAATTAATTATCCCAGTAATGGACACCTCTCTTAAAACCTTAAAAAGAAATGAAATTTTGTAAATAGCCATTAGTATATAAAATTCAAAGTTTTCTATTGCTACTCAAACAAAAACATTCAAATTTTGCAAGAAAATAAATAATATATAAATTAATTAAACAAAGCCAGCTCTTAACCTCTTCATTAAGATTTTCACAGAAAAAGAGCAAAACTTTGAAACATTATTTTCTGCTTCCTGATTGGTTTGATTAAAAGTGTCAACAATAACATAGTTTTATAAAACATACAAGGGGGAATTATAAAAAAAAATAATTAAAGCTAAATATTTATTAGTTATTTTTTTATGAACTAAAAACATCAAGGGGTGTCCATTACTGGAAGGGTGTCCATTACTGGCACATCTACCCTATATGCAGTAAAAATTAGATAATATAAGAAAATTAAAACATATATGTATATAATACAGGTACTTTGAAGCCACAGCACAATGGAAATCATGGTAGGGTAATAATAAAACACATTTATCTGAACCAGAAAGTGGTATTAAATTAACTTACATTAGGAAAATGAACTTGAATATAAAGTAAATAACACCAAAACGTTGAACTGGTTTTTGTTTTTATCTCACGAAAGAAACAATGAAATAACAATTTTTTTCTCTTCTTCTTCTTCTCATAATCTTTTTTATGAGAAAGGCATTTGTAGTTTATATGATTTTTTTCTCTCCATGAAAAACAACAAAAAACACAAACAACACTACGTATTAATCGATTGGTTGGCTGGATGGATGATTGCATATTTTTGTTCTGTTATCTTTATCTCAACTCAACTCAGGCTCAGGGTTTTAAATATATAAATGTATTATATTATATATATATATAAATATTTCTTTAATTAATTAAGTTTTGAGTAGCTATCAGGGAAAATGCATTCAAAATATAAATATAAAAGGCTTCTCATCTATCGAATTCAAATCTATCGATTAAATATAATCGAACAGTTTGTTTTCGATAATGACATCACAGGGTTTTTGCTAAAATTCCAAATTCCTCTAAATTTTCTTCACATTTTTCCTAAACGTAAGTTTATGTATCATTGTTTTCCACCAAAACAAAATAATAACTTTCTCGAGGTACTTGATAACCTGGTTACTCATTTCTTTGGTTTTCAGGGTTAATTATATAGTAATTTTCCTTTGGCTTTTATGCCTAATTTTAATTGCATGTTTAAAAGGTTTTTGAAGGAAAACCCCATTAACAATGCTAATAAGTGATCAAAGAGAGAAGATTTAATATATTAGAGAGCTTAAATGGGAAACTTTGAATTTGTTCGTCGAAACACCTGAAAATATTTATTTTTCACAGTATTTTAATTATGTCTTCATAGAAATGTAGTTATAAATTACGACAGAGACTGGATCTGAAAGATCTGCGATCTTCTTTGGAGTATCCATGATACAAGATTTCAAATTAGTTTGCATGCGTGACGCCCCCCCCCCCCCCACACACACACATATACACCTACAATGGACGACAGAAAATATGTTATTTTGATTACTAAATTGATTTTTTTTTCTTTGAGGGGGGGGGGGGGGGGATATGTCTGAATTAGAAAAAAGAGGTGATGTTTAAATGTAAATGCATTTGATGACATCGGATTAGCGATAATCTGATAATTCACTTTTTCACACAGCAACACTTTGATTGTGCTTATGCCTGTATCAGGTTGATTGAGAATCAGTAATAGAGTTAAATACAATTTATAATTTTGAAAAATTTCAAAAGTAAGGGATATAAATTTTTTTAAAAAGAACTCTCAGCTGAATCCTAGAATAAGCAAGACACTTGGCGATGTTGGTGAGGCGATAAATTACTTGTTCTTGCAATATCATTTTGTACCATATTTTTGGCTATTCCTACTGTGGTGTAATCATGCAACTTAACTGGTTTGTTTGGATTGTTGGGTTTCTTTCACTAAGAAAGAAGTGGATGTATCGTTGAGGTGTTTTTCATTTTGGTGTTTGTGATGAAGTTTACGTTGATGTGTTTCATTTGATGTATGCAACGTTAGTGTTCCTGCTAGGCCATTTTTGAAGGGTACAGCGCCCCGCCCTTATTAAAATTGGCAAAACACGCCCTGCCCATTTAAAAATCGGTAAAATGCACCCTCCAATTAAAAAAATAATCAGATGTGTCCCGAATTCTCCCAGTGATCGCGCACGAAAATCTTCGCTGCACGAGAATCAAATGCATCCTGTTTTTTCACATCAGTATGACATAGCTTCAAGCAAAATTAATTACGCAGTACCTATACTTTCTCCCCTTCATTCTTCCATATATTTAGTAGGAGCCAACCATTCCTTGGGTGGTCATTCGGAGTTCGCCCAGAACAGAAAGAAAATGAGATATTCTATGGGAAGTTAACAGAACGACAATTGGCATTGCCCATAGCTATTTCCTAAGTTCCTTATCCAGACATCGAGATGGTATCTCTAAGATTTCACTCTGGATGCTACAGAAAAGAAAAGTCTTTTTTTTATATACTTTTTATCTGTAACTTGAGTTCCCCATCAGATTAGGCACTGGTCTGGGACTGGGACAGAATAAAGTGCAAGCGACAATCGGGAGAAGAAAAAGTTATTTTAAATAGGAAGGTGGCGAGACGAGATTTTAATTCCAACCTCGAGGAGTAAATCTCCTATAATACGATCCTCTTCTTTCCGTATTCTCAGGGCCGAAACTAGCCTATTTTGCGCCTGTGGCAAACATGGATTTTGGTGCTGCCACCCCCCCCCCCCCTTCCTCATGCACAGTAAAAGTTATCGAGTGCAGGTAACCTATACAAATAAATAAATAAATCCTTAAAAAAATAAAAATCATTTAATAATTAAAATGCTAGCAAGAAATATGTAAACAACGCTTCCATAGGATTAACATTATCTTGAGCGTTAAGAGCCTACGCTAGTTACACAAAGAAATTGGAATGCTAATGTTAAACCTCTGGGAGCATTCTTTTTAAAATTTCTCACTTGCACATTAATAGTATCAAATTTTTTACTTACTTAGAATAGCCAAGATTGAATTCTAACCGGGATAGTATTTACTTTTTCGATTTTGGTTGCAGCTTTCTTTTTATATAGTTACTTTCACTTTCACAAATTTGAAAAGAACACTCCCATAGATTTGACATTAGCATGCAAGTTTCTTTGTATTTCATATATGTACATTTTTGTATCAAACGAAAAACAAAATCTTCATTTGGAGCCCCCCCCCCCTTCTTACATTCTGGCGCCCGGGGCATATGCCCCTTCTGCACCCCCATCCCCTAGTTTCGGCCTTGCGTATTCTTTTATTCGCCTGAAGAGTAAAAAAAAAAAGTGACAGTAATCTAATTTGGCCTTTAACACCTAGATGTTTTTAAAAACAGGAAAGGAAAGAAAAGAAAGCAAACTCTGGGGATTTATTATTATTAGAGCTTTGAGGTAGGTGCTTAAATGATCACATAGACCCTATACGACGAAGCAGTATGAAAAACAGATCCAAAAAGGAAGCACAGGGAGACAGGAGACACATAAAACCACGAGCCGAAAACTCAAAATGGGAGAGAAAAGACACCCCTGAAAAGCACAAATTAAACACATCCTAAACATTTAAGAAAAGAAAAAAAAAATGCATGCATACTAGAACGAAGGAACCATACAACTCATCCAGATCAGCAGCACCAATTCAAAAAGACAACACCCGCCATTAAACGAGAGTTATGAAAAAAGTAAAACACAGAAAGAAGTGACTAAAAGCGCCCGCTCCTGAGGAAGAGATTGATGAACAGGCGAAAACATTGACGATTAGAATTAACTCCAAACTTTTGTCTGCCTTGAATCGTATCTGAAATAAACCAACAAATAAATCAGTCTCTGGCCACAAAAAACATTGAAGTACTAATTAATGTATGATCATATCTGGCTTTTTCCTTAAAATGCTCCCGGTGCAAGAAACAATTTACTGCCCTATAATAAAATAATAACAATAAAGGTAGGAATTATTTAAAAAAAGAAATCGTCGAGGGTGGGGTAGTCAAGCATAAGTATGGCTAAGTACTAACCCAGATGCAAACATTTTTCAGAAGTCCTTTTCTATTTAAAGGTATTTTAATCTTCTTGGGGGGTCTCTATAAGTGCAAGTCTTGCATACTTTACGCCTATCGCACCTTTCGTGTGATTAGCTTAGTATATGATTTCGAAGAACTTTGCAAACATGCTAAACAAACTATAATCTTTTAATTATCTTTGTTGTGCAACTCTATAAGTAAAGTTTTAACCTTTTAACAATTGAATTAAAAACCCAGAATAAGAAATTTTCTTTTGATTTCAAATGAATTTTCTTATCAAGTATAAACCATCTAGGTGTCTATTTGTTCAAATGTTTCATTTTATGCCGGAAACAATATTCACAATTTCCTTTTACGAAACAGGGTTAGACGAACTGAACCCCGCGACCCCCCCCCCCCCCTCCTCCCAACACTGCTTGCCCAAAGAAAAAACAAACGACTCAAAGGAGAAATATGAGTTTCAACTTCTTACCGCCCTCGCCGTAACTCCGTCAGTCTTGTCATGCCTAATATTTCAGAAAAGCTACATCTCCTTTTTTAAACTAAGAAAACTGTGTATGGTACCAATATATAAATATCATATCAATGGAAAAGAAAACCTGCTTCCATCATAGTCCCAACATTTAGAAAAAAAAAACACCTTTCAGTTTTAATTTACAGATATGCACATATTATACAAACATGAAACCACGTTAGTGAATTAAGTATTTTACATTACTTTTGAACGCAATCGAAAATTGAAATATGCAGTAGGAAATACCGCTGTTAGGTTGTTTATATAAGGAAGAAGACATGCCTTATTTTGATAAACAATGTAGAGCCAAAGTGGCACAATTAACGCATTCAACTTTGCATTTTGATATGTCAGCAGTTTTATCGCAATTAATTAGCAACTTCTCTTTATTTTCAATTTATGCATTTATTAACATATGCTTGGTGACGCCGGATTAGATGTCTGCACGAGCCAAAATGTCCAGGCCCGGGGCGGGCCCAACCCATAAAAAAAATTCGGCCCGTACCAAAAAAAAAAAAAGTGAATGGCCAGTATAAAAGTTAAAAGTTCGGCCATGCCCATACAAAAAAATTATTGTCCTTTCCCGGTATAAAAGCTAAAGGTTCAGTACGAGAACCGACCCGGCATGGAAAATAGTTAAAACCTCAGCCCGAGGTGTTGTTTCTGACGGCCAATTATCTACACAAGGGACATGGACCTGAGGGGTCATGCTCTCCGTGGGGGGTCTTTTTAAGGGAACCTAACCCGTATTTATGCAAGGAAATCCAGGGTTCGAAGAAAAACATGGAAAACTCCGAATGATTAGGCCGACGGATCTCGGTACGAGACCGGCCCGACTGAATTTCTACAAAACATGGATTTTTACCTCGATGTGGTTAAAACTCATTAATAAGAGTTCTGATCAAAAATATTTATTTTATTATAATCTTTATTCTTAAAGAAGAGCCTTAGGCTACGATATATATATATATATATATATATTTTAATGAATTTATTTGTATATAAATGTTTCAGTGATCATTACAGTTAATCCGTATTCCATGTATTGGAGAGTTAAAAATCTGAAAAATGTTATAGAGTAAAATCTCCTAAGACATAATTGCATAGGGAAAAAAATATAAATGTGTTATAGATAAGTTTCCTTATTAGCAGGTGTAAATGTATTATATTCTTTTCTTGCATATTATTATATTCATTTTGAATGGATCAACATATTTTTTCATTTAAGAAAGGATTCTGTCATAGGCAGGTTCGTTTTACTGTATTTTAATTTTATTGCCTAGAAACCTACTATTCTTTAAAAAGAATAAAGTTTAATTGTTGAATAATTGAGATTTGAAAATACCGTATTTTATGGAAGAAACGCCGCAGCGTTTACGAGTTTAAAAGTTAATTTTTTTCCAAGTACGGCGTTTACGATTTTTTTTAATACCAACTGAGTTTCCTTAATTTAAAAATTCATAAAAATATTTAAAATCGGATTTAAATATTTTAAATAAAACTTCAGACATCTAAAGATATTAAAAATGAGGCATCCTACACTGCTCAGAAAACTTTGATTACAGTTAATGTGACGCTGTCGAGAAATGTAGCGTTCTGACGGATGTGGCGATTACAATATTTTCAAGCTTATTTAGGCAAATGTAAGGAGTGGGACGTTTACGACTGGTGCGGCGTTTCTTCCATAAAATACGGTACGTACATTTTTTTGGAAAAACATTTAAATTTCGGCTGTGCAACATAAGAAGAATGAAGACAGTTCCGGCTCGGAAAAAATAGGTTAGGCCCGAGCCCAGCTCTGTCTAGAAAGAGTAGGGACTAGGCCCGGCCCGAAGAAAGTGAAGATCAGGCCCGACTCGAAAAGAGTGAAAACCAGGCCCGAGTGTCGTGAATGAAAACAGGCTCGAACCATCTCTTCCCATCATGTCCCCCCCCCCCCCCCCTTCCTTAACCCTTTAGCGGCCAATGTCCACAAAAAAGAACACATAATTTTAAGAGTACTGGCACCAATAATATTTAATTAAAATTTTCCTTTTATAAATTACAGGAAAAGTAGCAAGTTTTTATTTTCTAATAAATTCAATTATAAATTCCTGTGTCAATTCATCATTTTACAAACAGAATTACTCTGCGACGGAAAGGGTTAAGCAATGTTCTTCAGATACTCAGCGCAAAGATTCCACATTCGGATGTTATTGTGGTACGAAAATACTTTTATGTATCAGCCTCAATAAAGCATTTTTTAAATGTCTTTTTCGGAGCGCACCCTTTTTTTTCTGAATAAACTATGTTATTTTAAGAATACATTGTGCCGTTTTTTGAATGTGCTGTTTCTTTTACTTTTTTAATCTTTCAAGATTCCAATTATTAACTTATTTGATAGGATTTCAAATATGAACAAAATTAATAAGCTAAAAATAAACTTAATTTGTGTAATAAAAACAGGATTTGAACAGTCAGACCTGAATAAATTGTAACAATAGTTTTCAAAGAAAATATTTCGGCAAGAGGAATGGCGAGCCAGCTATAGGGCGAAGATTATTATTCAGAAATAGTAAGATAGATCAAAATTTATGAATGGAAGTATGTTTTTGCAACTTGCTAATATTTGTATGAGAACAAAATTTGAGTTGAATGAATCTAATCTAGGTATTTTTTTGCAACTTTGTATGAAGTTTAAAGGATAATTAACCCTCCGTCGGTCGCAACTATGGGACTTATCGAGTATAGGCGCAATGCGCCTCACATGCACCTGTTACAAAATCGTCATTAGCAATTATTTGATGCAATTCTAATGCTCTTTAAGTGATCAGTGACCTTCATTAGGATGTACTAAGATATAATGTTTCAAATTTTAATGAAAAAAAAACTTGTTTATTGCACTCAAAGTAATCAATCCTGTGTGCTGTATTGGTGGAGAGAAGAACGGAAATAATTGTGATGTACCTGTCAGGCCTGTTGCGACCGACGGAGAGTTAAGCATTATAAACAATTTTAATGTTTATTAAAATAACCAATTTGCAAAAAAAAAAAGAAAGAAAAAACATCCTAATAAAATAATTTTTACATAAATCTATCAGGAAGCCTACGAAATTCTAGCAAAGGCGAAAATCAAGTCCTGGTAATCTATTTTCAAAGTATTTTTTTTTTCCCCTTCGTCATGTTTGTTTCTTTTTTCTAATCTGTTGGTTCTGATGAGAAATCTGTGCCGGTTTCTTATCCAGCAAAAGAGCTTCAGGAAAAATGTCTCCCCGTATTGCTGAATAGAGAATGCCCTCTGAAAAGTTCCTATCTAATTAGTTATATCTATTGGGACGGGGAGGTATTTCAGTGGAGGCGGGGTGGGGGTAGTTGTCATCATCAGTTTTTCCACCCTTTGTACAGTATACTGCATCTTATATGTACAACAATAGGCATTTTTAAAATGAATGAGACTTCAGGGGAGGGGCTGGAGGCAGCTGGCCATCTTGATATATGGTATGGTTATATCGATATGGTATAATCAAGAAAGCACTGGCTGAACTCTGAAAAGAAACAAACACCATGCTGGTTTCTCTGATAATAAAAATGCCTTGTGCTAAGCGGTAGGTAAAGAATACAGGAAGAGAAAAGGAAGATGTCAGCAAAAAATGCAAGACCAAATACTGCTTAAAAACAAAGATAAGTTATTTTTCATTCTACTAAATAGTGACCAATATTTTTATTATTATGTTTTAATGGCAGAGGTAGTTTAAAATCTCAATGCTGTAATTTAATGAAAATTCAGAAGCATGCAGATTTTACCGATTATGTTAGTGTCTTTTTTATTATGTGAATTTTTTAATGCGGTGATTAACATTTTCCCGTGATCTACGGTGATTTATTTATTTATTCTTTTCTTTCTTCTTCTTCTTTTTTTTTTTTTTTTTTTTTTTTGACATTGGTAAAAGGAATTCGACTTCAAACTTTCAGCCTAAAATAATAAATTTTGTATTACACGATTTTTGAATTCTTAGCAATTTTGAATTAGATTTTTAATGCGATTTTCAGCGCTTTTTCACATTCCACAGCGATTTTTTTTTTTACCTTACAAAGGTTTATTATGGCTTCAAACTTTTAGCACACTGTGGTAAATATTTTTCTCTGCGATTTTTCAATTTTTAGCCATTTTTAATGTGATTTCTGAGATTTTTAGATTTTTTTTTTTGCATCCCGTGGCGATTTCTTGACATTCGTAAAAAAAATTTAATATCAAATTTTTACCAAAAATGGTAAATTCTGTCCTCTTCTGAATTTATAGCGATTTGCATCATTTTTCATTTTTTTTCATTTTTGTTAAAGGAATTTGTTTTTAAACTTTTAACCTAATACAGTATACTCCCTCCAGTCCGCGACCCTAAAATCCGCGAACGCCTAAAATCCGCGTATTTTTTCAGATGTAAACAATGAAATTTACAGTTAAGATGCAGGCACAAAATTCAAGATGGTGCCGAAATCAGCGACTACCGCCATGTTTTTTTTTACTCAATTTTTTGTTAATTATTCTCTTTTGGCTATTACAGCTGATTTATTACTAAATAAATTTACATTACTTTTGATTGTGATATAAATTAGCATATCTATATCAAAACTTCCAGGGTTCGAAATGCAAAAATTCCACGAACCGGAATGCTATTTTAGAATTATTTTTTTTAAATTATAGACAAATTGATTTCTAAACATACAAAGCAGTATAAGAAAAGCATTCAAGACTCTAAATAACAATGAAAAAAGATACAGTGAGTGCAATAAGCTATATATACTGATAATAGCATTAACACTGTTCTCCTTGCTATCACTAGATGGCAGCATAGGACTTTTGGAATCGAATTTAATCGATTTCATTCCTAATAATTTAATATTTTTCTAAATTTTTATTAATTACTTACTTTTAAACTAATAAATTATTTTATTATTTTACTTATTTGAATGTTTCACTTTATTGTAAGCATTCATTATAATTTCCCTTGCTTAACTACCAATGAAATTAATGTTTCAAATATGTAAACAAATCAATGACCAGAAATCCGCAAAATTCTAAAATCCGCATAACCTCTGGTCCCAAGCTGTGCGGATTTGAGGGAGTCTACTGTATAGTAAATTTTGTCTTGTGCGGTTTTTGACTTTTTAGTAATTTTAAGTACGATTTTACTGTTTTTTCGCGTTCAGCTGCGATGTTTTGACACTCGTAAAAAGAATTAGATTTCAAGTGCCTAATATACTAACTTTTGTCCCCTGCAATTTTTAAAGTTTTTCTATTTTTATTGTTATTTTCACTGCGATTTTTTGCATTCCGCGGCTGTTTTTTTTTTCTTTTTTTACATTTGTAAAAGGTATTTGGTTTAAATGTTTAGCGTAATATAGTACATTATATCTTCGTGATTTCTGAATTTTTAGCAATTTTTCATGTTAAACACCCTTTTTAGGTGCGTTCGTAATTATATAAATACGTAGCACCTATAGTCGTCGTTCAGTCCGTCCGTCTGTCCGTCCGTCTGTCCGTCCGTCTGTCCGTCCGTCCGTCCGCATGTAACAGAGCAAAAACTACCAAACCGAATTGTCTGAAATTTCAAATATATGATTGTTGCAAAATTTTGTCGAGCCATTTCAAATTTTATGAAAATCGGATGTATAGTTTAATTACAGGGACAGTCAAAAGTTTTTCTTTACATTAAGGCCAATGGGAAAAATTATTGCAAGTGGATTTTAATGATATTAGAGCCTTCCGAATGATCTGAAATTTCAAAGATATAATTGTTGCAAAATTTTGTCGAGCCATTTCAAATTTTAGGAAAATCGGATGTAAAGTTTAATTACAGGGACAGTCAAAAGTTTTTCTTTACATTACGGCCAATGGGAAAAATTATTGCAAGTGGATTTTAATGATATTAGAGCCTTCCGAATGATCTGAAATTTTAAAGATATAATTGTTGCAAAATTTTGTCGAGCCATTTCAAATTTTAGGAAAATCGGATGTAAAGTTTAATTACAGGGACAGTCAAAAGTTTTTCTTTACATTACGGCCAATGGGAAAAATTATTGCAAGTGGATTTTAATGATATTAGAGCCTTCCGAATGATCTGAAATTTTAAAGATATAATTGTTGCAAAATTTTGTCGAGCCATTTCAAATTTTAGGAAAATCGGATGTATAGTTTAATTACAGGGACAGTCAAAAGTTTTTCTTTACATTACGGCCAATGGGAAAAATTATTGCAAGTGGATTTTAATGATATTAGAGCCTTCCGAATGATCTGAAATTTTAAAGATATAATTGTTGCCAAATTTTGTCGAGCCATTTCAAATTTTAGGAAAATCGGATGTATAGTTTAATTACAGGGACAGTCAAAAGTTTTTCTTTACATTACGGCCAATGGGAAAAATTATTGCAAATGCATTTTAATGATATTACAGCCTTCCGAATGGTCTGAAATTTTAAAGATATAATTGTTGCAAAATTTTGTTGAGCTATTTCAAATTTTAGGAAAATCGGATGTATAGTTTAATTACAGGGACAGTCAAAAGTGTTCCGTTACATTACGGGGAATGGGAAAAAGTTATTGGAAGTGCATTTTAATGATGTATCAGACTATGCACTTTATGAAGTGCAAAAAATTATACATTCAGTACAATATGGGGTGCAAAAAGTAATTATAAAACTAGTTATAGTACGAACGCACCTCATTTGCCACGTTTGACGAGCAATTTCCAACTTGTTTTTTACATTTGTGAAAGAATTCCAGTTACAGTGTTTCAGCCCACTGTACTAAATTTTGTCATCTGTGATTTTTTTAAGTTTCACGGCGATTTTCCCACACTAGTAAAAAAAAAAAAAAAAAACATTTTAAAAATTTTTAGCCCAATATATTAAATTTTGCTTTCTTTTCAATAAAGTTTATTTGAAATTCGTACAGCGAATTTTAATTTTTTTGCGATTTTTATACGGGCTCGGACAACATTGGATGAGTCAACCAGTTAAACAGATAAAAATACATTTAGGAATGGTAATGATTTCATATTTTTGATAAGCTGTAATCAAAAAATTTTTGGTAATTTCTAGTTCATATTTTTATGCCAAAAACCCTCGCTTATACTTTTCTATTATTTCTTAATTTGGGATGCAACCTTCACACATTTTAGCAGATTTTAGATTTTTTTTTTTTTTTTTTTTTTAAATGCATCTACTACCCCCCCCCCCCCTTCTGAAATTCCGTTTCCTCACCTTAACCCTTTATGTCCCAAATTATGAATTGGCAAAAATTTCATCTTCTAAAGCATTTTTCGTGAATTTTTGAAACTACATTACAAGATTTACACAATCATTTAATAAATTTTAGAAAGATTTTGCCAATTAAAATTAATTGAATTTGAATTTATAGGGATTTTGTTCAAAATTTATATAACTTCACTCAAATCTTTTATTTAAAAAATATATTTTTTTTTACTATTTTGTAGAATAAGGAAATGTACAAATATAATGTTCTTACAATAGACATATATCCGAATTGAAACTTTTAGCCCCCAATCTTTAAATGTCAAAAAAGCTGGAAAGATGCAAAGACAAAAGAAAAAGAAATCAGCCATTAAAAAATGTTTTTATTTTGTGCAACCAATAATGCTTTTGGAACAAGATACAGTAAATTATCTATAACTCATTTTAAACAGTATTACTATTAATCGATTTATTAAATTAATCTAATAAATCGATAATTTAATTTATTAAATTAATTTTACAACAAGTTATTTTAATGGTACTTTAAAGTACCATTGGTGCATAAAGGGTTAATCAGCCCCACAGTTCAGTTAAATATTTAAAATTATTTACTTTATTACTTTTTCTGTTTTGTTTGTTATTTTATTATAAAAGAATTTGAACTCTTAGAATATTATAATTTTTTCTATTCTAATTGTAAATTTTAGTATAAAGTATTCTAATAAATGTAAAGTATAAATAATCAATCATCCAATATAATCTACCTCCCCTCCTCCCTCCTTCTCCGAAGGTTAAAATCTTTAAAACTCTATTTTTTTTATTTATTTATTTATTTATTTTTTTTGTTACTTGCAACTCTGTCACTTCATTGTAACAATAAATAACCAATCATCTAAATTCTGCTTCTCTTTCTTATCAAATACACCAATTTTAAAGGCTTTTATTTTTTCTGTCCTAATTGTTAAAATTTTATTAACGATAAATAATTCATTATATAATCAACCTCCTCCCTCCCTCCTACCCCACAAAAATTGCTTTTGTCTCTTTGCCTCCAAAACTTATGATCTTTAAATTATATTTGGTGATTTATTGTAATAATAATTAATTGGTCACCCATCTAAATTTTACTACCCCTTAAAATTTCTGCGTTACCCTTAAAAACTGTTAGTTTATGGGACTAATATTTTTTTAATTTTTTATTTGAAATAAAATTACTTACCTAGATCTTTGAAATATCAATTTAAGAAAAAAATATATATAATCTGTTACTAAATGTGTGCATAACAATGATGAGTTTGTAGTAATGTATAATTCTTATATCAGTTTCGAAGACCTACATTTTCTCAGGGTCGAAACTGGGGGGGGGAAGGAGCAGAGGAGGCATGTGCCCCGGGTGGCAGAACGAAGGCGTGCCAAATGAAGATTTTGTTTGTTGATTTTTTTCACGTCCATGTTTAGCACTGTATTGTTAAAATCATCCTGTCTGAGATATGCCAAAGCACAGAAGAATCTAAGGATATGGCATAAGGATGCTGTATAAAGCAGAATTTTTTTCAATTCTGTTTTCAAGATTTTAATGAATCAATATTTGACAAAGTAGATTAAAGTAGTTCAGTATTACATATTTCAAATTTTAAAATAAGTCGGCTATTAGAAAATTAATAAAATTATCTTTGTAATTATACTTTGCGGAGAAGGGCGGGGGGTGTGCATGCCAAAATCCATGTTTGCCCCGAGTGCAAATAAGGCTAGTTTCGGTCCTACCTTTTCTGAAGAAACAATGCCCTTTTTCGCTCAAAAAAGTGCCCTCTTTCAGCTTCAACTGTGCCCTTTTTGTAGCTAGCACCCTGCCCTTTTTTTTTTCTAGAGTGAACACTATGCAACGTTTTGTTAAGTTGCATATTTGGGGGTCTTTTTTTTGTATATTTTTAAATATACCTTTGTAAGCAAATACCTAAATTTAAAATTTAAATCTAACAAATCAGGGGTACCCAGAGAGGGGTTTGGTGACGCAAAATGCGTCATACAATTTATTTTTGGGGGAATTTAGAGAAAAAGTATATTTTTGTGGGGATTTTTAAAATCTTAATGTTATTTCCTTTCCCCCCCCCCCCCCCCCCATTATTAAAAAAATTCTTGATTTTTTTAATATCACTTTTAACTTCTTTTCAACATTCAATTTCCAGAAATATTCATGTTTTTTTCATTCTTTAAATACTAGATAAGGGCAATAAGAACCCATTTTGCATTTTAATATCTTTGAAGGTGCGGGAATAAAAAAAAAAAAAAACTTGGTATAGGGGAGAGTGGTAATGAATGGGCCATTAACAAAATATGAAAAAGTATTTTCATAAAATTATTTTAGATGCCACCAATAGATGTAGCTATTTGTTCTACCAAACTCATCAAATTTTCCATTGTTTGGGAGAAGCCATTATCCCACTAGAGTAGGATGGTCAAGAATCTGATTGAAAAGTAAATTTTTTCCCTTTACAATAAAATAAATAAACGAAAAAATATCTATTATTTCATTTCAGATATGCATATTAACAAGTCTTTGCATATCTGTAAACTAATTTTAGGGTGTATTTAGATGTTATTTGAATTTAATGTATTAAAAAATCTGAATATATTCTAGAAGTATAGGTGGGGCTGAATGGGCCACTATATCATGGTCATGAATGGGGCACCTTTTCGTCTTTGCCCTGATCATGAAAATATGGTTTTTCTGATTTTCTCTTTAATATGAAACATAACTGGCTGTCATGGATTGAGATTAAATTACTTCCAGTTAGAATAGGTTTATAGTGATGTCTAAAAATAATTTGCACACTTTCACCCTATGAAATATTAGTTATTTATTAGAAACATAAGTTAAATTGTATAAATGATTAAGGTGAACTGTCCAGTTGTGGACCACACCTACCAGTATTTTTCCATTTGATATAAAACTAGAATAATAGAGATGGGTAACATCGTTCCTTTTAAGGAATCGTTCCAGCCGGGATCGTTCGCCGAAAGGAACGAGTTCATTGGAGTCGTTCCTTTCGGAATCGTTCCGAAAAAAGGAACGAATCCGAGGAAAAGGAACGAATCCGAGAAAAAAGGAACGTTTCCGAGAAAAAGGAACGATTCCGAGAAAAAAAGAACGATTCCGAGAATAAAAGAACGATTTTGAAAAATAAAGGATTCCAACGGGAAAAAAACACTTCCGAGATAAAGAGAACCACATGCAATCCATAATATTTTTTACTAATTTATTTTCTTATGTACCCATCCATTTTCTTACGCATCCAGTCGCCTTAATTTTGTAATGTTTTGGACAGATGATTTTGTTTTTAAGAATTCATTTCATTGATCAGTGTGTGCAATTAATTTGCAGTTATTTCTAACTTTATGATTTATGGTATAAAGCATAATTCCTCTTGGAAATTTAAGGGCGGTGCAAGGTCTATTCGATTTTCAGTGTAATCATTGGTTTCTCTTGAAAATATGTCGTCAAATGACCGTCCATTTATATTATTATTTTATACAGTGTGTCTTTACTCTCAAAGATGTTCAGTTGCTAAGTCCTAAACCATTAGTCATAGACCTATAGTTCCAATTGTGTGTTGTTGTGCGTTAAAACAAAAATGTTTTAAATAAGGTAAAAAATTATTCTGAAAGTCGCTTGGATCAATAAAAATATTTCTAAAAAAGTTACGAAATTTAATTTTTTATACGGTCCCCCGCCCTATAAGAGATATTTAGTAAAAATTTCCTGTTATCTTAAAAGAAAGACAAAAAAAGTCCCATTCATCTAACACTAAAATTCATGAAGTTATACGAAACTTTGAAATGCAAGACTTATGCCACTTTTCTGCATCCGAATACACATGAGTTTAGCCATGCTTCTAGGGGTCGTAAACAAAGTGCTTAAAGTATTTGAAGGATTTATTTCATGTGTAGCTGCGCTTTGAAATAAATCGTATTACGACAGATTTTTGTGAGGATTTGAAGCTGTTTTTCATAATTTTTTTAACAAAAATTATACTATTTTTATAAGCTTTTATTTAACCTATTAACCGCCAAAACTATAAGTAGGAATTTTCAAATTTCTTGTTGAAAGTCGCTTGTCACCACAAATTCAGAAAGGTAATTTCCGCTTTATTAAAATATCGACATTTTTGCCAATAAATAAGGCAATTTTTTTAATTGTAAAATAGTGGTGACAAAGTAATTAATGTAAGCATGAGCAATTATTTTGACCGTTGCGTGAACGCAACACCAGCCGGTAACGGGTTAACTTGAAACGATCGTATGTATGTCTTTCCAGTTCAAAATTTGTACTCGAAATTCAACTCACTTTAAAATATGCGATCGAGGTTAAATTTTACATATTGACGTAAATCAGATGACAATGTAATATTATTATGATTTTCAGTGCTTAACATTAAGTACTTATTTTACAGGGTAACACAAAAAATTTCGGATAGATTACTGCCAACAAGTTTACTAAAAAGTTTTAGATTAGATAACACAAGACTGCGATGGTTGTGTTTTTTATTTTTAAAATTATGTATTTTTAAAATTATGTATTTTTAAAATTATGTATTTTTAAAATTATGATTTTTATGTATTTTTTAGCGCTGAATCCGAAAATTATCTTCATTTTTAACCATCATGTCAGAATTTTTCGCAAATAGTAAATTTCAAAATTAAAAAAATAGCTAATACTATAAAATAGAGTCGATGGTTGTATTTTTTAACTTTTACGATTGATTTGTATGTGCTTTTTAGCACTGAATGTAAAAATTACCTTCATATTTAACCATCATGTTAGACTTTTTTGTAAATGGTAAATTTCAAAGTTATAAAAATAGCGAAAATCTGATACTATAAAATGGATGTAAAACTTCTTTTATTCAATTTAATTTTATTTAATTCAAGAATTTATTCAATTTTTGGCTTATACTGGGATTCTTACAGCTAAACAGCTCGGGGATCCGATGATGTGGGAAGGGAAGTGGTTCAATTAAAACTCTGAACTTTTAAAATTTACAATTTGCGAAAAATCCTGACGTGATGGTTAAAAATGAATGTTATTTTCGGATTCAATAGTAAAAAATACATAAAAATCAATTATCAAAAGTTAAAGAAATAACAATCACGTCTATTTTATACTATCAGAATCAGATTTCCGAAAATTTTTCACTTTTTAGCTTTCAAATTTACGATTTACAAAAAATCTGTACTTTGTGATAAAAAATGAAGACCATTTTTGGATTCAGTGTGTAAAGAATCGAGGCTGTTGCTTTTCGACATTTTATTTAACGAAAATTCTATTATTTTTTTCCCGTTATATGTTTAGTACAAGCTGTATATTTTGCATTAATATTTCAGAATGATTATAGATTTCAAATTTATAATGCGATGTTAATTTTACTATCAAATATTTTTTTATATATCTGAAGATTATTTATATTTCTAGTAAATTTGTAAATGACCCCTATTTCGCAGCAAAAAATATGCTCCAAGTTTAAACAGCCATTACTTCGGTCAGTTTTAGTCGTAGAATAATAAGAATTTTATTTGTCTTACTTATAAGTGTAATAGGAAAGTTTTACTAACTATAACTTGAAGGACCGAGGGATCGTATAAAAAATTTATTTTTCATAATTTTTCAAGAAATGATTCTATTGACCCAAATCACTTTTTAAATACTTCTTTACCCCTATTTAAAACATTTTTGTAATTGGAACTATTTGGCTATGACTAACGGTTTAGGAATTAGCTATTGGACATCGTTGAGAGTGGACATCCTGTATAGGAAATTTTATTATTGCTCTGATATTTGTCACCAGGGTCTAGGAATTTTTAAGTCTCATAGATTCCTCTTCAAAATCTACCTCTAGGTAATCTTAATTTCATTTTTCATTTGGATGGCCCTACTGGTTTGGATATGTAACTAGTTAAAGTAGATTACATTTTTGTTCCAGTGTCCGTACTTTCAATAACTTTATCCCCTTTATCGTCTTTCTCCTCAGCTCCCCAACTTTACGCACACAGGATATTTCGCATAATTCATCAACATTATTATCACCGCCTTCAGGATCTGGTTCAGAAGTGAAACATCCTATTCTATAGCAATCATCTTGTAGTGCAATTCAGTGATATATATCAATTTTAATGCATTTGAAATAGCTTAATGTCATAAAAGTGCGCTGCAAACGATTTTTTCCCGTTGACCATAATGTAACGAAATACTTTTGAGTGCCCCTGTAAATAAACTATTAATGATACACTCTTCATATTGAATACCAAACATCCCATGGTAAACATCATTAACATATATCAATTGCATGGGAATCCGAGTATATTTACGGGAGTTAGGTATATTACACACTGAGACCACAGAACGACACAAAGCGCAACATGAAGTGCAAAAACCGGTCGAAACAAAGAACGAAGTTGTTGCAAACTTGTTTTAAACCAGTTTTTCTAGCGAATTCAAGCGACATATTTCTTATGTGTCGCCTTAGTGTGTGACTTGCCTTAGAGCGTGAACAGACGGTCTGACGGACAGACAAACCGCATTCATAAACACTAACTTTATTGGAAAGAGTTAAAAAGTAAAGCACGTTTTTGCACACTGTCTTTCCTGAGTGACTGATGTATGTCTAGTCTTTTACCCTAACATCGCTATTTGTGAACTGCTATTAACTACGTAGAATTTCAATAAACTTACAACTCTTTTTGAATCTCCAATTTCACGAGAACCTACAGGAATTTCTCTAATTTCACATCCTCATCCGCCGTCACCCTCTCTCCACTTATACCATACAGAACCTCAGTTTGGTGTGAGTGAATTGCGATGTTAATATGTTTGTTTGGATTGGGATCTTTGGAGCTTCATAACTCATGAAGTCATTGAACACTTGTGTAACACGAAAGGGTAGAAGTTCCTTCAGATGATTTGTAAACAGATTCATTAGCAGCATGGCTATGGCTAGTGATATTTATAAGATAATATTATATATATTAATATTATAATATATATATATATATATATATAGTAATATATATGATTTTATTCATATATAGCACATATTATCTCCGCCAAAAGATATAGTGATTCACTAAACTTCAAAGTTCTATTTCTTTAAATTTGAAATTTGCTAACATTTTAACTGAAAAACGGTTTATTGGTTTAATTAAATTAAACAAATTAAAAGTATGTCCATTATTATTACAGAGTGTAGTACTGTATAAAGAACTATCCTTTTGACGATGTTTCGGCCGTTGAATGAAAGATATCTGTTGTAAACGTGTTATAGATAATACCAACCTTAATTTTTTGAGAATTTGACTATTTTTTATTCGGAGTTAAACTTTTTATTGTCAAAACTATTTAAAATAGATAAAACATTTTATTAAATTCGAACTTTTCAGAAAACTTTATGTAATTTAAGAAAATAAATAAATAAATCTTCTAAGTGAAAAGAATAACAATAAGAAAGGAAAATACATAAAATTTAGTATCGTATTTTCAGTAAGTTTTACCTCAATAAAAACGGAAGTTTGGTATTAGGCTTGAAACATTAAATTTAGTTTAGCATGAAGGGAGCCTTGATTTGATCGAAACTAAGCTCAGATATGTATTATCCATCACCACAGTAACAGGCATTAATCGTGGCATTGATTTCGGGATTTACGAGTATCAATAACGATCAAGAAATCTGAATTATTATAAGAAATTATTACGATAAACGATTTTTTTTTTTTTTTTTTTTTTTGCTTTTATTTTACGTTGAATTAAAACAAAGTCACAGTTATTTAAATTCTAATTATTTAGCAAGAAATAGAAGTAAAATAACAATTGAAAAAACTGTACAAATTCACAACGTGCATTCTTTGGAAACCAATAATTAAATTCGTATATTGTAAAACTTTTTAAATGCAATATTAACCTTCCGCATACCAGACCGGTGCAACAGACCCGATAGATACATTCAAATTGATTTTAACCTTTTTAAAAAATGAAAATTTTGTAAATATGTGACTTTTTCTGGAATGTTCTACTCAAAAGAATAGAACATCGCAGAAAAAACCCATATTTACAGAAATTTCCGTTTTTAAAATAAATTAGAAATATCATTATAAATGTACCTGTCGGGGCCATTGAACCCCTCTGGTAGGCGAAGGGTTAACATAAATCTATTAAACCGAAACAAGCATAAAATATGCAGCTTTGTATATATATATATATATATATATATATGTCGCAGTGTTGGAGAAAGTCCAATAATCTATATGTAGCACGTGATTTTTCTTTCCCGTTTTTATACTTAAAACGGCCATTAAGAGAGCGAACCGCGGTTAAATTATTTCAATCCCACCCACCACTGTTACTGTTATCTTATTATTATTATTAGACATTATGCTTTTTGAAATATTCATTATCTTAAGAAAGAAAGAAACGTTTTACAAAAATTCCTTGTTCTAACAGATTTTACTCTATGTAATAAACCTCAATGTAAGTTGATTAAAACAACAATCTTAGAGAGTTTCGAGATTTTTTTAATCATCTTCTTCAGGAGAGAAAAACAAGACGCCAAACTGTGGAAATAAAGTGGTACTCGAGCGCTCATAGCTGGTCATATATTTATTTTGACAAAGAGGATTCTCAAATTGAAATTATGTTTGAGGAAAAAACATGAAATAGTGAAATATGCATGAAAGTGTGTAACTCAAAATAATTGAAAATCAGTTATTATTATCCTATTAAAATGCAATTTTTATGGCCTAGTGATATATTTCTTACATTATTCAAAACTGTTTCTAGTCAGATTTAAAAAAATATTTTTCACTAGTAATTAAACAAGCATTTTCTTTGTTTTTCTTAAGGCTGTTCTTAAGTGATTTGCTCAACAAGCGTAAAACGTTTTGACACATTTACAAATTCATTTTTTAACGGAAAGATATAAAATTGGAATGTTTGACCATGGAAGCGATTTGGAATCGAACTGTGTTTTCCATCTTTTGATCAGTAAATTACCTATTGAGTTATAATCGATTTTGATCGCGTGACAAACATGTTTTTCACTCATTTTAGAGAAATGATGCCTCTTTCGCGCGGAAATTCGGTTCAAAATGCCCACTTTGACACTATTTTCTGAAAACCCTATTGCGTTTGCAAAAAAAAAAAAAAAAAAAAAACGGACAAAACAGCTCGATTACGTAGTTTCTGAACAACAACACCTGCTCGTTTCATGCATTTCCGAATAAAAATAAATTAAAACTTTTGTCACAAATTTATCCTTTTGGATTTGAGAACAGCCTTAAGAATTCATATAGAAAAAATTCATTTCGCATGATACATTTACCAATTAGAAAATGTATTAGTGTATTAAAGTACACATGGTGTTCAATTACCCTCGGGGTCCAGGTACTCAATCGGTAAAGCACGTAAAGTTTCTGGGTTCGAATCCCATCTCAGGCACTTTTTCACTCAGGTGTAAAAAATCCAATTCGTATAAAATATTTTTTTTATTTCTTTGAGATTAATTTAGCACAAGAAGATGAAATAGTAATGTTTATTAAACGCCCTATACTCCGCCCCGCACTTCAATTTCTTTCTTCTTTCTTTCTTTACTTTTCTTTTTCTTTCTTTTTTTGAAGAGGGGAAGGGGAGGGGCTCACACATTAGAAGAATATTTTGGCAATAAAGTCAGCTTTAATAGAATCAAAATCTGTTATTTTGAAATAAAATAGCGTATTTTAATTTATTAAAACTGGCCAGTCTGCAAGAAAAGAACCAATTTCAAAGGAATCGGTCCTTTTCGGAACGGTTCCTCGGATTCGGTCCTTTTTGGAACGGTTCCTCGGAATCGGTCCTTTTTGGAACGATTCCGAAATGAACCGACTCCGAGGAATCGGTCCTTTTCGGAACGACTCCAGGAATTGGTCCTTTTCGGAGTCGGTACATTTTGGACCGATTCCGAGGAATCGTTCCGAAAAGGACCGAATCCGAGGAACCGTTCCGAAAAGGACCGAATCCGAGGAACCGTTCCAAAAAGGACCGAATCCGAGGAACCGTTCCGAAAAGGACCGAATCCGAGGAACCGTTCCGAAAAGGACCGATTCCGAGGAACCGTTCCGAAAAGGACCGAATCCGAGGAACCGTTCCGAAAACGACCGATTCCGAGGATTCGTTCCTTTTCGGAATCGTTCCGAAAAGGACCGATTCCTTTTTACAGAATGGAATCGTTCCTTCAGTTTCACTGCCGGAATCGTTCCTTTGGAGTCGTTCCTCAACAAATGACACATCTCTATAGAATAATTGTTTATATTCTGAATCTGATGGATAGAATAAATAATACCAGAAATTTACACTAAATAGTCAACAGTTACAACCCTGTTACAACCATGTCGTTTAATATTAATTTTGAAAAATATAAATTTCGTTAAATCATAATGTGTATTATCTATTATTTTTATGTATATTTTATGTTCTTTCTTTCTTATCTCATAATTTTGTCATTTTTCTGCTACAATTATGTGATTTAATAATATCACTTTTGATGATCATAAATTTTGAAAAGCATTGTGTATTACTTACTATTTCAGCATGCTTTCATCATATCATGTCAAGTACCATTCATTTTGTCATATTTGGTGAACAAAAGATTAATTCCACATTTTTCTATTGAATTCATTTAGTGGCCCATTCAGCCCCATGGGTGGGGATGAATGGGCCAAATTTCTGTATTTTTATTTTCTGTTATCATTCATTATAGACATTTTCTAATCCCATTTTTATGACTTTTTTATATAACCAAATAAGTAAAGTAACTGAAGAGCCAATTCCGAGTCAAAACAAATTATTAGAAAAAATTACAAAAATGAAAAACCAAAAAATGGCCCATTCATTACCACTCTCCCCCACAGGTGGGAAAATGTTTAACACATTCTGAAAGGCAATTAGGACCCCAAGACGTGATAAAAGGAATAGCTTTCCAGAAGCGTCTTAAGTAATTTATTATATTGTTTGACAGGGTCGTATCGTACAGTCCGAGTGCAAAAATACATTCTTGATGGGTATTATTAGAAATAACAACAAAATAAGCATTTCAGAGGAAGAGACAACGCTAAAATAAATTACTTGACGATTTTCAGAAAACTGGGATTTTAGTACAGTCTATTTTAATGATGTTAGAAGAGTAGTATTGTATGTCATTAAAACAGTATAAGGTAAACAACCTATACAGAGAAAAAGACTTCCAGCTAGTGATGGGCGATAACGAGATGTTTTTAGATATTTTATCGATTGTATGGACATCTCGATATTTTTCGATTGTGCAAAATTTTTCTCGATGACTCCAGTTTGCCAATTGCTTTTATACCATACCCGATTTGATTTTATCAAGAATCGCCTGCAGGTGTTTGCACGCACTGGAAAATCTTGTAAACAAAAAAAAAAAAAATCTCGAACCAAACGAACCTCGGACCGGATCCTTAGGGGGTCAAAGGGTGGGCACAGGAGCTGCATAATATGAATAAGTGGTCACATGGCTTCTCAATGATATATCACATGAGGGTTATAGGCAAAATTTATAAAAGTGCCCCCAGGAGGGCAAATGGTCACAAGCCTTTCAAACCAAATGTCACATGAGGGGTCTTGAGCTAAATTTTTAAAAATGCCCCCTGGGGGGACAAAGTGGGGGGAAAGGGGCGCGGGAGGTGCATAACATGAGTAAGTGGTCACAGTCCTATCAAACAATACGTCACATTAGGGGCCTCAGCTAAATTTCGAGAAGTGCTCCCTGGGGGGGGGGACAAAGTGAGGGAAGGGACACCAGAGGTGCATAACATCAATAAGTGGTCGAAGGCCTTTCCAACCAAATGTCATATGAGGGGTCTTGGCTAAATTTAGAAAAGTGCCACCCTGTTGGTCAAAGTGAGGAAAGGGCAATATTAAAATTTCAAAGAGAGGGGGGGATAGGATGTATTCTGGGGAGCGCAATAGTTGGAATCCTGGGGGCACTTTTCTATCTTTTGCCGACACTCCTCATGTGATATATCATTGGAAAGCTCTGTGACTATTACTTCACTTTACATACCTCCGGCGCCCTTCTCCCCTTTGACCCCGCGGGGTAATCACTTTTTTAAATTTAATGGACACCCCTCATGTGATATATTGTTGGAAAGCCCTATGACCACTTATTCATGTTATGCACTTATTGCTCCTCCCCTACTTTGCCCCCCCCCCAGGGTCGTCGTTTAACGTATTCCAGTAGATGGTCTTCTAATAAAGGGGAAAACATAGAACTGATCTCAAATGACATAAAAAATCAATAAAAAATATTGATACCATTTACCATCTTTTTAGTTCGTGTTCTTAGCACTAGGAGTGCTTTTTATTCTCATTTCTTTGGCCAATTTGCTGCTCATTGTCGAAAAATTCTTATTTTTGATAGTTAAACTCCCCTTACCGTTTCATACCTACTCGCGACTTTTCAACTTTTTGCAACCAAGGAACACTGTCACGTGACTTTTCCACTATTATGGCTCCATTATAGCCTCCCTTTGGTTTGTTGTTTTTTTAATTCCATCTGTTTTCAGTTACCATGTATTCACTAAATACTGCTTTATAATCATATAAAAATAATGATTTTAATAATCGATTGTAGAACATCTCGATTGTAGGTTCTCGGAAGTAATCGATGACTATATCGATTGTGTTTTTTACGATTACGATTTTTTTTATTGATAAATTTTTCGAGAATCGCCCATCACTACTTCCAGCCATGAATTACTTTAGGGGGGAGGGAGAAATTTATAGAAAATTGAGATTTTTTTGGGAGGGAAAGGAGGACTAGGTAATAAGACTGAAAAATTATAGTGTGAAAGGAAAGCATATACAGAATACAGGGGCTTACAATTGATTTAGGACTATGTTTTAATGGTATAATGTCTGCCGTTTGATAAGAATCGGTACTTGTATAAGAGTATTTTGTATGTTGCTAAAGCAGTATAAAGCAACAACTTGTATTGAAATAAACGCTTCAATCCACAGTTTATTTTGGGAGGGGGTGATTTAGAGAATTTTTTGGGGGAATGAGATTAAACTATATAACTAGGTAGTATAAAAAAATGATTGGGAAATCTTAAGCGTTAAAATTTAATCTTAAACAAGGGCGTATGTACATGCAAATGTACATACACGTTGATATAAACAACTCGTCTTTAATATTTTAGTTTTCTGAAAATGATATGCAATCTTTGTATTTAAGATTTATTTTGTAATAATTTAAAAGATTTTTCTTTTAAGTACGTGTAAGTAAATATTTATTTTCATAAAAAAGTAGCTTTATTTATTAAAACGTATATAGTGAACGTATTAACACGGGCTTGTCAGTCAGGACTTATAAGTGTGAATCAATCAGATTGCTAATAATAAAATAAATATCTTCATTATTTATTACACTGTTAAAACTTTTATTTCATGTTTGTATGATAGTACGTAAGAATGCTATTATTAAATAATTTAATAATAAAAATATATTTTACAATTGATGTTCTGTTTAGGAAGGGACTCAGTGTTAATGTATGAAGATTTTTTGGGGGGAAATTTGCGTCATTGGGTTTGGGGGGATGGTCACCACAAAACAAATCACTGTTACTATAATTACCGTAAGCTGAAATAAGTCTTAACACCAAAAATAATAAGGATACATAATCCTATGATAAAATTTAAACTAACTTGGTGGTAAACTCTGTTTTACCTTAACTTAGCAGCATTGTGAAAGGTAGAAAGTGCAGCATTCTGCCTCACAAAATAGTTCTTGGTTATTTTTGCATCTTAAATGGATAAAATGTATAGAAATACAGAAGACTCCCTCAAATCTGCATAGCTTGGGACCAGAGGCTGTGCAGATTTTAGAATTTTGTGGATTTCTGGTCACTGCTTGGTTTACATTTTTAAAATAGTAGTTTAAATGTAATAATGTAGGGGAAGGTGGTGTACCTTGGACCTATTTTGATTTTTTAATTTTTAGTTTTAAAAAAGATTGCCAAAATTAAAAAAAGAAAAGATTTTATAAAACTTTATGTTGTTACAAACAACATATATTTTTCTTAAAGCTTTATATAAATAATTTCCATGAAAGTTTTTGAATTAAAAATAAAATGAAAATAGGACCGAGGTGCACCACTAATGGTGTGACCTTGGTCCCATTACTAACAAGTGGAAAAAACTTGTTTTTTAGTGAAAAAAATCAACATTTATTAATCAAGAAGCTACATATATAATTTTTTTCCCCTTAAAAGCAATAAAAATATTGATACATTTAATTTATTATTAGGCTTAAAAAATAAGATAAATCTAAATAGACATAAAACCTCAGAGTAATTACACTTATTTTTAGCCAAGATTGTAATTAGATAAGTCAATTCCAAATGCTAACTTCTCGAGCTGCCTTTCAGATCCACCAGACAATATTGGATGTGGCAGCTTGAACATGATATCATTTTTGTCAACTTCATAAACAGTAGGATCTTCTCTTTTGAACTTCTGAGAGTTTGGATCTTTTATTAGATAATGTTCGGCGAAATTTGCTATTTTTTTTACCCGACCTTTTGACTAAATCGCGATGTTTTTTTCCGCACTCGTTCGGCGTAATTCGCAATTTTATTCCACGATTAATTTCTGCAATTGTTTGACGAAATTAGCAATTTTTTCCCATGACCGATTGATAAAATTAGCGCCTTTTTTTACACGACCTCTTGACAAAATTTGCGAGTTTCTCCGTAGTTCTTTGACGAAAGTCATGATTTTTTGATCGAATGATTGGCCGGAATTGGCGATTTTATTCATGGATAGCTTGACAAAATTCTGTGTCGTTTACGCGCACATCAAGGCAATGTTTTTTTCGACTCCGCGGAAATCGCTGAACAACCGACTACCGAAATTTGCGATGATTTTCCTTCCTGTCCGGCTGACAAATTCCCGTTTTTTTTTTTTTTTTTCCTGTGACCACTTGACGAAATTTATCAGTTTTTTATCATCAGATGACAAAATGTTTCCCTATTTTCTGGCTCATATTTTTCTTTTCTCCTATGCACTTATTAATTACAAAATACTGATTTTGGGAAATTTTGCAAAAATAAATGATTCGCGGGATTGAGCTGGAATGTGTATGTATATATATATCAATGCAAAAACCCTTGACGGGTTAAAAGTTTCTGACGCAGCACTTTATCTTATGCTCTAAGAATTTTAAATATGGAACTTAAAAATACTGATATCAAATTTTGAGTGACGTTATGCTATTTCTTAAAAAATATATTTGTATTTATTTCATCATTTTATTTTTGTTTTATTTATAATCGCATGTGCAAAAGTTATGTTCAACATGAAAAGCTGCATAAAATTTTATTCGCTGTTGCTTTATCATTTACATCTCTCATAAATTCAAAATATGAGTTTTAAAAGATATGATATAAAATTTAAGTGACGCCTTGATGTGACTTTAAAAGGTTTGTTTTAAAATTCAATTTAAATTATTTTTGACTTGGTTAAAATAATTTTTTACATCTACACAATACTTTTAATTTTCCAATTCACTGTTAAATATATCACTTTCATTGAATCTATACTATGCATTGAAATGTATTTATTTCAATAAATTGATTTATCTTTTGTGTCACGCTATTCAAAATTGTGAGTAAGATTTATGTAAATGGTTTATTTGCGTCATTGTGTCCAAACTACATGAAATGTATGAAAAAGGATAGTTTGACGCAAATAAACCATTTACATAAATCTTACTCACAATTTTGAATAGCGTGACACAAAAGATAAATCAATTTATTGAAATAAATACATTTCAATGCATAGTATAGATTCAATGAAAGTGATATATTTAACAGTGAATTGGAAAATTAAAAGTATTGTGTAGATGTAAAAAATTATTTTAACCAAGTCAAAAATAATTTAAATTGAATTTTAAAACAAACCTTTTAAAGTCACATCAAGGCGTCACTTAAATTTTATATCATATCTTTTAAAACTCATATTTTGAATTTATGAGAGATGTAAATGATAAAGCAACAGCGAATAAAATTTTATGCAGCTTTTCATGTTGAACATAACTTTTGCACATGCGATTATAAATAAAACAAAAATAAAATGATGAAATAAATACAAATATATTTTTTAAGAAATAGCATAACGTCACTCAAAATTTGATATCAGTATTTTTAAGTTCCATATTTAAAATTCTTAGAGCATAAGATAAAGTGCTGCGTCAGAAACTTTTAACCCGTCAAGTGTTTTTGCATTGATATCATTACTTTTTTGAGGTTAGTGATAAAATGATTTAAAAAAAAGATACTTATGGAATTTAATGCAGATTTAATTTTTACTATTTTATTACAATTTTCCTTACAGCAGTTTGTATATAAAAACAACTGGGTAAGTATAATCGCAGATCGCACAGAGGGTTTCATTTGATATTCCTTTAAAAACACTTTATCCTTAAATTAATAAATCCAAAATGTTAATTTATAATTATTAAATCCTTACATAGATGGTGTTTCATAGATGGATAGTTACATAGATGGATAGACGTTTTTATCAAACATTTCTCTATAATACTACGCAATTGCGTCAAAAGATGCCGACACCAGAAGTCTGATATGCTTATTATGTAAACTGTAATCAAACTTCATTGATATTTATAAATAAAACATTTCAACTAAATTATTTATTATAAAAGAATTATTACATCACAATAGCTTTTATGCAAGGAAAATAATAATTATAATAATAATATTATTATGGATGTCAGTGATTATATATTGATTGACCGTCATAATAATAAAAAATGATATTATAAAAAGAAGAGCTGAAATGAATTGTTTTTTTACGTTTCTGATCGTGTGATTTATATTCAAATAATAATTATTAATGTATATTTTTTGTAAAGTGATTGAAATTAAATATATTTATAAAATTTATGGTAATATTTTTAATTAAAAAAATTACAAAGGAACTGAGAATAATGGTCAACTAGCAGACTTTAAAAAAAAAAAAAAACACTCACATGTGAAAACACGTATCAGGGAGTATCGAACTGCCTATCGTATGATCAGTAAACGATGGCCCTTAGCCACTCAGCCAGTGGGAAGACAAAATTTTTCTCCCCAAAAGTGGTTAAAAAGAAAGCAAGTGTATGAATACAGTGTCATCCATTTTCGGTGAAATTTCCATAGAATGGCGAAGAAATATAGTCCGATTTTTCATGCGCATTATAAAAGGAACAAGAGTCTTGCTGGAAACAAGTAAATTGTTATTTGGTTCATCTGAAACATATTTATTTGATTTTTAAAAAATCGCCCGTGTCATTTTCGAGAAAAAAAAAATCGAATTATTTAACGAACGAGAGTTTTCCCAGAAAAAAGAAAAGTGTTATTCACCTCGCCTTAATCACATTTATATTATGTATCAATTTAAAAATAATCGTTAGAACCGTTTTCGAGATTTTCAAATTAGGAACTTCCTCGATATGATACCAACGTTTTCACTTTAAAAATGGCTATTTAGATCTCAAAATATACTGCACGTAGAAATGTAAAAATTTCAGTATACGATTAGACTGCAGATATAAGACTGTTCTAGAAAATTCAGAACAATAAGACATATATCTGCTGAGTTATTAAAAGGCGGCTTTTCGCGTTTTCTTTGATGTCGAGTTAGCTGTATATATGAGTTCCGCCATCTACGAATTCTATGATACGATACGATACGATTTTAACGATACGATACGATACGATTTTAGGCTTAAGGCTGCGTCACTCGGAATACTACCGTCTTCCATGATATTCGCGGAAAACTCATGACTGTTATTGCTATAGTACAAACTCGCGAAATTTCAGGACAAGTTACCATATTTTAGGACATTTTAGGAAGTTTTTTCATTTTTTAGGAATTTCAAGACAAGGGCCCTGGGACCCTGCATCCTAAAATAATGTTGTCCATCTAATAAGAGCATTTTTTTTTATCTCAATTTTTTTTTTTTTTTTTTTTTTTTTTTTTTACATCTAAAACTTACCAAATTATAATATTTTGAATTTATATGAAATTTCAGTGTTTGCCATTTATCTGTACTAAATAATACTTCTTTCCGTTTCTAGTGCTAGAAAATACTGAAATTACATAAAATTCGTAATTTGATAAGTTTTGGTTGTAAAATAATAGTTTTTTTTTCTCTCTCTCTTAGACAAAAAGCATTTTTCTAAATATAACCTATACGAACCAGGACTCTTATCAAAATTAAATTTAGAATTTTATTAGGTAAAACAAGTACTAGTATATCTAAAAACTTTACTTAATTTCTATACGTTTTGTAAATGGAAGTACGTTTCTTTCATCAGTGGTTTATGAGATAATTGAGCAGACATGTATTTCGAATCATCTGGTCTATATCGCTTTGAAGAAAAGGAGGGGGCCCGCGAAAAAGCAAGCCTAGAGGCCCGAGTAGTGGTTAATCCGCCTCTGGGTCTACTGTATATAAAATAAAGTTTACAAATTATAGAATCATTATTTGAAAGGATATATTATAGCAGGGTTGGGGTTTTGACGTCAAAAACGGGTTTTTGACATGACAAGCGTCAAAAACTGGTTTAAACTGTCATAAACTGGTTTAAACTGTCGAAAATTGGTTTAAACCGTCGAAAACTACCAAATACATGTAACACGCTAAAACATTTTAGCAATAGATAAACATTAAATAAGTCAATGATTTATGTGATCTTTTATTGAAATTTAATAATTTAAAAAATATACTATTTGCAATAATTTTTTTTTTATTTTATTTTTCAACCAGAGGAAAATAATTTTGTACAATTAAATAATCCGGATCAATTTTACCACGCAGCATGCTGCAGCACACCACGTGTTTAGCACATTTATTTACACCCAAAAGATTTTTGAGTTTAGAGTGTATGAAGCGTTAGAAAATAGTCTGTCTCTTAATTGATGCTGAGCTAGTAGGACTTGATAGCAAAAGCATTGCTAGATGAGCAAGATTTGAAGCAGGCTCAAAAAGCTGTTGCATTTAGTGATACCTTTCCACCAAACAATAGAGTCCTCCCTATAGCACTGAAATAGGAATACTGGAAAGGGGATTCTTTAGCTTCATACACAATCAGTATGGGTAAGCATCCATAAACTCTCTCCGTAGCTCAAGCGCGAGCTGAATCAACTGATACAGCAGTCAACCCTTGCCCCTGATGGTTGGGATGCAAAGTATAAGCCAAACAATGGTATGGTTTCATGATTTGATCCCTTCTATTATGCACTTTTTCAATATGGGCTTACAGGAATTTTCTTTTAGATGACCGAGCCAATTTTGTTCAGTTTTAAAATCGAAAACATTTTTATATATTGAAAGAAAGCATGTTTTAAAAAGTTTTTGACTTTAAGCTTTTTTTTTTTTTTTTTTTTTTTAATTACTTCTCTTATTTTGTAAATGTTTAAAATTAATAATCCAATTTCAATTTTGAATGGAATGGTTATTGCCTAGACTAACATTGATGCACATTATCTTGTTATGTATACAAAAAAATTTTTCCCCATAAAAAAAGCTAGGTAATGCTTTCAGCTCTCAAAAGTAAGCGAAATTAAAACGATTTTAAGTAAGAGAAAAAATGTACAGCTCAGGTGAGCTTAATGTCTACTTTTTAAAAAAACACAATTTTACAAAATAAATAAATAAATAAAATAAAAATTTTACCCTGTTAAAAAGTTGTACTTACAATAATACTTTACTATGTACTAATTACGGATATACAGTAAGAGTGAATTTAAAATATTACATGTAATGTTGTCATGTGTGACATTTAATTTGAATTTTTACAGATCAATTTAGTATGTGAGGTTTTTGACATGACGGTTTAAACCCGACATAAACTGACACATGTCAAAAACCTGCCAACCCTGTAATTATTACTAATACTATATACTAATTATACAATTACAGTAATAGTGAATTTTAAATATTACATCTAATGTGTGACATTTAATGTGAAATTTTACAGATCACTGTAAGTATTTGAGGTTTTTGACGAGGTTTTTGACAAGGGGTTTTTGACATGACGGTTTAAACCGCAGTTTAAACTGTCAAAAACTGACATGTTTCAAAAACCTGCCAACCCTGTATTATAGGCAATTCATTTAAAAGTTTAACTTTCAATCTTCTGAACAAATTATTCAAATATTCCGCACTTCGATTGTTCTTAGGAATAGTTATTACTCGCACTTGCTTTGCTTTTTTTTTTATCTTTTCCATGTGTTAATATTCTTTGTTTTTACTGCTAATTAGTTAATATCATTATTATTTATTTGGTTACTAATTTTGAAACTAGAATGCATTTAGATAAATAATAATACTGATATCTCATTAATATGGCGATACAAAAATGCAAAGAACTTAACAATTTAAAATAGTATCTGAAAAACATTCAGAAAAAGCAAGTCAAAATGCTCTAAAATGTATATATTTTTAAATAATTATGTATATTTTAAGCCGTGTCACCATCTGTTGTAAATTACATAAAAAAATAACTGTACGATTTTATTTAAAATTACGACGATTGATATATAAATACTCAATAAATAATACAAGTCACAAGAATAACAGACATATCACGAAAAATATTGAAAAAAAAATTTCTGAAACGAAAAAAAATTATAGTGAGGAATTTAAATAAAATTAATTTTAAAAATAACTTTATAATTACATTAACATAGTTTAAAAAGTGATACCTAAGGCTAATGTTATAAAAAAATAAATATATAGCACCTACAAATATCGAAGTAAGTCACAAATTAAATACTTAAAAGAAATAATAATTAAAAAAATCCGATTTTGCGATGTTTTGGCACCATCTTCTTATTTTTGGAGAAATAAAAATAGTAAAATTACCATTTATTCTGAATTTTTACAACTTAATATTAAAAAAAGACACCAATATTAATTACATATGCAATTTAGAAAGTTCTTACAATTTTAAAATTAGAAAAAAAAAAGTAGTATATAAAGTAATCTTTTCATTTTTCTTGATCATTTTCTGAAATTCATTCATATATGTGCTATGGCGCCATCTATTATCTTAATTTAAAATAAAAACTAATAAACATATTGAAATGTCTGGTTTACAGAACCGGACTAAAGATGTTATACTGTTTTTTTAAAAAGTTTCCCTAGCTTGCGCTTTCAACCATGCATAAAAACAGTAAACTTTTCAATAATAGAATACCAATTAAAGTAGTATTATAAAGAAAATCTTTTGAGAAAATTACAATGGTGAAATTAAGCATGATTTCCAAAATAAATATTGAATGCTTCAAAAAAAAAAAAAAAGTTTGATAAAAAATGCTATTTTTTCTTTTATGCTTATTTTAATTAAAGTTTTTTTTTTCAATCAAAATGAATACAATTTGATTTTTTTTTTATCTTCATCTTTCAAGCTCTCTATTTTTGGAACCAAAGAAACGACAAAAGAAGCAAGAAAAATGTAATATAAAATAGTGTGGACATGAATTTAAAAAACAATGCAGATAAGAAAACAATAATAATGCAGTTTGTTTTTTTATAAATAATGTAATAAAATTAATTTCATAGCAACATAATAATAATTAATTTTTAAAATTACAGATTTTTGCATGCACATTTTTTTTCCCTCCAGGATAGCAATTTTTTTTCTTATTAAGAATCCTCTGCGTTTACAGTAACCACCGGTTTCTATGACCACAGCTGCGATTCGGCAAGTGTAGCTTTATCAGTACTGCCAAGTTAAGATGAAACAGAGTATAGATGTTATATATACCGGGTGTCCCAAAAATGACTGATGGATTTTAAAATTCAATAACTTCCAAACTGTGACAGATATTGAAAAATTCTTGCAGGAAGGCTATGTATGATGTCAGAAGTTTTTGCACTGTGATTTTTGATTTTAGTTCGAATTTCAAACAATAGGTGGTGCTGAGAGCAATAGGCGCTCAGTCCAGAACCGATTTTTGGTACTTCAGGATGTATTCAATACATTTTAATCTCCTTTTTTCGCATGGAAGAAGAGAGTGGTTGAAAAATCGAGCCTAGTTTTAGCGGTTATTGCTTGAAGCGACATCTATCGAGGCTATTTGTAACTAAAACTCGGAATCACAGCATAAAAACTCCTGACATATTACATAACATTCCTGCAAGAATTTTTTTAAATATCTGTCGCCGTTTGCAAGTTATTGAATTTTAAAATCCATCAGTCATTTTTGGGACACCCAGTATATATATATCTCTCTATTCTAAAAAAAAGTAACTACCGCTGTCACCGCCGCACAGTGGGGTATTTCACAAATCTGGGCGGCCAAAATTATTTTTTGCTTTTAAACTAATTTAAACGTTTAAAGCAGTAAATAAATGCATTTTTTAAAATAAATATTGTTTAATAAATTAAAAATCATGGATGTTTTGCAACTTCGTACTGATTTTTATTGATCAAAATTAGTATTATAAAATAAATGATATTTATGAAAAAGAGTATTATAAAATAAATGATAATTATGATAAATAGTATTATAAAATAAATGATAATCATGATAAATAGTATTATAAAATAAATGATAATTATGATAAAAAATGGAATAATGTGTTTAATAATTGAATAAATTATAAAAACAGATTACTTATGATAAGAACAATTAGTTTGTAAATCCCCAATGTGGGATCTTTTAATCAGATGATAATTCAGAATCATAATCTGTTTCTTCATAATCAGAATCCTCTGGATCACGGGCTTCAGAAGATTCCATAGGCAGTAACATTTCTAGAGTTTCTTTAAGGAACAATTTTGATTTTTTTCTTATCGTGGGTCTCATTCCAGTTAAAACTGGATCTGAACTCAAAAGCAATCTGTTGAGAACATCACGGTTACAAGAAATTCTTGAAAATTTACGCGATAGATTTAGGCGAAATAATCGAAAATGTTTGTTCCGTGCTTCGGCTGCTTCTTCAGACAATTGGCCTATTGGTAGTAAAGCTTTCTCTATCACAGTGGGTCCATGGATTAATATTTTATGCATTGTGGGTGACATTGGATATCATTTATATAACTGGACGTAGAGCTCTGCTGTTTTTTCTGTATATTCCTTAAATTTATCAAGGTGAATTTTGTGGCCACTGGATATGGTTTCAAAAATAACTTTAAATCGATATATTAAACTTTCATCAATGCCGGTAATTTCTGCTGCTAGAGATGTGTCAGTAAAGAATCTTCTGCTCGTATTTCCATCATTTGTATTACCATATCCAGGCTTAGGAATAGCTACAAGTAAACCTAACTTTGTTTTGAAATTTTCTTGAATGCGCAATTTTGTTTCATTAACGAGAGCATTTTCGTCTTCTGCATTTCAATCTCCACTTTTTTATCGGTAGTTTGTAAGCTAAATGCAACAATTTTTCAAATAATCGAATCCTAGCATGCAAAATCAATAGTCCAAATTATAATGTTTCTGGCTTCACATTTTTCTTTTTAGAGAGATCATTAAAATCTTTGGATGTCAGTCCATAAATGTAGCAATGCATTGTCGATTTTGTACTTGTGACTGCGTTACATATTTTTTCAGAGACCATAGTAAGTATCATTTTATGTTTTACTAAAAATGTATTTTCCTCTAATGTAATTTTTGAGGGCTGTACGGATTTTAATGCATTTTTTATGTAATTAATCTCATCATTAACAATTTCTGTTGTTTCTTTTACAAATCTTATTCGCATGGGCCGACAATAACGTGGTGGATTTTGCCAGATAGTCTTGTTGTTTATACTGCAAATTAGCTGAATTGGAACAAACGAGCTCTGGAATATATGCTCATCGGAAGAGGAATCACTCTCAAATTTTTGTTTGTATTGTGCTTGTTGCGATCCATCGCAGCCCCATTTATATATAAGAATTAATGCATTTTTTTTTCATCTTCTTTTAAACTTTCCAAAACTTCTTTCAAATAAATGAATAATCGTGTCACTGTTAAATTAAGTAAATCTTGAATATTAATTTCAGCGCAAGTTTCAGTAATTTTAAAAGAGTCTTTGTCTGGATAGCAATCAATTTTAGACCGTTGTAGAAGACTGTAACAAGGGTATACATTTTTTTTTTATATCGTCTTATAATTTCGTATTGATTACTTGAAAGGTTAGCTTCGGCGAATAATGATAACGCTTGTAAAGGCGATATTTGTGTTTTCTTTTCCGTCTGCTGAGTTCTCAAATATGCTTTTTTATATTTTGTTGCTCGCATTGGTGAACATGTTAAATCCTTTAGAACATGGGCAGCATCTCTCTTCCCTGAGGTTTCTAACTTTATCTAAGCGGCATGTGTAAGTACTTCCACATCAGTCGAGCTCCTCAAACTTTCAGACTTTCTCCGCTTTGACCTGACACTTGATTCTGTGAAAGCTTTTGCTGGCTTTCCTGGTCGATTTACTTTTTTTGAAATTTCTACTGTACCTTCAAGCCATTCCTTATTATTTTTCACAAATTTATCTAACATATAATAGGCTTCGATCCATTTGCTCTTGAACTGAGATTTAAATTGGGAGAAATTGTGCTTGAGATTTTTAATTTCATCATCGTCAAAATTATCGCTATTAAGAAGGTAATTTTCAAGGAAATTTAATCTATGATTAATGTTTGGCAAATTCTGCTGTTGCATAATGTTTAAAAATTCTTTTCGAGTCATTACTCTGACATTCGAAGGCCCTAAATAAAAATAAATACAAAATATGAACAAAAAATAATGCATAATAATTATATGCAATTTTGATAGATAACATCATTTTATCCCTTATTTTTTAAAAAAAATCTCACAATCTTTCACTAAATTTTAACAAAAACATATGGAAAATTGCCTCGACTTATTTTTTAGCTAAATAAATGTTAATAACGAGCAACAAATTATTTCAATTTTGTGAAAAGTGCTTAACAAAAGATAAAAGGGAATGAATATATTTTAAAGCAATTTTTTTTTAATTATATAAATTTAATTTCAATCAGAATGACTGAAAAATTAACAAATGTGATCACTTTCTAATGAATCATAACAATTTTTTTAATATTAAAATTTATATGATAAATATCAGTTAAAAATCAATATATAGTAATTTTGTATGCTTGCTCAGAATTTTGGAAGAGCATATTTATATCGCCTTCATTTTAAAAAGGGGACGAAGGTGGAACTACTTTAAACGAAAACACAAATAGAAGGGTGTATATTTATCGGTACAATAAGTAACTTTGCTTGGAAATGTTTGGAAATATAACTAAACCCTTCGTGAATTGGGAAACAAGGGAAAAAAATAATAGAAAAATATGCGTTATTTTTAATTAATTTTGTAAATACTAAAACTATTTCTTTCTCAATTCAAAGTTAATGATAATAATGATACATACCTGTCTCGTCACTATCCATAACGATTAGATTTTAAATACTTCCAAAACTAAAGTCATTCACATTCAAAAATAGGAAGTCACAATGAAGAACGATTTGACACTCATACACTTAACGCAACACTCCAGTTTCAACTGATAACAGGAGGTCATCGTTCTCTTAAAGGAGATAAAAATCGCATCACGTGATTCCCCAATGATTCAGTTTCAACTTATATCCATCCGTTCGATCCTGCGCTGTACTTTATGAAATCGACTTTTGGCCGCCCAGATTCTTCAAATACCCCACAGTGCGCCGCCGCCGGTTTTGAATCTTTTGTGACCGGAGGTCTTTCTTCGTTAATATTAAAAAAACTGTTGCATACAAAAATATGAAAATCGGTAGTATTATAGAAAAATGTTTGATAAACACGCTGATGCAGACAGTTTTCAAATCGAAGGATTATTTTAAGAGATATTTAATGCCAAAGTTGGACAGAATCGTTCCATTAAAAAAGTTTTATAGGAGCAAAAACTGTACATAGGAATTTAATCATTTTTAGATCATTTTATGCGTCAGAATTTCCAGGTGTGCAGATTGCAGTTAGTTTTTTAATTTGAATAATTTTTCGAGGTTTTATTTCTATTTTAAATGCAAATTTTCAGCATTTCGAGAGATATTTTTTACAAATTTTAGAAAATTGTATTAATTTAAACTGTTGCCAACTGTATAAACAGCGCAAACAGTAATGTTTGCTTCAAATTAAAAATTTATTTTACACGTGACTATTATAAACAAAAAATATAAAAAGCAGGAGCTCATTGAAAATTACGTCATAAAAACTATAGTTACACGTGAATTTTAAATGAGAAAGAATATTGTAAAATAATAAATTCAGTAACATGCGTTAGAAGTCCTAAATAGGAGAATTTACGTCATATTACACTTATTATGTGAAATGAACAAAAAATAATATTGCAAAACAGTTTTAATTTAAAAATTGCGCGAGACATTTACTTGACATTTTAAGGTGATCATAATATTTCATTTCTAACAAAAGTATTTTGACGTGAATATTAAAAAGAGAAAGAAAAGTTTGGTGAAAATTATGTCAGATTATAATTGTCCGATTCAAATTATAATTCAATCTTCCGAAATCTTTTTAAAGGCGATCAAATTAGCGTGCTGTTAGAGTCTGCGGTGTCTGAACGGGGGTTGACGAGCGTAGCTCGTAGGGGGCAGAGCCCCCTAGTATACAATAAAAAAGTCAAAAGACTTGCTTCCAGGTGCATAACTCCAGACATCCCGGTAATCTTGTAGCTCTGTGTGCTTCAGAGAAAACATCGAGTCCTATCCCGAAATGGGCTTTGGCTTGATTTTCATGCCATTTTCATGGCTTGATTTTCATGTGCTCGGGCTTAAAGTGAAAACTTTATTTATTCACAAATAGAAAACCCTGCTATTATAGAATAAATAATTTGAAACAACACCAAAAACTGGCAACAAATCACAAATAAAATAATAAAACTTTGTATAAATCACATAAAATCAAAGCAATTCACAGTATGCGTTTCGAGCTGGAAAATATAACAGCCCGTCATCAGCTACTGTAAGCACGTGTCCGTAAGGGGACATTGTCACAAATGAACAGAAAGGGGGAAAGGAGAGCTTACAAAGAGTGCGACATGTCCTCTTTCCCCTTTCTTTTCATTTGTGACCATGTCCCCTTACGGACACGTGCTAACAGTAGCTGATGGCGGTCTGTTACATTTTCCAGCTCGAATCGCATACTGTGAATTGTTGTAATTTTGTAGAGATTTATACAAAGTTTTATTTTTTCTATTAAGAATGTAATATGTTTCTTAAATTGTCTTATATAGAGCCTGATTATCACAGGGGCACTATTCCCCGGGCCAGTATTATTAGGAGGCGCCAAAGTGCACTTTCCGTACTCTCTGAAAATACAAATTCATAGAAATTTCCATTTATAATTCATAGAAAAAAATGTGTTTTTCACTAACGACAATGAATTGTAACGTAAACTTAGAAATTCCGTGATTAACGGATTTTGCATCTAACATGTTTCATTCTTATATGTTCAGTTTTACTCGCTCTAAAGATCACATAGTGCAGAAGATTTTTCCTTCCTATATTTTTTAATGCATTTTTACACGACGTGTCTATCATATAGGGTAATTCCGGGATTTATGCCGCACTTTTTTATTAAATTTGTGTATAAAGTCCCATGGTGGACATAAAATAAAAAAAAATCACAGTGTGCTATTTAATGTTAAGTGTACAACGCGTGTAGTGCGACAAAAAATTCAAAACAAATTATTAATATTTTTTAACAATTGTTTTCTAAAACATTACACTGCAGCGCGTCACCCGTACATTCAGGCTGAGACGCCGCACTTGTAATAAGAAGACAATGAAATTATAAATAAAAATATTTAAAAAAAATATTCATATCTGGACTACAATTAACGATGTAATAACAAAATGAAACTAAATGAGTACAATGAAACGTATTAATAGATTCAAATTAAAAATTATTGCCTACTTTCACTATTAAAATTATCGACTTATTTTTTTATATTAAATTTTAATTATTATTTCAGCAACAACGTAACATCAATGTATTAGAAAGGGAAAAGAAAAAAAAAAGTAAAATTGTGTTTACATAATTTATTTGTTAACCATTTCGGGACCGGTGACTTTTACACAAATTTTATTCGGTTGATACCACTTTTTAAAAAGAAGTATCTTTTACTTAAATAATCATGAAAATGCTCTAATTAAACAAAACAAATATTACTTTTCTTTTTTACTGGTGCCAGAATCAAATTTTAAAAGCTCGTTATGAAGGTGCTTATATGCACCTATGGGTCCCGAATGGGTTAAGAGACCTGTTTTTTCGACTACAATCTACAGAAAAAGTGTCGAAAAAGCAGAGACTTTATGTAACTACATTTAAACACATGATGCAACGAACCCAGTTACACTTCCTCTTTTTTGGAGTAGTTTGCAAAGAACGTCTGCGTTACGCGTAATCTAATTTTTCATTATTATCATCTTGACTCGCATCTTTCTTGCCCTTTTCACTTTTTTTCCCCTTTTTCTCCTTGGGTTTTAGTACACTTGATAACATGCCTAACATGGTTAGTCTGTGCAAAAGTAAAAGGAAAAGTTAATAACACTTAATCATCCCGTACAAAAGAAACTGCGGCATGTATACCGGAATAACAGTGCGGCATGTATCTCATTTTGAATGGTGTAGACGTCGGCCATCACAGTTACCTACCATCGCTAAGGGGAATGTCGTAACCATACACACAGTACTCTATACAAACGCTACACTTAGTTTTGACTTCGAAATCATGCATGCATTTAGTAATTAGTGTATGAAAAGCATTTAAACATAACGTGTTTAAAAGTTTGGACAGTAAAATCATGCACTTACGTCAAATTAAGGATTGTACTTCTATAAGTAAACATCGAAATGGGATTCACGCTATACACTGGTTAAAATAATCTCATTGCGCACCTGTACTGTGCGTTTGACGACCATCTATCGATAATTACAAGAAATACAAGGGGTGCGGCATATATCCCGTATGCGGTGACTCTCCCGGAGTTACCCTATTGTTTTTTAATAAAGCTATAGTTTAAATTGTAAGCTGCATGTAAAGCTATTTGTCAAGATTATAATGCATGAATTTCTTTGAGAAAAGGAGCCTGACATGACCCGTGTGCCCCGAACCCTCACATGATCTGTGTGCCTCTTGTCCAACATAAAGTTAATCAGGCACTGTATTTAAAATCCTTTAAAAATCCGTTTGAAAAGGAATTGTTATTGATGGGATTCAAAGAGAAATACAGGGTGTCTACAAATGAAATATACAACTTCAATATCCGTTAAAGTTAAATGTAGTTTTAAAAAAATGGAATACTTTACTTATTAGGGGATGGGCAAAATGCTAAAGTTTGTAATCTTAAAGGTAGATGACACTGGGTGTGGTCATACGGTGAGAAATATCATTAAGTATGAAAACCAGCAGAAATGGCTACGCTGCAGGAAAAAGTGTCTTTTGGTTTTCAGGATATAAATTTTTAACAACTGTTCAACGTAAATTCCGAGCACAGTACAAGAAGTCTCTGGCAAGAAAAGTATGAATGAGTGGATAAAAACACCCCGTTCTCCTAATGTCACACCTTTCGAATTTTTTCTTTGGGTGTTCATTAAGATTGTCGTTTATAAGACAAAGATAATATCTGTACATGAGCTTAAACAACGTGCAGTAAAATCTCCCTAAAGCGACCACGTTCCATAAAAATCCGTCGCTCCGAAAGGTGGTCTTTTACTGGAGGTCATGTTTAAATCTAGATTTTAATTGTTGAAAAGAGGTAACAATTAATGTTACTAAAATTTATTTTTCACGTTAGGAAACAATATGAAAATTTTAGTATCAAAACAAAAGTTAATTACATAAGTTAATTACTTCAGAGTTTAAAAAATGAATACATTGACGTTTGTTGTGATTTTAAGATTTTATCTTTTATAACTTTTATTTCTCAGTCCTTTCGAAGTTCAGTACATAATTGCAATATTTTTTGGACGGGAACAAATAATGACGATTTCATTAATTTATCTATTTCTTTGAGAGTATCCTGACAGAATAGTGCCGGGGAGTTTATTGACCATCATTCTTAATTTGTAATCAGAGTTAAATTCATTGCTGGCACAAAGGGGTTTAAACACTTAAAAGTTATCGGAATAAAATATAAAAAGAGAAATCTAAACTTAGTTTAGAAGTTTGATGAATAATGCACGCTCTGGAATAATTTTTCTAATAAAACCTTCTTCAAGCGACCCAGAAAAAACGGAATTTGTTTCCTTTTCTTCAAAGAAATGGGTCGCTCATGGAGGGAGTTCCACTGGGATGGTCTCTGAAGGGAGGTGAAATGAGTATTGAGCCTATGGGAATAAATTTCGTTCCATGAAAAAACGGTCGTTCAGGGAGGTGGTAGGTTTCACTCAGGGCTTAATTTCTACCCAAAAAAGTACCGGAGCCCTAATATTCCGCTGTACTAAAACTGTAGCGTGCCCCTCCCCCCCTTTCATGCCAATCCGCACATGCATGTATTTCATATTTGCAAAATTTAATCATCTTTTTTTTTCGTTGGTAAAATAAAAATTCTAAATATATCTACTTGCATATACTTAACTGTCCTCTTTTTAGTTTACCACTCCTTCCGAATAGAAATCGTTGCCTAATTTTAATGTTAATTAATCGCAGAATTCTGTAATTAAATAATGTAAGAATTATGATTCGGAAATAGTGAAAAAAAAAGATTCGGAAAAAGAAAGATTCGAAGCTTTTATAGAAAAAGACGAAACACTGCTCGATTGCTTTCAATCAGAATAACAAACAATATATAGCAATTATATCTACTTACAAATGAAAGTGGCTTCTTAAATGTGCAGAGAAGAGCCTTGACATGGGCAGCGTTCATGATGAAAAATAATTGGAAAAATTACTAACGTTTTTTTTCATACTCGTACAAAATAGAAGACTAAAAACCTCAAACAAACAAAACCTCAAACTGATGCTCGTTGAATAAAAACAAATGAAAATATATTCTTTTCATCTGAGATATCGAAATAAAAAAAATAAATGATCCAATTAAAAAATATCCTTCTGTCACAAAAGAAAATCGAACTGAAAGGTAATTTAGGCATCGGTTTTTCGGAAGTGCTATTGCACTGGGCTCCGGAGCCCTGTATTTATGAGCTTCGGTAATTTCCGACCAATATTTAAATATTTACTGAAAACAGAGAAGTACCGGAGCTGAGCTCCGGTGGGCTCCGGCGCAAATTAAGCCCTGGTTTCACTGATTATCGAAGCTTTCCTTTCGGTTACACCGGATATTTTGAACCGTACGTGGATTGAACTGGACTATCGTTTTGATATCCTGCAAGCAACTAAAGGAGCACATGTCGAGATCTACTAATTAAAGATGAGTTCGGGATCACATTTCTGATCCCCGGCCCGCCCGAGCCCGAAACATTTTGTGCCATCAGAACCAGAGTTCGATACCGAAAGTATGCAATAATAATTTTTAAAAATGCATAATGTTTAACCCTTTATCTACTGAATTATGAATTCATGAAAATTTTACCTTCTAAAGCATTTTTCGTGAATTTTTTTTAACTACATGAAAAGATTTACATAATCATTTAATAAATTTTAGAATGATTAATTACATTTGAATTTACAGGTATTTGTGTAATATTTATAACCCCACTTAAAATTTTAAATATTTTTCTTAGTATTTTGTAGAATCAGGAAATGTACAAATATCATTTTCTTACAATAAAAGTATAGAAATATTTCCGAATTGAAAAATCCCCCCCCCCCCCCCTCCTCCAACGCCAAGAAAGCTGAAAAGATGCAGCAAAGGCAAAAGAAATCATCCTTTTAAAAATATTTTTGTTTCGTGTAATCAATAATGTTTTTGGAACAAGATAAAGTAATGTATCTATAACTCATTATAAACATGAATTTTATAACAAATTATTTTAATGGTACTTATAAGTACCGTCAGTAGATAAAGGGTTAAAAGTTGTTCTAAATGTAATATCTCATTTTTTAACAATTTTTTACATTGAAATAACTTAATCCTTACCACATAATTAATTTTATGAAACTTACTTTTAGCCATATCAAAAGTGAAGTTTAATATCAAATAAAAATATGCTTCCTTTAAAAGATTCTCATATTATCCCTGAACAAGCAAAACTGATGGGTAACTTAAAGTGTGTTTTATGAATAAATGAATGAAATTTGCAGGAATTACTATTTAGACGAAGAATCGAACAACGTTTTTCTATGTCCTATAAAAGATGTTCGTCTTAAGCTATACAGTGAAACTCCCTGTGAGACCACCTCCCTGAACGACCATCTTTCATGGAACGAAATTTATTCCCATACGTTCAATACTAATTTTACCTCTATTCAGAGACCACTCCAGTTTGAACTCCCTCCATGAATGAGTGACCCATTTCTTCGAAGAAAATGAAACCAATTCCGTTTTTTCCTGGTCGCTACCAGAGAGCACATTATTCATCAAACTTCTAATCTTAGTTTAGAATTTTTATTTATTCCTGTAACTTTTAAGGGTTTAAACCCCTTTGTGCCTTTTTAGGCAATGAATTTAACTCTGATGACAAAGTAAGGATGACGGTCAATAAACTCCCCTGCCTTATTCTGTCAGGAAACTCTCAAAGAAATAGGTACGTGAAAATGAAATCGTCATTATTTGTTTCCGTCCAAAAAAAAAATTGCATTTATTTACTGAACTTCGAAAAAACTTGGAAATAAAAGTTATCTACTATATATATAAAATCCAAACGGAAATTTCGTTCCGAACATCTATATTTCGCGTTCTACTGCATGGATTTTGAAGGAACTTACACTATTAGATATATATCGTTTCAGAGAAGGTTTTAAGCTATAGTGCATCGTTCTACGTAGATTAGTTATAGAATTATGATGGAAAGTTCTGTTATTTTGGGTGATAAGGTTGCCATTTTATTTCTTGGTGAACTTTATCATTGATGAAAAATTGAAACGGCTATTACGCCTCGAAAAATAAAAGAAAAAACTGCTACTAATTTTATTTAAAATTTAAAAAAAGAAAAGAATAAATCAGTTTTGACGAATGATAATATTAAAAAATTAAAATATTTAATTTAAACATGCAAGGGAATGTTCGTAATGCTTAAAAAATTACGCAGTTGAAATATTGCAATTAAAACAGGATTTGGCGATTTATCTTTCTTTTGCGTCAGGTTAAGAAAAATGCATCTGAAAAATTGATAAGATGATATCAAGGAAGTTCTTCATAAGCGCATACTTAGAAATATTAAAAAATATATATCACAGCTGCCAACTTTTACGCTTTCTTATTACCACTAAAATTTAAAAGAAATTTTTGACTTATTGAATCGCAGAGTTCGCCGATTAAAAATGAAAAATTTTACAATTACATTTTAGTGGTAAGAAAAAAGCGTAAAAGTTGGCAGCTATGATATATTTATTTTATTTATTTTAAAAAATAAATAAAATATTATCATGATATACATCATGATGATTTACATATTTTCTACTTGGATTCTGCCACTACATTTGACTGATCTTTTTTACATACGTGAGTAATTTTATTAGCATTTCCTTTTTCAAAATATTTTGAGTATGCCCTTTAAGAAGACCTTCCAAATGAGTAACAATTTTGTTTTTAATTTGTTATTTTTTTTATTTACTTTTTATTTACTATCTAACCCTTACAGAAAAAAACTAGCAGATTTTACTTTTTTCGCCAAACAATTTGATTTTAATTCAAAAAGGCGTAAACCTGATATCAGCCACAGGGATATTCACATTATAGGTGATTTTTAAAGCATAAGACAGCATTTTTGAGCAATTTTTTATATTCAAATTTAAACTATATAAATAGCAGTTAAAATTATAAAAGTGGAGTTAATACTTACATTTTAGTTCAAAAGTCTGCACCCCCTCCTCCAATCCACACGCACACACCTATTGTAAAATATTTTAATTTCAGACATTTAAAATATTTTTCACATACCTTTACTACGGAAACATGCTGGTTTGTTTTTTCCAAACTTGCGACTTTTATAACATCGAACGTAGATCAGCAAATATAATCCACTCTTTTTTTTTTTTTTTAAACACATACGGCCAATTTTCCTTTTATAAATGTCTACTGCTTCAAATGTTAAGTACTAAAGATAATTCTGAAGAAAATTTATGCGTTTTTAATAACACAAAGAAAACATTTTACAATAAAAATTGCTTACTGAAATAAATTTTCGATAATCTTTTTAATTCGTCATTATCTTTTCAGTTTTTTATTTTTTGGGCATATCTTTTCTTCTTTTTTGAAGGTTTTTTTTAAGATATTGGATTAATTTTCCGTAATCAGGTTACCCGCTAATTAGCGTATTTACTGTAGCGTTGGATGTTTCTTTTTATATTTGAAAGAGACTCTGGACAGTGAACCCGATTGCAGAAGATTACATGAAATTTGTACTTAGCGATTAGTAAATTCACGATTTTTCATTATTACTGAAATTATTGTGTTTCATCATGAAGCAAACGAACAAAAGAGGTTTTGTTATCATTTATTCTTTATCTCAAATTATTTTACCTCATAAAAAAACAATACTTTCAATGGAGGGGAAAAACTTTATTATTCCAATGGTGGCAAGTGTAATAATATCTGTCGACTTAACATTTTAGCCTACATAGATAAAACTACCTCAAATTTCGATCATCATAAAGCATATCATCCTAACGCACACCATAGCAGCTAATCGTAGCAATAAATTAAGAGTTATTTTCATAATCTGGGTTATTTGCACAATAGATGGAAGAATAATTTACTCTTGATAAGGTAAAAATCAAGCCAATTTATTTCTCCGTGTTAATAGGCTCTTTAGAATAATGCAAAATAAATCTTCAATTCGTATTGACCAAAATACATATTGCTAAAAATTTTGTATAACTAACTTTATTTATCGTTGTCAGTCCTATTTAAGGTATGAAGATTTGTTTGTAAAATATCTATAATTGAGTCAATAAAAACTGCATTATTTATTGGAACGTAATTTGGCGGGTAATTTTGTTTTGCAATTACCTCTGGTACATGTGTAACAATATTGTTGCATCACTTTTAATGTTTGTCCGAACCCTCACAATGAGGTCGATCATGGATGATTAGAAATATTTTATTAAATGCATGAAGTTTATTTTTCTAAGTCGTAGAGTTTCTTCTCGGGTTAACGGTTACAGGATTTCAACTGGTCTACAAAATGAAAAGGCAATGAAAACGACATTATTTTAATTTTATTCAAACGATTCAGATTTAAACACACACATTTTTATGCGTTACTTTTCTGTTAAAAATGAAAGTTAAACACTCCTTTTTGTCTGGAAATCATTTAATAAAGTACATGCAATCATCTTAATATATTCTTGACGGTATTTACTCTACTGGAATTTCAAAGAGGGAAAAATTAGTAATAGAACTGTCAAAAGAGGACATTTATTACGAAGTATAACATATAATTCAGTGAGATTGTATTTAAGCTACCAAAACCACATATGCTCAAGCTGAGAGACCAGGAGTTCAAGAACAAGCACCCTAAAGTTAACTATTCTAACATTATCCGTATTCAATGGTCAATATCTGTAATCATTGTAATGCTATCTAATTTAATAGTGTCAGATTAGAGAACATTTTAATTCCTGTTGTCATAATGGCCTCATTTCCCTACTAAAATGCACTGTAAATGATCAACTGAAAGTATTGCTTCTTAATAGCTCAAGTTTTATGCAATTCAGCGGTAATATAATATCGCAATGACGTTCGCATCGATTTCAGCATTGTGGAAGGATATCCCAGGTGACGGTCCACATTGTTTTAAAATACAAGGTGAAATTCACATTTTGTTTGACTCAAGGATCGTTTGGAAATATCGACCAGCGTTGCGGGTGTTGCCTGCTAGTAAAAGATAAAATCGTAAAATCAAAACAAACGTCAATGTATTCATTTTTTAAACTCTGCACTAATTAACTTATGTAATTAACTTTTGTTTTGATACTTAAATTTTCATATATTTTCCTAATGTGAAAAATAAATTTTAGTAATATTAATTGTTACCTTTTTTCAACAATTAAAATCTAGATTTAAACATGACCTCCATTAAGAGACCGCCTCTTGGAGCGACCAATATTTATTGGACCGGAACGTGGTCGCTTTAGGGAGGTTTTACTGTAATAGATTCCTTCCTCAAAAAAAAAAAAAAAAAAAAAAAAAATCTTTCATAATTTCCTTGAAAATCAGTTAAAATTAAAAATTTGACACTTATCTGAAAGATCCGATGCTTTTATAGGAAAAGAGCTAAAGCACTACTTGGTTTCTTTCTATCGGAATAACAAGACTTGAAGTGCTCGTGGTGAAAAACGTATAAAATCACTAACATTATTTTCATATAAAGAGCAATTATGACTCGCACACCGACACAAGAGGACTAAATATTTGCGAACTCTAATCTAATGCTTGTTGACTAAAAACGAAAGAAAATATTCGTTTTGCGTTAGATCTTTAAAACTAGTAAATCTGAAGATCAAGAGCCTCAACGTCATCTCTGCAACTCATTGTTTTTATCAAACTTTGCGTAATATTAATCTTTCTACAAAAACAAAATTTAAACTATTTAAATTACACAAACATTTATAAAAGGAAAAAAATATTTCGATGGTTTCAGACATTAAAAGCGTTAAATTAAACACGTTGTTATGTAAGGATATTCTGAAATTCTCACGAGCTACTTATTCTAGTAATTTTTATATAATAAAGCAAATTTCTTCAGGGGGCGCCCCCCTGAACCCCCCGTTGTGTAATTTATTTTGCATTTGTAATTTTCTACTGATTGAGTTAATGATTACCCTATATCTTAGATTTCTTTTTACACTGCGATTTATAAGGATAAGCAATAATTCGGTCAAGCATTTTACGTTATCCTAATATCCATACAGCAGTATTTACTTGCCTGCTAACCACAAATACCTGTATCTAATGGATAAAGAACTTTTGGAAATGTAAACTGAAACATCTAATTTAGAAATCTAACACCTTTATAAATTTTGTTTATAAAAAAATAATTTTGATTACCATTCTGCAATATTTATATCTAAGATCTAATCTAAATATCAAAAAATGTACTCGATAGCATTAACTTACTAAAATCACCCTAAAGTAGAGGTTCTTCTAAACCTAACAGTTAATAATTCATCATCGTTAAATAGATAAACATGATTTGGCGCCTTTAAGTATTTTTTGTGATTTTCTTTTAATAGTATCTACATTTAATTTAAAATCGTGATGTTACAAATACCGTTGAAATTTGACGCAAACCTATGTTCAGGTCAAATTACGAAAGGTTAACTAACATTTCATTTCCCTTAGTCGGACTTTCTGTTTCCTTTTTCGTAATAAGGATTATTTTAATAAGTTAATTTATTTTACACTCTACAAGCTGTTACACGGACGTTGTTCACGTAGCATTAAAATAGAGATAAATGCATTAAGTAAAACATTTCACTCCCCACCAGACATGCCAAGTCTCAAGCTTTTTGCACATCACTATTATCTTAGAGAAAATGTTCTTTTAAATCGCGCAAATGTTTCAATTAAATAAAGTAACATTTTCTGTATTAAAATACTGGTATCCAGAACGCCGGAGGCTTGGCAGCTCTGCTCCTCTTAATAAAAACATATATGATTAACCAACACTTTATCACATTTTATAGGAGACAATACGGAATTTCTTATTTGTATGGCCTTACATATATCTCAGTCATAAAAATGTAAAATTTTGTGCCAATTAATGCACGCAATTGCGAAAATGAAATCGCAAAGAATGAGAAAAGGAAGGCCAAGTAAAATCGTGTAAATCGAGGAATCTTTCTTCGTAGTGCTGGGAAAATACTGCTACAAAAACTATTTTAGGTGGTATTTGGTGTGAAATGTTTATATGTATTCATTCCTGTCCTATATATCCCTTTTTCTATTTTTTATTTGCTTATTCCATTTTTCTTTTGCACGTGAAAATCTTACAAATTAAAATTAACTCTTTGGGAGAAATTGTTATTCATTTTTTTTTTTTTGGCAACAATAAAGTTTATAAAATTTAACAGAATAATGTCAGTTTATTCTGTATGAAAATAACGAACTTTTTCATTTATAATCAAATAGTTGAATAAATAAATGAAAATATTATTCTATATAGTATATAAATACTATTTTCATTTCTGCGTTTAAATAAATCTATATGCAAATATCTATACAAAGGCATTCATTAATTCATTCCTTTTGCTTTGATTTGACTTAAAAAAACCATACATACTTTCACATTTATGATATTTTTAGATGAGATGCTGTTGCTACGCAACGGTTAAAAGAAAAAATGAAATATAAGTAAATTCATAAAATAAAATGTTTTATATTATTCGAACACATGTATAAAATTCTATCATAAGTTATACACCTAATTTAAAAGCTCTGACAAATGTTTTGACAAAATTGCAAACTAATAAGAATAATTTAATACTCTTATTTAAAAATTTCAGCATCCAAAATTTACCATTTAAATCTATTATTCATATGAGCGATTTCTTTCAACAAATGAAAATTTGAAAATCGTCTGACTTCCCATAGAAAAGCATTATATCACAAAATAAAATGTTCTGTATATTCCGAACGAATGAACCAAATTTAACCCAAAACTATACAGCTAAATCCGGGGAGCTCATCAACATGCCCAGGGAATTTCAAGCCGATCGGATGCTTTTTGCGGCAGTTATCGCGGAACAGACAGACAGACTAACAGACAGACAGACTAACGGAAACCAAAACTTTTCGTGTCTCCACAGTAAGCCTTCACTGACGTTTCGGCAAAAAATATTCGTTTTGCGTTAGATCTTTAAAAAAATAATAAATAAACATTCCAGTTAAAAAATATCCAAATGGCGCCATATCAACAGGTCTCGCCTTCAGTGCCAGACATAAATATGCAAATATCGCTTTTTTTAATAGCATTCTAACACTAAAAAAGAAAAAAAAAACACAATTTCTGTTTCCCCTTCATTCCGATCAAAATAGCGTTAAAATTGCTTAAAATGGAATAAGTATATTTTAAGGGAAAAAATTATTTTTTTTTTTTAAGAGAATAAATAAAATTGTCAGTTTCAGGAAGAATGAGCCCGAGCCCAGAGACTGGTATAAAAATAGCTAGGGCTGAGCCCGTTTCATCTCTACTATTAATGTCTTTAAAAAATGTTTGATATGTATTTTTTGTTTCAACATTTTCTTTAATATAATGTTGAATTTGTTTATTTGATTTGTCGTGTATTCTACTCTTTTATTTGCACGATTAGTGTTAGTAACATAAAGAAGCCACAGGATATAAATAACAAATTTCTTATATCTAACAGATTTTCAGGGACATGAAAATCTTGAAATGCTTTCTCAGTGTAGATGGCAAGTTAAGGTGAAACAGAGTACAGATGTTATATATATTTATATATATATGTAAGAAAATTATAAAGATTAGACCTATTAATTAGTTTTTGTAATGAATCGCCCCTCAATTTGGATACGGGCCCAATTACTAATAATCACGAGTTTGGCAGGATAGCCAGTTAATCCATTTTATCGTTAAATTAATAGAAACACATGGCCCTTTTTAACTGGTAACCCTAGGAGATGAGCAATTTCAGAGAGATACCTCTACGCCACTTGGTATCTGAAGTCTAACCTGTAAGCAGCTATGGAAATTGATTGCCACCTTTTTGATTATTTAAATAAAACTCAATAAAGTTAATTTCAGTGAATACTGTCATTTCGTTAAAATGTGACATATATATAATAAAGATGAAATCACAAATATATGAACAAATGGTAAAATTCTAATAGATGAACATAGGAAACCAGTATATAAAATAAAATAATAAAACAAAATTCAAAGACTGGATTCCAGGTGCATAATTTGAGATATGCGTGTTTCTTCCTACAAAATCTTGTAGCTCTGTGTGCTTCAGACAAAGAATCGAGTTCATTTGCGGACACCCTGTATTCTACGTTCTTATTTGCATGATTAGCGTTAGTATCATAAAGAGGCCACAGGATATCCGTTGTGTATCCTCAATTTCTGTTTGAAGTCCTTTGTCAGAATTGCTGGAAAACCGAACTCGTGGTTTTTTTTTTTTAGGAGATAACTATAGATATATAATATCTTGAGATATTTACTCGTGTCTTTTCAATTATTGCTATTTTATGAAATAAGAATTGGGGCTTTTGACGATTCCTGCCAGTAGTTAGGCATCCATAACAAAATTCTTATATCTAACAGATTTTTAGGGATGAAAATTTCGAAATTATTTCATGAGAGAGTATTTAGGATTAAGTCTTTATTTCTATGTGAGATATTTTTAAATGAGAAAATTAATCTTGACTCAATTTTAATATGTTATTATCGACTTTCTACTGTGTATTTCTTGTTACTACGATTCTACTTCGATTTACTACTGTGTGTTCGTACTCTGATGATGATAAATGTTTTGTGTTCTGGCGAGTTGGGATTTCAAATCGTCCAATTCCGACTTCGAAAAAAGAACCCAAACTAACTTCTGACACAAACACAAACAAACATTTATCTTTATTATTATAAATACGTTTATCTTGATTATTATAGATACATTTATCTTTGTTATATCTTTTGTATTATGATTGATAGTTCTGCCAGAAGTATATCCAATAAGATTGCTGATTCTAATTTGGAAGTCTTCATAAAACTTTATGAATATATTAACTATCCATTTCTAGGTGTATTTTTCTTGCTCAAATTATTTTACATAATTGAATTATTGTTTATTTAAAAGCACTTTTCTTTTTTGTATCAGATTGAAAATATTGAAGCTGATCATGCCAGTGACCATCGCTTACTGAAGAGTAGTTTTTTCATGTGATACATCAGTCAAAAGTGGATTATATTTTAATGCAAAGTCTGGTATTTTTATATAAAAGAATATTGTGCATTCTGACTCCTTTGTATCAATGAGGGACCTGAGAAGAAGAAGCGAAACTTCTATCGTATTTTTTAAGGTATTTGTGCATTAAAATAATGCCCATTTTATAATTATTCAAAAATGAGTTGTCTGGCTTAATGACATTCCCTTATCTTTAAAAGATATAGATATGCATTGAAAATAATCTCAAAACATGAATCTTCAACGTACTGATTCAAAAATAAAGTTTACTTTTTGTGAGAAGTGCCAAAAAGAAATTCGTAAGAGAGATTTAAAAAAGCATCTCCGCATTCATTCTGGCGAAAAGCCCTTCGTTTGTGAACATTGTGATAAGACATTTTCTCAAAAATCTAATTTGATTACACATATTAGCATTCATTCAGAGGAAAAGCCTTTTAGTTGTGAGATATGCAAAAGAAAATTTTCTAGAAAATATTACTTAGATGGTCATCTCCTTATTCATACTGGAGAGAAGCCCTTTGCTTGTGAACTTTGCAACAAGAAATTTTCTCGCAAAACTCATTTGACTTTGCACCTTCGTACTCATACAGGGGATAAACCTTTCATTTGTGAAGTCTGCAATAAAGGATTTTCTGACAGTTGTCGTCTGAAAATCCATGTCCGTACTCATACAGGGGAAAAGCCGTTTAGTTGTGAAGTATGCAACAAAAATTTTTCTGAGAGATCGAATTTAAATGTGCACTTACGTATTCACACTGGGGAAAAACCTTTCGTCTGTGACGTATGCAATGCAAAATTTTCTGATAAATCGTCTTTCAGACAACATCGTCAAAGACATTCCAAATAAGAAAACCGTTTTTGTTTTAATTTGCAGTAACGCATTTTTTCAGTTGTATGTTTTAGTTTTGCACTTTTAATGGATAAAAACTGGCTTTTTATCTCTGGAAAAAGATGTAAGAAAGATTTTATATAACATATTATTTAAATGTACACCATTTTACGTGTAACAAATGTAGTATAGAAAATTTTCAGAGATTTACTTCCAAATTGTAGTTATATAGGCCGTAGGTTGAAAAGATTTAGTTGGTTTTTCTGCAAAATTGATAAGAAATTTGACATAAGAAACACTACTGAGAACTTTTTAATTGAACCTATGTAAATAATCATTCGTACTATAAGTAAATCATTCTTTTGAAAGTATTTTGTAAAGGTTAAATCTCAAAGATACTTTAAATTATACATAAAAGCAATTAAATTAGAAATATTTGTGGAAATGGAAAAAAATGTGGGAAAGATTTTGTATAAGATATTATTTAAATGTACACCATGTTATTCTTCTGTAGAAAGGGCCTTTTACGTGTAACAAATGTAGTATAGAAAATTTTCAGAGATTTACTTCCAAATTGTGGTTATATAGGCTCTAGGTTGAAATGATTTAGGTGGTTTTTCTGCAAAATTGAAAAGAAATTTCACATAAGAAACACTACTGAGAACTTTTTAATGAACCTAGGTAAATAATCATTCATACTATAAGTAAATCTTTCTTTTGAAGCTATTTTGTAAAGGTTAAATCTCAAAGATACTTTAAATTATACATAAAAGCAATTAAATTAGAAATATTTGTGTATGTGTGCAATCAAGAAATTAATCAAAAGGATGCTATTTAAAAGTACATTCTATTTGGATGAAAAACTTTTAGTTGCTTCTAAAACATAATTTATTCTTGTTTAACTTTTATTGTGAATTATATAGATGTGTTTAATGTATGAATATAACCCTTTCAAGTACAGTGGTCAGACCTAATTTTATTTCCGAAACCGACAAACGGCACCAAGAATATTTTAATAAAATTTTGCTTTTACAATGAAAGAGTAGAAAAGCAAGTTTTTATTTTCTAAAAAAATCGTTTGTTAATTCTGGTGACAGTCAATTATTTCATCATTTTACGAACAGAATTTTTCTGACCCTGAAATGGTTAATGAGCGACACTAAAGCCGGGAACCCACATGCGGAAAAATACGACGGAATTGGACAGCGGAACGGCAAATTGACCCCATATTTGCCGCGTACAAATGCGAAAACGCAGCGGAATTGTAGTTAAACATGTTTTAACTTTTTCCGTTTTCCGCGACGGCATCTGTAGAAATCAACCAATAAGAACGCTTCTCACTATTTCGTCGGAAGCGCCAGCGGAAAACGCAAGTGCGATTCTCATCATTTCCAAGTCGGAAATTTCGCGTAGCGGAAAATTTGCTGGTTCAGATTTCCGCCTATATTTTTCCGCATGTGGGTTCACTGCTTTAGAGTGTATACGAAATTAAATAGTTTTAATTTCAATTTATTTTTATAAATGTGCTGATACTTCATTAATAAATTTTAATTATGCCTAATATCTGCAGCTTCTCTTTCTGACTCGTTTTGCTTGCGATACTAAAAACTATTTTAGTAAGTTTTTTAGCTTTTCGTATTTATTTTCTATTAACCTTCTGTAACACCGCGCTGCAACATACCCCAATGTCAATGGTACTTATGCAGCAGACTTTAAAAGACGATTTCATTCATTGATACTATCTCCCGGACCAACACATCAGTTAATATAAATTCTTCCTAGTAGTCTCAACAGGTGGCGATATTGAGCAAATTTTTTATTTATCATTTGAGCAGTTTCGCATCGTTATTGCTAAAACAATAAAATTTTTAAAACCATTGTTACTGCTTTTAGTCTCTACAGACCATCCATCGCAAATAATTTTCGAAGTCAGGCCCCTGCTATAGAACCCCCACAATAGTGAGAATGGTCAACACGTCTGGTTACCCGACGAAGGCCAGACATATCATCGATTCCGAGAAGGTGGCAACCCACAGGGGAAAACCACGCCCAGAGACTAACATCTGACCTCCGTCACAGGTCACAATAAATTACGTTACCGGAGCCGAAACTAAGGATCCTCTATTGCCAGGCTATCTCTGCAACTCAAGTCAGCGGATACAGAAACATAAAGTGTTAAAAAAAGATAAACTACAAAAATAGGAAAATTAATCCCAACGCTAAGGGCCGTTAAGCCCGGGACGTGGGTAAGGAGGAAAAGCAAAAAGTGATTCGATCGGATCTTGGTACCGTCCGCTTCCCGTTAGCTCATAGACCGGGAGCCGGCAGCACAGACAATCACCCCATCGAGTTCACGGATGAACTTCTAGTATTAGTTAAATCTTGAGTCGCATATTAAAACTCAATCGATCTGTCAAGTCATATCTTGGTGGAAAACACCTGAAAACCTGATTTTAGCGGCTGACTCGTAGGTTTACCATTGTGTTTTTCTGTTCCCAGTCCTTCATGTTTTCATACCTTTTGGTGCTGGAAAACACCTACGAGTCAGCCGCTAAAATCGGGTTTTCCACCAAGATATGATTTGGCAGACCGATTGCATTTTAATATGCGAATCAAGTTTTAACTAATCCTAGAATTTCATCTATGAACTTGATGAAGTGATTGTCTTTGCTGCCAGCTCCTGTTCTATCATCCATCCTCAAGAAGACGAACCAACTGCTTCCCACAGACTCAACAGGGCGAAGTACCCCAGCCTTGTAGAGTATGTAGGGGTATGCCAATGTACCCGTAGGCAAAGCGGTTATATAGGAAAGCGAAGACACTCCCATGCTAAATGATGCCACAAAGTAGTGCAACAGCACCACTAGTGGTCGTGCTGTGCACTAAATTGTTCGGTAGTGGGCGGGCACTCCACAAAGTTTTTGGTTTTGCTTTCACGGACCAATATTTTCATTTATTGTGCGGCAGTACAACGGCAACGACAATTAGAAATTTAACTGCTATGATTAAACTCAGATTAATGAAATATTTAAATTTTTGATAATAAATTATCTCATGTATTTCTTTCAGTTTTTAATATTTTCTGTTTACTTTTCTTATAATTTATAATGGCGTGAAGAATACAAATGTTTTAAGAGAGATCCATTTCTGAAATAATGGATATACAGTAGAACCCCTTTTATCCGAAACTCTCGGTTAACCGAAATCCATTTTTAAATCTTTTTTGGTTTTTTTAGTATCACATTCCCTGTGTGCAAAATCCATTTTTAAATCTTTTTTTTTTTTTTAGGTATCACATTCATTGTGTGCAAAATCCATTTTCAAAGCTTTTTTTTTAAACTATCATGTTCTTTGTGTGCAAGCGGTCCATTCCGAACTACGAATACATGTAAATATTTTCGATACCCTTTCTTTGAGTTCCTTTGAATTTAACTTGAGCTTCCGTAAGCTGCGGAGTGGAAGGAAGAAAACGAACAAATCAGCAATTCTGAAGCTTTTAAATGTTTTGCAAAAGGTTTTTGCCATTGCTGGAGCAGCAGAAAGACTGTAATACTCTTGAACTAATAACATTTAAAAACTTCATGATAGAGTTTCAAAGCAAAGGCAATCGAAACTGCGACAAACAAAACATTGTTTCTAACCCTAGTGAAATACATAAAAGGTACTTAATTTCAAAATTAAAATTCAAGCAATTTATTCCTGTTTCTATTCTGCTATTGGTTTATTTTTTATTAAGCACTTGTTACCATAATAAAAAATAGTGCATATATTTCTCCTTAATCTTAAAATTGAAGCATTCTCTGCCTACGCTTATCCTGGTAGAAACCTCCGGCAGGCTAAAATCTATAACAAAAACCAAGTTATGCCGAATCAGTCATTTTCTCACGTACTGTTAATAAGTTTTTCCATAACCTTTAATTCATCGTGAAAGTCTATTCGAAGTAATATATATGGCAATGTAATGTAAAATATTATGTTTATAGGGTTTCAATTGTATATTATGACATATTTTTTTGTTATAGATTTTAGTCTGCCGGTGGTTTCTACCAGGATTTGCGCAGACAGACCAAAATATTCTTAAAAGACTTTATTTTACCATTAATTTGGCATCGGTTTTATCCTGTAACTCGATGACGTGTTAGTGACGCCAAAATGATGACTTGGCGCCTGCTACTGCTCATATCGTGCTAAGAAATGTCGAGGCAGACCAGTCATTCCTTAATCTACTCCTAATAATCTTGTCCTGCATGAAGATTTCATGTCGTAACTCGATGACATATTAAAACCGCCAAAATTAAGATTTGCCGCGTCGCTCTGCCCATATCCTACCAAGATATGATGAGGCAGACTGAAGTATTCGTATTGCACTAATCGGTATGTTTAATTTGCCAAAATTTCAAGCCGTAACTCGATGATGTAATAGTACTGTCAAAATAGGGTTCTTCTCACTTTGTACCAAGTTATGCCGAATCAGTCATTTTCTCACTTACTATTAATAAACATTTCCTAAACCCTTAATTCATCTTGAAAGTCGATTCAAAATAATATATATGGCAATGTAAGGTAAAATATTATGTTTATAGGGTTTTAATTGTATATTATGACGTATTTTTTTGTTATAGATTTTAGTCTGCCGGGGGTTTCTACCAGGATATGCGCAGGCAGACCAAAATATTCTTAAAAGACATTTTTTTACCTTTAATTTGGCACCGGTTTCATTCCGTAACTCGATGACGTGATAGTGACGCCAAATGACGAGTTGGGGCCCGCTGCTGCGCCTATCGTACCAAGAAATGTCGAGGCAGACCAGTCATTCCTTAATCTACTCTTAAAAATCTTGTCCTGCATCATGATTTCATCCCGTAACTCAATGACGTGATTATACCGCCAAAATTAAAAATTGGCGCCCCGCTCTGCTCATCTCTTACCAAGATATAACAAGGCAGACTGAAATATTTGTATTGTACTAATCTGTATGTTTAATGTGCCAAAATTTCAAGCCATAACTCGATGACGTAATAACACTGTCAAAATAACGAATTGGCGCCCCGCTTTGTACCAAGTTATGTCGAATCAGTCATTTTCTCATGTACTGTTAATAATCTTTTCCTAAACCCTTAATTCATCTTGAAAATGGATTCGAAGTAATATATATATGGCAATGTAATGTAAAGTATTACGTTTATAGGGTTTTAATTGTACATTACAACGAATTTTTTTGTTATAGATTTTAGTCTGCCGGTGGTTTCTACCAAGGTATGCGCAGGCAGGCCAAAATATTCTTAAAAGACATATTTTACCTTTAATTTGGTATCGGTTTCATCCTGTAACTCGATGACGTGATATTGACGCCAAAATGACGAGTTGGCGCCCACTGCTGCGCCTATCGTACCAAGAAATGTCGAGGCAGACCAGGCATTCCTTAATCTACTCTTAAAAATCTTGTCCTGCATCATGATTTCATCCCGTAACTCGATGACGTAGTCATTCGTGTCGCCGCCGCCCGCTCTAGCAGCAAATGCCCTTCATTTCCCAGAGTGGCCAGTCATTTTGCCAGGTTTTGGAAATTTTTTGTATTATCCCCCTGATTTTTACAACCTAAAATTTATCCCCTGATGAGTATAAACCCTGTTAATATAATGAATGATTTGGTGCAGGCATTTTTGCACCAACTTTACAAAGTAAATTTAACAATGTGCAAAATGTGCATGTCTATTATGCAAAAAGTTATTGCACAACTCCTGGTAACACAAAATGCAATATAAAGATACTCTACTCTATTTTGATATGTTTCAGACATATTTACAAATTTAGTGATGTGATCTATATAATGCAAAATTCTATATAACGTGCAACCTTGCATTTTTAGGTTTGTGTTATAAAGATCTTCTGTAGCTGCTCTGAATAAATTTCATGGGGGTAATAAAATGTTTAACCTTTAGACAAGGGCTGCATACTAAGTGTGGCACTCAGTGAAAAAACAGTTGTGGACTCCAAAATAATAATGTAAATAACATTTGTACTTCATTTACTTTCTTCCCAAAGTGTCTTCACTGTTCAACCAATGTTTAAAGTTGGAAGTTCGCAATTTTAGCTTCTCTGTTGCGTTTCTTTTATTGATAAGTCTCAACTGATTGGAGTATGCAGCAGGTTAAATTGTGTATATATAATATTGTACATTCTTTCTTAATTAAACTTTTTTAAAATAAATGTGATGACTATTACTTTTATACTCTTACTACATACCACACATTATTCTTCTTTAGCATCCAAACGTTGATATTTAGGGTTTAACCCTTTATGCTCCCATGGCACTTTAAAGTACTATTAAAAAAAATTGTTATAAAATTAACTTAGGGGAGAGTGGTAATGAATGGGCAAATTTTTGGTTTTTAATTTTTTCTAATAATTTTTTTGGCTCAGAATTGGCTCTTCCGTTACTTATTTGGTTATATTAAAAAGTCATAAAAATTGGATCAAAGTCATAAATCATGTCTATAACGAATGATAATAGAAAATAAAAATGCAGAAATTTGGCCCATTCATCCCTACCCATGGGGCTGAATGGGCCACTAAATGAATTCAATGAAAAAATGAGGAATTAACCTTTTATTCACCAAATATGACATAATGAATGGCACTTGACATAGTATGATTGAAAGCATACTGAAATAGTAATACACAATGCTTATCAAAATTTATAACATCAAAAGTGATATTATTAAATCACATTATTGTAGTAGAAAAATGACAAAATGAGATTATAAAAGAAAAAGAACCTAAAATATGCATAAAAATAATAGAGAATACACATTATGATTTAATGAAATTTATATTTTTCAAAATTAATATTAAACGGCATGGTTGTACTGCCTTATTAATTGACTATTTAGTGTACATTTATGGTATTATTTATTCTACCCATCAGATTCAGAATATAAACAAATATTCTAGTTTCATATCAAATGGAAAAATACCGGTAGGTGTGGTGAACAACTAGACAGTTCACCTTAATCATTTATATAATTTAACTTATGTTTCTAATTAATAACTAATATTTCTTAGGGTGAAAAGTGCAAATTATTTTCTAGACATCATTATAAACCTATTCTAACTAGACAGTAATTTAATCTAAATCAGTTATGTTTCATATTAAAGAGAAAATCAGAAAAAAAGGAAGAAAAATATTTTCATGATCAGGGCAAAGGTGGCCCATTCAGCCCCAGCTGTACTTCTGGAATATATTCAGGTTTTTTTAGTACATTAAATTCAAATAACATCTAAATACACTCTAAAATTAGTTTACAGATATGCAAAGAGTTGCTAATACACATATCTGCAATGAAATAATAGATACTTTTCAGCTTTTTTATTTTACTGAAAAGGGAAAAAAATTATTTTTCAATCAGATTCTTGGCCATCCTACTCTAGTGGGAAAATGGCTTCTCCCAAACAATGGAAAATTTGATGAGTTTGGTAGAACTTAAATAACTTCATCTATTGGTGGCATCTAAAATAATTTTATGCAAATACTTTTCATATTTTGTTAATGGCCCATTCATTACCACTCTCCTCTACATCTATTAGCAGCAATACAATTTACATTGAGTTGTAGATAATTTACTTTATCTTGCTCCAAAAGCTTTATTTGTTGCTTAAAACAAAAGTGTTTTTAAAGGATGATTTCTCTTTCATTTGCATCAGTTCAGTTTTCTTGATGTTGGAAGATTGTGGGTGGAAAGTTTCAGTTCTTAAATGTTTCTATATTTCTAATGTAAGGGCATTATATTTGTACATTTCCTAATTTTATAATATACTTTAAAAAAGATTTTATACAAAAGATTTGAGTGAAGTTATAAATACTGCACAAAATCCCTATACAGTAGAAGATCTTTATAATGCACACTTAAAAATACTAAGCTGTGCGTTACATAGAATTTTGTGTTATATGGATCACATTTTGCACAGCATTCAATTTAACTTGTGAAAAGGGCCAAATATGCCTGAAACATACAAAAATGCATTAATCTTTATACAGTAGACTCCATTAAATCCACAACCTTAAAATTCGCAAAAACCTAAAATCCGCACATCATTGCAGATGTAAACAATGAAACTTTCAGTTCAGATTTGGGGGCAAAATTACAGAATTTTTTAGTTTTATATCATTCCATATGTAGTTTAATATGTAATTCCCGATATGACTGAGCTTGTAGTTTTGCATGAAGGAAGCATAAATTTATTTCTGAAAAAAAAAAAAATCAAGATATTGCCGCGATATATCTGGCAATTACAATCTTTTTACCAAATATTAATCAAGCTTTTTTGGTTATTAAGACTGGCTAAACCTAAAATAAAACTAATTTGTGATTTTGATGTGAATTAATTAATAGGGTACTTTTACGAGGCAAGTTTCATTAAATAATTAAAGGGAAATGTATCTCATCTTTATTATGTATATTTAATTATTTACCTGACTTTTAATAATTTGATCATTTTTTAAATTATCTTACTCTTTATCATTTTAATATTTTATTATATTGCAAGCATTCATTATAATTTTGATTGCATTATTAAAAAAAAAAAAAAAAAAAAAAAAAAAAAAAAAAAAAAAAAAACATTCAAATTACTGTTTAAAAAATGTAAACAAAGCAATGACCAGAGATCTGCAAAATTCTAAAATCTGCACAACCTTTGCTCCCAAGCTGTGCAGATTTGAAGGGGTCTACTGTACTACATTCTTTGTCTCCAGAAGTTATCCAGATTATAAATTTTTGCATTATATAGCTCATTTCACACATTGTTAAATTTACTTTATAAACATGGTATAAGTAGGCCAACGCCAAATCATTCATTACATTACTCTTTTTCAAAAATGTTTGTTTATTGAAGTAATAGCAATTTTTTTTATGAAAAAGTTCTGAATTAAGGATATAAGGTTGAATTAATGTATCAAATTTTGTCCTCTACAAAGTAGCAACTTTTTACAATGTGGCAATTCAGGTGCTTCTTAACTGCAAAATTCACTGTTTACATCTGAGAAGTTGTGCATTATATGGTGGAGAATTGCGTTATAAAGATCTTCAGCTGTATAATTCATTGATTAATATTAATCGGCAATATCTTTCTAAAATGTATAAATCGATTGTGTAAATCTTCTAATTAATTTTCAAAAATTCAGGAAAGATACTTTAGAACATGAAATTTTCATTATTTCATAATTTGGGACATAAGGGTTAAAAGGTGTTGCCATAAGGAGTATGTCACATGTGCCTTTACATTACTACATATCTTTTGTATTATATTAATTTTAATTAAATTAGTTTTTTAAAACAATTTCATGTTTATTACATGTATTATAATTAATTTATACTACTACTGCACATAGACCCTATCAGTGGTGATGACACAGACAACTCAAATCCACATATCAACCGCAAATTGGTTTCAAACAAATAGAGTTAAGAGAAAGATAGAGAGGAAATGTGTTGGTTTGGTGTGAAGCTTAAATTGCAACCATGAATCAGTTAAAAGTGATCACAATTCGGCATGATTTGAAAACTTCTCCTAGTCCAATACATTCAGCCATAGTTACACATGCTTGTCTTATTTTGAGTGATATTTGGCTCCATATTAAAAACAATTTTGACAGTATAGTGCATCTCTAGTACTTTCTGAACTCTATGGGTTTGTTTGGAACTCATTTGCAGTTGATATGCAGAGTTGAGCTGCCTATGATGTCACACTGAAAGGGTCTATTACATTAAACAAGGATTTCATTAAAAGTTCTTATTCAGGCCTAAGAAACCAGTGGTGTATAAAGTATGCTGCCTGCGTCTTTATGTTACTAAAAACTAGCTATGTCTTTAAAGGTTAATATTAGCCAGATTAATTTTTTTAAAGGACTTTGCTTCTATCAGGGTTCATACAGAGTTGGGAAGAAAAAATCCAAGGAGTACCCAAAAAATCCAAGGAGTCCAAAACATTTTAAAGATTTGCCATTTTTGTTGTTGTTGTTTTTATGTGCTGCATCGTTATGTGGTATGCACACTCCAATTTTTAATGCCCAATTTGGAGAGAAAACATTTCAAAAACAAATTTTACTCTATTACAATCTAATTGTTAGTGCTGAAATTGCACAGTGTTCACAATATATTGTTTATTGATTTTGTAAGTTTAAATACAAAATTGGCAATCTACTTTTGTATGCAGTGACCAATGGCCATGTCACAGGGGTGATTCTGCATAAAGAAAAAAATTCTGAAATTCACAGCAAATCTTCTGAAAAGTTACACCAGAGAGAGGGGGAGGGGAAATCCACTCCTGACACTAGCTATGCGTTTTCTCCATGGCTCTTTGACAAAATTCGGGTTCTTCCACGATCTTTTGACGAAAATTGTGGGTTTTTACGCGATCTTTTGACGAAATTTGCGGGTTTTTACGCGCTATTTTGACGAAATTTGTGGGTTTTTCTCGATCTTTTGACAAAATTTGTCGATTTTTCGTGATCTTTTGACGAAATTTGCGGGTTTTTTTCGCGATCTTTTGGCGAAATTTGCCGTTTTTTCGAGATCTTTTGACGAAATTTTTGGGTTTTCGCGATATTTTGGGGTTTTCGCCATCTTTCGACGAAATTTGGGGAGTTTGTTCGCGATCTTTTGACGAAATTTGCGGGTTTTTTCGAGATTATTTGATGAAATTTGCGTTTTTTGCGATTCTTTTAACGAAATTTGCGTTTTCAACGCGATCCTTTGACGAAGTTGGCGATTTTTCTGCAAACGATTGACAACATTTAATTTTTTCGCGACCATATGTCCGAATTTTCGGATTGGTGACCGATTTTTAAAATTTTTCGGAAATGAATGCCTTACATTTTCGGAAAATTCGGACTTTCGTGGGTTTTTACGCGCTCTTTTGACGAAATTTGTGGGTTTTTCGCGATCTTTTGACGAAATTTGTCGATTTTTCGCGATCTTTTGATGAAATTTGTGGATTTTTCTCGATCTTTTGATGAAATTTGTGGTTTTTTTTCGCGATCTTTTGACGAAATTTGTGGGGTTTTTTCGCGATCTTTTGACGAAATTTGCGTGTTTTTCGCGATCTTTTGAGGAAATTGCCGTGTTTTTCGCAATCTTCTGGGGAAATTTGCGTGTTTTTCGCGATCTTTCGAGGAAATTCGCGATCTTTTGAGAAAATTCGCATTTTTTGAGGAAATTCGCGTTTCATGCAATCTTTTCAGAAAATCTGCTTTTTTGCTCGATCTTTAACAAAACGCGTTCCTTCGTGATCCTTTGAGTAAATTCACGTTTTTTCGCTGTCTTTTGAGAATTCGCGTCTTTTCACGATCCTTTGACAAAATTTACGATTTTTTTCTACGATCGATTGACGAAATTTGACGGTATTTTTTGGAACATATTTGCGAAAAACGCGATTTTTCCAAGATTCTTGGCTAAATGCCAAACATCGATAAAATTTAAAATAAAGGTCGGATAACAGTGTCGAAAAACGGACTTTATGGACATAATAATTGAAAAACGGACCTAGTGATTTCTCTGCTATAAAGATTACCTTATCCAATCAATGCTGTGCTTCAGATGAATGACGCGCATAAAGGATTTACCATGTGTTTTACAATCACGATTTTTTCCCCCTTGGCAGCAATATCGCTTGCGTCCGAAGCCGCAATAGAATATAAGGAGTTTCTAAGTAGTGCTTTGCTTATCTAAGTAGTTCTAAGTACTACTTGGGAATGTTTTCATTTCTAAGGAGTTTCCAAGGAGTCTGTGCGAATCCTGTTCTATGCTAGTTTTATAATATGTCAATCAATCATACCAATCTCCTAGTCCAATACATTCAACCACAGTTACACGTGCTTGTCTTATTTTGAGCGATATTTGGCTTCACATTAAAAACAATTTTGACAGTATAGTGCATCTCTAGTACTTTCTGAACTCTATGGGTTTGTTTGGAACTCATTTGCAGTTGATATCAGAGGCATAGCTACCGTGGAGCAGTTGGAGCAGACTGCTCCAGGCGCACGAATACTAAGGGCGCAAAACTAGAAAAAGAGTAATGAAGATTTCTTAAAATATTTGCATAATTTTTTCTTTATTAATCAGGCATTATAGATGAATCTTTTTACAATCAGCGTATTCAGCTACGATATTTTACCTTGTGTTTAAGCTCAACTATTTCGATTTAAAACATGTTTTCATACACAGTTGAGAGAAATTACTTCTTTTCAGGAAGTTTTAATTTTAATTCATACCATATTGCAGCCTCAAATAACTTCTCCAACACCGTTTCAGCATGCCTGATTTTTTTCTGTAACTTTCTGGGGACGACTATTGAAGATTTTCAGATCTTAAAGTAATAAAAACTTATTTAACAGGGCTCTCATCGGTCACTTTACTGGCTACCACTATTTCCAAAAAATAATCTTTCTGGTACATTTATATTAAAAATTTTTTAGAAATTTATTATGATTACTGTATGGAAATAATGGTAGCCGAAGAATTCACCGCTGAGAAACCTATATGTACGATGTAACAGTAGTAATTTACGGTAATTATTTTACGAAATTATTATTTATTATTTGGAGAAAAAAATAGTCTGACAAGTTGAAGAAAATTATTGACTATTTTACAGACGAAATACAAGAAAAGAAAATTTTTAAGGGATTTTTTTTTGTTTGTTTTGTGGAAACTAAACATGCATCAATACTGATTACAAAATAATAATGAGAGCTGGATTTAAACATATTCCACATCAGCCCACGGCGACAAAATTTAGACGGGAAGGAGGTGGCGGGGGGGGGGGGGGGGGGTGAGGGGAAGCAGCAGCTTAAATTTTGTGAGTATTGTTTTTGAGATTTTGAAAATATTGAAAATGTCAAATGGAGAATCGATAAGTTTCAAAAAGAAAGAAAAAGTTAAGTACCAGATTCAGTGTTTATAGCCTATGCAAAATTACACCACTTTTTTTAACAGGATTTTCCCACATTAAACCTTATTTAATCGCAGAATTTTAGTATTAAATAAGGCAGACTCGCCCGCCGGGCAACGGACCTGCGGGTCGGTGCGCCCTAAACCAGGTAAAGCTGCTCCCTCCTCACATGAAGCTAAAAGTTTTAAAATTTGCTATAAGCATTAGGAAAAGTCTTAAATCATTTAATAATATTTTTTAAAAAGACCCACTTTTTTGAAGCATTTTTAACACTTTCCAACAAAGTTGAAAAGTGTTTATGACTTCGGTTTGTCTGGCCGTCTGTCCGCGCTCTAACTCCCGTAAATATACTCGGATCGTTCTAAAACTTTTGGATGTTAGTGAACTCTACCATAGCACGAACCCTATTTCAAATGAAGTTTGTAGTATGCTTAGTTCATTTACAGGGACAGTCAAAAGTTTTTCGTTACATTACGGCCTATGGGAAAAAATCGTTTAAAATTATGTTTAATGATTTTACATGCTTTCAAACATAATAAAATTGATATACATTTATCAAGTGCACTAAAATATGCATTCTATAGAATATGCGGTGCAATGAATAGTTATTATTCATTTACAGGGCCACACAAGAGAATTCTGTTACATAATGATATAGGGTGGAGGGAATTTTTTCCGATGTATTTTAATTATGTTAAATTATTTCATGTATAATCAAATTGATATACGTCGATGAGGTTTACTATAACTTATTTCATGTATAATACGAAGTGCATAGCATTTACAGGGACACACAAAAGATTTCAGATACTATATTGTATCCGAAGTACTGTACAGTAGTGATCAGTGGCGTAGCCAAGGGGGGGGTCCAGGGGGTCCGGACCCCCCCCCGAAAGTAGACATGGTTTACTGAATCATGGATACAAATACAACAGTAAAAACTGCTAAGACAGAATCACAAAGGATCTATAAAACATTCCGCTTTAGAGAGGTGTTCGTCTTAGAAGGTATAATTCAAAGGTATGTCTTTTTTTCGGAACTATGAACGTTTCCGTTTTAGGCAGGTTTCCGTTATAAACACTTTCCGTTTCCGCAGTATCGCTTAAAACTGCTAAAACGTACTCACTTCCCAAACTTTTTTCTTTCACGTACTCTTTTCTTAGGTTCTTCATTTCGGAGTACCCCCATTTCTCATAAACACGTCCCCCTCCCCCCCCCCCCCTCCACTCAAGGAGATAACGTAAACATGCTTTTTTCCATTAGTAATCTTCTTATCACAACCATATAATAAATCGATGCAAATTACATTGATATTCCTAACATTTTTGTGACTTCCGCCATTACCGATATTATTTTCACATACCCCAGCAGACCCGCCTCGTACCCCCAGGGGTACGCTACAGCAGGTTGGAAACCGCTGCTATAACACCACCTCTGAAGAGCATAAATCTATTACAGGAAAATCTGTGAAGATGAACTATCTCAAATGAAAACAATTCAAGGTTCGACGAAAACAACACTATTTATTTGTACTTGCTAACGTTTGAAACCTATCTGAAATGAAACTTGTTCCAATTGTGAGTCCTTCTTGGCAGGTTTTCTGAAAACACGGAATCCTCTCATAAAAAAAAAAAAAAATTAATATCCCGAGACGGAAAGATAACTATACAAGTATATCTGCTATTCCGTTTACACAAATTTACTGTAACTAGATTAAACGTAAAACTTCTTTATCTTGGACTTCGATGGGGTTCTGTTGTCGACACTTATGGGAAAGAACGAGTTTATACGAACGCAATAACGATACATTGGTTGAGTTTCGTGACCCTTATCTTTGTTCACATTATAACGGACAATATTAACAATTACTTTAAATCTGCTGCCTGCAATTAATAAAAGTAACTTTATTTTTGGACTGGTTTTATGTTACGACTTTCAAAATACACTGACGAGAAAAATTAAAGGAACAACCATAAAAGGTGCTTTATGTTAATTCTATTAAGGGAACTTCCAGAAAGGTAATTCAATGTCAACGTTATCACGTAGTCCAATGGGATTAATATTCGCTACAGAAATATATGCAAATTTTTCAGCCTCAGCCCGTTCTTTCGGTTCACGTGTGAAAAGGAGCGCACGTGGGTAATTTGAAGTCTAATTTTAAGGATTGTACGTGTAATTAGGTAAAACTTTGCTTCTAATAGGTGGGATATGTCGTCCAGAAGACATTTGACCGATTTTGAGAAATTGCGTGCGATAGGGAGAATGGAAGCAGGACAGACACTCTTAGGGTTCTGTAAAGACTTATAAATAGCCAAAAGCGTCATGTCAAGAATCTGTAAACGGTTTAAAGACACCGGTATAATGTCCACAGACAACCAGGTCAAGGTAGGAAACGCACCACAATAGGCTCTCAGGGCTGTAATTTGCCAACGATTGCTAAAAGAAATAGGCAATTGACGTCAGTTTAGATTGCAGGGAGTTTGCTGTAGCAACAAGAACTCGACGACTATCCTGGTTTACTGTGAGTGACAGACTGCATGCAAGGAAATATATGATTTGTGTTCCACTAACTCCGGCAGCGAAATGCGTCCGGTTAAAGTGGTGCAGATATCATCGTCATTGGAGCACCACGGATTGGAGCCGAGTTCTCTTTATCGATGAATCCAGATTTTGTTGAGAGAGTTACTACAGACGTGTTACCATATGGAGGGAGAAAATCACATACAATAAGGCTGCAAACATCCGTGAAAGGCAAAGGTCGTGGAATCGTGGTATGGACGGACATCATTTTGAATGAACGCAGTGACGGGCACATTTTTACCAGTGCAACTGTGAATGCTGAAATATACAGGGATGAGATTCTTGACTCTTTTGTCAAGTTGTTTAAGGGTTCAGTCGGAAGATTCGGAATTTTATGATTATTAATGGTCTAGAAGGGTGCTACCCCCTTCCACTGAACTCTTAAGTATCCCTTCCAGAGCTGCGTAAATCCGACCCGTCCGAAGCTTACTGCTGAACTTGGAGAATGTTCTAAAACTGTTTTGAACCATCTAAAATAAATTGGCAGGGAAGTACAAAAACGGTGACCACCATGAACCATTTTTTACACATTCTAATACTTCCAAAATTGTGCTAATCCATCACAAATAAACTTATTACAAAAATTTAACTTCCTCAAAGACGACCAAATATCGGAAACAACTATTAGTTCGAATATGGTATCAAAAGTCGCGAGACATGAAACATGGAAATCCAAAAGAATTATGGCTGAATAAGACAATTGTAACAAAACTGCTTTTTCCAGCATGAACTATATTTGATGTGTGTGCTTCTTACATTACAAGTTTCTGTAGCTGAAAATACAAGATCTTTTTCTTAAAGTTAAAATCTTCCCACATAGCATTTTTAGTTTTCAGAAAATTTGCAACAGTTTTGCTTTGAAAACCTGCAAAGTTGCAGTAAGCTCAGCATGCTAAGACTGAAAGTTCATAACAAGACTGCAGCAAGATAACGAAAACGACGAAGTCACCACACTTTGAACTTGCAGCTAACTTGTCGTGCAAGTTAAATTCATACTGTATCAAATTTATTGCAAACTAACGGCAAACAAATAATCAAAAATGCTGCAGACTTACTGCAATGTAATAATCTTTCCATGTCACACTATAAGTTTAACCCCTTCGAAGGGGTCCATAGAGCTGATCAAGTCTATTGATGCGAACGCGCCGTCAGAAGGTGCATGCATCGGTTTTATCGCCACAAGCAAGTTTAGGTAATATTTGTACTATTCATTTCGAACATTTTTTGGTATTTAATAAGTATAGCGCTTAGAAAAAGCGGTGCCTACCGAATAAAATTTCTGCAATTTCTGTGAATGGGCTGATTGTCTATTCTCTCAACAGAGGGATTTTTTGCTTTCGTCACTTTCGCGAATTAAAGACAGTCTTGCATCAGTTTCACAACAAACTACTCATGCAAGTGGGTGATGGTATACCTTGCGGGAGATTTGTTGCACATTTCTCAATTCAAATTTGTCACGGCAAGATAATATCAGAAATAATAAATTTGCCGCTAATGTTCATGCTATCTGAGTTATCTCAAAAACTCCCATGGGGAGAGCGGCGGATCGCATGAATGGCTCATGCGATTGACACTTATGTGAAATCATTATCCAATATCTATTACAGCACAAGTTCTTAATTCAATGGCAAGAAATTAAACATGGAAATTGCTGTTTTAAACTTAACCACTTGATCCTAACTTTATTGTAGGCAAATGTTATGTAATATGAAACTTGATTTAACCCATTTGCTGACAAAACTATAAAGTAATAATTTTCAAATTTTTTGTTAAAAGTCGTTTGCTACCACAAATTCAGAAATGTAAATTTCGCTTTACTAATACAGCGAAATTTCTGCCAATAAATGAGGCAATTTTTTTAATTCTAAAATAGTGGTGACAAAGTAATTAATACCTTAAAGACACGAGTATACTCGTGGATGACAGCAAATGGGTTAATTAAATTTATCTCTTCAGTATGCTCTCAGATTTTTACATCATAATGAATCTTTTTCATTGGTAAATATTAATGTAACTTCAATGTATTATTAGTTGCAGTTATAGAGATCGGCCTTACATTTTTTATCCATGCTTTTTTTTAAATTAAGAAATTAAATAAGGATATACATAAATTCTTAAAGTTACTCGAAATACTTCTATTACGCATACACAGTCAAGACAAGACTCAAAGGGACTGGTAAAAAACTCCATTTTAGACAGGCTTCCATAGAAAGAAGTGTAATTAATCATGTTTGTAAGATACACAACCTCAATAAGATCTATTGTTCGTTTCGCAGGGATTCTGAAACACTTCCGTTTGAGACAGGATTCCGTTATAGAAAGATTACACTTTCACAGGTTTCACTATGTTTCACTAAAGAACAATAAAAATCCCCTTTCAGACAGGTTTTCAGCAAATTTAAATGTATCGTAATTCATATTAAGACCATATAACTCTTCCGTTAAAGACAGGATTCTGTTATAGACAATTACTATTTTGACAAGTTTTATTCTATTCATATGACATAAATAAGTATATTTATATCAATACACAAAACTTGTAAAAATGGAACCTGCCTATAACGGAATTCTGTCTTAAACAGAAATGTTCCGTGCTACGGGAAAAAATACTATACAAATACACCTAATAACACAAATACCTGTGTAAAACGGAATTTTCCAGCAATATTTACGATTTAATCATAACAGGTTTTACTATATATATATATATAACCTGAAGGAAAAATTTTGGACCCCCCCCCCGAAACGAAATCCTGGCTACGCCACTGGTAGTGATGATTGCTGGAAATGCATTTTTAAATTATGTTATGTGTTTATATGTTTCACTATATTTGTGCATTGTGTATGGTGTGTATAAATGCTGTAATTCATCTACACAAAAGAATTCAAAATGGTTACTGGGCATGATTGCAAATTTCTTAAAGGTGGTTTTTAAATGAGTTATGCATTTTTACGTTGAACTGCATTTCTTTACTAAGAAATGTTTGTAGAACATAGGTAAAATGATGTACATGTTCACGCAAAGAATTGGATACATGGCCGTCTATAAATGATAATTTCTGGAAATGTGATTCCAGTAGTTTTAAGAGTGCTTTACTGTGAATTAAACTTTAGCTAAATAGTGGCGTATAATAAAGGTACTAGGTTAACTACGGGGTTGTACAAAAGTATACAAGTATGTTTTCATCTATTAGTATAAATTGCTGAAAGAGAAATTTCAACCTGTTATGTGTTTTCTTGCTAAAGTAATTTCCCTATTATATTGTATATATATATCAACCTACAGATCAAATATAGGGCTGTTCAAAAGAATTGGAATACGTATTTGCTATGGAAGGTAACTGCTGAAATCAGTTTTTCAAATGTTTTATGCGTTTTCTAAAATGTTTACTTAGTCCTCTTATATACCTTATTTCCCTAAATAACAAAGTTTTGTTAAAGCATTCAGGAAGTTTTGGAAAGTGTTTCATAATCTATGCTTAACGCATGATTTTTCTTACTTGTTTATTAATGATTTTTTTTTTTTCTCTTTGCAAGGCAGAAGAATTGATTTTTTTTTTTTTTTTTTTTTTTTTTTTTGAAAGTTTCTTTGCTTTAGAGGACCATTTATATCTTTTAAAACCTAATGTATGTATTCTGTAATTTTGTCTGTGACCAATAGCGACATGGTGTGCCCCAAGAATTTTCAGCCTGTCTGGTACCAAAGAGTGCGGCCTCTCTTTATATATATATATATATATATATATATATATATACGTATTTTATTTTATTTAGTTTTTTGTAAAATCATTTATCAAGTATTTGTTTTAAATGTGTAGGCTTCGGATATTCCAAGACATGTCCTGATACACCTGGAGCTCAGATTTTTAATTTTTTATGACCGGCGCCCCCATAGCACCTTTCAGTTTGTATGCCCTTTTTGCCCGATATTCTTTGTTTTGGGGGCCTTTTCCTATTTAATTATTCTCCATTTCTACATTCCAGTTAAGACACTGGACCTCTTGAAATTTTCGTGCGCCATGCATTTTTCACACCCTAATATTTTCAACCTCTCACTGCATAACTTTAAAATTTAGACTTGGACTCCTCTCCCTGGGCCAGCACTCTCATATTTTTATAGGGCACCTAGTGCATTTTTTTTAAAGAATTTCCCAATTTTTCTTTTCATGCTTCTTTAAGATTTTATTCGAATGATTAATATATACCCTATGCCAGGGTTGGCGAACCTATGGCACGCGTGCCAGAGTTGGCCCGTAAGACCATTTCTCTGGCACGCGAAAATATAAAACAATACAATTATTTTTGCATGATTTAACACATCAGAAGAATTTTCTTTTTTGTGATGTTATGCAACGTTTTCGACATGCATTTTTCCTTTCCTTAAGATTTTATAAAGCTGCATTTTCCAAATTAAATTTTTTAGACAGTCACTGCAGTAAAAGCGCAAATGAATCCACTTTATATGTATATTTATAAAACTATTAAAATATGAATCAGGCATAAAGCATTTTCCATCGAGCATACAACAGTAACAATCTCATCAATAATTTATTGATACATTGTTTAATGCAATTTGGATAATTATAACTAAATGTTGCCTTAATATTAAGGTAAAGAAATTCTAAAATAAAATTTTGTATTTTTTCCCTTATTACAGTGAAAATATTACATAAATGAATCATATTTACGAATTAAAATTTCATTTAATGGCTTATTCCAATATACAGAGAATTAACATTTTGAGTTTTAATATTTTTAAATAATTAATTATTAATGCATGAAAGCAAATGATTCTTTAACTAGATATTTATATAAACATCATACGTTGTAAAATTATTTTATGTCAGAATGGGGCACGTTATACTGTTGATGCATATTGTTGGTTGACATTTTGGCACGCGCGCGTAAAAAGGTTCGCCGAACCTGCCCTATGCTTAATTTCGACTTATTGAGATCTAAAGCGCTAAGTACTGGAACTTTTTAACATGTTTTCTTCTTACGGCCCTGCTCTCAACTATCAGTTGACCCCTTTTGGACCTCGTATTATATCTCCTTTAAAAATGGCCTGATTCACTAACTTTTTTTGTAACGACATTTTAGGAAATCCAGCTACTACACGAACAACATAAATTTTTTTTAGACTTCAGCTACCACCAAATTTGAATATTAATCTCCTTCTTGGGGCCCTTGCCCAGCTACATTCCAGTTGAGTAGCTACATTCCAGTGAGGGGTCCAGTCCCCTGGACCCCTGGAGTTTGGTAGAAGGCCACTTGAAGTTTTTGTGCCCTAAATTGTTAATAAATTGCACCCTTTTAATCCGACCATGGTTTTTGGGGCTCTTTTTCCATTTAGTTTTTTTTTTTTCATTTCTATATTTCAGTCCAGACACTGGCCCCCTAGGGTAATTTTTTGTGCGTCATGCATTTTTCACCAACTAATTGGGTCTCATTCTCATTGCATAACTTCAAAATTGAGTCTTGGACTTCTCTCCCCGAGGCAACGCCTTCATATTTTTATTGGGATTCTAGGGCTCTTTTTTTAAGCATTTCTTTGAAAATTTTTCTAATGATAAATACTTATGCCCTATACTTAATTTCGACTAATTGAAAATCTAAAGCACTAAGTACTAGGACCTTTTATCATGTTTTCATCTTAGGCCTTGCTCTCAATTATCAGTAGGCTCCTTTTGGTCCCCCCTATAAAAATGATCCAATTCACCAGGATATTTTCCCTAACAATTTCTTAGGTCCTCTAGCTACTACATGAATAACAAAAAAATTACTCACTTTTCTGCTACCACCAATTTTGAATATTAATCGCCTTCTTAGGGTCCTTGGTGCAGTTTCTTTAAAAATTATCCGATAGTCTTGCAATTTTCTTTAGTATAGTTCTGGGGTCCTCCGGCTACTTTATAAACCACTAAAAAATTTCTTTTACTCCAGCTACCACCTTTCTCGGATGTTAATCTTCTTTTACGGCATCAACTTTACGTTTACTCATTACAGCCGTGAATTCAAATTTGCCCTACTGTTAAAGGTAAGTGGTTAACTTTAGAGGGAATGGGATTTCATCCGTAAATTAAATATCATGTTAATGCTAAAGGTAATTCATTAAATTTACAGGGGGTGGAGGCAAGAAGCACCTTTCACTGCTTCGGGCTGCATTCTTTCCTCGGTTTCTAGGGGGCCGATTTCAACGGGAATTGGTTCATTCAACCTAGATTACGATTCAGCTACTTTCTGTATTGTGAAAGTTTGTCTTAGACTTCAGTTAGCACCATTTTCTAACATTAACGGCGCATTCTTTTTTAGATTGTTACGGGCTCTATTTAAACATAAATTGGTCCATTCAACTTAGCTTACGATTGTTTTAAAGATTATAGTTCCACCGTCAGGATTCGCATTCTTATCTCGGGTTCTATGGGCTCGATTACTATGTGTTTACTCATTCAACTTGGTTTTTTATAGTCTCCAGCGCGTACGGAACAATCCTGGCATACACTGCCTTTGGTAGCGGGCACCCAGGCCACAGGTTCGTTCACAAAGAGGTTTGTCGGGAACATGCTAGACGCTGCCGAAGGCAGCGGGCCACCGCTAAAACCAGGTTTATTTGAACTACTTTATGAATATATAAAATAATACAAACTTGAGTTTTGTTTATATTATAATAACGGGCCCGGGCAACGCCGGGTGGGCCAGCTAGTTACATATATATATATGTAACTTCAAAACAAAATTACGCAGTACTTTTTTTAGACAAGAGGGCGCACAAACTTTATTTGCTCCAGGGCGCTGAATATGTAGCTACGCCACTGGTTGATATGCAGAGTTGAGTTGCCTATGACATCACACTGATAGGGTCTATTACACTCAAAGAAGTTGGAAATAGATAGAAGGATAATAACATGCCCGACAAGCTCCGAAGAAAGCTGAGGATTCTGGGATACGGTGGACCCTCAAACTGCCTTGCAACCCTGCTGACATCGGCGGTAACTTGGCATTTCCTTTATCTCTCGCTCTGATTCTGCCATTGCACCTGCCAAATATTTTTGCTGTCAACAATATCTCCTTTTTCTTTATTTTTAAATTATAATTTTTGAAAGATGTCTTGTGCATTTAAAGAATGCGGCAGTTATAAAAAGAAGAAGGAAAAAGGAATAACATTTCATAAGTAAGTTTGTTTATTTATTAGATTTTATCAGACTGATCTTTCGTAAAATTTTCTTTCTAATCTATCATGTTTTTTAAATGAATGTAATACTGAATGAGTAGAATAATAATTTAGATTTATTTTTTTGTCTTTCAAAGTTTTTTTTTTTAATTAAACAGCATAGTTTAAAAATTATTAGGTGTAACTGTAATTGTTTTTTCTCTATATCACTTTTTAAAGAATTTTTCAGCTAATACGCTTGTTGATAGAACTTTACACGAACGTTTGCGGTGATATAATGTAGCAATGTATTTTTTAAAACTTAACAATAGAGTTTAATTGAGAAGAAAAACTCTAATTTGAAGCAATTGTAATTTGATTTATTATATTTTGTAGTTAAAAAGATATAGAGTAAATGTGCCAGCAATGAACATCTTCCAAAGTTTTTGGAATATTAAACGGATAATAAATATCCAACTTTCATTATTTTTTTGTAATTCTCCCTTTCAGATTTTATAATCTGGATTATTAAAGAAAAAGGAAAGAGTCATATGGCTCAAGCTTTCTCCATTCAAATAATGACAATTTTTTTAGTTACCATAAAGTATCGAAAGTAAGCCACTCTCTGAATATACACCCCCCCCCCCCCCCCCATATATGTAAAATTTTCCTTTTTTGAAAAAGTGGCATGTATAAGCCCTTTATTTTCTGACGCTTTAAATCCTTCTGTTTTTCTGAAAATTCATTAAGTTTTTTGTTTACATATCTCCTAAGTGAATATATCTTATGCAATTTATTTTTATCTAATCTCTTTACACATAATTGTATCAGAATGGCTTACTTTGCTATGTGCACTGCCAGAGTTTTTAAAGGAATGTTCCTTTCGAAGGAGGCTATTAATGTTTTCCTTTATTTAAAATGGTATTTAATTGTGATTTTAAAGTAATATATAATTGTATAGGTGTAATTAAATTCTTATAAATGCATGTGTAGTATCTTGATGAATATCTATGAATATTTCTTTAGCATATGTTCGTAATCTTTTATTCTAAACATGTTTAAAACTTTGCATGGTTAGTTTTAAGTATTTATTATTTCTTTTCAGAATCTTATTCCTATAATCTTAACAAGTCTTCTACCACTTCTTGTGGCCAAAATTGTGTCATTGAGTGCATGTTGAGTGTTTTTAACATTTCGCATTCCTCAGTGACATTGTTCTGGCCTAATTTTCTTGTCTCTTGCTGCCTGTTGACTCAACTTACTAAAGTATAATTTATAATGACTGATGATACTAAAATTTTTGTAAGTATATGCATGTCTTTACATCTTTTGATTTTCATTACAATGACACTAGCTCCTCAGGTACGTCTTGAAGTATTACTTTCTGTTACTATATTTTGATATGCAATTTTTTTTTCATTCTATTATTTTTAATTAATAAGTTAAATATTGTAAAGAATTAAACATGCTTGTTTAACTCTGTAATACTAATTGACTCCTACCCTACCAGACTATAAATATACTATGTAAAGTATATTGGATTCAAAATATACTAGTTTTCAGTATTTTCCATGGGAAAAATCCTTTTGAATTTACCTGTCTGGTAAGCGGAGAATTAACATTCTGTCAAACAAAAAAAGAATATTTTAGCTAATATGCTTGTTGATATAGAACTTTACACGAACGTTTGCGGTGATATAATGTAGCAATGTATTTTTTAAAGCTTAACAATAGAGTTTAAATAATGTTCACTCTAGAAACTAAAAGGGCATGGTGCTAGCCACTAATAAAGACACAACTAAAGCTGAAAAAGGGCACTAGTTTAGCAAAAAAAGGGCATTATTTCGACTGAAATAAATTATTTTGTTAAGTAACGGTAAAAATTAAACGATATTTAATAATATCTTCAATTATTTGTAAAGAAATAAGGAAGGTCTATGACTTTTGCAAGCTGTTGGCTGCATTAATTTAAAAAGACTCTGTTAGTAGGGAAGATTTTATTTTACAAGAGATCACTAGATACGACTAAGAGTGCATTTCACTATTATAAAAAGAGCAGGGTGCATTTTGCCAATTTTAAAATAGGCATGGTGCTGCGCCCTTAAATAATGGCCTAGAGCAGGGTTGGCGAACCTTTTTATAACCGCGTGCCAATTGGTTTCCAAAAAGATTTTACAGGGCCTTGACGTGCCAACAAATTTAGTGGATTGAAAAAAATCATGAAAAAAAAATCTTTAAATAATAACATTAAGTTAAACAAAGCAAAAACAAATGTGTAACATACAGGTGAGATATTGCACTATAATAATCATAAAAAAATTAAATTCTAGAAATTATTAAAAATATATATGTGATTAATTGCATTGTTGCATCTTAGAAGGAAAGTAATTAATATCAGGTTCAATTAATTTCAACAGAATGCAAACTGAACTGGATTTATATGACAACAGCTTTTTATTTGATTTTTTGTATTATTCATTTTAGAAACTAATGACCTTGCCGACAAAGATAGATGGAAAAAATATTAAAAGATCAAACACCAGTTTCTTTAAATAGCTCTGAAATTAATTTCTAAATTGAAATAATCTTATCATTGGTACATTTACTAATGTGGTGATTTATGGTATTTAAAAAAGCCACAATTAAAATTCTTCAATTTCCAATAAATCAAATTTAGTCAAGATAAGATAATCTAGAGTTTGTGTATTTTGTGTAGTATCACTCTATATTGATTGAGAGTCACAGCTAACAACGTGCCAAAATTATTCTTTCACGTGCCACTTTTGGCACGCGTGCCATAGGTTCGCCGTCCCTGGCCTAGAGGGAAATTACAGAATTTTTCAGTTTTATATCATTCCGTATGTAGTATTTTAATATGTAATTCTCGATAATGATTGAACTAGTAGTTTTTCATGAAGGAAGTATAAATTTATTTTTGAAAAATAAATCAAGATATTGGTGATAGTTTTGGTTATTGCTAGTTTTTAATCAAATATATTTATGTATTTTAATCAAGCCTTTTTCGTTATTAAGACTTACTAAACCTGAAATAAAACTTCCTTACTTTATAATTTTGTTGTGAATTAATAGGGTATCTTTATGGGGCATGTTTCATTGAATAATTCCAGGAAAATGTTTATTTTCTGGAATTATTCGAAAGCTTCGATGAAAAGGACGAAAGCTTCTGAAAATAAGCTTTCGTATGCATCTCCATTAACTGCATTTGTTCAATGCTGAAATAATGAATTTAAAAATTTTAATTTGTGTAAAAAAATAAAAAAAAAATGTCATCCAGAAATTCTATTGTGAATATAATGCCTTTCTGTATGTAAAAAGTATTTTTATGGCAAGTAATATCATAATTCAATTGGAAAATACTAACCTAAAGTTAAAATTTTCATCCCCCTTCCCTTCAAAATATTTATTTATACACATGATACAAATTTTCTCTTTAAATTCCATTTAAATGGCTTAAATTTGTATGTCTTTTTGTTTATGTTTAAAATGACATTTGTTATACAAGCATATCATTTATGAAATTATAGTTGTAACATAAAAGGTTAGATCTTATGGTTAGTAGGTATACTTTATTTATATCTAATGTAATCAAATGCTGCTAGTAAATAGATATGAATAAAAAAAAGCTCTTACCTTTTCACCACTGAAAAAGTTCTTTGTAAATTTTGATATTTTAAGGAATGTTACTCTTAAACAACTATTGATTAAATGTTTAAGTAATAACTAGCAATATAAGTAAGATAAATAATTTGGTAACTTTTTAATAAATTATTTTATTTTTATTAATATATTATTTTATTTCTATTAGAGAAATTTTTCATAATATTTTTTTTTATTAACAATTACTTCATAAAGATATATGGCATTTTAAAAGGCAAAACAGAAAGTTTAAAATCTGAAAAATTCAAAAATCTATGAAGTTCTTAATCACGAGCTGTGCATATTTTGAGTGTATTGTATATTAGGGTGGGCCGAAAAAAACTTTTTTTTGATTTTCGATGATGGGTAGTGCAGAAAAGTGGCCACTAGTGGCACCAAGTTCACACAAAAAATTTGAGATTTTTAGGACAATTCCTATATTTGCCGCCTTTGGCTTGAAGTTTTGCTAAAAGGCTGATTTTTGAACTTTTTTAGCAAAAATTTTAAAAATGTTAAATTAAACTTATTTTAATCGTATTTGCTTGAAAAGGCATATTTAATGTTCCAAATGTATAAATAAGCTCTGATAATGCATTATTTAATTACTATGTGTATTTTAAATTAGACGATTTTTATAGCCTTTTCGCGTTTAAGTGAGCAAAAGTTGCATGTATTGTTTGAAACTTTCAACGGTTTCTCTCTTTTGTCTTGTTTAGGTCCCTTGGTCTTCCTTATTTTTTTCGATGCTTCAAAGGTCATATATTTGGGTGACGGACAGCAGAATCCCTCAGAAACAGATCTGGACGGAGAGAAGGGGGTGAGGCAAGAACTTAAGCGAACGCAGTGACTCATCACGATGTTGGGGGAGTGAAGGAGGAAATACAAGAATGGAGAAAGTGCGATAAGGGATGCTTATTATTTTTCAGTGCTCGGTTTCCCTGTGACATTTGTTCAGTGCAAAAGTAAAACCTTTTTCTCGTGCAATACATTGCTTTTTGGATCGTTTAACGTGCCTTTACTGTGTTTTGTACGTTTTATTACGAGTTTAGAAATGGCTAGTGCGAAAGTTCCTGATCATGTAAAGACATGTGATAGCGTGAAAAATAGCCATTTTGAGGCACCATGCAAATTGAAAGGCAATTGCCAACTATTGCTGACATCATGCGCCACTACTATTGGTTGCGAAGCGATGTAGAAGAAAATCGAGATATTTATCTTCAACCAATGGATGATATTATTAAAATGGTAGGTGAAAAAGTTTCCGAAATCTGGATAAAATCTTCCATACCAGTGGTTTCCCAACGAACAGTTAACGGAAAGATTAAAAACTATTACAATGAGCGTAGATCATTGGAGAAATCTTGTAATCATACGGGCGTTAAAGGCAAGGCGATCTGCGAAGATTTCGTACAAAATGCGGAAACCTCTCTCTTTGACATTGCAGCTTGTAAGTGTAGAGGCTTAAACAATTGTAGCTGCGACATCAGACGTAAAGTTCCATATCGGGAGGTGAACTTCTTGAAGGATCAAAGAACTGTTCGAAAAATGTTTATCGGAAATATTGACATGACATCGAGACTTAAGGAGTGCCGACTGATTTAAAAACAAGCAAAACTCTTGCAAAGAAAATATCGCGGCAAAATGAAGAGGGATACAATTTCAACGATTAATAGTGGTTCTGCGACAAAGCCTTCAACGAGTGGAGTTAGATCCAGATGGAAGGCAGTTATATCGTTGGAAGATTCAAGTAGTGGGAGCTTTCAAGCAAGCAGTTCGACTGAATCGGAATCAGGCCCTTCAAAGCCAAACACTCCTAAACGCATATTCCTGTCTCACACAACGTCCGCCATGTCTCAGGGAAACGAAACACTGAAAATAATAAGCATCCCTTATCGCACTTTCTCCCCTCTTGTATTTCCTCCTTCACTCCCCCAACATCGTGATGAGTCACTGCGTTCGCTTAAGTTCTTGCCTCACCCCCTTCTCTCTGTCCAGATCTGTTTCTGAGGGATTCTGCTGTCCGTCACCCAAATATATGACCCTTAAAGCATCGAAAAAAAATAAGGAAGACCAAGGGACATAAACAAGGCAAAAGAGAGAATCCGTTGAAAGATTCAAACAATACATGCAACTTTTGCTCACTTAAACGCGAAAAGGGTATAAAAATCGTCTAAATTAAAATACACATAGCAATTAAATAATACATTATCAGAGCTTATTTATACATTTGGAACATAAAATATGCCTTTTCAAGTAAATACGATTAAAATAAGTTTAATTTAACATTTTTAAAATTTTTGCTAAAAAAATTCAAAAATCAGCCTTTTAGCAAAACTTCAAGCCAAAAGCGGCAAATATAGGAATTGTCCTAAAAATCTCAAATTTTTTGTGTGAACTTGGTGCCACTTTTCCGCACTACCCATCACCGAAAATCAAAAAAAAGTTTTTTTCGGCCCACCCTATTGTATATTCCAGTAATGTATTTTAATAAACATACTGATTTAAAAATTATTTTGGAAACATTTCAAATTGTATAATTTAAGTATTAAGTTATTGATATTTACATTTTACTTATCTGAGACATGAAAACACGCTGAAGCAAAAATTTTATGTATCCACAGTGGTCAAAAGGTTAACTGCTTTTTAATTAAGTAATAAAATATTTTTAACATTTTTTTCCCTTAAGGTCTTGATTTAAGAATTAGATTTAAAAAACTAAACCTCTTGAATTATCTATTAAAGTTCCTGGCTTACAGTGCCCAACCCTGTTTTCTTGAGCATGGGTCCTGAGGTATACAGCATATATCCCAGTCAGGTGGCCAGCCTAGTGCAGAGCTCCCAGTGTTTAGTTCACAGGCATGCTTGGTACTCATGTTATCGACCCAGAAAGGATGAAAGACTGAGTGAACCTTGACCAACCCAGAGTCAAACCTGTTGCATGGCAGTCAGATGCGCTGACCACTACGCTTCTAAGAATTTGGATATCTGGAGTATACTGAACTTTTGCTATCAAATTCTGATTTGTCTTTTTTTATAATTCGAAAATAAACGAAAGTTGATTATGTAATTCTTAAGAAAATGTTTTAAATCGTCTAATCATTTGTTTAATTTTATTGTTGCTATGAAAATGCAAAACTCAATTTTCTGTGCAAAGTTACATTTCTTTTATAAATATATATCCAATAAAGTATTTTGTATTATTATTTTGTTTTCTTTTATTTATTTCATGTAATTCTTTAAAAATACGTATACAGTCAAGGATCTATAATCCGCAATTTTCTATAATTTGCATTGCTTAATGAATGTAAACAATTAAACAAAATTTACTAATTCTTGACCCAAAAATGATTTTTTAAAAGGAATATCTGAAAATTTTAAATATAAAATTGAGTATAATCAATTTTTTAATACAAGAATTTGAAAAATGCATTTTTTGAGATAGCATATTAAATTAATTATTATATTTGACATTTTTGTTTTCTTGTTACACTGAATATGGAATTAAAATAGTGCCCAGAAAAATTATTATATGTTATATTTTTCTTTTCATGTTATACTGAATATAGAATTAAAATAGTGTCCAGAAATAAGAAAATGACATATAATCCATAATACTCCATAATCCATAATCTGCACAACCCTTGGTCCCAACTTGTGCGGATTAAAGAACTTTGCCTGTATATATATTTCTAATGTTTCCTAATTTCATTGAATTAATTAGGATATTTTTAAATGAATTTTCTAAATAATTGCTCAACATGCAAACATTAAAGTGTACTCTTTTAATTCATCTGATCTGTTTCTTAAGTGGTTCTCAAACTATTTTTTTTTCTCTACTCAACAATATCAAACAGTCTCGCGCAGTTACATAGGTGCAAGAAATTCATCCAAGCAAAGACTATTAGGTGTTGCTGAAAGAGGATAGTCCAGCAGATTTAAATTTGTCTTGCATTATAGCTAAAAATTGATCTTTTAAAATAAAAGAATGTGGAATGTTTTTGCTAATAATATTGCTATTATTTCACTATTAAAGTATAATTTACCATTGGTCAAAAATCTCCAAGGCTGAAGACTTGCTCTCGTGCACATTGGTAAACATAATGGTGTGGCACTTTTATGCATGATTATTAAATGAATTTATTATCGAATAGTTTAATTGATTTTTTGATAAATAAATTGCATCTTTCTTTTTCTGTGCTATTGCACCTGGATATTTGGTGCAAAAATATCTATTTTGACAGCATTTTCTCACCATCTCCAAAAAAAAAAGGAAAAATAGTTTGATTGCATAATTCCTCAGTAAGAACACTACCAAAATTCATGAGATTAAGAACAAAAAATTAATTTCCAAAGAACAAAAAATGTAATAATTTATTAGTTTCTTGAAAAATTGAATGTATATTAAAGTTTCTCTTTTGAAAGAAAAGTATCTTAATATAATATAACTGTATAACTTTTAAATAAATGTGTAATATATATTAAAAATATCTTTAACTGCCTCTAGGATTTTGTAAAATGTAATATTCCTTAAGTTATCCGAAATTTTACTACTCTCCATGAATTAAAACTAAACACATTATGTACATACACTACAAGCTAGTACTAACTGCAGGGTTGCCACAGGCTTGCACCAGTATTTTTCTAATATAAATTTTGAAGTATACTTCTCTTGCAAATGTTGTCAAAGTGTGTGTTAATGATTTTTGTTTAGAGAAAGTGGTGCCAGTTAGAATTAAAAACTAGTCGCATGTGGCAGCCCTGTAGCTGTAGAATTATGATTTAATTAAAAGCTAATTTAATTGCATATTTACTGAATACATTTTTTTTTCATAACTACGTAAACTCAGTAGCTGTTCTTATTTAAAAACAATGAAATCTAGTTGCACTTGTTATTTTGAATTGGATTTCCAGATGCAAAAACGAAGAAAGCTCTTTATAAGGCAGCAATGAGTAATAATTTGAGATATCTAAAAATAATAAAAATCTATTTGATCACAAATCATTTATATTGAACATACTAGTTTCATGCTATTTTGTTTTTGAGTCTATGAATGTATCAGAAAGTTTTAAACTGCATTAACATAAGTAAATAAATGCAGTCAGGAAAGTGATTCTGGACATCAAGGCTGCAGAACGGAATTGAGAAATAACCAATTTTTGGAACAGATGTGCTTGTGCAGCCTATATCAGGTTTAATAAAAATGGTCTAAAAAAAAAAAAAAGTTAAACTAAGATTTTTTTTTTTGGAATTTCCCTTAAAAACAATTTTTAAAACAGAAATTTAACAGTAAAAATCATTAAATGCTTATTAAAATTACCTAACACAGGCATGAAAGAGTTGAAGAAATGTTAGACATTCTCTGAATTAAAAGACTAAATAAATCAATTCTCTGAATTGATTTTCAAAAATACTGGAAGCATGTAAGAGAGAGAGAGAGAGAGAGGGGGGGGGGGGATCTGGAAAATTTAATAACTGGATATTTGTCTATTCAAGTCCTTCTTTCTAAATTGCTGTGCCCCCACCCCCTCCCCACAGAAAAAGGGGATGGGCTTATGAGCATCTGAAAGTCATCTAAATGGATTCATTTAAAAGCTCTTTCCAGAGTGAAGTTTTTTAGACTTTAAAAATGAAAGGATGTTTTCATAAGGTTAATGATACATATAATTATATTTCATTTTAATGTATAAATAACTTTTAAAATGTGTCTAATTTCCTGTCCTAGTATAGATGGAAAAAAAATTCTGCCTTTTTAAATATTTCCCAATTTCATGCCTACTATCAGAAATTTTGAAAAAGAACCAAAACAATATCTTTTTTATGAAGCCACTTGTGAAGAATAAATTTCCTTCACCCCCCCCCCCCTAAAAAAAATCAAGGGAGATGATATATGCAAATCTTGTAACAGAATATTCTTTCAAATTAAAGTACTTATTACATCTTTGAAATTGTTTTTTTAGTTATTTCGAATAAATGTTATAGAAGCACAATCAAAGGTGACCTATTTATAACTTGGGTTCAATGTACAACTGAATATAATATTTAAAAATTTCGTAAATAAATTCGGTAAAATTTATTTAAACTGGGGGGGGGGGGGGGGGAGGAGACGTATGCGTTTATTTTTATAAGTTGCTGTATTTTGTATATAAGCTTTTTAATAATAAAGTTAAAAAATATATGTCAAATTTAAACTGATTCTCCGATTTAAAATAAATTAGATCTATTGGAAATATCTAGTATAAATATAAAAGCAGCCGATTAATATTATTTTTAAAAAGTCTTAATTCTCTATAGTTAATTTCAAGATACATAGCTGTTAAAATAGATTTGAAACGATAGTTATCAAACGTTCGTTTCCACCGCTACGTCAAATAATCTAATCTACAGTAAACAAACACAATATCACGTTCTTTTCAACTCTCTGATGAAACGTTAAAAAGAACAAAATGTCGAGTGTAAGAAGGGCCAAATAAGCGATAAGCGCGCCAAACTATTGCCATTCTCTCAGGGAATTCTGGGAAATGGGGGACCCTCAAAGAAATCCGGTGGCATCGAGTCCTCTCCCTGCTTTTAATGGGAAAGGGGTTTGTTTCCCTTCCATGTATTCCTTCTTCCATGATTACACTAAACAAGGATTTCATTAAAAGTTCTTATTCAGGCCTAAAAAACCAGTGGTGTATAAAGTACGCTGCCTGCGTCTTTATGTTACTAGAAATTGGCTATATCTTTAAAGGTTAATATTAGTAAGATTAATTTTTTTTTTAAGGACTTTGCTTCTATGCTAGTTTTATAATATGTCAATCAATCATACCAATCAAGAAGCAGATAATAAAATTCAAGATCTTAGGAAAAGGGCTCATGCCCTCAGGGGGCTCATGCTTTTTTCATTCAAATAAAGACCCATTTTCAAGCCAAACAAATTATAAAAGAAAAGGTGTATTAGTTTTGGTTTTAAATGCTTGATTATGTATCTCTGGCAAAACAAATCAGTACATAAAACATGCTATAAATATTAATTACATATTTATAGTAGTAATGAAGCTAGTAAATCAGCAATCAGATGTTTCAAATACTAGTTCTGCGGTTTTATTTTGATATCATTTCATTTAGTATTTTAAACATTTAACTAAAATTTCATTTCATTCATACTTGTAAAGTAATATATCAAGCAGTTTCAAAAAATTAAATTGTTAAGAATTGTAAAAGAAAATACTGCACTGGTATTTCAAGGAAGTTTTTTTACTTTAAAAATATACATACCGTAAAATACTGTTAATCTCCCCCCCCCCCCCAAACACGACGGAAAATCGTAAAAAAATTGGAAGAGACGCTTATACGGTATTAAAATTGTAGTAATGATATCTATGGGTGGTGGGGTGGGGGATGTTAATGGTTCGATTGACGCAAAATATGCATTATTTTAATAAAGTGAGAATAGAAAAACATTTTGAAAAAAAAAATTATATACAAAATAGAAAAACAGTATAACTTCATGATTAACGGTAATTTCAAATTATAGAAAATTCTCGATTTCAAAAGCTTTGAAACTGGAATGCATTTAGATAAATAATAACACTAATATCTGTCATAAGATAAATAACAACACTAATATTTGTCATTAGTATGGTAATAGAAAAATAAAAGGAACTTAATAATTTAAAATAATTAAAAAACACTAAGAAATTGCGTTTGAAAATGTCCTAAAATTCTTTCTAAAACTAGTAACATTTATGCGGTGTCACCATCTGTTGTAAATTAGGGACATTAAATAACCATATTTTTTTTTCTTCTAATCATCATTTCTTATCTATAAACAGGGACGTAGCTACAGGGGGGGGTGTGAGGGGGTGCGACACCCCCCCACTTCGGTAAACTCATATACATTCGGTAATTTCACTTTCGTTCAAAAATTGCATCATTTGACTCTGATTTCTTTTTTTTTCTTTAAGAATTTTTTAAAACATATTACAAAATTTATTACAAAACAGAAAACGTCAAAACATATTTAAAATTATTAAATATTTTGTATGCAATTTCACTTTTTAGCTATTCCATTGGTGTAAGAAGGGGGGGGGAGAATGGGGGTCCATGATACAGTATCCGAAGATTAAATATACCTTCTTCCTATTTCTATGCAGTATCCCTGTAAGCTAGAAGATTAGGAGGGTAGAGAATATCTTCGTTTCATTGAAGAAAGGAATCTGGAGAAAAAGGCCTTGGGTAAATGCGTACACTCCTTGACCAATGCAAATGAAATTAGAAGGCCAGACTTCTTGTTCGTTAAAATTCATTTTGCTGGACTCTGAAAGCTATGGGGGGGGGGGGGGGGGATATTTCGTTTTTTTCGGGGGACAGGATGTCGCCAGATGTTTACTGTTGTATTGTCTGTTTTTCAAAGCAAAAAATAAGAGAGAACCGAGAATTTTTTCTTATCAAAGAAAATTAAAACGGTGTAATAAAATTACATCAGCTACTAAGGATGTACCGAATAGTGATTTTGACCGAATACCGAATATTCGGCCTGCAGGTGAACCGGATACCGAATATTCGGCTAGCCGAGTAGTAACTATTCTGCCAAATACCAAATATTCGGCTGGTGGAATATTTTAATAAAATATTTTTTTAATTAAAAAATTTCATATTTCGTGGCTTCATTTGGTGAATTAGACCAAGTGAATATATATATTTTTTTAATTCTAAAACAAACAACTCAGCAAAAATAACTTTTCTACCGAATATTCGGCTAGCCGAATTAACTGTTAGGTCGAATATCGAATATTCGGCCAGCTGAGTAGTACCTATTCGGCCAAATACCAAGTACTCGGCTGGTCGAATACTTTTATATTTCAAAGATTAAAAGCATAAAAATGTTAAATTTAAAAATAATTTTACATAATATTTAATGCAGAAACTTACATATTGATAAACAAGACCTTTTTTACAAGTAAACTTTACACATGAAAAATATCTGCTTTGAGTTATTTAAGAAGAGAATTTTAAAATTTTATTAATTAAAAAAGTTTGACATTTCATAGCTTCTTCTGGTGAATTAAGCCAAGTGAATATATATTTTTTTTAATTCTAAAACAAACAACTCAGCAAAAATAAATTTTCTACTGTATTTGATTTAGCAAGAAATTTTTAAATGCATCTTAGATCCGTGTTTCGAATGGGCGATTATTTTCAGAGATTGTAAACATACACATTGTTCCTAAAAAAAATTGTAAAAAACTTTCGACGGAGATAATGTGGTCAAGACAAAAAATTTTTGAACAAGAAGCAACACCTCACTCCATTCATTCCATCAAAATTACAATATATTCACATATTCTGTCAAAAATTCTGGCTGTGCAACTACAAGCCGAAACTGAATTTTCGTTCACATTTTTATCAGTAAATGAAGCTATTTTATCAAGATTTGTTTCATATTAATTTAGTTTGTATTAAATGTCATGATATCATTGAAAGTGACTGAACTGACTTTTACTTAAATATGATTCTGTTTCTAAATATTATGAATATCGACAGTTAAAAGTAGAAATTGTGTAAAAATTTAAAAAAAGTGCTTTAAAAGTTTTTTTAAGTATTCGGTTTGGCCGAATATCTTGATATTCGGCCTAACAGAATATTCGGTAACATGACCGAAAAGGCCGAATACAGAATAGATACCGAATATTCGGTTCATCCCTATTAGCTACTATATATAATGGTATATTGTATCTTCGAAAAACTGAAAGTTTTTGAAAAAATTATTTTTAAAAAATGCGGGGAAAAAATCCTTTTCCTCAGAAAGTAGCTCAAATCAAAAGAACTACTTCCTGAGACATTTCTGAATTCATTTTTGTTCGGAAATTATCAGGTGTTGTTATTCTGAAACTATGTAGTCGAAAGACGTTTTCCATTTTTTGGTAAAAGCAAAAGATTTTTCAGAAAATATTGTCAAAGTTGGCGTTTTAAACCGAATTTCAGACACGGCAGCTCAAGAAAGGCAAAAAACTTGTCATCATGTGACCACAATTGCTTATAACGCGATAAGTAATTTTATCACAAAATGTAAAACTAGTTTCCGTTGTATTCCGCTTCAACAGTCAGGCCTGCCAATATGCTTAAAAATGAGACAGAAAATGTGTCAGAAAATTTCAGTAGGAAGCTCGAGAACCGCTTTAAAGAAAAACTAGTATGTTGTGGCCATCACAAAACTTTCTTCTATCTCATACATGTCAACACTTCAAAATTCTCTGTCTCAGTGCCAAATTAAATGGCAATCTGTGTTCATCCATGGGAATTCTAAAAATATGAAATTCCGTGCATCAGTTCTCAAGGTATGACTGTCACTGAAATCGTATGAATCCAGCAAAATGCAGCATAGCAGCGCCACCTATTGGGTTATTTACACCAAAACCTAATTATCACCAACATATGTCAACGTCTAACTGAATATGAAGTTTGAGGAAAATTCGTGCATTAGTTCTTGAGATAGAGGTATTGCGCAAATCATGACAAATGCAGCATAGAAGCGCCACCTGTTGAGCGATTTGCAACAACACATAATCAGCAGCAATATTAATCAAGTTATACTTAAATCTGAAGTTTGATGAAAATTCGTGCATTAGTTATTGAAATTGAGATATTGAGGAAATAGTTCAAAATGCAGCACAGCAGCGCCACCTATTGGGCGATTAACACCAACACGTAGTCAGCATCATTTCATATGAAGGACTAACTAAATCCGAAGTTTGATGAAAATGTGTGCATTAGTTCTTGAGATAGAGCTACTGCGAAAATAGTGTAAATCCTGCAAAATGCAGCATAGCAGCGCCACCTGTTGGGCGATTTACACCAAAACGTAAACATCATCTATTCATGTCAAGGACTAACGGAATCTGAAGTTTTATAAAAATACGTGCATTAGTTCTTGAGATAGAGCTTTTGCAAAAATTCTGCAAAATGCTACATAGCAGCGCTACCTGCAGGGCGATTTACACCCAAAACTAATCAGCACCAATCTATATCAGCGACTACCTGAATATAAATTTTTATTAAATTCCGTGCATTAGTTCTTGAGATAGAGCGCCCAAAATATTTGTGTCACAGACAGACAGACATTTTGTAAAAACATGTTTTTTGGAATCTCGGACCCATGAAAGGTGTAAATCCGTCGAAAACACGAATTCGAAAATTTTCATGAAACCAATACTTTCTTCTTGCAAAGATAGAAGAAAGTAATAATAAGATAGAGAACTACAAAATATTGGATTTTTTCCTTTGTAACTTAATATAAACCGACGACATGTTTTAAGATCTGGATCTGTTCTTGTCACGGGGTGGTGGAGAGTATACGGAGATATACGCCGTATACCCTCTATCTGGTTTTTTTAAAGCAGCTCCGCATACCCCCTGCTTCTCAAATAAAGCATTAGCGTATACTGTATATATGAATTTTCATGACTTTAGTGTGTACCCTTTGTTTTTTTACTACTGCAATACTGGTTCTTGTCATTCAGTTTGAAAATATATTTTTTATTTATGTTTTTGAACTTGTTTTAAAATCATCTGTTGCATTGATATATAAAGACAAGTGCATTGATGATAAGCATTAATCTTTCTTCTAATTGGCGTTTTGAGACATACATTTACTTTCTGCTGCAAAAACTGAAAGCAATTTTTACTTTCTTCTATCTTTACAAGAAGAAAGTATTGGTTTCATGAAAATTTTCAAATTCCAGTTTTTGACGGATTTACACGTTTTATGGGTCAGAGATTCCAAAAAACATGTTTTTACAAAATGTCTGTCTGTGAGTCCGTCTGTCTGTCTGATGTCCGTCTGTCTGTCTGTATGTGACACAATTTTTGTGGGCGCTCTTATCATCTCAAGAACTAATGCACGGAATTTAATAAAAATTTAAATTCAGGTAGTCGCTGATATAGATTGGTGCTGATTAGTTTTTGGTGTAAATCTCCCTGCAGGTGGCGCTGCTATGTAGCATTTTGCAGAATTTTTGCAAAAGCTCTATCTCAAGAACTAATGCACGTATTTTTATAAAACTTCAGATTCCGTTAGTCCTTGACATGAATAGATGATGTTTACGTTTTGGTGTAAATCGCCCAACAGGTGGCGCTGCTATGCTGCATTTTGCAGGATTTACACTATTTTCGCAGTAGCTCTATCTCAAGAACTAATGCACACATTTTCATCAAACTTCGGATTTAGTTAGTCCTTCATATGAAATGATGCTGACTACGTGTTGGTGTAAGTCGCCCAATAGGTGGCGCTGCTGTGCTGCATTTTGAACTATTTCCTCAATAGCTCTATCTCAAGAACTAATGCACGAATTTTCATCAAACTTCAGATTTAAGTATAACTTGATTAATATTGCTGCTGATTATGTGTTGTTGCAAATCACTCAACAAGTGGCGCTTCTATGCTGCATTTGTCATGATTTGCGCAATACCGCTATCTCAAGAACTAATGCACGCATTTTCTCCAAACTTCATATTCAGTTATACGTTCACATAAATTGGTGATAATTAGGTTCTGGTGTAAATAACCCAATAGGTGGCGCTGCTATGCTGCATTTTGCTGGATTTACACGATTGCAGTGACGGTCATACCTCGAGAACTAATGCACGGAATTTCATATTTTTAGAATTCTCATAATGAACACAGATTGCCATTTAACTTGGCACTGAGATAGTGAATTTTGAAGTATTGACATGTATGAGATAGAAGAAAGTTTTGTGATGGCCACAACATACTAGTTTTCTTTGTTTTCTGAAATGAAGGGATCTCAAAGTTAATTTAAATTAATTTTAAAAAATCCTTTGACTTGAATCAGGCTAATTCATGTAACAGAATCAACGCTATAACTCATAAAAAAATTAAGCAAAGTAATTTTGCAGAAAAAAAAATAATTTTACACACTGTCTACCCTCTCTCCCCTCCCCCTTCTCCATCGAAAAAAAAAAAAATCTTTTTGTGTTCAACACATTTTTTTTTATTTTTGCAAATTAAAATAACAATATTTAATTTTTTTTTTTATACTTATGCTCAATTGCTCAACATGATATTTGACTATTTCAATTCTGATAACTTTCTATGCTACGAGTTCCAACTTAAAAATCCAACAGCAGAAATATCCTACATATAAAGTGCAGCTTTGATTAGCCACATTATGTGGCTTTTAAAAACTATTTAAAGCTGTTCTGAAAACGTAACTTGCATCTCTTTTACACTTTCGTGGAGAAATTTTCATTTTTAAATACACGAAATTTGCAGATATTCTTTCTTATTCGTAAACGAATTCTCTTTTTCCCCATAGAGGTAACTGGTCTTTCAGAAAATGGTGCCAAAGTTAACGTTTGGAACAGATCTTTTTAAAATTTGACAATTGGCAAAGGATCATTATGAGGTAGCAATTGATACTTACCCCTTCTATACTTAACCCCTTCGAGACGGGAGCCTTTTACGAAATTTTTAATCTTTTGTCACCGTTTTTTAAAAACAGAAATTTTTGTCTTCTTGAATCGAGAAAATGCGCTGATTAAAAGGCAAATTTTACAGTAAAATTTTACTGATGAGGTAAAACAAGGATTCTGAGCGCTTCATGCGGCACGTATACGGGTCGCTCGTCCCCAAGGGGTTAATATGTAGTGCATTTATCAGAAAATTTGAAAGTGCTATTTGATTTCAAAGCACTTCATGCCTCATGCCTGCTGATTGCATGCTTCTGGATAAAAAAAATGTCTACTTAAATGTGTCAGAAAATTTAACATTCTTAAGGAGTAAAAATATTTTTTAAGAACAAATGTTTTTATTTATATATATATATATAAACGTGGCATTTAATACGAAGTTAGAAAACTGTTTAGTTATTTCAAATCTGAATCCGTGTATGATATATTTAATAATTTTGATCATATGTGACATAAAAACGCACAACATAGGAATAGGAGGGTTTGGATTTTATTTTTTATTTTCTTTTATTTCATTCTCTTTTTCAATAAATATTTATCCAAGTAAAAACGTTCTGTAAAAAAGTTCCAAGTAAAAAAATTCTTCTGTCGAGCTTTATGCAACATTGTCTACTAAATGTTTCCGTCGTCCTCTGTCGTTTGTTTTGGTCCTTTGATCTGCTTTGGGAGACAGACAGTTAAAATTTTCTCATTGAAGTAATCTGCAACAATTATCCTTATTCTAATTACCAGAGAAAATAAAAACTACTAATTAACCAATTCTCTCATATTTTCTTATTTAATTTTTATTAATTTTCTTATTTTATCTTACGTTTTTACTTGGATAAATATTTATGGAAAAAGAGAAATAAATAAGAGAAAATAAAAAATAAAATCCAAAACCTCTTATTCTGATATTGTGCATTTTTCTGTCACATATGATCAAAATTATCAAATATATCATACACGTATTAAGATTTGAAATAACTAGACAATTTTCTAACTTTGAATTAAATGCCACATTTATGAAAAAAAAAAAAAAAAAAAAAAAACTTGTTTTTAAAAAATATTTTTATTCCACTCAGGTTAAATTTTCTGACACATTTAAGTAGGCATTTTTTTATTCCAGAAGCATGAAATAAGCAGGCATGAGGCATGAAGCACTTTGAAATCAAATAGCCTTTTTAAATTTTCTGATAAATGTATTACATATAAAGTTATAATCAATTGTTACCTAATAATGATCTTTTGCCGATTGTCACGTTTTAAAAAAATCTGTTACAAACGTCAGCTTTGGCACAATTTTGGCAAAATATAAATTAGGCCTGACCAGGCCTAATTAATGTTTTCTGCTGCTTTCATTCTTCCAAGAATTCACGGTCCAAAATTTATTGAAATTATTATATTTATTTTTAAAAAAATGAAAACTTCGGGTCGAGATTTTCATTTTTTTCCGGGCCAGGATGGTCTCAGGCTGAACGTTTAGCTGCTATAACGCCGGGCCAGGCCAATAATTTTTTTCGACAGGCCTGGCCGAGTTCAGGCCTACCTTTTATAATGGGCCGGGTCGAATTTTTTTCAATGGGTCGGCCTGGCCCGGGCCTGAAAATTTCGACCCCTACAGACTTCTAACTTAAAATTTAAAAATTATTGCAAATTTCAAACTTTGAGTTATAAATAAAAGGAAAAAAGAATTATTTTTTTAATATTTTTTGTTTTAAAGTCTTTAAAATTACTTTTTTTCTCTGCTTTATTCGTAATTGTGCAATACGATAAATAAATCAGCAGTTATCTACTTTACTCCCTCCATTCATGATTTCTACTACCCTCGCTCCCCCCCAGTTTGTAAAATTTTAAATGGTTGAAATTATTTAGTTTTTTGTTAAAATTTTTTGGTCTGTTTATTTATACATTGCTGAAATAATAAATAAATGTCTAATCCCCGCCCCCCCCTCGCCCAAAAGAAAATAATGTGAAAAAATACAAAATACAAATAAATACAAAAAAAAAAAAAATACAAAATTTACTATGAACATTCGGTAAATTCGATCTCCACACCCCCCCAAACGAAATGCTCTAGCTACGCCACTGTCTATAAAGGCTAAATAAATAATACAAATCACAATAATAATCTGAAAAATATTGCAAATGAAACTAATAAAAAAAAAAAAAAAAAAAAAAAATGTGTTTGGGAAATTAAAAAAAATAAATATCACTACATTAACTCATTTTAAATAGTGATATATAAAGTAAATATTATGTATATCACCTCCAAATATCAAATTAAATCACCAATTCAATACTTAATAATAACAATAAAATAAATAATACCAATAAATCCGATTTTGCGTTATTTTGGCACCATCTATCATAACTTAGAAGAAAGAAAACCAAGACTATAAAATTCTGAAAGTTACTAAAAAAAAAAAGGCTGTATTTTGTTATTATCACTATTATTTTATATATTTAGTAAAAATAATACTCAAGGCTAATGGTATTATGAAAAATATTAATTATACGTATAAATATGAAGTTACGTAGCTGTACAGAATGGAAGTACTGATTGGTAGTTCGGTAGTTCGATGACGTGAATCGATTTTTAATCGAATCATAAAACAAACAACTGAACTGTATTTACGGCTTCCTCAGAGGTTTACGACGATAGGGTAAAACGAAAGGTAAGTGAAAACAAAGAAAGGAGATTTGAATAAACTGAAAGAAATAAATGAAATCAAAGGTAAGTAGAATAATAGACTTAGTTGAAAAGAAAAAGTAAAGAAATGATTGAAATTGATCTTGACGTACGTACCGAAATTTTTTTTGGGGGAGGGCGCTTTCTTGGGATTACTTGAATTTTCCAATTTGTTTACAAAGTCCATCTGAATGGCTATTTCTGTTTTTTTTTTTTTTTTGTTAAAGCTGACAATTTGGAGATTAAAATGTATAAGGTGTTCGGTTTTTTATGCTGACTGTACATATCTTTTTACAATATATAAATATTTTTATTTCAGACAAGATCAGGATGTATTCTGAATGTATATACAAGGTGTATAGCTTCAATCTTACCTCTCCCCACCCCAGAATAAAATATTACACTGAAAAAAAAAACAGCAAAGTTTTAAAAACATATTTCTTTGTTCTATGCTAGAATAGATGTTCAAATTGCTTTCCTAAAACTTCAATAGACCACTCCAACAACTTTGGCAATGACCTGGAAAAGTTAACAATGCTACAGGTAAAGAAAGTTGCTAACAGTCCTATAGGTTAAGAAGGCATTATTTTATTGAAAACTAGATTCATCTAGCTGTTAGTAGTAATTGTTACCTTATTCGATAAATATCTGCATTACTTATTGGCTAACTTATCATGCACAGTTGTCGCCCGGTAGCGTGGTCAGTAAGCGGAGGCTGCTGTCACACTGAGCGTCCGGGTTCGAGACCCTTGGTGAGATTGTGTTTTCAAAGTAATATATATATACACCGTATTTTTCGGCCTATAATCTGCAGCCGCAATTTTTAGTGCTTATAAAAAGATTTCATCAGATAATACGCCGGACTATACGAGGATTACTCACTGTTTTGAACATTCCAAAATACTACTAATAAACTACCTCCCTATTTATTTAGTTGCTCTATTTAAATGATAATTGTAATAAAATAATTGAAAAAAATAATTATAAAATAATTACAAGTTAAAAATACAAATACTTTTTTTTTCATTGAATCTTATATCTAAAATGTAGACTGTCTTGTGAATACAGATAATTCTATAATAATTGCTGTTTTTAAATCATTTTCTGCTTTTATAATAATGTTCAGTTTAAATTCTGTAGTGTTAAACAACACGTTTTCTGTTAGACATTATTTATTATATTGCATTGCAATTTTTGAAAGCGATGAGTTGAGAAATGCTTTGTTCTTCATAAAAACATGTTGCCAAAAGGCTAAAAATTATAACATAAAAATCAGAAGCCACTAGCACGTCCACGTCATATGTGAATGAATCACGAGCAACTCTGCAAACGGTCAATAGTAAACAATCGTGTGGTAGCTGTTTACATTTTTATTTTGTCTGTCGGTAGAAACAGGATATCTGACATGAACTTCTGCTTAAAAAAAATGTCAGCAGATAATCCACACTTAAAATTTTTGAGGTTTTTTAACAGATAATCTGCAGATTATAGGCCGAAAAATACGGTATATGTAATGTACAGAAATAAAATTGTTATGTGTGGTTTGTGTTACGATGTCTGTGTATAAATAAGGATCATTCGAGGCGACAGCCATTGTTGGTATAGGCCTCAAAGCAATCTCCACTACGGTGGATTTCAAATCAAATCATGCACAGACTATAGAAACACATATCAATGTATAATCATGCACATAAAGACTGGTTTTAGCATGTCAAGTAATTGTAGAGTTGTTACAAAATCACTGAAATATTTAATTCATAGTTGAACCATAGTTCACCAAACTTTTTACTTTTTGAATGTTTTCCGAGTCGAAACAATAAACTTAACTCTTTGCACTTGTATGTCCAGTCTGACTGGACATCATCTTCCTTTGTAAAGTTTGTTTTTGGCACTAGTAATAAAGGAAAATAGTCAAACGTGGCAAATGAGGTGTGTTCGTACTGCAATTAGTTTTATAAATATTTTTCGCACCGCATATTGTACTGAATGTATATTTTAGTATATCTCATAAGTGCATATCAATTTCCTTTTGTTTGAAAGGCTATCACATCATTAAAATGCACTTGAAATAATTTTTCCCAGTGGCCTTAATGTAATGAAAAACTTTTGACCTGTCTTGTAATTGAACTATACATCCAATTTTCATAAAATTTGAAATGACTTGACAAAATTTTGCAACAATTATATATTTAATATTTCAGACCATTTGGAAGGCTGTCACATCATTAAAATGCACTTGCAATAATTTTTTCCCATTGGCCGTAATGTAACAGGAAACTTTTGACTGTCCCAGGAATTAAACTATACATCTAATTTTCCTAAAATTTGAAATGACTCAACAAAGTTTTGCAACAATTATATTTTCCCATTGGCCGTAATGTAATGGAAAACTTTTGACTATTCCTGTCATTAAACTATACATCCGATTTTCAAAAAATTTGAAATGACTGGACAAAATTTTGCAATGATTATATATTTAAAATTTCAGACCATTCAGTTGGGTAGTTTTTGCTCTGTTATATGCAGATGGATGGACAGACAGACAGACGAACTGAATGATGACTATAGATGTTATGCTTTTATCAGGGATGAGAATTGCAAAAAAGCAAAAAGACTGAAACCTCACGCAAACAAAAAATTGTACCACATTTTATCCGTGAAAGATACTTTAAGAAATGAAACCAGGGTCTGATTTCCAGACAAATGGAGGCAAGCGCACAAGCCTGTATACTAGATTACAGGAGTGAAAATAGCCAAATTACACACAGCCCTTAAAACATTGAGTGTAGGTCATATGAAATGCTCGACTTATCAGAATCATGACCGCTTCTGAAAATGAAATAATTTAATTAAGAATAGAGTTTTTGTGTGTCATAATTTTAATAAATTTTTTAGCAAAAAATATAAAAAACTTAGTGAAAATCACAATGGTTAATTATTTTTGGTCACACGGGCTAATTGGAACAGGACCTACAGCCAACTTAATGTGAATTCCGAATCAGGAGCGATTCTGAGTTAAAAAAAAAAAAAAAAAATTGAAATTCACAGCAAATTTTCTGAAAGGTTACAAAAGAGGGTCGAAGGAGAGGATACACAAAAAGAACTAAATACATGCATTTTTCGCACCATTTTGACGAAATTTGCCACTTTCTCACAATCTTTGGACGAAATTTGCAGCTTTTTCGCAATCTTTTGATGAAATGTACCGCTTTTTCGCAATCTATTGACGAAATTTACTGTTTTTTCGTGAACTTTGGACGAAATTTGCCGTTTATTCGCGATCTTCTGATGATATTTGTAGTTTTTTTCGCTATCTTTTGACAAAATTTACTGCTTTTTCACGATCTTTTGACAAAATTTTCGGCTTTTTCGTGATCTTTTTACGAAATGTACTGCTTTTTCGCGATCTATTGACAAAATTTACAGTTTTTTTGCGAACTTTGGACGAAATTTACCGTTTATTCGCGATCTTCTGATGATATTTGTAGTTTTTCCGCTATCTGACAAAATTTGCTGCTTTTTCGCTATCTTTTGACAAAATTTTGCTTTTTTCGTGATCTTTTTACGAAATTTTCTGCTTTTTCGCGATCTTTTGGCGAAATTTGCCGCTTTTTCGCGATCTTTTTACGAAATTTGCCATTTTTATCAAGATTTTTGGACGATATTTGTAGTTTTTTTGCGATCTTTTGGTGACATTTGCCGCTTTTTCGTGATCTTTTGAAAAATTTGCCACTTTTTCACGATTTTTGACAAAATTTGCCGCTTTTTCACGATTTTTGACAAAATTTGCCGCATTTTCCGATCTTTTGACGAAATTCCCCGTTTATTCAAGATCTTCTGACGAAATTTATAGTTTTTTTGCGATCTTTTGACAAAATTTGCCGTTTTTTCATCACCTTTGAATGCTCTTTCGAAATCGGAAGAAAAGCGGAATCGATAAGAAAGTGAAAATTTCTGAACAAAATTTTGCAGGAGAAAAAATACGGAATCCTCGGAAAAAAGGCAGAATTTCAAGGGATAGAAAAGCGGAAATTCCTTGAAATAACAAAAAAGCAGAAATCCGCCAAAAGACGGAAAATTCTCATCCCTGTTTTATATAATTACGAAAACCTAAAAAGAGGTGTCAACTGAATAAAATTTATGTAAGAGACACCTGAGTCGAAAGGGTTAACAATGTAACACTCTTCCAGGAAAAATACCACATTGATATACCACAGCATGATTTCTCAACATTATTCGGAACTCTAGGCGGTATGCCAAACAAACTGCTAACATATCAAGGGTCCAGTTCTGCCCGTAGATTTCAAAAGTCTCTTATGCCTGTCAGAGCATATGGACTAAATTTATATTCAGACAAGCATTTTTGGGGGGACACTTTATAAAAGCATTGAAAAGAAAATGTAGAAAATATTTTCAAGAATTTTAAGATATAATAAATGACAAGGTTCCAAGCAAATATCTAGCAATTTCCCATACCAAATTTTAAATAATTCCATGACCAAACTGGCATATGATGAAATTAACTATTTATTTCTGCAATCCCTTGGCAAAATTAGCAATTTTTTTCTGCAACCGCTTTTTGAATGCCTTAATGTCCTGATTTTTTTTTTTTTTGTGGTCATTTGAACAAAATTTTGCGATTTTCATGAATTTTACATGATTTTTAATTTTTTACCCTCCAGACTTTTTAGAAAATACAGTATAGAACAATTTATCCGGAATACTTGGGGTCAGACGTATTCTGGATAACTGGTTTTTCCGGTTAACTGGTTGTGCATTAAAGCAGCATCCATTTGATAAGTTTTGTGGAATATGTGTGGTTGTGGCATTATTTCTGATTTTAAATTATCAGATTACTTGGATTCAAAATCAATGCAAGAAAGATCAAAAGTTAACGAGAGTTTAAAAGAAGGTAATTTATGGGAATCCCTTAGGAAAAAAAATTATTCTGTTTCCTCTGCATAAAAATTAAAACATCTAAAGTACAACTAAATATGTTTTCTTTTCAAATACTAGATGCTGTGATCAAATTATACAATTGTTTCAAGCAAAGCCTATGTCAAACTGGCAGTGTATGAAACCTTTTTCTGCAAAGATTCTGAAATCAATCTATCAGAAATATCATTCCAGATAATTGGTTTTCCGGTTAACTGGTTTCTGGATAAATGGTTTCATATTGTATTTGTAAATTCCCTGACTTTCCATGTTGCTGGAAACCCTGAAGATTTAGACAAAATTTTGTCAATTCAACTTCCTGAATTTTATTGCAGTATAAGATTACCTAAAATTGACAATGTTTCACTTCATATGATTACTAAAAATAATATGAAATTTTTTCTTTTTTACTTTTAATGATTACTAAGATAATATGAAAAGTAATTTTTTTTACTTTAAAGTTTTGAACACATTTAATATCCGTTAACATCCTTGAGTATAAGTCTGAATACTTTTAGGTGTAATGAAATAAGTATTAAAAATACAGTACTTTTTATCAAAAATTTGGCAAGAAATGTTGCTTATATAATTTACCAGTAAAACGTTATATTCATTCATATAACTTGTTAAAATTTTATATTAAAACAACGAAATTTCTGCAGAACTTCTTCCTAGTCATTTAAAAGTTTCAATCTTTTTTGAGTGTATTATTTTTTAGTTTCAACTTTTGTTGGAAACCAATGACCAAGAATCAAAGACATAATGAGCCAATTTAATTTAAAAAAATAAATTTACACATACATATAAAAAAATTTTTACCCCTTGATTGAATACAGATACAGGGTGAAATAATGCTCAAGAAATGAAAACCAATGACCAATAAATGACATAATGAGCCAATTTAATTTTAACAAATTTACACATACAAATGAAAAAAAAAATTTCTATCCTTTGATTGAATACAAATACAGGGTGAAATAATGACTAAGAAACAAAGACATAATGAGACAATTTTAACAATAAATTTATACATACATATGAAAAAAAGAAAAGAATTCCTTATCCCTTGATTGAATACAAATACAGGGTAAAATAATGACATAGAAACAAAGACATAATGAGCAAACTTAATTTTAACAATAAATTTATGCATACATATGAAAAAAAAGAAAAATATTCTTCTTTATCCCTTGATTGAATACAAATACAGGGTGAAATAATGACCAAAAAATGAAAACCAATAACCAAGAACTGAAAAATTAATGAAAAGAAACAAAGACGTAATGAGCCAATTTAATTTTAACAATAAATTTACATACATATATGAAAAAAAGAAATTTTTTTAATCCCTTGACAGAATACAAATACATAGTTAAAGTTTACCTACTCAGAGCTGTCTGTAGGCGAAACTGACCAGAAAATTTAAAAACTTGTGTCTAAATGAAGGAATAAAAAAGACATTTAGCAGAATAAAAAAATTAATTTAAAAAATGGCCACGAGAATGCATTTTCTGATAAAATTTTGGAATATATGCAAATTTCAGCATGTGAAGTATCTGCTAGTGCACAAAGAAAGTATTATATAAAAAGATGCAATGTCATGCAGTTTTTACAGGATCATGTTTTATTGGTCAAACTTTTTTTTTTTTAATCAAAATGGTGATTCCACACTGGAAGCTTTGTGGGGGTTTTGAGCTTTGAAAAACATTGTCAAAACTCAAGGACAGTAATTCCTATCACACCTTTAACATTTTCAAGAATTTGCTTCATATGACAGTTGAACATGCTATTTTTCGATTTCAAACAGTACTTGACAATAATGGCCAATACAATATTTGACATGATAAACCTATTTTACAGTGTATAAGGTTGTATTTTGTTAAAATGTTGAAAAAATAAATATGCTTCCTGGTGGCCATTTTTGAAATTAATTTTCTTTTCTGCTAAATGTCTTTCACATACCTTCATAGAGATGCACATCATATTTCACACTTTCTAATGAATAGTTTTGACTACAGACAGCTTTGAGTACGTGTAAGGGGGCTGGTCACTCAGCTTCCGATTTCCCCTCACTAATGTAAAGTCTATGTGTATTGGATGCATTCGTCTATTTAAAATATCTCCCTGGGAAATTAATATTTTCAACTTCTATTTTTTGTGTACACTTCCTAAAAGGCATCTCTTATTTTTAGTTCTCAAAATATTTCTAAAGTATAGACTTAATTTTATAGGAAGTGTCTTATCTTACTCACAGTTCGCCGGCTTTTAACACATAAAATATTAAATTCAGCCTAGATTTTAGAAATATTTTGAAAACTAAGAAGAAAAGAGACTTCCTTTAAGAAGAGTACACAGAAAAAAGATGGTAAAAATATGAATTTCGCCGAGAAGATATTTTAAACATACAAACGCATCAAGAATTCCAAAGCTGAGTGACCAGCCCCCTTAAAAGGATTCTTCATGCACTTGGAAACACACGCTCTATAATGTTAATCCTATGAGCAGGTTATTTTCGAATTTCTCGTTTCAATGTGAATATTTTTAAATGATTTTTTTTTTGCATAGTTTAAAAATATTCAAATTGAAATGAGAAATTCGAAAATAACCTGCCCATAGGATTAACATTACGAAGCATGTGTTTTCAAGAGCGTGAAGAATCCCCTTAATTCACACTTTTGAATTCTTAACCAATTTCACAATTTTGACGGACAACTTATTATAGTACAGATGTCTGCCACTCAACAATTACATATGGATTTTCTGAACATTCTTGACAAATAAATTAATATTTGATCCTTTGAATTTCAGGATGCTGAAGAGCAAGGTGATGAGTTTATAAAATGTGTCCACTGATAAGTTCTTCATGAACTTTATGCATGTTGCCATCAAGTCTGGCACCTCATAGTTATCAGCAGGTGGGGTAAAAAAGCAAAAAGCATATTTTTTTTTTTAGTGATAGACAGACTGCCACATCTTCACATAAAAAGGCTGAAAAAGAAGGATCACAGTCTTTGATAATCGAGTCATTCCATACCAAATTAACCAGTGACTCAACCTGACTATTTCAGATTTCAATGAAATTGCCAGGAATCACTGTCCTCAATGATATAAATGAGAATATATTTTTCTAATTTTTTTTATCTCATTAAATTTTCATACAATTAATTATTTAAATTTTGAAAAATCATAATTTTTTGGCTTGCATAAATGTTTTCTATTTTGAATTTCTCAAGTTCTATCTGGCATAGAGAGTTCTATAACACCCTCATTTTAAAGAGAATTTAATAAGGTTTGATTTGATATGCAAGTTGACTATGATTCATCAAAAATAATAATTATTAAATTTTTTAAAAATTTGAAATAAAAAATTTTTTAGACAGTGTTTAAAAAAAAAAAATGTAGAATTTATGTAATATTATAAGCTTAAAATTTTGAAATGTTTAGAGTGGGATCTCCATGGGATCAGGAGTTATGAAATAAAAGCTAAAGTTTACCATACAAAAAATAAATAAATAACAAAATAAGTTAGATTTATGTAAAATGTTATAAGTTAGATTATTATAAGTTTAATTAAAAAATAATAAAAATTATTATTTTTAATGAAGCATAGTCAACTTGAACCTTATGAAATTCTCTTTAAAATGAGGGTGCTATAGAACTCTCTACGCCTGATAGAACGTGAGAAATTCAAAATTGAAAACATTTATGCAAGCCAAAAAATGATGAATTTTCAAAATTTGAATAATTGTATGAAAATTTAATGAGATATAAAAATATATTCTCATTTATATCATCAGGGACAATGATCTCTAGCAGTTTCATTGAAATCTGAAATGGTCAGGTTGAATATTGAAATTTTTTGGGGATTTGACATAGAATGACCCAATCACCATACCAGTTTCTTTTACTGAGATGCAATTTTGGAGTTTGAATGTGAAAACACGGGAGCAAGGCTGCCAGGATGTTGCTATAGGAGGGGAAATTCTTGCCTTTTCAATCTAAATGTGACTTCACGAGTCTTTTTATTTCCATAAACTCTTCAAGACTGTCTTTTATATGAGGTATTGCGAAAGGTCCTGGTTTACTGTTTGTACCTAATTTTTTAAAAAGTACCAATTAATTAATATGCATAAAAAAATATATTATATAGAAATAAAAAAACTATCCGTGAAATTTTCTGACACATTTACAGACTTTTTTTTTCCCCTCAAAGATTCTCTGCATTCATTGAAAAATGGAAAAATAAAAGCCACTTGATTTCATAGTTTGTAAATGAGAACACCTCACCTGCCAATCTGATATGTTTAAGAACAAAAATAAATTTAGTAATGTGTAAGAAAGTGACCAGTTTGGACTTGAGAACAGCTTTATGCAAATTTAACAAGATCTACATAGTGTGATTTTATTGTTTTTAGAAGCAAACAAAACCATTAAAGAAAATAAAATTGGCAAAATGCTCAAAATAGTATAAAATTGCTTGAGTTCATGGATGAAAGCCTTGGTAAGTTAAATCTTGATTCGCATATTAAAATGCAATTGGTCTGCCAAGTCATATCTTGGTGGAAAACACCTGAAAATCTGATTTTAGAAACTGAATCATAGATTTACCATTATATTTTCCTGCTCCGAGTCCTCCATGTTTTCATACCTTTTGGTGCAGGAAAACAAACAATATCTCTATAAAAGATTGCGCTCCTACCTTATACAAGAACATCTCTCTGTGTTTTTCTTTTTTACTCTCACAGAACATTTTTAATCAGCTGAGGTTGGTTTATTGCAGATCATTAAGGCTCCTGTCCCTGCCGGCGAAGACACTCACGAGCTAATGCTAATCCTATTGGGGGGGATTTTTCTAATATCTCGTTTGCATTTCGACACTTTTAAATAATTTTTTTTGCATGGGATAGCCGAGATCCGTCTCTACATTGCACCTTTTTTACTTTTTCGATTTCAGTCGCAGATATTTTTTATAAAGTTACTTTCACTTTCAAAACCGGTTCTGAAAATGAAAGTGTCATTCTAAAAAATATCTCCAATCAAAATAAAAAAAGGTGCGCTGTAGAGACGGATCTCGGCTATCCAATGAAAAAAAATTATTTAAAAATGTGGAAGTGTAAACAAGATATTAGAAAAATCTTCCCCATAGGATTAGCATTGGCTCATGAGTGCCTTCACCGGCAGGGACAGGAGCCTTAAAATATTCTGCTTTGGGATGCTACAATGGTAGATTTGCAAAATTGGGTATATGTTAGTATGAAAAATTTATCCATACAGCCTCTGCATTTTACATATGGTGGCAATGAGAAGTACAATAAACTTCCGATTATCCGTCAATCATGGGGCAGACAGTGTGGTGGATAATCGAAAGACAGCACGAGGTTACTACTAAAATTACATTTCTATATGTTAATTTATAAATAAGAATAATCAAAAGATTTTTTTTAATTTGTTGTGCTTATAAAAAGCATAACTGATACAATATAACTTCTTTAATCTGGAATCATCTTGATTACAGTGATTCCGGATTGTAAAAAATTCCGGATTACAGAAGTTATGTAAATAGAATGCATTTAGATAAATGTTAATACCAATATCGTTCATTAATATGGCAATATAAAAATGCAAAGAACTTGGCAATTTAAAATAACTAAAAAACTTTGAGAAAAATCCATTCAAAATGCTCTAAAATGTATATACTTTTGAAATCATTATATAGTATATCTATACAGTGAAACTCGTTTAAGAAGTTCCCGCTTAAGAAGTTTATATTTTTGATTCCCATTTTTCTCTTATTCTTACAATGCTAAAATAACTCATTTAAGAAGTTTAGTTCAAAACTCTTTCCCGCTTAAAAAGTTTTATTGTTCCTTCCATTTTTACTTTCAAAGAGCGTTTATTTTGTATTTTTGATTATTATTTTATTTTCTGTGTTGGAAATCTCTTCCTTTATATTCTTCGCTATTCAAAAAGGTCAATATTTAGGACTGATAGCAGTTATGGTCACCTCTATTTCACCTTAAAATCTGTTTAATGTGTTTGATGGAAATGGAATGTGGGTAGAGGATGGGTCCCTCATCACTGTAACAATAGTGACTGATAAGAGAAAAAAGAATTGCTCCGCCTTACCGAGGGGTGGTTCTTTCAGTTCAATAGTTACAGCATATTCTTTCCCACCACCCTCTTCCATAAGTGTAATGTACCAAAGCACTGTTTGGTTTATTCATTTTACAGTTTTTAAGTCAGTGTAAAGTGCATAACATCAAAGCTTTCTCGTTAGAAAATACACGAAAAAAAAATTCTGTTTTTTTTCCCAAAAATGTCGGGCAAGGCAATTAAAAGGAAAGCCTTGTCAATTGAAGACAAAATCAAAATTTTGAAAGAAGTTGATAGTAACGCCAAAACAACAAGAGTTGAAATTGCAAAAGAAGTTGAACATACCAGTGACTACTCTGAATGGAATTCTAGCAAAACGAGACCTCATTTTAAACTGTTCTGAAAAATCTCGTAAAATTAAAAATGTGAAAAGAGGAAAATATGAAGTTATGGAAGAAAAGTTATTGATTAAAGGTTGTCGGATAAAAAACAGAAACAAAAAACTATAACAGATTTTTTTTGCAAAAACATATCAAATGACTCTTAAAGAGAAATTTCTTGTCTTGGATTAGATAAAGAGCAATTAAGGTAATTATGTATTTTTACTTTATTAGCTAATTTTTTAAGTGTGCAAACTAATTTAAATTTCGTAATAAAACTCGATTTTATAGAAAGTACTCTTTGTATTATTGTACTAAGGTAAAATAAACACTCTTCTGAATATCAGTATTTAAACTATTGATTTTTTCAAAAAATGCTAATTTCCTGTTTAAGAAGTTTTTCCCCTCCATTCTCTTGGAAAACTTCTTAAGCGGCTTTTACTGTATATATATATTATGCAGTGTCGCCATCTGTTGTAAATTGAAAAAAAAAAGTATGATTTTTTTAAAAATTACGATTTATGATTTATAAATACTCAATAAATAATACAAAACACAAGAATAACAGACATATCATGAAAATTATTGAAAAAAAATTATAAAACCAAAAAAAATTATAGTAAAAATTTAAATGAGACTTACAATTAATTAAAGAAAAACCTTATAATTATATTAGCATTTTTAAAATAGTGATATATAAGGCTAATGTTATAAAAAATTTAATATATCGAACCTACAAATATTGAAGTAAGTCACAAATTAAATACTTAAAAGAAATAATAATAATAAAATCCAATTTTGCGATGCTTTGGCGCTGTCTTCTTATCTTTGGAAAAAGAAAAATTGTAAAATAACCATTAATTCTGAATTTTTACAAATTAATACACTCAAACCTCGTTAACACAAAATCGCTTAACGCGAAATTTCGCTTAACACGAAATAATACTGAGGTCCTGTCAGATAAGTTTGAAAACCAATGTAAATTAATTCGTTTAACACGAAATAGAATTTCTCAAAATCCCGCTTAAGGCGAATTGTTTATAAAATGATTCAATGTTCTGATAATAAAACGGAATTTTCTGTGAATTTACTAGAAATTATAACTTATCTAAGAAGTGCCTGGAACAGTATCACTACTGGAACTGTGAAAAATTGTTTCTGACACTCGAGATTTACTCATGAGATAAATGAAGAAACTAATGAAACAGAATCTGAAATGACGACTGATTGAATAGAAGCCGAAAAACAGGGAATAATTTCGCAGACATTGTTTGTCGAGTATATTTGCATAGATGATGATGTGCTGACTTCGGATGTGACGACAGACGAAGAAATAATTCCTTCATTAACTGAAAAAAAGAGATGACAACATCGACATCTCAGATGAGGGTGAAGAATTCGACACAGAACTGAAAAGTTCAGTGTCATTAAATGAAGCTACCGCAGCATTAAAAACTGTACAACGTTTCCTTATGGAACAAGAGAATGCTTCCTGAGCTTTGGACAAATTCGATGAGGCCCATACATTTCTAGAACAAAGCAGTCTACAAAAATTGAAACAAAAGTCAATAACAGACTTTATTTAAAAATGATTAGCAGGTAAATAAACTTATTATTGCCTAAAATGATGACCAATTTGTTTTATTTCTTGATTAAATTTTCTATTTCTTAATTAAAATTTCTATTTCTTATTAATTTGTGATTTTACCAAGGATATATTTGTAAGCTTATTTATTTGGGTTTTTTTAAATCTAATATAAATGGCACCACTATTTTGACTGTTAACACGAAATCCCGGATAACACGAAAAAATTTCGCAGCCCCTTCAATTTCGGGTTAACGAGGGTTCGACTGTATTAAAAAAAAGGCACGTATATTAATTACATATCAATTTAGAAAATTCTTACAATTGTAAAACCGAAAAAAGTAGTAAATTAGGCAGTCTTTTCATTTTTCTTAATAATTTTCAGAAATTTATTCACATATGTGCTATGCCACCATCTATTATCTTTAATTGAAAATAAAAATGAATAAACGTACCGAAATGTCCAGATTACAGAAGTTTCTGGATTAAAGATGTTATACGATAATAAAATCTATTTATCAAATTTAGAATTTTATTAAAATAAGTATGTGGTACAGTAGACTCCCTCAAATCTGCACATTATCTCACAGATGTAAACAATGAAACTTTCAGTTCAGATGTTGGGGCAATTTACAGCATTTTGCAGTCTTATATGATTCATTATGTACTTTAATATGTAATTCTCGATAATATAATTGAACTCATGGTTTTTCATGAAGAAAATATAAATTTATTTCTGAAAAAAATCAAGATATTGCTGATATCACTGGTACTTGCAATCTTTTTACCAAACATATTTATGTATTAATCAAGGTTTTTTGGTTATTAACACTGGTTAAACCTAAAATAAAACTTTTTTACTTTATGATTTTGATGTGAATTAATAGGTTACCTTTATGCAGAAAGTTGCATTGAATAATTCAATGAAAATGTATCTTATCTTTATTATATATATTTAATTATACATTACTGATCTTTTACTTCCTTTATTTTTAATACTTTAATCATTTTCAAAATTATCTTACTTTTAATCACTGTATTTTATTACTTTACTTAGTTATTTTAATATTTTACTATATTGCAAGCATTCATTATAATTTTCATTGTATTATTTATTACATTCAAATTGCGATTTAAAAAATGTAAACAAAGCAATGACCAGAAATCTGCAAAATTCTAAAATCTGCACAACCTCTGGTCCCAAGCTGTGCAGATTTGAGGGAGTCTACTGTAGCTGTTTTCATACAAAGTAACCCATTACACTTTTTTTGTTTGTGTTTTGCTTGTGCTTTCACTTTAGCAAAATTGCAAATTCCATATAATAAAAGTACTTGGATTGCATCTGCTTCCTCTTGCAATCTCAAACCAATTAGTGCGTTTAAACAGCATAGTCTGCATGTCTGACTCCTGGATGACCATTCCTAAGGCTCCAAGAGCCAACAGCACAAAAACCTATGTTATCAAGCACAAGAAAAACACCTTTATTTTATGGGAGAGTAGGGGTAAGGGAATCTAATGATCCATGTCTGCCGGGAGTGAAGTGATGCATAATCTAAAAATTAATTCCACCAGTGATTCACTCATAGGTTTATCATTGTGTTTTCCTGCTCCCAGCCCTCCATGATTTCATACCTTTGTTTGTAGGACAAACACAATGATGAACCTACGAATGAACCATTGGTGGTATTCATTTTTGGCTTATGCACCACTTCACTTCCAGCAGACATGGATCATTAGATTCGCCTTCCATAAAATAAAGGTTTTTTTCTTGTGCTGGATAACATAGGTTTTTGTGCTGTCGGCTCTTGGGCTATCAATTCATCATATTTATCTGCTTAAAGTTTCCATGTATTCAAAACATTTTGAATAATTTTGTCATCCATTACTTCTTCATAACCAATATCATTCTTGTCCAGTCTGTGATTTCATCAACAGATTGATAGTTTCTAGCTGTTGACATCAGACAAACTTTTTACTCAAAATAGTGCCACCTCACTCAGGTTTATATGCATTTGAATTTTCGTTGCTTGTTTGCGATTAAAAAAAAAGGGGGAAAGGGGGTGGCGGTTGATACAGTGGTGGATAATTTAGGCATGAAAGTGAGAAATAGGAAAAAAGGTGGAAATTTTTTCCCTCTATACAATGGCGCCAAATTCATATAATTTACACATTTTAATAGTTATTGATACAATAAAATGAAATAACTGTGCATTTGATTGTTATTTTTTTTTTTTTGCAATTTAGAAAGTATTAAAAACAAAAAACAAATTTAAACAATAAATGTACAGGTTTGAGTCAAAATATAAAATTGAAGACAGTTTTCCTAAAGGTAAAGATCCAAATATATCTGAAGAACTTATGTGGAGGACAATGATTAATTTTTCAAGATCAAAATCATTTTGAATGGTTTGGCTGTTAAGATTTTTCCCTTTTTTCAAAAGAAAAAAATTCTCCATACCAAATATATGCACATCAAATTGAACTTTGCTCCAGAAATACATCTCTAAAAATGTATCATTGAAATTATCTATCCAAAAATTTATATAGATAGGACCTATTCCAAAAACCTTAAGGATTTCCTTAAGGCATCCTTAAGGATAACCTTTCCATTTAATTTTTGAAACACTTTAGTGAACTTCATTTACCGCAATTCAGAAATAAACTTCAAGGATTTGAGTAGACAAAACTATTAAATTTTCCAGACCCTCCTCCCCTACCTTATATGGTTCCAATATTTTCATTGCATTTTTGCATCCATTCAGAGAATGTCCAAAATTGCTTTAAAAAAGGTGGAATTCCTCCTTTAGGAGGTACTCTTTCATGCCTGATATTTGGAAGTTTACTGTATACTGCGTTAAATGTCGTCTGCAGTTAAGAGGTTTATGGCCTAGAAATGCAATCATCCACCCTGAAACTTCACTGTGATCCCTCCTCCTCCCAGAGAAAAATGCCTGAATTCACTACCAACATATATCTGGTTCCACGAGTGTGGAATATATCAAGAGTCTACTGTATTGCATTGTTACGCATAAATTCAAAGAGATACCTTCTGGGTTTTCCATCTGACGTTTATGGTCTGTTATCCACTTTTGTATAACAGTGATCTCCAAAAATTCCTCTAATGTCATGCGTTTGTCCATGCACTTCTGGGGTGATGAAAGGCTCTGAAGTCTCTCTTTGTCGTATGAAGATTTCTCCTTTTTGATTGCCGCTTTGACGTATGAAGAGTCTGCAATTGTTTTGTCAGCTAACATAAGCATATCTGTAAAAATAAATTCAAAATTACAAAGAAAGAATATCAAAGTAAAAATAATAATAATTAAAATAGAAAACAAACAAGAAACTTTCTAAGCATTTTCATGTGGGTATCTACAAGGTTCGCTGATATAGGGGAGAGGGGGGCACATGAACAATTTTTACATTTTTGACTGTTTCTCAAAATTGTTATGAGCTATTGAACCAAAAATTGATTTATATGAATATTTAGAATTTGTTTATTCTTTTGGTGGAACTTTTGGATGCATTTATCAAGAATTTCTAACTTATATCATCATTCTAAAAATTGTCTAAATTTGTTCACATGTGCCCCAATGGAGGGGTAGTTGTGAACATACCTGGGGCACATGTGAACACATGTATAATAGGGTGGAGCAAAAAAAATGAATTTTTTAAAATCAAAAACGGGTAGGTGCCAAAAGTTGCCTTTATACTAGTACATCATCTGCGTGCAATATTACTGCTGAAAAAAAAATGGCTTGAGTCTGCGCTTTTGGTCCAAAAGTCGAAATTTTGGATAAAATTTGACATTTTTTCAAAAAATTAAAGAAAATTCTATAGAGATAGTTATTAGTTAAAAGTGTTATTAAAACTTTATTATTAATGACTTAACATATTTAAACCATAAAACGATATCTTTGTTCTGTATAACTGGAGCACAACTGACAACTTTTGGAAAAAACGGCTTTTCCACTCTGTTGTGTCATACAACTAATTGTTGTTTAGAATACAGCTCTTGCCTAGTTGCTTTCAAACTACTCAGGAGGTACCACGTGGTGGTGGTACCATGTAGCATTTCTTGTCACAGCAGAGCATAAGTCGATCACCCTACGATCTGAACTCAATGTTTTATTTATACATTGAATTGTGATTTTTTATCAAAGACTGGGCATGAGTTTTCTATGTATCAACCTACACTGTTAAAAATTTTGTAGTAGGTTGAACCAACTTTTGGTGCTCCAGTAGCTGCCACCATAAGATGGTGAAATCTCACTCCAAGATTTGGAGCTCCAATTGAACCTTAGCTCCAAATGTTGGTTCAAGATTTCACCATCTTATGGTGGCAGCTACTGGAGCACCAAAAATTGATTCAACATACCACAAAATTTTTAACAGTGTAGTACATCTCTTCTTTGGATGCACAGACTTTGGATGCTGCTATTGTGATCTCCTTTACATATTTTTCTACTGTTTGTGTAAGAGAAGACAAACAGTGTAATGCAGTGTGGATGATATTAATGTAATCTATTCAGCCGTCTATTATCTTCACCAAGATTGCACCCAATAAATGTATATTGTTTAGAGGTTCTGCTACCACAACACTTTTCCAATGAATTAGATTTATATAATTATCCGCTTGAAAGATGATTGTCGATATTTCAGATTTGCGTATGACATCATTTACTCTCATCTTTCAACTATTATGTGCTGAGCAGCTAACTGTTTAATATGATGGCAATCGTCAGAGAGTATTGAAATAAGAATTTCCTCTGCATATGCAAAGCAACCATTGCCCTAAATTAACCTTTTTTTAGTATTTGTTTTATCCCGTTTTGTGTGCTGTTTAGTAGCCGAATAGTTTCCCATCAGTTTTTAGATCCCTTCTTTAGCTGTGGATTACATTTGATTGTAAACTATCCTGGGGCCAAACTTGGATAACATGGTACTTTTTGAGTGAACGCAGAGATTCTGATGGGCATTGAGTGCTCATCGAAGGCGGAAAATTCTGTTAGTCGTTGTCATCCATTCTGCGAGGGACATAATTAGAAAGAACCATTACAATGGATCATATGCCGCCTCAAAGTCCAGTGAATTTCCTTTGCATCACTTATTAGCAAGATCATTGGCAAAAATTAGATTCTAAGCCACGGGATTTGCTGGACCAATAGGAAAATGTTTGTCCACGTGCTTATTCCCTTCTTATTTCAATTTTTGAAGCCATAGAGAGTAATTTTCAAACATTATTTCCTGAATTCAAGAAAAGGGTACTCAGCACATACCAGAAATATCTGCTAGACATTTGCAAAGTTATCTCATCAAGATATTGCTCAGAAGAACTAGCGAATAGGAACCCAAGAAACTTGTCCTACGCAAAATGGCTCACAAAGGTGCATAAAATTATTCGCCTTTATCTAAGCACTGATTGATCATCAGAGTCTGGTTCACTCACAAAGTATGTAATCCAAGTTTATGCTGCAGGATGGTTTACACCAAATATAATACACATCTAAAAAATTGATGTAAAAGCATATGGAAAATTACTTGGGTACTAAACATCACAGAAAACGACAAAAAAGAAAAAAAAAATACTAAACAAATTTATTTATGACAATGGTAGCTTTTCATATCGAGAGCAAATTCTTATTGCAATTTTGATGATGATCGCCATCATATTAAACAACAAGCTTATCAGAATATAAAAAATGCAAGAGGTAGAGTAAATGGTGGCATACTCAAAGATGAAATACCTAAATGTTGTAAAATGTTGTCGGAACAGAACTCCCAATCACTATACAGTAACTGGATGCAATTTTGGTGAAGATACTAGAGGGCTGAATAGATTTCATTAATTCCACTGCATTATTCTGCTTACTTAATCATACACAAACAGCAGAAATATACATGAAGGAGTGTCACAGCAGCATCACCCAACATCTGTGGATACAGAGAAGAGATGGACTAGGTTGATACATAGAAAACTTATGCTAGTCTTTGATAAAAACTCACAATTCAATGTATAAATGAAGGTCGAGCTATGCACTGTTGTGTCATGAAATGCAGCCACCTCCACGTGATACCTCTTGGGTAGATTTGAAAGCAACTGCATAAGAGCTGTATTCCAAACAGCAATTAGTTGTATGACACAGCAGAGTGGAAACGCCTTTTTTTCACCAAAAGTTGTCAGTTTTGCTCCCGTTATACAGAACAAAGATATCGTTTTATCGTTTAAATATGTTAAGTGATTAATAACAAAGGTTTAAATAACACTTTTAAATAATAGCCAGCTCTATGGGAATTTTTTCATTTTTTTGAAAAAATGTCAAATTTTACCCAAAATTTCGACATTTGAACCAAAAGCGTAGACTCAAGCCATTTTTTTTCAGCGGTAATATTGCACGCAGATGATGTACTAGTATAAAGGCAACTTTTAGCACCTACCCGTTCTTGATTAAAAAAAATTCATTTTTTTCGCTCCACCCTAATGTAATAAGATAAAAATATTTTTTTGAGAATAAAAACTGATATAAAAACTAATTAGATGACTTCTTTCTAGTTGTGTGAATAAAACAATAAATGTTTCAACATAGATACAAGAAATTATTCGTAAAATTGTACACTAATATACGTACTCCTTTTGAGTAACTTTTAATTGTTATCTAACTTCAAGTAAATTAAAACTGTGAAGCAACCCTAAAAATGTTTAATTTATAGCTCAATGTTTGACAAGGGTGATTAAATTTTAAACTAAAAAAAAAAAAAAAAAAGCATTTACAGACTTAAAAAATACACTTGTGAACTGCTCAGATCTGTCCCTATATGTTCTGTTCACAAGTGCCCCATCTACCAACTTCAGTTAACTTATAAAAAAAAACAGATATTTTTAATTGAAATAAGGAAACAAAACTTTTTGTACACTTACTTAATTAATGCCACTATAGAATGCAATGCTGATATTCTACTTTAAAAAATGTCTTGAATGAATTTTTACTTCAATAACTTCGAAGACTTTTTACTTTACACCTTCTAAAACAAACAAATTACAACTACCAGAAATCAAAATGGCTTATTGTTCTGAAAATTCAGCCGAAAGATGGTACCAGTACTACCATCTATTGGTAATTTTTTTATTTTTTTTATTTCAAATTAACTGAGTGAAATATGTGCTGTTCACATGTGCCCCCCTCTCCCCTATACAGTATGTCCACTAAAGTCCCTTGCCACCCTCTTAACTTTGGAACGACTGCTGCTATATTCATAAAAGTGGTATCTAGGTATAGTAAAGTAGGCAAGCACTACTGAATGAAACCACCTACAGCACCACCTGTTGGAAAACTGCACTGTTAGCATTCCTATCTCGAAAATGGAAAGAGATAGGAGAAAAAAGTGATTTACAAAGTTGTAGATAATCATTGATTTAGTACAAAAAGACACCTTGTGGGACATTAATGCAAAGAACAGAACGGTTAAAACACTCATTTGTTTCTTCCTACACTGTGATGTGACAAAAGCTCTTAGAAAGAAAAAAACAACTAGTTATAACAATATACCTTTATTGGAGATGTTCAAACTTCTCACCGTCAGATGCAATGCACATTTGGATTCTTGTTTTAATTTCACGTTGCACACGTTGGAACAATGAGTTAGCTTTCAGTTCTACTGTGGAGCTCAGCGAACACAGGGCAAATGGCCTAAATGCCCTGCCGAAAATCAGATCATGATTGGACTTGGCAGGCAGACCAGTTGCAGTTTAATATACGAATCGAGTTTTAACTAATTCTGGAATTTCAGCCTCCAACTATATGAAGTGATTGTCTGTGCTACTGTCTCGCGGTCTATTTTTAATTATTCTAAAAACGTTTGTTTTTGCACATAAACATTAAATTATAAATCACAATTGCATTACAAATGTTTACTGAGTAATTAAATAAATTATAATATGAAATTAATATAATTAAACGTTCTTTAAATCAATAACTTAAGAGAAGATGGTGTGTTAATTTCAATATTTGCAAATAATATATATCTTTTTTTTATTATCTTAGTTTCAGTTTAATTATTTAGAACAATTTGTTTATGTTAAATTTTATTTTGGAACAAATGTTACAAATTCCCGCAGCCACCATCTTGGATTTTTTCTTGGCTTGAAAACCCCTTTTCCGTAAAGCAGATGCACATGTTAGGCTTAACGAGGTTGCCAGAACACGTCACTCGTTGAATCTGCCTTATCGATAAATGCCAACAAAACATCGGCGAGAAATCCAAGATGGAGGCCACAGGAATATATAACATCTGAGCATTTATTTTTATACATTACAAAATAGTTTAAAAATTTTCTTCTTATTTGAGCATATTATTTCAAGTTTGTAGCTGTAAGTCTAGCCTTCATCTTTAACCATTTGTTTCTGCAAAACACTTAACATGGGACTAACATTAAAACAATATAAAAATAAAAAGATGTATATTATTTATATGTAATTTTATACATTAAATTATACAAGTATTTTCACCATGTAACTTCATTTTTAAGAATTAGGTATTTCATAGTTTGATTAGTTTATATTTTTAATGTAACAATACTTTAAATTATTTTTTATTCTATATTGATAGCTTACAATTATTTTCTAAGCAACTTGTTGAACCAAAAACATGTTTTGAGTTTTATACAGGATATGTGGTTTTTAATGTCTAAAACTGTCAAAAAGTTTATTCAAGTCTAAAACTGAAAATTATGAGAAACTGTAAATTTTAAAAACAATTTTAAGCAGCTTTGGACTCAATTTTAGGTTTTTGACATGATGGTTAAAACCAGATAAAACCGCCACACTGTCAAAAACTTGCCAACCCTGCACAGCACTACTGCATATTCAAATGCAACCAAACTAGAGTGAACTTTTCATTGAGATAGGATTGACTTCTTCCTCGGTCTGCATGGAGTGAAATTTTCAGCCCTGGTCTCAACCCAACCTGTATTAAAATCATTATCTCTGAGTTACCTGATCCGTACAAAAATCAGTAAAATTTGGCTCAGCCCAAAAACTTTTGCAAAAAATGCATATATTTTAAAATGTTTAATTTTACAATTAAACTTTAAAATTAATATTTTTAAAGGCAATTAAATTAAAATAAAGCAAAACTTATGAAAAAGAGCCTGCCTATGATGGAATCCTGTCTTAACACTAGAACAGCTGGAATTTGGACTTACCTAAAACCGCTGTTGGGGGTCATTTTGACCCTCATAAGAAATTCAATGCCTATCAAAGTAAATGATTCTTTTATTGATACATGATGTTGAAATTCAATATATAAGGGTTTTTAAAGATTTTATATATACAGATATATTATTTATTTTACTTATATATTTATTTTTTAGAGTTCGTTTTTTCCATGCTTATGGAATTTTTATTTATTTTTTATTTATCATTTTATTTATTTTTTATTTGAATGACAATATGTAATGCAATATATTTTATTAAACAATATTCTTTAGCAGGAGTACAAGTAATAGGAAAACAAACAAAAGTTACAAATGCAAAAAATACAAATTAACACACAAGATATTTCAAAAAGAGAAACAAAAACACGAATAAACAGTTAAATTTCTTCCAAAGTTAGTTAGACATTAGTGCAAGTAGAGCAATATGTGGGCTTGACAGTGACAGCAACACATTTACCACAAATTGGTTTCTGGCATCCCTCACAGCTTAAAGAACTTTATTTTTTGCCTTGCAATGTTGAAAGGCCCATTTCTTTCGTTTTAGAGTCTCTATTCAATCAATTTGGGTGCATCTATTGCATAAAGCACCAATTCGTAGTTCTCCCACGAGGGCAAGAGTAAATTCTCGATGTGAAATTGTGGTGTTTGTGGATTCCTTGAAAATTATCCAAGCATTCAGTGCAGCAATGTCAAGAACGTTGTAAGAAACACGAACAGGCCATCTGCGAATTCCACATCTTGTAGTATATTTCCTTAACATCAGGTCTGCTACGTCTACGCTACATTTAGTTTTATTGTAGTAAGTGACAGTGTCTGGCTTCTTCTTTGCACTATTGTCTACAAACACATTCGTGTGCATATTGCTAAGAATCACTACATTGAATTATTATTTTAACACAATCAAACTGATTGGTAAAGTTATCATACGAATTTGAATATTTCCAACGGAGCGAAAAAATGCCCAGGCTGGGAATCGAACCCAGATCCTTGGCTTACAAGGCCAATGCTTTTCCTGCGGTTTATTCTGTTGAGCTGTCTACATGACAGACCAGATGTTCTACCAATAAGGTTTTCTGAGCGAAATATGCTGGCTGGTTGTCGGCCCAGTTAGCTTAATGTGGGGGGGGGTGGTGGTGTCGTGTGTTTGTTGCTTTCCCCTCCCACGTAAAAATTCAGCAGAGTGACTTGACAAATTAGTTTAAGTTATATATGAAACTTTGAAAATATAGTTAAAATAATAACTTTGAATAAGAATATGTTGAATTATATGCAACTTCATGAATCCTATATATATACTATGATGTTTCAGGGATAAGGTAAGTGTAAAATGTACTTACAGTAATGAGCCAAAATGATGAACAGAAGAAGGATTCATTTATTGGTGCTTGCTGTACATGAACTTGACTTCGTTCTTGGATTAAATTAATGGACACTTGCGACGATAGTCTACCCGAACTCGAGAACACTGCATCATTCGACGACATAAGTAACTTGAAATATATTATCCACAACTCTATCGCCGATTTAATTAACAATTCTCGATGAAACGTCTTAAAAATAAACCACTATGCTTAATAAATTCTCACAATTATATCGATATTCAGCCATATACCATACATATTCGCTGACACTTCATAAAACATACCAAATAATACCATAAGTCAGCCTTCAGACCTCGCACACCTCACACATCTCTGCATACCTCGAAAAAATGAAATCGCTGTCCCTTTAAATCAGGACGAAAACCTATCGACCAATCAGAATCGACTATGCAATTTGCATAAGTCGGAAGATATTTAACATTTACTTATAATTTGAATAACATTTAATAAATATTACAATGACTTTAGAAAAATTACTTTAATATAAAAATGACTTAAAAAGATGATTTTACATGTTAATTAAATTTAAATACTTATCTTAAAAAAAATGAATACTAGCGAATGCGATCGCAAGTAAAAATGCCGTATACGGTCCACGACCGAAACGCGATACGCAACCATCCAACCGTGGTGGTAAAAACGTAAACAAACGCCGAAAGGCGGCAAAAGAAAAGATCGTGCTGTCGAGTTCAGGTAGACTTTACAAATTGTTTAATGAAAAAATAGAAATGAAAAATGCTTGGGAATAATTTTCCCACAGAATGCCCCTCTTTCCCATTCATTTTGATTTTCTGCAATAAAGTTCATTACAAAAGTTTTTGTAATAATGGCAGGATCAAAAGAAAGTTTTTTTTTTTTTTTTCGTGGAAAGTTCATCACCATACAAAAACTTCTCTGAATCTAAGAAAGGAGTCCTTTACGAGGGATTTAGTCAAAATATCTGCATAGTTCTCTTTTGACATGACATGCTTAATGTCGAAGAGGCCATTGTTATACCAGTCTCTTATAAACTTGTATTTTAAATCAATATAACGATTCTTTATGGTATCAGCTTTCTGTTTGGTGAAGGAAATGGCGGCAGTATTATCACAAAAGAGCATTGGACGTTGAATAGTAATGATGTCCAAGTTAAGACTTTTCTGAATTTCAATTAGAGACATGTTTAAGAATTTTAGATCTTTTACAGCTTCTGTCGCTGCTATTATTTCTGCTTCCATTGGACTCAAGGCTACGCAATTTTGTTTAGTTACTCTCCAGGTTACTGGAATATTGTTTAATAAAGCAATGTAGCCGCTCCAGGATTTTCGATCAGTAGTGTCACTTGCCCAAGAAGCGTCGACGTAGACAGCTAGTTGGATTGGAGGGTCAGATTGTGCCAGCTTCAATCCCAAGGATTTTGTCGAAGAGAGATACATCAGGATTCGCAGGAGTGCCTTGTAGTGCAACAGGTTGTGGCTCTCTGTAAATTGTGAAAGTGCAGCAACAGGCCAAGCAATGTCTGGACGGCATCGATGAGCAATGTACTGTAGACATCCCAGTAAGTTTCGGTACGGCAGGTTCTCGGGAAATTCGTCATCTTCAGCAACTGGAACAGGATTATATCCAGGAGGAGAAGGAAGAGATATATTAGTAAAATCAGGGACATCAAACTTCTTTAAACACTTTTCAATATAATGTTCACAGTTAATGTTAACTATTGCATCCTCTTCTCTTTTAAAATTGATACCTAGTAACATTGAAATAGGACCTAAATTTTTAACTTCATAAATGGATTCCATTAACTGTACTACCTCTTTTAAAACTTCACCATTCTTCGCAAAAATAGGCAAATCATCCACATACACTATAACTATTGCTTCACTTTTATAAGAGTATACACAAGTTAACCCTTGTACTTCACTGAATCCATTTGCAATTAACTTATTATGCAAATCATGGTACCAACATCTTCCAGCTTGGTGAAGCCCATAGATTGCTTTCTTTAACTTCAAAACACAGTGTTCTTTCCCTGGAATTGTATAATCTTCGGGTTGTTTGATGCAAATTTCTTTATCAATATCCCCATATAAGTATGCACATTTAACATCAAGAAGACAATGCACCCAATTCAATATTCTAATAAAAAAAGCTATGAAAAGACGAATGAGTGTAAAATTTATTACTGGACTAAATGTGTCGTTGTAATCTAAACCTTCTCTCTGATTATTACCTAGTGCAACTAAACGCGCTTTAAATATGCAATTCTTTCCTTCACTATTTTCTTTTATAGTATAAACCCATTTGGTTCCTATAACTTTTTGATCAACTTTTGGGACAGGTGTCCAAACGTGTCTATCTAACATGGTTTGGATCTCTTGATCCATTGCCTCCTTCCATTTTTGTGCCTCTGGAAGTTGTTTTGCTTGTGTCGCATTTTGTGGTACAATTATTTCAGTTAGGAGCGCTTCTTCAGTTAATTCACTCTCTAGTTCCTTATCTAGCTTAATTGGGCCTTCATATGTATTCCCTAATGAAAAATTTGCCACAGTGTCATCTAATATGATTTTATGCATTTTACAATATTCACGTAAATCTTGTTGCGATCTTAATCTGGAACCAGTAGGAGATAAGATATAAACATCAATTTTACCTTTAATTCTTCCTTTCTTTCTTTTCTTCATAAATCGGTAAAATGTTGCTTCTGCTTCTTCCTGTTCCCTCAGAATATTCTCTTCTAATTCATCTTCAGATGTTGATACATCATCTTCCATTTTCTCTTCGGATCTAGATTCATCTTGCTGCATTACTTTCTCAACTTCTGTCGGAGTTGTAGAGCTACTCGGTTGATGGACAGTCAAATCATCTTCCATTGTCGGTGAATTGTTAGGACCTGTAAAGATTTCATTATCATCATTTGAAAAATCAACAAACGTGCGATGTATTATTTTCCGTTCAGGAGAACCGTTCAGTTGAGCTTCGTCAAATGTCACATGCTTTGACTCAATTACTTTATTTTCTCTAGGGAAATAAATGCGATATCCACAGGATCCTATACCATATCCTACAAAAACTCCTCTTTTTGCTCTTGATTGAAACTTATTTCGTTTTTCTTTAGGTTGATGTACATACGCAATGCATCCATAACGTTTTAAATGACGAATGGATGGTTTAGCTCCGTACCATCGTTGAAACGGTATTGCTTCTATGCCTGTGTGAAATATTCGGTTGCGAATGTAATTTACTGCCATAACTGCCTCAACCCATAGATTAGGCGGCAGATTAGCTGCTTGCATAAACGTTCTAGTTCCTTCAAATAAAACCCTGTTATATCGCTCGGCCACGCCGTTCATCTGGGGACTATATATTGTGGTCCTCTCATGCTTGATTCCCATCTTTTCTAGCATATCTCTTATTTGCCTATTGCAATATTCTAACCCGTTATCAGTTCTCATGACTTTGACTTTTCTGTTAGTTTGGCGTTCCACAAACGTGATGAAGTGCTTTAATTTCAGGAAAACTTCATCTTTAGAGCGTAGCGGGTAGCAAAAGGCTCTTCGACTAAAATCGTCAATAAAAGTAAGTATGTACCGTTGCCCATTCCTTGATGTAACTGGAGCCGGGCCCCATACATCGCTATGTATCAATTCTAACATTTCTTTTGAGCGAACTTTCTTTAATCTAGGATATGTTGACCTAGTATTTTTAGCTAGAATACACGGTTCACATGGAGTCTCTTTTCCCTGTAATTGTCCACAATTTTGAACTAAATTTTCACGAAACATTTTCTTAATTATATCAACATTACTATGTCCTAGCCTTTCATGCCAGAGCATGATGTTGTTGCGCTCACTGGCAAATGTAACATTGTAATTTTGATTTGACTCTTGTATATTAGTTACTTCCCTGACATTATCTTGTATTACATGAGCACTTCTTGAATTAGTATTATAGGCTTGATTTAAGGATTTAGTACAAGTAGAAATTTTTAATTTATTCTTATCAGAAAAAGATGGTTGATCAGCAAGCTCTAAATATTGGTTCTTAACATTAGATTTAGTTTTGTCATAACTTTTAATGGCTTTAAGAACGTAAAAATTATCTTTTAGAGTGGCAGTATATAAGTACTTCCAATGCTTATCAAATACTTTAAACCCATTGTCCATTGTGGCATGGAGACCAGCTTTATCCATCTTTGACATGGAAATTAAATTTTTATGAATGGTAGGAACATACAACACATTATGTAAATTTACAATAGATACTTTATCCTTTTCCTTTAATTTAAAACTTACTTTTCCTATTCCTCTAACTTTATGAGGTGTTGTTCCCATCCTAACAACTGCACCCTCTGGTGGCTCACTTAGATAAGTAAAGAAATGCCCATTTTGGCAGACATGAGATGTGGACGCTGAATCCAATGTAAATTCCCAGCAAGGGGGGGAAACATTGCACAAATCATTACTTTTACATTTTAATTCTGCGACGTATGAATCTAAATTTACTTCATCCCTTTTATCACCACTTTTCTGTTTCCTACAATTTTTATCCCAATGGCCATATTTACCACAAACTTCACACTTTAAAATTTATTTTATTTCGAGAATGAGACTTAGGGGAAACTTTTTCAGACATTTGAGTGGTTCTATCAGCCATGAGGGTTTCATTTCGTAATCTTTCTCTCAAATCCCTCCTTGAACATTCCTTTAGAATCTCCTCTTTAACATCCTTAAATTTAAAATCTTTTTCTGGCAAACGGTCTAATTCCCTAATTAAATAATCATAATTTTCTGGTAGGCTTTCTATTAATTGGTAACAACGATGCTTTTCTGCAACTTCCTCCCCGGAATCAACTACGCGACGATAAGCTTCTTCAAACCTAGCAATATAAGTTGGGATATCTTCATCTACATTAATTTTTAAATTCCTAAATTCATTTACATGAAATGATTTTAATGCTCTTCCTGGGATTTCCAGATTTAATTTTAGTGTTTCCCATATTTCCGACGGATCATCCAAATGACCTATTGTTAACCCAATTTCAGGACTGACATACGTTTTGATAATTCCAGCTGCCCTTTGCTTCGACTGATTTAGCTTAAACTTATCAAGGGGCTTCAAATCTGTATAATCTGGCCATTCAGTTTTATTCACCCAGGTATACAAACCTTCAGTTTGCAATGTGCATTTTATAAAACGAGTCCAACTTTGATAGTTATCTCTACTTAATACTACTATATCTGGTGCAGTAGCCATTTTACTTACTTTTACTTAAAACAATAAATAGACATAAAATATAAATGGTACTAAAACTTGCATGCACATATATATAAACATTAAAATATTTCATACACTAGATACTTGAAAAAAACACTTCATTAATTAGCTTCAACATTTTCATTTTAAAATACTTTTCTCTAGCTTTGCCGCAGTTGAAGTGCTTCTGGGTACCATAACCTCTGTGGGGGGGGGTGGTGTCGTGTGTTTGTTGCTTTCCCCTCCCACGTAAAAATTCAGCAGAGTGACTTGACAAATTAGTTTAAGTTATATATGAAACTTTGAAAATATAGTTAAAATAATAACTTTGAATAAGAATATGTTGAATTATATGCAACTTCATGAATCCTATATATATACTATGATGTTTCAGGGATAAGGTAAGTGTAAAATGTACTTACAGTAATGAGCCAAAATGATGAACAGAAGAAGGATTCATTTATTGGTGCTTGCTGTACATGAACTTGACTTCGTTCTTGGATTAAATTAATGGACACTTGCGACGATAGTCTACCCGAACTCGAGAACACTGCATCATTCGACGACATAAGTAACTTGAAATATATTATCCACAACTCTATCGCCGATTTAATTAACAATTCTCGATGAAACGTCTTAAAAATAAACCACTATGCTTAATAAATTCTCACAATTATATCGATATTCAGCCATATACCATACATATTCGCTGACACTTCATAAAACATACCAAATAATACCATAAGTCAGCCTTCAGACCTCGCACACCTCACACATCTCTGCATACCTCGAAAAAATGAAATCGCTGTCCCTTTAAATCAGGACGAAAACCTATCGACCAATCAGAATCGACTATGCAATTTGCATAAGTCGGAAGATATTTAACATTTACTTATAATTTGAATAACATTTAATAAATATTACAATGACTTTAGAAAAATTACTTTAATATAAAAATGACTTAAAAAGATGATTTTACATGTTAATTAAATTTAAATACTTATCTTAAAAAAAATGAATACTAGCGAATGCGATCGCAAGTAAAAATGCCGTATACGGTCCACGACCGAAACGCGATACGCAACCATCCAACCGTGGTGGTAAAAACGTAAACAAACGCCGAAAGGCGGCAAAAGAAAAGATCGTGCTGTCGAGTTCAGGTAGACTTTACAAATTGTTTAATGAAAAAATAGAAATGAAAAATGCTTGGGAATAATTTTCCCACACTTAAACAGAAAAGCATTGGCCTTGTAAGCCAAGGATCTGGGTTCGATTCCCAGCCTGGGCATTTTTTGGCTCCGTTGGAAATATTCAAATTCGTATGATAACTTTACCAATCAGTTTGATTGTGTTAAAATAATAATTCATCTACGTATCCATCGTTTATATGGAGTTCCATTACCTGCGGTTTATTCTGTTGAGCTGTCTACATGACAGACCAGATGTTCTACCAATAAGGTTTTCTGAGCGAAATATGCTGGCTGGTTGTCGGCCCAGTTAGCTTAAACGGAAAAGCATTGGCCTTGTAAGCCAAGGATCTGGGTTCGATTCCCAGCCTGGGCATTTTTTCGCTCCGTTGGAAATATTCAAATTCGAATCACTACATTATTTTTGTTCTTGCACTTATATATCATGAGTGTTTTATTCCCATTTATCAACGCAGAAGATGAATATCGTGGCAAAGATGTGTCGCAAGCAATAGGAGGTAATTCTCTCTTGTTCATACGCATCATACCAACTATTGTAGTTTTCTTAGCGGACAGTTCATCTGTGAGTTTTACAGATGTAAAAAAATTGTCAGTAAAGACATTGTATCCGGCGTTTAGAAATGGTTGCAGTAATTTGAGCACTACACTTTCCCCAAGTTGTCAATCAGTTGGCCGCTCTTCATCATTGCCCAAATAAAGATAGCCATTCAAAACATATTTCGATTTTATATCAGTTGCTAGCTAGAACTTGACGCCAAATTTATCCGGCTTATTTGCCATGTATTGAATAAACCTGAATGAATGTATTGAATAAAATTGAATTTACACGGCAACAACTGTTCATCAACTGTTATCTCTTCATCAGGATTGTAGCACAAATAATAATTTTCAATTAGCTTGTACCAGATTCAGAAGCTAGGGCAAATTTATTTGTGGCCAGGCGCTCCGCTCTGCTACTTCTCACATCGAATCTGAGATACCTCATGATTTCACGGAAACGACTGCGTGACATTGTCTCTTTGAAAACAGGTGGTCCCCACTTTTTATTCCACAAATCACCTGCACAAAGTTTTGAATGACCTAGTTACCCATGGACATATAATAGGGCGAGAAAAGCATCTAGTTCCACCAGAGTAACATTGCCAGTTGTGGCACCTCCAAGCTGACGTAGTGCTTCAACAACTGTACGCATTTGAATGTGTTTCACCATTGCTTCATTCACCATCAAACGCCAGGCCAAAGCAGGATTTGTCCTAATGTTACAACAAGCAGAAGGCATGGGTCCACTTGCAATTTTTACAATATTGCGAGGTGGTGTGCGACCTGTAGTAGAAGTGAGGCCGCTAAGGTTCATGGGAGTCCAGAGAATTGCCGCTGGATGATGTGTACGTATTGATACTACTGCCAGCAGAAAGATTTGGCACATTATTTCCTCGTCCTTATGTATGCCCACGTCCACGTGGACGTCTTGATCCGCGAATAACATGGGAAACCAGATTGCCAGGATGTTCAATAGCATCACTGTCACTGCTTTCGGAAGACGATGTATTCTGTAAGTTCACATTATCAACGCGAAAATCTTCATCGTTGCTGTCGTCACCACTGATATCTGAATCTAACTGCTCCAGGAGGGCAAGACACTCCTGTGTACTCAGTCATCTCCGTATTGTTTATACGAGAAAAAAGCTTATACTCTGGTCGCAATCGAAAGCTATGAGAATGCTGCTGTGGAAACTAGTACAGTGTTTCGTTATCGACTGTAGCTTCAGCGGAACTACTTTTCCTCCAAAACTTCTGTAGCATGCCAGTGCTGCAAGGTGCGCATTTCAGCGAGGAGTGACAGTGCTTAGTTCGCCACTGGTACCAGTGCGCACGCAGAGGAGAGAAAAGTAGTCCCTCCGCATCGCTATGCGTCAAAAACTGGTTTTCACTTCAAAATCAGCCATTTTCCTTATGGGGGTCAAAATGACACCTTTTGGCGGTTTTAGGTATTTCGATGATAATTTATTTTAATAATTAATCTAGAAACATGAAAAATTGTCACAGTACTCTTGGAAGTATTTTAGAAAAAGTCAAAAAATATCGGCTGCGGTGTTCGCTTGTATGTTAAAATAAAGCATGGGAAATTGGAAAAAAAAGGCAAAATGACCCCGATGGCGCTTCTAGTGTTAAATGGAAAAATGTTTTGATCCATGCAAAATTAATATAATAATACCCAGGGTTCGTTGATATATATCAATGGATATATATCATGATATATATCTTGATATATATCCGATATTTATTTTTAAAATATCAAGATTTTTGATATTTTCGATATTTTCAAATTCTTGATATTTATTTTCAAAATATCAAGATGTTTGATATTTTGTATATTTGATATTTATTTTTAAAATATCAATGTGTAAGATAATTTTGATATTTTATTCAGTCAAAACAAATGTAAATGAAATTTTCAACTGTTATTGACTGTGCCATTCTGTAGATAAAAAACTTTTGTCTGTGGCAGTGACTTTTCTAGGGAAAGAATACAAGAAAATTTTTAACAAATATCTTTTCTAAGCTTTATGTTTGAAACTTTTATTTTTAAATGTAGAACTAATGATTATGAGAGACAATTAATTCAGAACAGCCATTGAAAGAGAAACTGTAATTTACATAATCTTATATGCAGCATTATTAGAAAAGAATTTTCTGATTGTGGTTTAATTGAGTCTAAACTGTACTACAGGTTAGGGAATAAACAATAAGACAAGCTTACATTTATGTTAAAATTCTTCAATTAAAAAAAAAACTAATTTGTATTTAAAATTTTATTTTATAAAATATAAAACTTTCTCGATACTTGATACAAATCCTATAGTTTATATACATATGCAAAATGTATGCAAATATATGCAAATTGTATCTGTTTTCAAATAGTACATTTTCAATTTTGTTCTAAGTAAAAAAAAAAAAAAAGAGAAATGCATTTTAGAATGCTATTGTTTAAGTTTTGTATGTTAATTGCAATATGTTTTAGTTTCTAATTTATATTATGCTTGAAAATATTCATTATCAGCAGTAAGTTGACTATTTTGAAAATATCGGATATATATCGAAAATATCAGATATATATCAAAATATCGGATATTTTTGATATTTTCGAAAATATCATGATATTTACGAAAATATCAGATATTTTTGATATTTTCGAAAATATCATGATATTTACGAACCCTGATAATACCTGAGAAAAGTATAGAATACATTTACACTTGTCTATAATGCATTTTTTTCTTTCGACTATGTGATTCTGTCTTAGGAAATTGTACTGTGTAGCATTTTTCAAAGTCTCCAATTCAAGCAATATGGATTAACAATATGTGAAGCATTTACATACAAATAGAGATTCATTTAAAAAAAAAAAAAAAAAAATATATATATATATATATATATATATATATATATATATATATATATATATATATATATATATATATATATATATCACAGCCTAGTGCGCTTCTTTAAAAGTGAAGATTATAAACATGAACAAACAAAAAGGCAAATAAGTATTTTTGGTTTTAATTCCTCGTACGAAACAATTTTGAACTATATCGTCATAAAAAAAAAACTGTTTTGTAGAAATTCAGTCAGGCCGGGCTGGGCTCAGGCTAAGATTTTAACCTTTTTTCAGACCAGGCCGAACTTTGTTTTCTATGCATAATTTTGTAAACCAGCCTTCAAGGAACACATGACTTACGTTATTGTTGCAATTTGACTTTCGTGTGTTTCTTGAAGGCTGGTTTACAAAATTACAAGAAACCTACCTCAAGGAGGTTAATTTGGTTCCACCCGAATATGCAGTACTGCTGTGATGTATGATCCAGAATGCAATTGTTGGATGAGTGTTAGCTGTGGCAGTCTATCATATTTTGTACTGATGAAAAGGTTTGGTAAAGCTCAACACATTTACAATGTTCTTTTATCTTGTATTTTGTGAGATTTTATTAAATGTCTGATTTTAATGTACTTTTACTGGTTTCTGACTAAGAAGTATTATGTCTGCCTATTTGAAATCTAATACAAATTCTGATCTAATCTAATACGGATTCATAGATACACCGAATGACATGTACAGGGTGAGTACAAATGATGGACCCGATTAAAAAAATATATATATTTTCGAAACTACTGCACATGTTACAATAAGTAATACAGTAGAAGGTCTTTATAACGCAATTCTCTATATAACGCACAACTCCTCAGATGTAAACAATGATTTTTGCAGTTAAAAAGCACCTGCATTTTCACATTATAAAATATTGCTACTCTCTAGAGGACTAAATTTGATACATTAGTTCAACTTTATCTTCTAATTTAAGACCTTTTTACTGAAAAAAATGCTATTATTACAATGAACATTTTTGAAAATGTTTAATATAAGGGATGGTTGTGTCAGTTATATTTGGATCATGTTTATGAAGTAAATTTAACAATGTCTGACCTAAATTATGCAAAAATTTATAATTTGGATAACTCTTGGTAACAAGGAATGCAGTATAAAGATATTCTAATGTATTTTGATGTGTTTCAGACATATTTGGCCATGTTTACAAGGTGAATTTAATGATGTGACCCATATAATGCAAAATTCTATATAACGCACAACCTTGCGTTTTTAGGTTTGCGTTATAAAGATCTTCTACTGTACATGAATTTAAAGAGAAATATACTAAGTTTTTTTCAGTTACAAATGTTCGATGTGTGACCCTTTTGTTACATATCATACGTCCAATCTGTAATCGAGTTTGTTCCAAACATTTTGTAGTATCACTCTGTCAATGGTTCTGAATGCTGCACAAATACGTTCTTTAAGTTCTGGCAGTGTCAAAGACATTGTTTATGTAGCTGAAAACACTACCAGAACTTAAAGAACACATTTGTGCAGCATTCAGGAGCATTGACGCTACAAAATGTTTGAAACAAACTGGATTACAGATTGGACGTATGCCACGTAACAAGAGGGTCAGACATTGAACATTTGTAACTGAAAAAAAACTTGGTATATTTCTCTTTAAATTCATGCATCACTTATTGTACCGTAATTTCTGGCCTATAATCTGCCAAAAATGTGAAAATTTTTGCGATATGGATAATCGAACGCCACAAATTATCTGGGTACTTTTTTTAACTTTTGAAAAAAAAAATTTAAAAATTTTAGTATATTCTTAGCTTGGTTTGTCACTTTTCTAACAGATGGCAGCATCATACAATTGCTTAAACTGACTGCCTGCTTATTAGGGTGTAAAAAAATCAAAAAAATCGGATTTTTTTATTTAAATCGGATTTTTTTATTTTTTTCCCTGTGTTAAAATATTAAACATCTACCAAGAATCAAGCATTTCTAAAATGAATAACCCTCCAATTACTAACATAATTTATGTTTTTTGCTTTAATTAATAAAATTTTAATCATCTAATTACAGAAATTACAAAAAACTGCAAATAAAAAATTTCTTTAGTAACATACAACATTATGTGCATTAATATTTTGTAATAATTATGTAAACCAATATTAAATACTGCTTATATTTTAAAGTTATTGATAAATTGCATTTAATTTTAAATTGATGATACAGATTAAATTTTGTAATTATTAAACAATTAACTGTTTAATTAGGAACACAATCTACATTTTTGAAAAAGTGGTTAAAAAAGGGTGATAAACAATAGTTTGATAAATTCATAAAGCAACCAGTAATTTTACACAGGTTCTAAAGTGTATGTACAGAGTTCCCCCCAGACAGTTTCAGGAGGGTGCTGCACCCTGCCTGCCCTTAGTTTTACAAAATAGCACCCCTCTTGCCTCTCATTTAAAAAATTAGCTCCCTAGTTGCCCCACCTGAAAAAAGTACCTTTACTCCTTGGTTTATTAAAAAAAATTACCTGTACAGTAAAAATTGACTCATTGCTGACTTTAAAATAGTGTTCTGTCTATTAAATATGAAAAAGTAGTTTTAAAAATCAAAAGAATGCCTTTAAAATTTTCAAGAAATGCCCTTAAGAATCCAAAACATGCCCTTCGGAATCCAAAAGTGCCCTTTTCCCACAAGCAGCACCCTGCCCTTTTTTAAACCTGAAGGAAACTCTGTGTATGTATATCAAATTGATCAAAAATTGTAGCAATGCATACAGCAAACTCACACATAATTTATAAATAGATTACAAACATTGTATTTTTGAAATTTAAATCAGATTTTTTTTCCCACAACATTAAAATATTTGAATAGCTACTAAATATTATAATGTTTTGAAGTTATTTAAAATTTAGTTAGATGTTTTTTAAATGTATAATACATCTTTTTACACAGTTTAATATTGTTATAATTAACAATAACAAATATTACATTTTTTACAAGTGATTTAGTGATTGTTTTCATTATTGATTATAATACTTTTTCACACCATTTTAAAAAATCAGAAAATATGTGATTTTATCATCTGATTTAAATCAATTGATTAAAATTATTGATACTCTATTGCTGTGTTTATTGTACATAAAAGAATGAATAACTTGATTATTAAAAGGAAATTATGACATTGCAAGTTATATTAGATTTAAATATCATTTTTAAATTAAATGCTTTTTACAAACTTACTGTACTTAAAATTTTTCACAATACTCAGGAATTACGCTTAGAAACAATTATTTAAAGCTTTGTTTTGTGTATTCATAAGTCACAATACCTGTAGAAACTTTCCAAATTATGTTCATCTTAGATTTGAATACTTTTTTATGTCATTTTAATCATTTAGAAAATTTATGATTTTAATCAATGATTTTTTTAAAAAAATCACTTGATTAAAATCATGATTTAAATCATTGACACCCTACTGCTGTTTATGTGCACTTGGTACTCATTACGCACATGCTCTGTAACAAACAAGCTTATGCAGAAAAGAAATAACAGGATTTTTGAATAGTAAGCACTTTTGCCGCCATCGCCATTTCTTTAGTGATAGCATCAGTGCATCTTTGAAAACATGCCTTGCAAAAAACATACGAGTTATACCACCAAATTCAAACTGAAAGTTGTAGAAAATACAGAAAAGATAGGAAACAGAGCAGAAGGACGTGAATTTAACCCTTCACTGCACGAATTTTCTATTTATGAAATTTGTTTTTTGAAATCTATATATTGGTATAATGGGAAAAATAGTAAAAAAATTAAATTTCAAGTAAAATTTGATATTTTATGGTGTGCGCCATATGTACACATTTAGGGTTTTAAAATATTGTAGTGCTATATATATATTTTGCAACTAAATGAGCTTAAATTAATTAATTTTATCTGCTTAACACTCTGCAACTTTTATTATAGTAATATTTTTAAGTATTAATTAAAAATAATGGAAATAAATTTTACTTTATTAGCTTGATCGAAATTTTTTTTTTGTTTCCGAAGAACAAATTCTATTATTTTGTATAATGCAGCCATCTGCCATGGACAAAATAAGTGTTATTCCATTCTTTGAATTGTTCTTGATCAGTTACAGCCAAATTCATGGTACACATTAAAAATTATAATTTTTTAGGTCCATATGTGCCAGATATCCCACAAGATGCAGTGAAGGGTTAATATTCTTGAATCCAATATTCAATTGAATAAAATTATATTCGATTCAGGGCTGGCTATTTGCCGGCAAAAAAGGGTTTCTGCCTTGCCAGTGGCAGAAACTGGCAACAACTGGCATAAACATATTTCATGACATAATATGAGACTTTTTTTACTAGTATTAAATTCCTTAAGTACATTTTATTCTGTATAAATAGCAAATGAAATATTGTGGGTAGTTTTAATTAAAAAATAAATAGATTTGTATTAGAAAAAATGAGTAATGTAACAGATAAAATTTTTGTTATAGTATGGTTATATAATTTTATATGTAAACAATTATTAGAGTATTTTAAAATTTCAGTTTAAAAATCAAATACAAAACTATATCTAATACTTATTTTAAATTAAACAATGAAAAGAAAAGAAAAATATTCAGTACTTGCTCAAAATAATTTTCTGTAATTTAACGTATTAATTTAATAATAACACTATAAATTATCTCTCATAGAAATGTTATAGTTATATGCGGATCTTGTAATTCCATGAATTTAAAAAAACATTTCATTTAAATACAGTATTCAAAGGAACAAATCTGACTTTTTTTTTTTTTTTTTTTTTTTTCAATTTAAGACTGTTATAAGCATAGATCAAACTTTGTGCGAATTTTAGTAAAAAAGCTAAAATCTTTAACAATGATTTTACGCACAAATAACGTACAGACACGATAAAAAACGATTATATGGGATATTTTTATCGTGTCTGTATGTTATTTGTGCATATAATCGTTGTTAAAGATTTTAGCTTTTTTATTAAGACTGTTAGTTGAAAATGTTCCAACCACATTTTGCACTTACAAAACAAACAACTACAAAGGTTCAAAGCAGATTTGATACAGTAATAACCGACTACCATATGCTAACTTATTTCCTTCATCCTAAGTATATGGGATCAAAATTGACATATGAGCATAAAGAAAAGGCAAGGAAATTGCTTTCTGATATTAATACCAATTTTGTGCCACATATAATATCCTTTGAAGCAAAATCGACTCCTGCCTCAGAAACATATTTCTCCAAGGAAGCCCTAGAAAATGTCTTGCCCTTACCTTCTATGTGGTGGTCATCTTTAAAAACGAATACTGGTGAAAATGAGGATTTTTCAAATTTGCATCCTCAATAATGACATTGCCAGCAAGTAATGATAGTCTTGAAAGAATATTTTCAAACTTTTCTTTCATTCAAAACGAAGAAACAGTGTGTTCAGAAAGATTAGCAAAATTTTGTCCTATGCTATGGAATGTTCTGTGGAAAAAGTAATAATAGTATATTTGAGTGGCAATTTTGTTCTTTCAATATTGTAAAATAATTGTGCAAGATATTTCATTAATTTTTTTTTCTGTTATTTATTGTGCTTCAATTATTTACTTATATATTTTCACAAGAATCATAATCTTTAAGTTATTGCATTGCATTATTTATTTAAGAATACTCTGAAAAATACATTTGTTAAAATATCACAGATTTTTTTGTAAATTTCCTTTTTTACTTTTAAATAAAAATTCAACTCTAAACAATAATATAAAATAGTTAAACTTGTACAGCATCAGACTACCATTGAAAATTTCTGTTTTTCAAGTGAAAAAAAATTAGTACCTATTATTATATAAACAAAGTATATTTATATGATAATTTTGAAACTTTTTTACAACTTTGAATAACATTCATAATCTTTAATTTTAATTTTTAACTTAATTGTTTACACATCAAATACATGTATGAATTAAGAATCATTGCACATTAAAGTTCTTATTAATATTATTTCTGAGTTTCTGCCAGTTTTTGCCACTTACTGGCAGAAACTAGTTTCTGCCATGCCGGTTTTCACCACTCTGGCAGAAACTTGCCAACCCTGATTCGATTATATATATTAATAAAAAAAATAAATTAAAAAAAGCTATATGTATTTTTGGTTAGAATTCCTCGTATGAAACAATTTTTGACTATATCGACATAAAAAGCTAAATTCAAACTATAATCGATTCGCAAATAGTGCAGATTATAGGAAGGTGTGGATTTTCTGCTAACTTTCTTTGCAGTGAAAAGAAAAATTGCATATGTGGATTATGTGCCGCCGCTAATTATAGGCTGGAAATTACGGTAATATGTGCAGTAGTTTAGAAAATATGATTTTTTAAAATCGGGTCCATCATTTGTACTCACCTCGTATTTTCACTCATTAAATACTTACTTGGACTCTCGGCAGCTGTTGGACTTTTTATTGTGCACACCACTGTGAGAACTCCAGAAGGCACAAGTTTAAACATTCTTCTCAATAGTTCTGACCTGAATATGCAATGAGGAGCGCAAAAAGAATTCCCCTCAATAAACATATCTGTAAAATGTCCTTCAAGGTCTTTCTGCCCATTACGATTTTTGAGGGCAAGGGAAAATTCTTGGTTGATGGGAGGACCGGAGGATTTTCTTTTAAGAGTGAGATCTATAAATGAGCTATGGAGTTTATTACCATATCGGCAGATCCACAATTCCCAGATGTGACCACCGAACGAAAAGGATGGACTCCAATAGAATGCATGATCGACCTTCAAAGAAGTAAAAAATCTCTGTATTCTCCATTTGATATAATACACATCAGGCTCCGCTTGAATTATATCAATCTTTCCTATCAGTGACATGGTGGAGATTTGGGCTTGCTTCTGTCAAATAGGTTTTTCTTTCAATAGATTACAGAGATATATGTATCTAAAAAAGAGAACAGAGTAAGTACAATGTCTAGATTTCATGTAGGGATGCACCGAATATTCGGTACAGTGCCTGCTTTATGATAGGGCATTAAAGGCACGGGCCCAGGGCTCCTGATTTTCAGGGGGCCCCAAATGCTGCTGGAGTAGTGTTGACTAAGCCGCTTTTAGCAGGACACAGCATCCCCCCCCCTTTTTTTGGCACCTGGCAGTTCTTTTAAAACCTTCCAATGCACCCGGCTGCCCTTTTTAACACTTCCTATGCATCCCATGGCAATTCAATTGATCCCAGGAAAATATCGCAAATTCTAGGGACACAAACCAGTTCAAAATATTTTTTGTGAACAAGGTACAAGTGTGCCCTTTTTTTAGAATAGTGTTCCCTTTTTGAAAAATGTACCCCCCCCCCTTTTTTTTTAGAACAGTGTTCCCTTTTTGAAAAAATCCCACCTAGCGGCCCCTTTTTTCTAGAGTCAACACTAAGGAGGTTTTCTCAATTATTATCCAAAGTCTGGAGCAGTTTTAATATCTAATGGAATTTCACATTTCCTTCTACATTATATTGCTTTCATATCATATTTTTATAGCATTGTATATTTTGTCTGAAACATTTAATTATAATTACTTTATTATAGTGAATATTTTCTTTTATCTTTATCACTTTAAAAATGCATTGTATTTTTAATTCTTATTTAATCCTGTTCTCGTCAAGATTATTTGGGGGGTTGGTGGGCATAGCTTGCAGGCAGTAGAGTCCCCTAATATTTTAAATAATTGTAGCTTGGTGTTGTCAAAAATTTATTATTAGTTGTTGGATACTTTATCATTTCAGATATAGACTTGTATAGGAAAAGATAATCAGCACTACACAATTTATTATAAAACGTCTACTCACTTAAATTTCATAATTGTGAAATAATTATTTAAAAGTAAATTAAAAATTATCATATTTAATTTTTTAATGGATATTTTAAAGTATTTATTAAAGCCAATAATGGTTAGTTTAGTAAGTACCATTTTCTAATTCTTTTTACTCAAACCCTCTGTAAGTATCGGTGCAAGGGGCATTTGTAAGCATCTGTACTCAGTGCCTCCTGATTTGTTATCTTTTTGGTATTCAGCCATACTAGGGGAGAGGGGATCCTTTTGAACTGGGGGCCCCTTTGAACACTGTAAATATTTCCCTTTAAATAAATTATATTTTTTAAATATATACGACAGCACAGTACTACTGCTTCAATGTAACAAGAATACAAAGCTTTACTATTTTGAATACACACTACTGTCTAAGCAAGATATGTATATTTTGCTTTCTTGAATCTGAACTTAACAAAATAAAGTTGTAAGCTTTTTGTTGATAATCTTGTATCCCTAAAATTATAATTTACTATTTAATACCTAAACCAGGGATCACTCTAGAGAGGTTTGGCGGGGCGGCCCGCCCTCGTGCCCTTTTAAAAAAAAATCCCGCCTTTCTTGCCCCTTTTCCAGGTAGAAATCCGCCCTTCTTTTTTTCTAGGGTAGAATCTTGCCTTCTTTGTATTGTACTTTCAAAAATTCCCCACTATCCTTCCTTTTTAGTTTGATAAGTCTGGAGTAATTCTCCCCTTTTCCTCCCACTCTCTTTGTACTCTTCTCTGTGGTATGTCACTAGACCTCCATTGAACAAAACTTAAAGGGGTAACTGAAACAAAAAATTCTTTGTCATTGATTCATCTCACCAGCTCTGGTGAAATAGTATTATGACCATTTGTTCTGATCTTTGACCACATGACAGCTTACAGGAAGTCTATAAAAAAATCGAGAAAAACAATTTTTACTTTTATTCTGTAGTCAAATCAACCCGTTTTTCTAAAAACAGGAAGAAGTTACCTTAAGTTTTAAAAATGTCATTCAAAAATCATAGGAAATGGGAAAAGGAACGTGAATATATTAAAGGCTAATGTCAGACGAACGTCTTTTTGCACGCTTTTTTGCTTACGTAATACGTAAGCAAAAAAGCGTGCAAGAAGACGTTCGTCTGATATTAGCCTAAATACACAAAGAGATGTGCTAAAGTAACAGATTATTTCACAGAAAAGATCGAGAAGGTACTTCCATTATTTTTAATGCTTTTCATACGGTAAAATTACGTAAATTACAAATGTTCTTATAAGGAAGGGCGGCTTTAATATTTACGTTTCTTTTTTTTTTTTTTTTTTTTCGGCGCCCTACGGTCGATATATTGTAAAGAAACTTAAATTTTAATCAAGAATTTTGTGTATTTTCCTTCTCATAGTTTTTAGTGCCCCGAGCAGCCCCCCCCCCCCTCACTAATTACAAGAGATCTAAATTCCGTCCGAAAGGAAGCCTTTTCATGATTAATTTATTATCCCAACACAAATTAAACTTCCACTCGGTCATCTTTTTCAATAGATAAAATCTTTCTCTTAAGTCTCAAATATCTTCATTTAAAAAAAGAAAAAAGCAAACAAAATCGTAAAATAAAAAGCGGCCTTTGTGGAGATTGACATTAGCTATTTAACGCAAAAAAAAAAAAAAAAATTATTTAAAATGTATTGAAATGCAAACTAGGTATTTCAAAAATTTCACGCATAGGATTAACATTAGCGAGCGGGTGCTTTTGCGTGAGGGAAGTAGCGTCTTAAAAGTCTTACGGCCGCCCTTCCTTCTCTACTCGATATCTTGCAAACTATAAATGCGATTTTTAATCATGAATTAGGCGAAATCTACAAATTAAAATTATTGATAAAAGGAATTTATGTATTAGGGATGCGGAATATTGATTCCGCATCCCTAATAAATAAATTCCTTTAGGCGCAGGGGAGACGGGATGGCGGAATTCACGGCAAAAATGTTAACTAGGAAATTTACATGAGACAAAAAAGCTGCATCAGAAGGCAGTTTGGTTCCCAAATCTCTCGGCAGAGCGCAAAAATAGCCTACTTTCAAAAGGAAAAAAAAAAAAAAAAAAAAAAAAAAAGCGGCGTTCTGTATATATATTTTATCCAAGTACGGGATTTTTACAAAATAAATGTTTTCCACCCATTTATTTATTTCCATTTTTACCCTCCTATCGTCCTATCTTTCACATATAATACAACCAAAAACAAAACTCCTAAAATATACTGCTCAACTGTTAAACTACTTTTAGATGCTTATAAATTAAATCATGACAGAATGAAATACATAAACTACATTCTCATTCTCAAGTACTCTAAGATTATTCATAATACGCATCAATAAACAAACATTTTTCTTGAACGTGGTATATCACGTAATCGGAATCTGCAAAGTCAGATAAAAATAAACGATAGTTGAGTTAGAATTTACTATCAGAAGAAAGAAAAAACAAAATTAACTATGCATTGGAAGTAGAGGTCTGTGCGGATCATATTTTTATGCTTCGGCACAGTGGGAAAGAAAAAACTTCGATTCGGTCCGTCCCAGCCTATAAAGAAATCAGTGAAAACAGGACCGACCCGGGCCGTGCAAAGTCGATTAAATCGGGCCCTTTCCAGCCCGACTCAATTTCTGCAAAAAAAATTCCAATTTTCTTTTAGATACGCAATTAAGATTATTTTAAGGAATACTGCACACATATTTATGGGAAAATTTTACAGTACGTTTTAGATTACGTGTTATTATGACAAAAAATACACAATATAATAGTTTAGAATAAAAGAAAAAGGTAGCTTTAAAAACATCTTAACTTTTTAAGCTGTATACAGGGTTCGCACAGACTCCTTAGACTCCTTGGAAATGAAAACATTCCCAAGAAGTACTTAGAACTACTTAGATAAGCAAACCACTACTTAGAAACTCCTTATATTCTATTGCGGCTTCGGACGCAAGCGATATTGCTGCCGAGGGGGAAAAAATCGCGATTGAAAAATTCACGGTAAATCCTTTATGCACGTCATTCATCTGAAGCACAACATTAATTGGGTAGGGTAATCTTAATAGCAGGGCTCCCACTAGGTCCGTTTTTCAATTATTAGGTCCGTAAAGTCCGTTTTTCGACACTGTTAGCCGATCTTTATTTTAAATTTTATCGATGTTTGGCATTTAGCCAAGAATCTCTGAAAAATCGCGTTTTTCGCAAATATGTTCCAAAAAAATACCGTCAAATTTCGTCATTCGATCGCGGGAAAAATTCGTAAATTTTGTCAAAGGATCGTGAAAAAACGTGAATTTCTCCTACAGATCGCGGGAAAACTGATTTCTTAAAAAGACACGAATTTCTTAAAAGACAGCGAAAAAAACGCGAATTTACTCAAAGGATCTCGAAAAAACGCTAATTTCGTTAAAGATCGAGAAAAAAAAGCAGATTTCCTCTAAAGATCGCATAAAACGCGAATTTCCTCAAAAGATCGCGAAAAACACGCGAATTTCCTCAAAAGATCGCGAAAAACACGCGAATGTCCCCAAAGCATCTCGAAAAACACGCAAATTTCGTCAAAGCATCTCGAAAAACACGCAAATTTCGTCAAAAATCGTGAAAAACACGCGGTTTCCATCGAAAGATCGCGAAAAAACGCCAGATTCGTTAAACAATCAAAATAAAACGCGAATTCCATTAAAAGATCGCGAAAAAAGCGAATTTTGCCAGAAAGTCGCGAAAAAAAAAACGGAAATTCTCCCTGTTAATCGCGAGGAAAAAAAACGCGAATTTCATCATAAGATCGCGAAAAAAATGCGAATTTGTCAAAATTTCACCTTTAAAGAAAGCGATTACCGCTGTTCTAAAAAAATAAATTCAAAACTTGTTATATTTTTTCTTGTATAGCATTGAGCATTTTTTTTTTTTTTTTTGTCTTCTAAAATTTTCTTTAAGATGTATCATGCATGTGATATACATAATAAGTGTTTAGGGTTTGACTAATCTCTATTTATATGACCTAGGGATGATTTTAGTCAGAATTTTCCGAAAATGTAAGGCATTCATTTCCGAAAAATTTTTAAAAAAATCGGTCACCAATCCGAAAATTCGGACATAGTCGCCGAAAAAAATAAATTTTGTCAATCGTTTGCAGAAAAATAGCCAATTTCGTCAAAGGATCGCGCGGTGAACGCCAATTTCGTCAAAGGATCGCGGGGTGAACGCCAATTTCGTCAAAGGATCGCGAAAAAACGCAAATTTCGTCAAAAAATCGCGAAAAAACCCACAGATTTCGTCAAAAGATCGCGAAAAAAACCCACAAATTTCGTCGAAAAATTGCGAAAACCCTCAAATTTCGTTGAAAGATCGCGAAAAAACAGCAAATTTCGTCGAAAGATCGCGAAAAATCGACAAATTTCGTCGAAAGATCGCGAAAAATCGACAAATTTCGTCGAAAGATCGCGAAAAATCGACAAATTTCGTCGAAAGATCGCGAAAAAACCCACAAATTTCGTCAAAAGAGCGTGTATAAACCCACAAATTTCGTCAAAAGATCGCGAAAAAACGCGAATTTCGTCAAAGAGCCAAGGAGAAAACGCATAGCTAGTGTCGGGAGTAGATTTCATCCCCCCCCCTCTCTCTGGTGTAACTTTTCAGAAGATTTGCTGTGAATTTCAGAATTTTTTTTTTACTCAGATCACCCCTGTGACATGACCATTGGTAACTGCATAAAAAAGTAGATTGTCAATTTTGTATTTAAACTTACGAAATCAATAAGCAATATATTGTGAATACTGTGCAATTTCAGCAAGCACTAACAATTATATTCTAATACAGTAAAATTTGTTTTTGAAATGTTTTTCTCTACAAATTGGGCATTAAAAATTGGAGTGTGCATACCACATAACGATGCAGCACATTAAAGCAACAACAAAAAATGGCAAATCCTTAAAAATTTTTGGACTCCTTGGATTTTTCGGGTACTCCCATAGGCGTAGAGTTATATGGGCCCGTGGGGCTCGGGCCCCTCCAATAATTTTTTCAGATGGGCTAAATACTTTTACGCCGGACATAGAAACAAAATCAGATTTTGGATTTTCATATAATTTACAAAAGTTTTTAGCGTATGTTTTCGATGAATAATTGTTCTTTCTCTAAATTCGCTGTTTACTTTTATTCTTTGTAAACAAGTAAAACAACTGAAAAAATTTAGCATGGCGTATGGGTAAAAACTAAGCTCTCTCCATGGTGGGTTTTTCTTCCTTCTTTGGACAGTGGGCACATTTTCTGGAAAGAATTTCTTTTTCTGATTCGGCGTCATTCATAGACATAAGGCAATAAATTCACGTTTTTAACGGACAACAAATGGTGTCCGATATGATCCAAAGCCGCCTTAAGACTACAAGCCAGACACAATTTCATTCCCCCTCATATGTGACGTAACCATCCGGGGCTGGCGCCAGCGAAGAGCATTTGCATTTTGTTTCTGCTGTTTAGAATGAGAGTACAACGTGTGTTTTATTCGGAGGCAAAGAACGTATTCTTTTTAAGGTAAGTTTATTTTCAAATTAACTATTTAAACATTATTAGTACTAATTATCTTTTTTTGTTCACTATGTATTTTATTTTTACTTTGTTTAAAATAAGTTAACTAGTAAATCCTAATGAATATCGTGTTGTAATATTCCGTGTCTCAAACAGAAAAACGATATTAATCTAGTTCTGTTTCATTTAAATGCAGCAATAATTTAAAATGGGAAAAATGACAAGATCGTGTCGAGACTTACATCATTCCCTGTCTCTCGTAATTTGCTAAAAATTGGGGCTTGAATTGTACGAATAGGTGAATTATCTCAAAAGTTATTGATTAATAAAGTTTCTATTGTTTAATTATAGCCTTTATTAATTTGTCAAAATAATCTGATTTCAATATCTGCTAGACAATTCTATTGGCGCCAGCACATTTTGCCTTATAATTTGGAAGCTATTTGTCCGATTCACTTGAAATTTTAATGTCCTATGTGACATATTTTTCTACCTCAACTGTTAAACTTTCAAGTGCAAATTTTAATCAGTTCTTTTAATTTAAGAAAATTAGTAAAAAAACTTTAAAATTATTATTACTCAGAAATTTATCATTTAAAACTGATGAAATTTTGTATACAGTAAGTACAGCATAAATATTATTAGTTTAAACTTTACCTTTCTTGCTAATCAATAATTTCAATTAAAACTTCTGGCTTTATTTACTCGGAAATACTGGCACCAGATAGCTGAAATTTATGTCAGACTGAGTTTCTTGGATACTGATCATGCTAAAACATTTTCAGCCAAAAGTCTTAATTACAAGCTTAATTATTATGTAATTTATAACTTGTCACACCTTCCTATCTTTCTAATTTGTCCTGTTTCCTCTCATTAGAGTGACTTTTAATGATCGACTTTTATTAGAAAACACTTGTCGTGAGAATAATAATTCTGTTTATTCTGTAGGCGGGGGGAAGGGGCGGGTATTGTATCAAATTGGGCTTTAATTTGATACAAAATTTATGTATTTTTATAGATATTTTCATACTTAAAATAAATGTACTAGAAACTTTCATCATAATTTCTATGGATGCATAACATTGTTATCTTGGTTATTTCTTTTAAAGGCCGATCAATATACATGCTAATTTATTGGTGTTTTTTAATCTTAAACTCTTAATAAAAATTCATTTTATAATATTTGTCACACAGTGCATGCTTATACATGACAATTGCAGATATGGGAATGATGTGTCTGAATCTCTTTATTTCTACAATGACTGTAAACAATTTATCCACACCCCCCCCCCCCTTTCGAATTCGCAAAAATTTTGTGTGTTTTTATATAACTTTTAACGTTTAATTAAAAATAACAATAAATAAAATTATTTTTATATAATTATAAATTTACTTTTCTGTGCAGTCAGGACCCGACTTTGTCTATCTAGGTCCTCGGAGCAAGCACCATTCTGGCATCCTTTTATCTATCCGTAGAAATTATTCGCGAATAATGCATTAGTGGTTAGTGCTAAACTTCATACGTATTGTATGCATGCATAAATTTCGTACCAGGTACTATTTACATTTGTATACAGGGTATCACAGAAAGATGGTCACAACTTTATGAAAAAATACTAGTAGAATAATAGTAGAAAAAATCATGGATTTGTTGTAAAGGAGTATTTGTTTGTAAACTTTTATTTGTTTTTCTATTTATGTTATAAGGTGTCTAAAAAAATATCCCCAATTGGTCCATAATAAATGATTTCAACTTGACTCGTTATGAGGAAAACGTGTATGAAGAATTTCTTTTGAAAACAATGTAATACTAAGTTGTTATAATAAAATTTAAATCATTAGTTTTCTAATGATATATAGTACAAAGTCCAAAATCCTTCGGCACTCGGCGATTCCAAAATTCGGATTTTTCCGAATTTTGGCTTATTTACAATTTTTCAATGAAAAAAAAAATCTATACCCCCCCCCCACACACACACACACACACGCACACACACACACTTTCCCTCGCACCGCGAACTATTTACATCGGGAAAGCACTTGCAATACTAAAAAAAAGTTAATACAAGCAGACATTTTCGGAGGATATTTTTTTTTTATCACAATTACCACAAATTTGTTTTTATGCCATTTTAAACGCTTTATCCCATTTCGTGGTGATTTTTCCACAATTGTAAAAGGAATCCGGTTTCAATCTTTTAGCCCAATACAGTAAATGTTGATGTCTTTTAAAAAAAAGTTAATTCGAAATTCGTTCAGCTATTTTTGATTTTTTCGCGAATTTTTATGCGATTTTTAGAGTGTTTTCGAGTTCTGCGGCTATTTTCTGACATTATTAAAAGAAATTCGGTTTAAACTTTGTGCGAATTTTGAAACTTTGTACTGTAGTTCGTTTTTTTCCTTGAGTGGAGGATGTACGGGAAGCAGTATGGGTTAAGTTGACCTTACTTCCTTTCTAAATGTTAGAAAATATATGAATTTTCATCACTTTTGGCCAATTTTAGGCATTTGTCACCTTTTAACGAAAATCCTTATTACTTCCATGGGGCCCCGCTAAAAGGAGGTGAGAGCTGCCTGCGTGCCCCTATATTAGTCAGGCCTTGGATCTAGTTAAAACTTTTATATTTTTTTGGCATATTGGTGCTTTTGGCAACCCTGTTTATTCAAGTCGCATAAGAGACCAAGAGTATTCTGTATTTGTTTAAATATATATTTTATGGCATTTAAACATAGTTTAAAATATTTTTATTATTTTCAGATGCCCCGAAAGTGCTGTGTCCCAGGTTGTAAGTCGAATTATGACAGCTGCAATGAAAGTTATGTGAATGTTTTCTCATTTCCCAAGGATGTGGAAATGTGCAAAAGATGGCTTCGTAGTATTCATAGAGAAAATTATGTTTTAACAAAGGAATCTGTTGTGTGTATAAAGCATTTTGATGACAGTTTTATAATACGAGAGCACAGAGCTTTGCGTCCTGATGGTTCTGAACTTGTTATGCCTCGAAAAGTACCTATATTGAAAAGTGATGCTTATCCCACCATTTTTAAAGAACTTCCAACATACTTATCAACATTGCCACCAGTTCAGCGAAGAGATCCTGCTGAAAGGTTGCGTGTTCAAGATGAAAGGAATGAAGAGGCTTTTATGCAACAATTAGCTATGGATTGCATTAAAGATTTTGATGATTTTAATAAAGGGATAGGCTCCAGATTACCAAACAATTGGATATTATTTAATACTAATGATTGCACTTGCATTACCAAATTTGATGAATCTGCATTTCCAAAATTTCCTGTTTCTATTAGAATTTCAAGTGATTTGACTGTTAAAGTGTGGACAAATGGAATTATCATTGCACCAACTTCATTAAAGTGGCTATTTGGAAGTGAACAAAAATGTTTGCATTGGTCTACTTTTGATAGTTTGATCAGTTATTTTGCTAATTATGCCTCTTCATCAAATCCAGATGACAAAATTAGATCAGCAATATCAGTACTCAATGATTATTTAAGTGTGTGTACAGATACAACTAAACAAGATAAAATCAGTTTTTGTGTGGAACAGTTAACGTTGTGTGTTGGTGTGCCAAAGTATTCTTCAGATTTAATGATTTGGGCTGCAACCGTTTATTACACATATCCTAATGCATATGCTTTCATTCGAAATTCAAATAAAGTAACATTACCACATATGAGTTATTTGAAACGGCTATTGCAACAAATGGGAAATCTGCAGTCTGGATTACCTGCAACTGTTCTTCAGTATCTAAAAGGAAAGGGTCAACAACTTTCTGTCAGAGAAAAAATAGTTGATGTCATGATAGATGAAATTTACATAAAATCTGTATTAATATATAAAGGAGGTAAAGTGGAGGGGAAAGCAGAAAATGTTAATGATGATGCGAGGACATTACAAACCTTCATGTTTTCATCAATTTTTAGTAAAAATAAAGATGTGGTTGGTTTATTTCCTGTAAAAGACCAAACTGCAGAAGATTTATATGACTCATTAATCTCTGTTTTAAAAGGACTGAATGAAGTGGATATAAGGTTTTATATCTTGTGGCAGATAACAATTCTGTAAACACAAAATTATACATGATTCTTGGTAAAGGACATCTGTTAACTTCAGTATGTAACCCTGTCAATTCAGATTCAGAAATATTTCTTCTTTTTGACACTGCTCATTTGCTAAAGAACATTAGAAACAATTGGTTGAACCAAACAACTACAAACCAAACTTTCTTTATTCCACCTTTTAAAAGTTTATTACATTGCAGTGATGATTTGCCCAAGTATTATGCAGCAAGTGTCACCCATTTAAAAACTTTGTATTTCAGTGAAAAAAATAGTGTACTAAAAAAAGCTCCTAGTTTAACCAGAAAAGCCCTTTTTCCAGGCAGTGTTGAACGCCAAAATGTAATAAATGCAGTGAGACTGTTTGATGATAAATTAATAATTGCCTTATCCAATAAAATAGGCATTGAAGCAGAAGGTACTGCACACTTCATTAACATTGTATCAAAGTGGTGGAAAATCGTCAACACAAAAACTCCATATAAAGGCGAACATCTCCTTGATTTATTTTGTTGTCCTATAAAAAACATCTCAAATGACCCTAACATTCAATTTTTAAAGGAATTTTGTACCTGGCTTGATAAATGGCAATCTTTAGATTTACCAACAGCAAAGAAATCAAGACTGTATCGTTTAAGCAATGAGACACATCAAGCCTTGGCTCATACCACATTAGCTTTGATAAAATTAAGCGATTATTTGTTGTCTACACTGAATCCTCCTGCTGATTATGTCCTTCTTGGAAAGTTCCAGACTGATTGCCTTGAAGCACGATTTGGCCAGTATAGGGGCATGAGTGGATGTAATTACAATGTTTCTGTAATCCAAGTGTTGGAGTCGGAAAGGAAATTAAAATTGATAAGTTTGTTGAAATTAAAATCGTCTAAAAAAGGTGCTTTCGAAATTAAAGATATTCTAGAGTCATGTAAATCAGCCAATGAAGAGGATTCTTTTTGGAAATTTGACAGATTTTTTATTGTTATAGAAAAATCTGAAAGCATTGAAATATCAGATAGTAACCTAAAAGCAATAATATTTATTGCAGGATATGTAGCTCGTGTTGCAGTGGGCTCTTGCAGTGTATGTAAAACACAGTTAACTCTTAATGATCCTTTACAATGTGAAACAACTGACAAAATGACTTCTTATCTTGGTTGTTTAGACAGAGGTGGTTTATTCTGGCCTAATGACACTTGTATTTATATTTGTACTTCTGCATATAAGTTATTTCAAATTTTAATCAGTGAGGAATTTGAAGAAGAATTTCTAAGTGTATGTAATCAAAGAAAATTATTAATTGAACTAGTTCTTGAAAAATTGCAAACTGAAGGTGAAGCTCAAGAAAATTTTGAATGTTCAAATGATAATTGTAAAAAGAAAATGGATAAACTAATTTATTCTTGTGTTAAAGTGATAGCCAATATCTTGCTAAATAATTATTGCAAAATGCATAATGATAAAACATCTTCAATAATAAAAAAAAAGAAAATTAGCCACCTTACTAAATTGAACTTTCACAGGTATGTTTTCTAATTTAATATATAGCAAATTTTGGTTGTTTCTAGCAAACATATATTAAATTGATACTAAATACGAATTTATTTTATATTTGTAACAATGCTTTCAAACTTTGGAAATTAGAGAGATATCTTGGGAAGTTTATGAAAAATCAGCAGTTTTTGGAATTTTATTTCAAAGCATACAATCAGTAAAAATATTTTTTTTTTTAACTTTTATATTCATTTTATAACGTGAAGTACCATTTATAATTTCAAAAGAGCCTTAAAGAAAGTATAAATAAAATAAATGAAATTCTAATAAAAATAGTAAAAGATTTGTACTTAAAATATAAGAATACTTTCATAAGAAACAAGTTAACAAAATATATTTGATCTGTTTCTCTTTCAATAATTCAATTGTTAAGCAATGATTCCTAATTATTCGAAATACTGAATAATTAAAAATCAATATTTTCATGTTTATCATCCGTTTTAAATTTTAATCTATAAATGTATCTCTGCTGTAAAGATAAATTAAATATTACTCAAAAATATTGTTTATTTTGGACCTTTTATGTATTACTTTAAAAAAAAAAAAGGAAGATAGAAGTATTATATCAAAATTTGCATAAAAATGAAAAAAATATGCTATTGATATTTCTATATTATGAAGTAATTAAAATGCACAGTAAAAATACTTTTTTAAATGTTTATAATCACGTTTATCTGACTTTTTTAACATAAAATATCTCATTTTCGATTGAAATTAAAAGTGAAGAAGAAAAAGATTTACAGTTAAGATTATTAAATACCTATAATAACTTCATAATAGTTGTATGAAAACTCTAAAAAGTGAAAAAGTTTCATGTTTCAAAGCAGTCTTTTCTAAAAATTAAACTAAATGTCATGTAAGTAATTTTACGAACCTGAGATGTAGTCATTCATATAAAATTAATAAAAAATATTATCCATCAATTTTCTGTTACATAATAAAACCACTTGCTCATATATTGCTAATATTTCTGGTTATCAATTATTTGTGTATATCGAGCTTCTTTTTTTTTATCTGTAAATTTCGAAAAATAAACCTTGGTTCGTATTCATGAACATATGTATTTCTTCTTGTTTATAATTCAGTCCATTTATTAATTATAATGCAAGTTCATTAATCATAGTGCATAATATATAATTTAAGATGACTGAGACATCAAAAACTAAAAAAATCAATTTTTTAATTCTTGCCTTAAAAAATAACAAATAAATAAATAAATAAAAAAGAAAGATAATAAAAAGAAATTTTGTCATTTTAAGCATAAATAACATTTATATTTTTCATCTCATGCAAATATTTAAATACCATTTAAAGAGTCTACAGAACGTTATTTTTGGAAATGAAATATTTTAATGTATTTTTCGAAGTTTTTTTAACGACTAATTCTTGAATATCTGAACAAAATAAATATGTTAGGAATATTTCAATTCCAATTGATGAAAGTGTTTTCTTTCTTTCTTTTGTTCTCACCATGTTTCAGTACACTTTTTAAAAACTCTATTGCTTGTACCTTGCATAATATCTTAAAATAATACAAAAATTAAGAAAATAATAATTTTCTGTTTCATGACCTTGTTATGTTTTATTATGATAGCTTTATGTTTTTTTTTTCAATTTAATCCATTTTATGTGAAAATTACCCATTTCTGATAAGTAAAGTTTACAGTAAGAAAAATTTATCTGTGTTGTTACCTAATTTCATGCACTCTGTAGTTTTACTATTTATTTATATTAAATTTATTATACTCCTTTGAATGTTTCAAATCACCAAATATTTAATAGGATATTTATTGTATAATTTTAAGCCACAATGAATAATAAAAATAGCATACAACTTGAATTTGTTTTCATTTAAGAATCATTTTTCATCCACTTTAATTTAATTTTAAATGTGGGTTTTGATTGACAGAATATTGGTATTTATTTATTTATTTTTGAAAATGAAATAATTGAAAGCAAAGTAATTCTCTCTATGTGTTTAAAACTGCATATATATGTGTATATATATATTATATATATATTTGTAGATTTTGCTTATATATATTTATTAATGTCTTGTTTTAGAATATATAGAAAATAGATAATTGATATTTTTGTAAATTTCAAAGTAGAATAAATAATGAAAACTGTTCACTAAATTAAATTTAATACTTCGATTTTTTTTTTCATTAACCAACCATTTTTCTTTAATGTAACTTTAATTAAGTGCACATTTTGACTGACACGGTGATATTATTTCATAAATTTTGTTTTTGTGTTATCGTTATTATTATATTGTTCCGAGTGATCGAAATTGATTAAAAAGCACTTAATTAGCGTCTTTAAACTATAAGTTTTAATTTTTTTCCCATATGCTGTGATAATAAGTTGGAATATAGAGGAAAGAATTAATATGTTTTAAACAACGCATGTGCTCTCCACGGCTGATCTAAGCCCCGCGTTGTGACGTCACGAAACCTCGTGTTTGGCTTGTAGTCTTGAGGCGGCTTTGTATGATCTGATCGTTCGCTGTTTCCCGAAGCTACAAAGAAAGTGACCCCAATTTACGAGCTTTGAAGAACTCGGGAGGGAAGGGGGAGATGAGTTAAATTTTGTTTCAAATGATGAAACTAGAAGCCAGGAAGACCAGTATCTCCAAAACAGAATATAAAGGGAGAAATTATTTGTCTCTAAATCATGCATAAAGCTCATATTCATTAAAATAGTCCAAATCAATCAAGCGGTCTCTCTGTTGTAGTAAATGACGATTCACCAGGATCTGGTAACAATAAACAGTACATATATTCAGTTGTTCTTATTCGGACCGAGCCAGAAACCCTTTCTCAGGCCCATTTTCTTTCATTAATATCAGGCTGAGTCGGGACCGGGTCTAATTTTTTTCTGTAAACCCGGGACAGGCCCAAACTTCGTTTTTCCCCCGTGCCGTTTCAGACTGACATTTGATTCGATTTTCGTGATATTTCCAAACATTTCGATGTTCATATGAAAGTATCTATCTGTACATGCGCATTCATGGCAAACACAACAGGGCCGCTTTTTTGTGCGCAACCCTGTAGTATTTATAAAATGCATTTATACATTAATTAGCTGACATGCCCGGCGTCGTGCGGTCAGTTGAAAAATAGTACGAAACACACACACACACACACACAAAAAAAGAAAAAATCGTAATAAAAAATCGCGAAAATTAAAAAAAAAAGCTGCACGAATTCCAAATAAATTTAAATGAAAAGAAAACAAAATATACTATTTTGGGAAAGAAGATAACCGGATTCCTTTTACTAGTTAGGAAAAATTGTAGCAAATCGCGAAAAAACTCTAAAAATTGCTAAAAATTCAAAAATCGCAGTTGGCAAAATTTTGTTATTATGGGCTAAAAGATTAAAACAGGATTCCTTTTACGAATGTAGAAAAATCGCCGCGGAATCTAAAAAATCTATAAATAATGCATAAAAATTCGCAAAAAATTCAAAAATCGCTGTACGAATTTCGGATAAACTTTATTGAAAATATAACAAAATTTATTATTTTAAGCTAAAAGTTTGACGCCCAATTCCTGAATGTCAAAAGATAGTAGCGGAACGCTAAACATCGCATTAAAAATCGATAAAAAATCAAAAATTGCAGAGGAAAAAAATTACTACAGCATGTTACAAATTTGAAACGAATTTCTTTTATAAATGTAAAAAAAAAAAGGCACGGAATGCGTAAAAACGCTAAAAATCGTGTTGAAATGCGGAAATTTTAGTTTCAGAAATCGCGAAAATTTGCTATATAAGGCTGAAAGTTTGAAATCGAAAAATTATTATGAATGTCAAAAAATCGCTGCGTAATACGAAAAAAACGCAAAAAAGAGCATTAAAAATTCAAAAATTGCTGAGACACAATTCACTATAGTGGACGAAAAACATTAACCGGAATTTTTCACGAATGTCAATAAATCTCCACGGAATGCAAAACATCGCTCAAAGTAAACAAAATTTAGTACATTAGGCTAAAAGTTTAAAACCTAATTCATTTACCAATGTAAAAAAAAGTCACTGCGGAACGCGAAAAACCGCTGAAAATTGCATTAAAAAGCGCTAAAAATTCCAAAAGTCGCAAAGGCCAAAAATTACTACAAAGTGCTCTAAAATATTTTAACCGGAATTCTTTCACGAATATCAAAACTCTGTGCGAAAAATCGGAAAAACTCGCATTAAAAACTCAAAAATTTCGGAGTTCAAAATTTACTGTATAATGCTAAAAATTTGAAACCGAATTCCTTTTATCAATATAAAAAAATCGCTGCGAAACAAGAAATAACGCTAAAAATCGCATCCAAATATTTGCGAAAAATTCAAAAATCGCTGTACGAATTCTGAATAAACTTTTTTGAAAAGAGGACAGAATTTACTATATTATACACTAAAAGATTGAAATCGGATTTATTTTAATAATTAAAAAAAAAATCGCCTCGAACCGTGAAAAAGCCTTTAAAATTGCATTAAAATTATATTGAAAAAGTCTAATCAAAAAGTCCAAAATCGGACTTTTCTGTGCATAACTAAATACAAAGAGGTATTACCTCTATGTAACCAGTCTATGAACCAGTTTATATCAGGGACTAACTGAATCTAGAGTTTTATTAAATTCCGTTCATTAGTTCTTGAGATAGAGCGCCCACAAAATTTGTGTCACACACATACAGCTAGACAGACAGACAGACTCGCAGACAGACATTTTGTAAAAACATGTTTTTGTGGTTCTCTGAGCCCTAAAACCTGTAAATCCGTCGAAAACCGAAATTCGAAAATTTCCATGAATCCAGTACTTTCTTCTTGTAAAGATAGAGGAAAGTAAAAAGGTTATGATGTAATGGTTTCTTGGTTTGCGGATAGAGGAATGTCAAAATTTTGTTCTCTCAAACTGATTTATGGAAGCTTGAATATGCGAAAAGGTGTTTTTATTTTTTTAAAGTATCTTGAAAAATGTAATTTAATCGGGATATTTTTTTCATCATCTATTCAAATTAAAATAAATTCTAAATTTCCAAATTTTGTAGCTCTACGCGTGCAGCGATTTTTTTAGAACATGGCCGACAGACTGGCCAAAACTTCTATCTTTATTATTATAGACTAGTTGACCCGCCTGGCGTTGCCCGGGCCCGTGATAATAACCTTTAATAAAACACAAATTTGTATGATTTTATACCTTTAATCCGATGTTGTCCGAATTTATATTTTTAAATGAAAAAAATCTCCAAAATATATTGGCTTTTAATGGTAAAAGCGCTCGTAAGAAGTCATTTTCTGTTTTTCGCGTACGGTAGTTTCATAATTTCTTTTTTAAATAGTTTCTTTTGGAACTCTTTAAAATTTTTATCGTTATAAATATAACCGTTTCTCAGCCCGTGTAAAATTTTCGTGAAAAAAATATTGATATCTACTTCTAAAAGACATATGTTTTCTTCTTCCTTTTTACTTTCTTCTATCTTTGCAAGAAGAAAGTATTGGATTCAAGAAAATTTTCGAATTCCGGTTACCGACGGATTTACACCTTTTAGCGGTCACACATCCCGAAAAACATGTTTTTACAAAATGTCTATCTGTGAATCGCCTGCGAGTTTGTCTGTATGTGACATAATTTTTTTGGGCAAGAACTCCTTTTCTATCGCAAGAACTAATGCACGGAATTTAATAAAATTTTAGGTTCAATTAGACCCTAATATAAATTGATGCTGAATTGTTGTTTGTGCAAATCACCCTATATCTCAAGAACTAATACACAGATTTTGTTAGTCTTTCATATTGTTTGGTGTTGATTAATTTTTGTTGTAAATTGCTCAATAGGTGGCGCTGCTATGATGCATTATTCACGATTTTTTCAATAGCTATATCTCAAAAACTAATGATCAGATTTTCATCAAACTTCAGATTCAGTTATATCTTGATATTATTTCGTTCTGATTACGTTTTCGTGTAAATCGTCCAACAGGTTTAGCTACTATGCAGCATTTTTCACGATTTCTGCAATAGCTCTTTCTCAAGAACTAATGCGCGTATTTTCATCAAACTTCAGATTAGGTTAGTCCGTGATATAAAATGGTGCTGATTACTTTTTGGTGTAAATTGGCCAACAGCTGGCGCTGCGATACAGAATTTTTCATGATTTTCGTAATAGCTCTATCAAAAACTAATATACAAATTTTCATCAAGCTTCAAATTCAGTTAGACGTTGATATATGTTGTTCTTTTTACGTTTTGGTGTAAATTGCGCAATAGGTGGCACTGCTATGCTCCGTTTTTCACGATTCCCGCAATTGTTCTGTCTCAAAAACTAATACACGGAATTCAATCAGACTTCATATTCTGTTACAATTTCACATAGATCTTTATTTAGGCTTGGGTGTACACAGCACGACGGTTGTCGCTTTTATGCTCTTTGAGCTGAAAATTTTTCTCGCAGACATCTAAGAGTGTGGATGTCAAAATTCAATTGTTTGTTTCAAAGATCTCCTTTTAAAATGCACACAATTTAATGAACATATATCTTTAGAATCCTTATGATTGAGATGAGCATAGATTGTCATTTAATTTTGGTACTGTGATAACGAATTTTGAAGTATTAACATGTATGAGATAGAAGAAAGTTTTGGGATTGTCACATCCAACTAGTTTTTCTTGTTTTCGAATCGGTCTCTTTAACAAAACAAACAAAAAATAGTTTTCGTCATCCGAACTGTCCGAAATTTTAATGTGCTATAAATATAACTGTACCCGAGTACTCTATATTTCATGGAAAACATGCTTATTTCGTGTGCCGAAGCCAAGCGAAACCGCGCCGAAACCGTTTTTTAGCTTTTTCGTCGATTTTTTTTTTTTTTTTTTTAAATACTTCTACTCGTTTGAACATTACGAAATTTTTAAAATAGATGTAAAATTCAGTCTGTCGAAATACTCTTAAAAAGATTGTGGAAAAAAAAATAGTCTCGTTCGGTGAGGCGCGAAGTGACCTGCGGTCGCGAATTTGTTTAAAGAATTAAAATTAGTCTTTTAGAAAACCGATTGCACCAGCGACGAGAAGAAGATCTTAACTTTAAATACACTGTAAAAAGAAAAATCCGGTAAAATACGGAAATTTTACCGGCAATCGAGACGCCAGTACTATTTCTGTATTTTAACGGAATTTTTTTCCGTAAATTTTGTGAAAAAACGGAAAAATTTCTTGAATTTACGGAAAAAAATTCCGTTAAAATACGGAAATAGTACTGGCGTCTCGATTGCTAGTACAATTCCCGTATTTTAACGGATTTTTTTTTTTTTTTTTTTTTTCTTACAGAGTATGTATTTTTTGTGAATCGGTACTTCTAAAATTGTGCCCTGAGCCTTAAGCGTTCGCTAAAGGGAGAAAAAGTCAACTGAGAAATCCCTTTTTGAAAAATTTTTTCAAAGAGTTAAGAATCATATTTTTTTTTAACTGATTGAGGCGTTTGAGACGTAAAAGTATGAACTATAAGAATACGTCGTCCGTTTTTCCGTATTTTAAACGGCACGGCTGATGGGCATTAAAACAAAACTAAAAAAAAAATGTATTTAGTTTTTACTCCCTTTCCTCTCGAAAAGCAGGTTCTGGTCATGCACAAGCGCGCCTCCGACAATTAAAAAAAAAAAAAATCTATTTTGATGAGTTTTTAATTAATATCTCGGCCAATTATCAAAAAATTAAAAATGTGAGCCTCAGGGGCATCCATACCTGCATTGAACTATTCATTCTCATATAAATTTTCAGATCTCCTGCGGACAGTAGATTTTCATAGCCATTGGCAATAAACGCACACAAACAGCGATCTTGTCTGTTATTATTAGATATATAGACATTTATGATATATGTAGAGCAAAATCTGTCAAAACAGGACCTGTCTACGGCATAATCCTGTCTTAATTGGAAAATTTTCATGCTCCAGAAGGAAAGATTTCCGTACAATTTTACTTAATTAGCCAGAAAACTGTCTTAAACGGAATATTGTTTCGGTCGCTTACGATTGCTTGTACAAAGGTTTTACTGTATGGATATGGATATAAGGTTAGCCTGTGTAAGGTTAGTCTGTGCGGAACATGTCTATAACGAATTCTTGTCTAATAGCAAACATTTCATTATCCCATCGAAAGGAACATTTTGAATTTTTACCTGCTAAGGTAGACGAAAAAAATGTATAAAACGAAAACTTTCAGCGGTTATTTGTAATTTTGTCTCAGCAGGTTTTACTATTTTTGTATCCATTACTTATTAAATTAAAGCCCTTTTCAAGGGGGGAGGGGGCGAGTGTAGACCCCCATTGGCTGAGCCCCTCCAATAATTTTGAAAACTCTACGCCTATGGGTACTCCTTGGATTTTTTCTTCCCAACCCTGTATGAACCCTGTGTATAATAAAAACATTTCTGAAAATATTTCGCCATAATTTATTAACGCTGAAATCTAAAAGATCCACTTTCTGACACATATCTGAATTCATTTTTTTCAGAAACGCAAAAAAAAAAAATAAATAAATAAATAAAAAAATAACAGGTGCCCTTATTCAGAAACTATGTAATCGAATGGCGTTTCGATGTTTTAATACAGACAAAAGATCTTTCAGAAAATACTTAATTTTCTTATAGGCACGTTTAATTTTTTCGTCGGCTCGGCCTGGCACGATCCACGGCCGATTTTTTTATTATTAGATGCAGGCCGGCCATTAATATTTTTTCTGCTGATATCGTCCGGATCTGGATTTCTTTGGCCATATCAGTCTGATAATTGTTTTTCAAAGTTTTTTTCAAATTGTGACAAAATGCCCCTTTAATAAAGAATGGAAAATGCAAACGATAAGACGGAATCCCGCCCACCCCCCACCCCCTTCCTTTCTTCTATCTTTACAAGAAGACATTATTGGATTCGTGAAAATTTTCGACTTCCGGTTTTCGACAGATTTATACGTTTTAGAACGTCCTGAACACGATTTGACTGTTTTTAGAAAACAGTCTGCCGGTCTGTCCGTACTTGACAAAAATTTTATGGGTGCTCTATCTCAAGAACTATTGCACGGATTTTAATAAAACTTTAAATTCAGTTAGACCTTGATATAAATGGGTGCTGATTAGTTTTCAGTGTAAATCGCCCAACAGGTGGCGCTGCTATGCTGCATTTTTCGCGATAACTATATCTGAAGAACTAATTAAAGGAATTTCCTCAAACTTCATATTCTGTTAGACGTTGACACAAATAGACGCTGATTAAGTTTTGGTGTAAATGCCCGAACAGGTGGCGCTGTTATGCTGTATTTTTCACAATTTCTGCGATAAGTATATAGTTTGAACTTATGTACAGATCAGGGGTGATTATGAGTAAAAAAAAAAAAAATCTGAAATTCACAGAAAATTTTCTGAAAGGTCACAGCAGAATTGGGGGGGGGGGTATCCCCTTGCAACATTAATTATGCGTTTTTTCCGCGGCCTTTTGACGAGTTTCGCGTTTTTTCCGCGGCCCTTTGACGAGATCCGCGTTTTTTCCGTGATCCAATAACAAACTTTGCATTTTCTCTGTAATCCTTTGAGTAAATTTGCTTTTTTTTCGTGATCCTATGATGAAATTTGCGTTTTTTATCGCGATTTTTTTGATGAAATTTGTGGAAGGTTTTTTCGCGATCATTTGACAAAATTTGCGTTTTTATTCGCGATCCTTTGACGAAATTTGAATTTTTTCGCGATCTTTTGGCGAAATTTGCGTTTTTGTTCACGATCCTTTGACGAAATTTCGTTTTTTCCGCGATTCTTTGACGAAATTTTTTGGTTTTATGCCTTGATACTTTGACAAAATTCACGTTTTTTCCGTGATCCTTGAATGAAATTCGCGTTTTTTCGCGATTCTTTGACGAAATTTGCGTTTTTCCTCCATCCTTTAGCGAAATTTGCGTTTCTCCCGTGATATGAAAGTGTATTATTTCTGAGATTATATAAAAGTAATATTAATGTGTTTTCTAAACAGTATGCAGTTATTACAAAAATGCCCTTTTTTTTAAATAATGTGCCCTTTACAAAAAAAAATTGCCCTTTTTTGTAATATGCGCCCTGCCCTTTTTTATGTTCTAGAGTGATCCCTGCCTAAACAGACCTGCCAACCTTTGAAAATGAGAAATCGTAGCACACAAAATTTAAATACACAAAATTTAAATTAATATGGAGGTTGGTTGGTTGGTTTTTCATGTTACGCAGCCATCTTTTGACATTCGTAAAAGGAATAAGGTTTCAGTCTTTCAACTCAATATAGCAAATTTTTTCCTCTGAAACTTTTATATGGTTGTTAGAATTTCTTTTCGCTTCGCAGATTTTTTTTTTTTTTTTTTTTTTTTTTTACACATTTGTAAAAGGACTCTGGTTCCAATTTTTTAGCCCAGTGCAGTAAATTTTGACGAAGTTCATGATTTTTTTCCCACAATCGTAATTCACATTTTTCTATAACGATTCTTTGTTGAAATCCACATTTTTTACCATGAACTTTTGACGAAATTCGCAAATCGTGCGATTTTGCACACTATTTCAAACCTTACCCCTCAAAGACCAACCCCCCCCCCCTTCAAAAATTCTTAAAATGGCACCCTTGTTTCTAAGGAAGGGAATTCCTGTATAAATATTTACAGAAACACGATTCACTCCTGGTTAATATACTTAAAGAGTGTTTTATGTTAAGAAGTTTGTTTTGCAGCCCAGATTTTTTTAAGACTAATGGCCATTTTTTTTTAAACTTTCGGAAATGAACACTTTGAAAATTTCGTAACAGAATCACTCCTGAAAAATATGCTGCGCGGGATAAAAATCGCAACTAGAAACAAAAAATGCATTTGTATTTTTTGCAAAAAATCGTAGTTTAAGACCGATTTTCGTAGCATCGTAGTTTATAGGTCCAAATCGTAGCAACTATGATTTTTTCGTAGCAGTTGGCAGGTCTGCCTAAATAAAGATGTTAGCTTTAACTTATAAGGTTTGTTTTATTGAAATTATCAAACCTAATTGAGTAAACAGTTGTAATGCTAAACTTCATGTGATGGGGCACCATTGAACAATTAAAACTATGAAGTAAAGAGTTGTATCTAAATATTATATTATTGTTGAATTTTTTTTTTAAGCATGAAAATTAAGAGATTAATTAAGAGTTATTATACTTAAGAAAATGATTTCATTTTAGTTCAATTTCCTGCAAAAAGAACTCTGCATTACGTTGGTCAGATTATATTGCTTAATGTCAGGTTCTTCATAAAAAAGGACATACAATATATTTTCCAGAGGCATCAGATATCAATTTGGTGGATTTTAAGGATATTATATAAAAAAGTTGCCACAATTAAACATAATTGGAGGGATCCTCCGTTCTCTCTCAACAATATGATTTGATGGATACAAATTTGGTTAAATAATAAAAAAAAATAGTAATTTCAGTTAAATGTAATTGTGTAATTTTATTCTTATTTTATATTTTGGAAAGATACACAGTGTTTAATAAAAACTGTCAATATTTTTGTATTTTGTTAATTTGTTCAAAGGTATCCCTAACTTGTTCAAAGGTACCCTACATGGGGCAGGTTTGAACAGAAAACTTTCAGCTTTTATTAGGCTCACAACATATTTAATTTATCTGAAAAACTGTAATTTTTAATTTCAAATGATATATAGCAAAAAATTAGCACTCGCTACTCGTCGAGTAACACTTAAAACGTGGTGATTAACTTCATTGTCCTTACTCGCCAAACTCAATGGGCACAACTCGCCAAACGCGATGGTTGAAAGATCGATGCCAGGGAGGAAAGTGGTGAAATTCGTTCGGAATTTACGGCGTCCAAATTGGCGATTCTCAAGAACATAAGAAAAGAAAGTAGCAGGGGTAATTCGTCTCGAATTTTCCGAAAATTTAAGGCATTCGGTTCCAAAAAAAAAAAAAGGTCATCAGTCCGAAAATTTGGACATAGAAATATCGCTAATTTCGATATTGTCGCCGAAAAAAACTCAATTTCGTCAATCGTTTGTAGAAAAAAAATCACCAATTTCGTCAAAGAATCCCGAAAAATGTGAATTTCGTCCAAGGACCACGTAAAAAATGCAAATTACGGCAAAACATCGTGGAAAAGACGCAAATTTCGTGAAAAGATCGTGGGAAAACGCAAATTTCGAGAAAAGATCGCGGAAAAAACACAAATTTTGTCAAAAGATCGCGGAAAAAACACGAATTTCGAGAAAAGATCTCGAAAAAAAAACACAAATTTCGACAAAAGATCGCGGAGAATCGCAAATTTCGTGAAAAGATCGCGGAAAAACGTAAATTTCGTGAAAACATCGCGGAGAAAATGCAACTTTCGTCAAAAGATCGTAGAAAAAACGCAAATGTCTTGAAAAGATCGCAACTTTCGTCAAAAGATCGTGAAAAAAACGCAAATTTCATGAAAAGATCGCGGAAAAAACAAATTTCGTCAAAAGATCGCGGGAAAAACGCAAATTTCGTGAAAAGATCGCTTAAAAACGCAAATTTCTTCAGAAAATCTTGAAAAAAAAAAATGCAAATATTTTCAAAGAATGGCGAAAAAACTCCACAAATTTCGCTAAAAGATTACAAAAAAAAAAAAAAAAAAAAAAAAAAAAAAAAAAAAAAAAAAAAAAACCGCAATTTTGTGAAAAGATCGCGGGAAAAACGCAGATTTCGTCAAAAGATCGCGAAAAAACGCAGATTTTGCAAAAGATAGCGAAAAAAAAAAAAACGCGAAATTCGTTAAATGGTCTCAGAAAAATGCATATTAGTTTGTGCCGAGGGGGGGGGGCTCACCCTCTGCTGTAGCCTTTCTGAAAATTTCCTGTGAATTTATTTCATTGCAATAATATATATTACTAAATTACAATGTTGATAGTTAGAAAAACACAATTTTGTATGGAGCTTACATAACTTTGTTACTGGCCAGTGAAAAAAATCAGTGTACTGGCCAGTGACCTGTGGGTAAAAATGTTAATTTTGACCTATAATATGATACAGAATTATGTTCTTTCTCTCACGAAATATTTAAAATTCAATAAATATAATTCACGTGAGAAATATGTGGATTTTTTTTTTTTTTTTTTTTTTTTAAGTTCAAAGTTGCCCCCCTTCTCCCCTACTGAATATTCGGTTACCCCGATGCCTGAATTTTAAAAAAAACTGTTCGGTATGCCAAAAATTCTGTCCCAAAACTTAAACCTTTTTAAACAATACTTTTAAAAACCTTAAAACAACTTCTATTTTTAACTATCAATTAATACAGATATTTAGAATAATTAGAAACCAAACTATATTTAAATATAAGAGAATGCTTTTACATTTTTTATTTGCTATTTGAAAAGTTTCACATAAGAAAATTAACGATAACCAATAATGATGATTTTAGTCCTTTCCTGATAAATAAACAGTAAAAATTTTCTCCCAGTTTCTTCAGAATTTCACCTTAAGTAATTTGTTTTAGAATATAAGAAAATGTTATTCATTTATTTTAATTCAGAGAGGAATCCATGAAATTTAAAATGTTATCAGTTAACAGCGGTTGATTTAGGCAAAATTTGGGGCCTATTTAGGGCCCTTTCACAAAAATCTATTTAATAAAATAGGGCCCTTTCACAAAAATTTTATAAAATAGGCCCCTTCACAAAACAAATATAATAAAATGGGCCCTTTCACAAAAATAAATTTAATAAAACAGGCCCCTTCACAAAATTTCTTTTAATAAAACAGGCCCCTTTCGTAACATTCTTTTTCATAAAAACTGTTTTAAAATGTGTAATTTGTAAATAAAACCAGGTCACGAAAAACAAAAACTTTAGCAATGGGATTTAAAGAAGTTTGTTAATAAACTCTTGGTTCGAATTTAAGTAACTGGATTTCAACTTTCATTACAAAATGTTATTTTTCACAAAAATAACTTACTTTTCACAAAATGGGCCACAAGAATAAAAATAGCTGCATCAACCCCTGATTAAAGAAGCTTTAAATCTATCCTTCTTAAATAAGAATTCAAAGCATAGATTTTTTTGTGTGTAAAATTTAGACCTTGTTTATCAATATGGAAGTATGTGTGTTAAATACTATATAAAATTGGTTTAAAATTTACCGTATTTTATAGAAGAAACGCCGCACCTGTTGTAAACGCCACACTCCTCAAACTGGCCTGAATAAGCTTAAAAATATCGTAATTGCCACATCCATCGGAATGCTACTTTTGTCAACAGCGTCACATTGACCTAACTTTAATCAAAGTTTTCTGAGCAGTGTAGGATGCCTCGTTTTTAATATTTTAAGATGCCTGAAGTTTTATTTAAAGTATTTAAATCCGATTTTAAATATTTTTATGAATATTTAAATTAAGGAAACTCAGTTGGTATTTAAAAAAATCGTAAACGCTGCACTTGGAAAAAAATTAACTTTTAAACTCGTAAACGCCGCGGTGCTTCTTCCATAAAATACGGTAACCTTTTAATTCTTTTAAACTCTGAAATTTAAAAGTACTCAGTGAACCGAATGTTCACTATTCGGCTTGATAGTCACTATTTGGTATTCAGTGTACCTGTGGACTGAATATTCGGTATTCGGCCAAAATCACTATTCTGTGCATCCCTAATTTCATGCATTATTTTTACAGTGTTCATACTCATTTTCCAAGAAAAAATCCCCTGATGTATTTTTTGGGAGATACAAATTTTCCATGTCATCAATTAACAGCATTTTTTAAACCAGTATCATGACACTCTCACCTTTTAGAAATAAAATAAAAACAAGATGTTTATACATCACCTATATAAACAATAAGAACAGAACTTTAAAGGAAAAACATTAATTTGTGTAAAACAGATGGAAGTCTGTATGCCTAGTAGGGCTGTCCTTAAAAACTCGGTAGCTTGGCTGCAAGAATTTAATTTAATTTAATTTAATTTCCACTTCACGATTTTATTACTTTTTCAAAAGCATTATGAATGAAGAATATGAAGGCTACAAGTGTCAATATCAATTTTAAAATGACCTTTAGTTTTTAAAGTTCCTCTTGAATTGTTATCAAACCTCACAATGTTAGAAGATGAATCTAGTGAATGAATGGATATAGACAGATGTGATATCATAAAGCACGCGAACAGCAGCAATTGCCCTTAATTTCCCTGAGTAACCAGTCATTTTGCCAGGTTTGGGGAATTTTTTGCATTATCCCCTGAATTTTACAACCCAAAATTTATCCCCTGATTTTCCCATGAATCCCATATTCCCCTGATGAGTATGAACCCTGTTTTACTATGGGAATTTATATGTTTAAAAATTAAAAAGTTTTATTTTAAAGAATCTTTTCTTAATATGTATATATATCGTAAAATTCTGACTATAACCACCCACCCACCAACTTTCTCAAAAGTAAAAACAGTTAAATTTGGGAGGAGGATTTATAATCAAGAGGTTTTTTTTTCTCTTAAATCATTAAACTGTTTTTATTTTTAATTTAGAAGTAAAAAAAATGTAAACACAGGGGTGAGAATCTTAAACATTTCGGAAAATTTTCACTTAAAAAAGAAAAGAATATTACCTTCCCCCCTCCCCCTTAATGTCAAACAGATTGCTCTTTCAATGGATTATAGCGAAGTAAGTTATCTAAAGAAAGAAATCATCAAATTGAAGTGTCAAGCATTATTTTTAACATGGGAATTTATATGTTTTGAAATTAAGTGAAATAACATAGTGGTTAGGTAACATAACCTGTGTTTTTAAAGCTTAATCCAAGTTTTTTTTTTTTAAATAATTTTTTCATAATATACACTAGATTTCCATTACAACGAAAAATCCCGTTAGTACGAAATTTGACAAATCCCCTTTTCAAATTGCACTAACCTTAATGTATTAAAAATTACAATTTAACGAAGTAAATTTTTTTAGGAATTCCGTTACAACGAAAAATCTCCATCGAGCTCTTTTTTTTTTTCAACTGCTTAACAAAAAACAGCTTACATGGAATAGAATGTGGAAGATAAAAAAAAAAAATAACATTGTTGTTTAGAGGACAGGTTCTATTTCAGAATTTGTCTACTTCTTTTCCTGAATTCTTTTTCTTTCATTAACCCGTACGCTTCAAAAGCAAACAGCAGGTGGATGTCACTGTGAAAGGAGCGTTTGTGCTTATATTGGGATATCTCTATCGCCAGTACCTGTTGTAGTTTCTTTCTTGCTTCGTTCGTTGATAAAATGGCTTGTGTGAAATGAAAACAATTTTCGTTGGAAGAAAAGAAAGCCACAATCTCTGAGATTGATAAAGGATTGCAGAAAGCTGATGTGGACAAAAAATATGGAATAACACCACCGACTTTATCTACATTTCTAAAAGGTAAAGAAAAGATTGAGAGACAATTCCAAAATGCAAGCATTGGTTTCCATAGAAAACGAAAGCGACAGTCCCAATTTCAAAATGTCGATAAAGTCGTGTTCAAATGGTTGGAGGATGTTGGTTCCAGCAATGTAACTATAAGAGATCCTCTGATAAGACAGAAAGCTCAAGAGTTCGGAACAATGCTTGGAATCGAAAATTTCCAAGCCAGTGTTGGACGACTCAATGGCTTTCGTATTTGCTATGGAATTGTAATGAAATCAATTTGCGGGGAAGCAAGTGATGTACCTACAAAGGCTAAACACGAATGGAGAGCTAGAGAAGTAGCTGCCCTTATAAAAGCATACAACTCCGGTGATGTTTTTAATGCTGACGAAGCTGGAATATTTGATCCGAGAAAAAACATTAACATTTAAAGGTGACAAATGCATTGGAGGAAAAACTTCAAAGCAACAAATTACAATATTCTACTGTTGTAACAAATCTGGAACCGAGAAGAAAAAAATAATAATTGTTGGTCACTCTGGCAAGCTCCGTTGCTTTAAGAACTGTCATTCCTTGCCTTGCGATTATAAATTCAATAAGAAGGCATGGAAGACAAAAGATATCTTTAATGATTGACTAGTGCAATTTGACAAAGAAATGAAAGCTAAAAACGAAAAATTCTTCTCCTGATGGATAATTGTATGCCTCATAATAATCCCCCAAACTGGACTGCATGCAGTTGAATATTTTCCGCTGAATTGCAATTCTATTCTACAGTCTCTAGACCAAGGCATCATCTGCGTTGTAAAATCTCGCTACAGAAGTCTTTTGCTAAAAAAAAAAAAAATTCTTTGCGGCTTAGATAATTGCGAAAGGCCAAAAATAAATCTCAAAGAAGCTACTGAAGGGATCTCTGGTTCGTGGCAAGAAATTAGTCAGAAAACAATTTCTAACTGTTGGAAACATAACCGGTTAACTGAGACCAACAAAAATGAATCGGGAATTTCAGATTTGGATGAGTCCTTTGAGTTAAACACAATTTGGAAGGCTGCCAAAAAAAAAATAACATCAGTCCTTGATCAGGTGGATTTGGAGGATTTCTTATCTGTGGATACTCTGAAGTGTCTGATGAAAATATCATTTTGTCCATTAAAACTACATTAGACCGACAAAGTGACGAAAGCAGAGGTCACGATATTGATGTTACCAACGACTTAAAAGTTATCACTTCGGAAGCTCTCTCATGATTGGAGAAAATGCTGCTTTTGTTTCTCATCAAAAGAATGTTCCAGAGGAGGTATTTTCTCGCATTCATTCATTGCACACGTTTTTGTTATCAACTACACATTACAAACTAAAATCACAGATTTTCTGCAATAATGTACTATTAAATAAAGGTTATTCCATAATTTTGTATTTTCAATATTCAATTTTATTTTACTACCTTTTTCTATGTTAATTTAACTAGTCTTCCATTGAAATCTTCTATAATTAGAGGTAAAAATTGGAGGTCGCCACTCGCCACATGGCGAAAGTTGTGAAAATGGCGATTAAAAATCGGTCGTGGATCGCCACCCTTGTCGCCACTCGCCAAGTGGCGATAAAAATCTGTTATCGATCGCCAAGTGAAATATAGCTTTTTTCATAGAAATATGCATCTCTGCTTTGGTTACATCTAATTAGCAAATTGATTAATTCTTTTTCTTACCGGATGCAAGCAGATTACAATGATTTAGCTGTATTCTCAATATTTCAGCTTTTCGCCATTGTTCTTCAGTTCGATTATTTTTTCAAGAAATACAGTTTTATTCTGCAAAATATATTCCTCAGCTTTAATTCCACATGCATTTCAAATAATTTATTCCCTTTTTTTTTTCACTGCATGCAAGGGGATTTTAAGGACATAGCAGTATTTTCAATATTTCGACTCCTGCCACATGCTCACCAGTTAAGATTCTTTTTCTTCAAGAGATAGCGGAAAACACTCATCAGCTTAGATTTCAACTGTATGTAACGTGTGTAGTATGTTAATAACACATTTACTTATTAAATAAATTCCAAATAGCATTTTATTGTGGTTTATTTGATTTATTTTTTTTTTTTTTTTTGTATATACTGTTGGAATTTTGATTTAGTTATTTTTTATATAAAGAAAATATTAGTAATTTAGATTGATAATAGTGTTTATGAATGTATACAAATAATCTAAAAATAAATTCTAAAAAAATTAATGTAACAGATTCTGTGGTTTTGAAGTAGTTTTCTTGAATTTTGGCTGCTTCCCTATTCTTATCATGAATAGTTGGCTGGTATAAAACTCTGACTTATAGAAAAATATATATATACAACGATTATAGTTTATGTAGATGTCAAGAAAGTTTGAAACATTATAACTTTAAAAAGTGGCCACTAACGAAACTGAGTCTACCGGCCACTGGCTACTAACAAAATTTCTCAGTTTTCACCTATATCTATAATCAGGGCTTGAATTTCAGGGTGGGATTTGCGCCCAAAATTTTGAAGTCCCACCCAAAATAATATCGTGGGCGGGAGACTCCCGTCCAAAAAATCTCACCATTTCCCTGAAAATTTTGCATTTTGAAATTACGATCAACTCCCGCGAACGCCTTGCAAATTTCCCGATATTTTCGTGCGACTGATTGACACATTTTGCGTTTTTTTTTTTTTTTACCGTGAAAGATCGTTGACATTCACGAATTTTCCATACGACCGATAGACAAATTTCATTATTTTTTTCTCGCGATCGGTTGACAAGTGTCCACAACCGATTGGCGAATTCAGGGATGATTCTGTTACGAATTTACCGAAAATTATGAAAAATTGGTCATCAGTTCAACAGAAAAATATCGCGAATTTAGACAAATGATTGCAGAAGAAATCAATTTCGTCAATCGTTCGAGGAAAAAATCGCTAATTTCGTCGCAAAGGATTGCGAATAAAACACAAATTTTGTCAAAGGATCGTGGAAAAACGTGAATTTCGTCCGATCGCGGGAAAAAAACTCAAAAAAAAATTATAAATTTCGGCAAGGGATCATGGAAAAAACATGAATTTAGTGTTTAGTCAAACGGGCGCTGAAAAAAAAACCCCGAATTTCATCAATGAATCGCGAATCTCATCAAAGAACACCGAAAAAACGCGAATTTTGTCAAAGGATCGCGAAAAAACGCGCATTTCGTCAAAGGATCGCGAAAAATCACGAATTTCGTCCAGGGATCACGAAAAAAACCTGCAAATTTCGTCAAAGAATCGCGCAAAAAACTCTTAATTTTGTCAAAAGATCGCAGAAAAACGGCAAAATTCGTCAAAAGATTGCGAAATAACGACAAATTTCGTCAAAAAATCATGGAAAAACGACAAAATTCGTCAAAAGATCGCGAAATAACGACAAATTCGTCAAAAGATCACAAAAAATGCAAATTTCGTCAAAGGGGTACGAAAAAACACATAGCTAGTGCTAGGAGTAATCCCACCCCCCTTCATCCCCTCTGTTGTAAACTTTCAGAGAATTTGCTGTCAGTTTCAGAATTTTTTTTTTTTTTACGCATAATCAGCCCTGTTTTCTTACTTTTTTAAATAAAAAAAAAAACATTTTGCATCATTATTCTGAGTTGTTGATTTAAATTGCTTCAATGGTATCTTGTCATGCCTGTATTAATGCAGACATGACAAAATAATTAATGTAAATCTTTAAAAAGCACGTAAAATAGCAGTGGGTTTTAGACTTTTTTCTCCCTCCCAAATAGGTCAACTCCCCTCCATTTATAAATGTTGGTAGGGAGACTCCCCTCCTATGAAAAATTGAATTTCAAGCCCTGTATAATGTAAGGTAAATTTATCTTACATAATTAGTTTATGTGTATATGTAATTCATTAGATAAATAGGAGTAATTCCATTACAACGAAATACTTTAGTGCTCCCGTGGAGTTTGTTGTAACGGAAATCTTCTGTATAGTCAAACCTAGAGATGGGATTGCTTGGAAAAAACCTGGAAAAGTTTGTAAAAAAAAAAAAAAAACGGCTTTTTTTCAGTTTTTTTCTGAAGGGCTATTTTTCAATTTTTCCAAATTGGAAAAATTGAAATTTTATTTATAAAATAATGTAGTCAAAATTTTATAATTGGTACTTTTATTTATATTTTTTTCATGTTTAGTGTCCCTCATGAAAACCTTAACATGGAAAATCTTATCTGTAAGCAGGGATCTCTTTAGAAATAATTTAAGTCTCTTAAAGGATCCTTCACAGTTTTTTCTCCTTAAAACATATGACCTTTAACAAAATTCTTTCTCTTAAAAACAGATATTTCAGAATTTTTTTACAATCCCCAAATTAAATCCTTCACAAATGCAATGATTTTAGAAGTAAAAAAAAAAAACTGTTGTATAATAGCTGCAATAACCAATGAATCTATTA